>OZ010789.1:89073083-89731208 GCA_963932465.1 Maratus speciosus | reverse complement strand
TTAAGTATATAAAGGGTAGAACGAGGGCTGATCCCTCTTAATTTAATAAATGGGTTTTTCATGCAGAATTATCCGATTTGCTTCAAATTTGGTATACTGGTATACTCTGATAAGGTGCTTCCCTGATTAGATTTGAAGATTCTTTGGTTAAGGGGACTCTTCACTCATTTGAAAACGCCCGTTCCGTAATGTTAAACCAATGGGCAGGTTGTTTTCGAATTTCTCGTTTAATTTTGAATATTTTTAAACGATTCTTTTTGCATAGGATTGTTGAGCTCGATTTTAATATGGCGATTTTTTACTTTTTCGATTTCGGTTGCAGATTTTTTTAATAAAGGTACTTTCATTTTCGGAACCGATTTTGAAACTGAAAGCACCGGTTTAAAAAACATCTGAAACCAAAATCGAAAAAGTAAAAAACAGTCAATTTAAAGTAAAGCTCAGCTATCCTATGCAAAAAAAATCATTTAAAAATATTCAAATTTAAACGAGAAATTCAAAAACAACCTGCCCATTTGTTTAACATTACGGAGCGACTGTTTTCAAGTGAGTGAAGAGTAAGTATAAAGAGGGAAATGGGAGAGCAAATACACCCCCCCCCCCCACCGCCACCCCTTAATTTAACTAAATAAATTCTTTTTTTTGTCGATTTCTTTATTTTTACAGGGCCATTATACTTTGAAATAACAGTGTAATATACAATTAATGTGAATAGCCTGTGAGCTCAATGCCATCAGTTTAACTGGGCACTTTTCTTTCACAGTTCAGCGGTTCACGGTTTAGGTAAATTTTATACATGTTTTAAAAATAATTTTCAGTTCCAACCTTTTTAAGGAACTTAAATTTTGTTCTCAATCGCATAATAAGGTAGTTAAATTTCAATAAATGAAAAAAATCTATATTCATCTAAACAAAAGTTTAAAAAATGCATTTATTTGAGTTAAACATATTTAAAATGTTTCAACTAGTAGAACATTTCTTCGGAACATTTTACCAAACCCGCGGAATGGAAGATAAGTATTCATAAAACAATCTCATTGTGTCGTAACTCTCTAATCAAAAATAAATCGTAAAATAACGAAATTTTCATTATCCAATTTCAGGCACATTAGTGCCTGAAATATATGGTTGGAAAAGGAGACTCTTTAAAGTGTCTTATTTATTTCTGACACATTTTTGCGTCTGAATTTCAGACCCCTTGAAATGTCTAAATTGCGGCCATTTGTCGGTAATAGGCAACCATTTACTGACCTTCTTAAAGCATCATATGCAGCCATGTTTGACCACCTTGAATTTTTCTTCATAAATAATAAAATAATTCGCCATAAAACAGGTTTGTGTTTCTCTCAGAAGCAAGTCCTAATTACCACATGGCAAAACTGATCATCTCCCCCCGCCCCCTCCCCAGCTTTTAGGAGCGCTCAAATTTGGTAAATTTGGCAATTTTAGTAAAACTCATATTGTATATCTGTTTGGCATTTACGATAAGATTATGCTCTATATGGTCATTAATCCCTGGACACTTTCAATTTTGATATACTTTTCGGATTATTTTGGAACTTCAGGATGTCTAAACTGGAAAGTATCCGGATACTTTTGATCAAATAATGTAATCTGGGCTATCAACTAATGAAATTGCAGATTTTATAATTTTTATAATTATTAATTATGGTTTTATTAATTAAAACTTTAAAAAACGTAGAATATGTTTCTTAATTTCATCTAATTAGAAAGATTAGATTATTTTGGATACTTACAATTATTGGTAGGCATTAAATTGCCTTCATGTGAAACAAAAATAATAAAAAATTAGTTAAAACTTTAAGAAAATCTATTTTTGTTTTTATTTAAAAAAATCATGATTTTTCTGCAAGCTAATAAATTGTTATTTGTTAAGGCGGCAATATATTTTTAAATTAAATATTTGACTTCAATAATATCCACATGCAAATATTTTGTCCCACAATATCCTATTTCGGTCTTTTTCATCATGAAACATTACTATAAAATTTGAAGATATTATTCAAAGCAATAAAGACAAGTTGCAGAAAATTAGGTAAATATTTTATTAAGAAGAAGACGACCACTATACAGCACAAGACGACCACAGTACGGCACAAGACGACCACAGTACAGCACAAGACGATCACAATACGGCACAGGACGACGGCAGGACAGCACGAGACACATATAAGAAAAATATTTAGAAGCAGTTTTTAAAAAATTCAAATATGTCAACCATAAAGTTCAAAAATCGTCCTCATTCATAAGTTAATCAGCACTTTGCGCAGGCATGCAGCAAAGGAAGCGGGTTTTTTTAGACTTTTTGAGCTTTTGACCTTCACAAACTGGCTGATCGAATCAACTTTTGAAAGAAGAGAAGCTCTTTTATATGATTTTCTACGAAAGAGTCGTTGTTTCCAAGACTTTTTTGGCTCATGACCTTCAGTAGCAAGATGTGCATTTGGCTCAGACGGAGCACTCGAATTATCTCTCAGAGGGGTATCAACCCGTTCACTTGTAACTCCATTAAAAAGTACTTGCTCACAAGTTTCTTTTGATTCATGACATTCAGCAACTCGCTGTTCAGCTGACTCAAATTCGAAAGAGGTGTTTGAATCATCTCTCAGAGGGATATCAACCCATTCATTTGAAACTTCATCAAGGCGCAGTACTTCACAAGCCTCGCTTGACTCAAGATGTTCGCCAACTCGCTGTTCAGTTGACTCTAATTCATCAGAAGTGTTGGAGTCATCTCTCAGAAAGATATCAACCCATTCATTTGAAATATCATTAAGGAGTAGTTCATCGCAATTCCCTTTTGACTCACAACCTTGAATAACTTATCTTTCATCTGATTCAGACGAGATGCTTAAATCATCTCCTGGAGAACCAGAAGCACGCTTACGTTGAATTCCTTGAAAGAGTCGCTTTTTCCACGACTTTTTTTTCTTAAAATGTTTTTGCATTTGTTCATCGGTTGAGTAAGATGATATATCAGAATCATTTTCTGGAGACTGTACCAATTTACATGGAAGTCCGTGGCGGACAAAAAGAGAGGACAAAATTTTTTATCGACATCATTCCAAGGAAATTTCCAACGAGCATATTGATATGTGTCATGAAATTCATCCAAAAATTCTTCTTCGGCTATTTCATAATAACTATCGCAGGAATCCGAAGATTCGAGGGCACTATCATTGAAATCGAATGTTCGAATGCGCTATCGTCGAAATCAATTTTTGACATATATTTGTATCTATTTAGCACTATATTTTGATTTTCCATCGTTTTACAATCTTCGATTAAACTTGCATGAAGTAGGTTGATTAAGAATCTTAAAATGCATAAAAACAGCTGTTTCAAAATCCAAATTGAAAGTTTTGCAATGATGACGGCTATAACAATCATCGCAGATATACAATAGCTTCCATAATGTAGAATTTTTATTAGCAAATTACTGTTCAAAATATCACACATAGTGTATGATGAATTTCAAATTGTGGACAAATCCACTAATTATAAATAAATTACTCAAAAAATCTCTCAAAAATCACGGATTATACGTTTTAGATAACCAACATAAGCTTTGATATTTTAAGAAATGCAAAGATGATTTTTTGCAACAATACATTTTAATGCACATTATCCAACAATGTAAAACACCCAAGATCTAACAATAATCTTGAATACTGTTGAATACCATTGTTTAAGCGCATTTTTCAACAATGTAGAACACCCATTATCTGACAATTCTATATTTTCAAAAGTTTCATTGATTTATTTTTAATTGTTGAAGAAACAGTTGTTGAACAGATGTTGGTGACACACCTGGGTTACCGTGATTTTTTTTCGCCATTTTTGAGAGTAAACCACATTTTTGAATACATGTTAGGACTAACGAACAAAAATAGTGTGTTAATTTTCTTTTATTATGAAACTGTGTATTTTATCACACAACACAAACAATTTTATCATAAACATACACATTTATTTTATTATAAACCGCACACATTTTTTTTATTATAAACACGCACACTTACTTTATTATTAAATAGACACAATTTTTATTATAAACACACGCATTTATTTTATTATAAAGCGCACACAATTTTTATTATAAAAACATACATTTATTTTATTTTTAAAAGCGCACAAGTTTTATTATAAACACGCACATTTATTTTAATAACGCACACAATGTTTAATTTTTTATAAAATTCCGACAATGTTCAATTTAATGTTAAAACGTGCATAGTATAAAGAATACAATTGGCTGAGCTCTTAATACTGGAGGACTTTGATTTACATATTTGTATCCTGTAATCATAGATGATTTCGAGCATTTTATTTTACAGGATGATATTGAGAATTATTAATTTTCTTTGATTTGTTGCCGTCCTAAGTATTCTCTTATTCACAACAACGTTGGTAAACACGGGGTCAAACATACCAATATTATAAAGAAGTAAAGTGTGTTTATTTGTTTATTTGTACGGAGTAATCTCTGGAACTACCGAACCGATTTCAAAAGTAATGGTATCAAAATTATGGTGTTAGTACCTGTTCCAACATAGGCTATATCTTATGTTGATGCCACTAACATAAACGGGGTACAGAAGTAAAAAACTCCTAAAAATGTGATTTTTGTGTCACTGAAGGGCCTAGAAACATAAAATTTGGCATGGTAGTTACTTATAAGATATAAATGGCCTCTAAGAACATTTCTAAAAAATTCGAAATTTAAAAGGTGAGAAAATGCGCGGAAGCGTTCTTAAAAAACGTTCTAAATGGAGATTTCTAACCAATCTCAGGAAGTACCAAAGCGATTTAAAAAATAATGGTGTCAAAATGATGATGACAGCCCTTGCTCTAACACTGGCTAAATTTTATGTGGTGCCACTACCACAAACGGGGTGCAGGAGCAAAAAACATTGTAAAAATGCGATTTTACAATGTTAAAAATGCGATTTTACAAGGGTCAACAAACATGAAATTTGGCATGATAGTTACTTATAAGATATAAATTATCTCTAAGACCATTTCCAAAAAAAAAAAAAAAAAAAATCGAAATTTAAAAGGGGTGAAAATGCGCGAAAATCGTTCTGAAAAACATTCTAATTGGCAATTTCTACGCAATCTCAGGAAGTATCAAACCGATTTCAAAAGTAATGGTTGGAAATCGATGAAGCCAGCCCTTGCACTAACATACGCTTTATTTTACATCGGTGTCCATTCTACCACCTGTGGGTTGCTGGAGCAAAAAACGTTCTAAATTCCGAGTTTTGTGTTACTGAAGGGTTTAGAAACATAAATTTAACACGTTAGTTACTTATAAGATATAAATGATCAATAAGAACATTTCCTAAAAAAATCGAAATTTAAAACTTGTGAAAATGCGCAAAAAGCGTTCTGAAAAACGTTCTACAATGTGATTTTTAAGCCATATCAGGAAGTACCGAACCGATTTAAAAATAATGTTGTCAAAATGAGAGTGACAGTGCTTGCTCCAAGATACAGCTATATTTTATGTCGGTGCAACTACCTTAAAGGGGGAGCAGGAGCAAAAAACGTTTTAAAAATGTTATTTTTGTGTTACTGAAGGGCCGAGAAACATGAAATTTGCCATGGTAGTTACTTATCAGATATAAAGATCTCTAAGGACATTTCTTTAAAAAATCAAAATTTAAAAAGTGGTAAAAATGCGTAAAAAGCTTTCTAAAAAACATTCTAAATGCAAATTTTTTGCAATCTCAGGAAGTATCAAACCGATTTCAAAAGTAATTATTGGATATTGATGGTGACAGACCTTGCTGTAACATATGCTCTATTTTATGTCGCTGCCACTACCACCTGGGGATTACAGGAGCAAAAAACTTTCTAAATTGCAATTTTGTTATACTGCAGGGGCTCTAGAAATTTGAAATTTGGCATGGTAATTATAAGATGTAAATGATGTCTAAGAACATTTCCTAAAAAAATCGAAATTTAAAAGGGGCGAAAATGCGCGGAAGCGTTCTAAAAAACGCTCTAAATGGCGATTTCTACACAATCTTAGGAATTACCAAATCGATTTTAACAAGTTAGAAATTGCACGTAAAACGTGGAAAATGAGGTGCGTTCGCACTCTAACTAGTTTTATAAATACTTTTTACACCGCGTATTGCACTGAATGTTTATTTTAGTGCACTTCATATGTGCATATCCATTTCATTCTGTTCTAAAGGCTATAACGTCCTTAAAATATAGTTGAAATAATTTTTTTCCCATTGGCCGTAATGTAACGGAAAACTTTTGACTACGCCTGTAAATAAACTATACATCCGATTTTCATAAAATCTGAAATGACTCGCCAAAATTTTGCAACAATTATATATTTAAAATTTCAGACCATTCTGAAGGCTGTAACATCAATAAAATGCATTTGCAATAATTTTTTCCCATTGGCCGTAATGTAACAGAAAACTTTTGACTCCGCCTGTAAATAAACTATACATCCGATTTTCATAAAATTTGAAATGACTCGACAAAATTTTACAACAATTATATATTTAAAATTTCAGACCATTCGGTTGGTAGTTTTTTCTCTGTTATACGCGGGCGGACGGACAGACAGACAGACGGACCGAACGACGACTGTGGGTGCTACGTATTTATATAATTACGAATACGCTTAAAAAGGGTAATTTTTAATAAAAGTATATGTATTTTTGAGCAGGGCCCGATTAGCAAGTTTCTGTGCCCAGGGCACTTTCAATTTTAAGTGCCCCTTTAGATTGGTTAATTTACTGATACTAGGTTTTTTTTTTTTTTTTTTTTTTTTTTTTTTTTTTTTTTTTTTAATGTTAGACACTTATTTGAAAAGTGTCAACTCAAAAAATAAAATTTTCCGGAAAATTGAAAAACCGTTCAAGAAAGAAATGTAAAATATTTTTTCTTATTACTTATTGAAATGGGTTTTTGACCATATATTGAGATATATTTTTGTCATTTCATGGTATTAATGTCTCAAATATCACATTTTTTTTCACAATTGTTTTATTTTTTAATGGAAAGTTAGATGAAATTATGAAAAAATTCATCCCCTCAGAAATTTTGTGCTCAGGGCATGGGACTGGGTGCCCGTGCGATTGTCAGGGCCTGTTTTTGATACATTTTGAAATGTTTCAGTTAATTCTGAAGCTATTGCAAAACTCATATTTCAATGCACAGATGAGTGTAATAGTAGTATTATAAAAGAAATTGCAATACAGTAATACCTTAACATTCGCGAGGGTGACGTTCACGGGCACTTCTGCGAATGTCAAAATCTCAAATGTTGAGACTACCTTCAAGTGCGTTAAACGGGTTAGATTTTATGATTTTTTTTAATTGGGAAAAGGCAATTGAAACCTAAAAATATATTTATTAAACATTAAAAAGTACATACTGTAAATGAATGTGAATAATTATAAACATATTTTATAAAGTTTAGTTGCTAGTTATTAATTTAAAAAAATTATTCATATCCGATTGTCTTTTGAATGACTGATATTTTGTTTATAAATTACCAATATTATAGGAAAAAATTCCGGATCTGGATTTTTCTTCTAAGGATCATCACCAGTTAACGATTCATTATATTGCTTTATTAACAAGTTGTTTTTGAAGTTTTAAAACTTCCCATACAATTTTTGTAGAAAAAATTTCACTTGAACTAAAAATTTTGAATTTTAGAAAATTTAGAGGTTTTTTGTTTGTTTGTTGTTGTTTTTTAAGCATCAAGTCACGTTTTGGACTTCTTGGAATTACTTATCTATATTTTGCTTCAATACAAGGGTTGTAATTCTCGGTACTTAGGCTACACGGTACAATGCAGCTGTCCAGTGTCTAATAGTTTATGGAATTGGTAAATCAATGCGAGTTTACTTAGAAAAAAATCATTCTTCTATAAAATAAAATTCGCGAATAACCAAGTAAAGTATTCGCGAATGTTGAAATGTTCTTCATTTTTAATAGTCCAATCATCAAAACTCGCAAATGTTAAGGGATTAATGTATATTTAGTTGAATTGAGTGTACGCTGTCTGACATAAGCACGAAATTTTACTAAAAAAAATGGCAAAAATTGCAATTTTTTAAAATGGTATGAAGTTATTGTTAGGATTTTACGTTTTTTCACCATTCTGAGTTACAATTGAACTAAAAATATGTGTATCTATTCAATATTGTACTTTTTATTTTAAATGCTCCGAACGTAGGCAGATATCTTAACTCTTAAATGCGCGATTTTTTATTTTGTTTCGAAAAAATTATACATGATTCTCTGAAAGGTTTATTACATAGGAAAAATAATTAAATAAGATGAATTAAATTTAAAAAATCAAAAAACCCGACTGCGTAAAAAGCGAACTAATGAATTATTTCTCATCTATGTGAAACTATTTTTTATATTACTTACCTATTTTTTTTTATTTACTTGTATTGATGACTTTTAAGTCGTGTTTAATTGTTAGTTCCTATCTATAAACACTGTTTTGATGAGGCCTATAGATGTCTATGAAGGTTCGAGCTGCAGAAAAGCTAGAGGTCGTACCTACACAACTTCTAGGTTGTGTAATACTTAAACGGAGTTTCTGACTGTAAAATAGTCAATGAAACATCGTCTTCATTTTGATGGACCTATCCAATGATATGCCATTCAATAGGGTGCGTAAAAATTTTATTTCGTCTCTACCGCCATTTTGTATTTTACGGCCGCCATTTTGAATTTATAAAAACAAAACCTAGCCTATAACCATCGGACGGTTAAGACAAATCGATAGATACCTATTTCATTAAAATCCATCCAGCCGTTGGGATGTGTCGTGGGTATAAAGAAATCCACATACCCAGATACGCGTGAAACACATAACCCTTGTTGGCAGCCAGGTAAAAAATCAGAGATACAATTTTCATACAATACGTCAATCTTTTTTTCTGTTGCTCATCTGTAATATAAGTTAAAACTACTGTCCTGTGGCTGTTTTACGCTAAAATATTGCAAATTAGTAAATATTTTAATAAGTATTTCTCCAAATACCTTATTTTATATAATTATATATTTTATAAAACTTAACCTTTAACCTTTAAATCCCATGATATAATGCTTTCTAGAAATTACGTAGTTCGGAGAATCTGACTTTACACCAGAAAGTTTCAATGGTTAATTTCGCTTTATTTAAATACGGAATGTATGTTATTAATTAAAGCAGATATTGCTATTTTAATTTTCTGGTACGAATTAGGCGTATACGAATAAAAAAAAATCTATTAAATTAAAAACACTGTTTTTTGCATATATGCAAAGCTGCGCACTAATGGGTTAATAAGCATCTTCCATATTACGTTCTGTGCGAATCCATATCATACCTACCTGAGCTATAACTATCACGCAGATCGTGAAAAGCACGGCATAGAAGCGCCACATGTTGGGCGATATACACAATAATCTAAGTAGCACACATTTATATCCAGAGCTAACTAAATATCAAATTTACTCGAAATATATGCTCCTTTTTTCTATACTTAAATTTCCTGTTTAAATTTCCTCAATATAGTAATTCTTAGATCCGTCTGCTCTAATAAATCATAATACGCACGTTATTTATTTATTTATTTTTTATGTTTATTTTATTTTTATTTTCATAACCATTGAGTAGCTCGACTATTTATAAAAGCAAACGGATTAAAGAATTACTATATTGGTATGACTAGTAGGAAATTTAAGTATAGAAAAAAGGAGCATATAGCTGATATTAAATATAATAGAAAAACTATAGTCCTAGCAAGATTTTATCAAGAAGAAACCATCTAAATAAATTTCAATAAAAGTAAAATAATTTTGCCAACCAGTTTATACTATCCATCCATTATCAGAGGAACCATAGAGATTATAACGAGCAAAGAATCAACATGTAACGATGCAGCATCATTTCACTTACCAAAAATATGGCTCGACATAACGCTACTGAATGGTTATGAAAATAAAAATAAAATAAACACCCAAGTAAAATAAAAAATAACGTGCATAATATGAATGAATACGTGAAAAACTGAATGAAGGCGTGTCATAGACCGTGCAAATTTCGAATAATTTTATTCATTTGTTTTGAAAATTCCTCGGGGTGAGTCGAAACATGTCAACAGTCGAAATAAACGTATTTTTACTGATTTTATTAAAGTTTTAACCCTCCGACTGTCTTGGAAAAGGGCAAAATTGTAATGTTGTTTTCTCTGCATTTTGTTTTAAATGCTAAAAAAAATGATTCTTTGAACATTTTATAAAAAAAAACTTAATAACGAATATGAATGCAATCCTTGGAAGTATTAATCATTGTTCAATGTATTAAAAATACATTAAATCAATAGAATTATATTACTTTAAATATTGCTTGTATTGCAGTGAAACCTGGAGCTTAGTGAACGTATTAACACGGGCTTGTCAGTGAGGGGGTTAATTTACACGTTTTAGCATTTGAAATTAGTATAGACGTTACATAGTCATTCTGTAGCGATTCAACAATCGAGTACCGAACTTCAATTTGGTCACAAACCCTAAAATATGCTCATTTAAAAATAATTAATTTCTCGGAAACTAATCGTAGGAATTTCAGGTAAATTTCGATTTAGGCTAATTGAAAGGTGTAGAATGTATTTATGGTGTCAAACTTGGGTATTACTATTGAAAAACAAAGTTTGGGTTTGTTTTTATATGTAGATGACCCCTAAGCAAGTTTTATATGCATCATTTAAAAAGTAGATTTTTTTTCCAATCGTTTGGTATCTGTAACTTTCTTCTAGGATAATTTGTTGCAGAGTTAGCAGGGAATGTTTACTTGTTTTTTACACGTCTGTACATCTTATGCTATTATGTGGCTTTGTTCATTGACGATTGTAAATTTCTCTTTTAAAATTTTAGTTTCAGACAAAAGTCTCTTACACCGTAAAAAAAAAATTCAGTATTTTACAACGAAAGGTGCTGCCACCCCGGTTGCCAACACAGTTGCTGTAAGATTTACAAGCTGCTGTCTTTAAGAGTGCTGTAAATGTTTTCAAGCCTGGGGTACATTCGCGTTGATATTGGATGCGTGTTGCACGCAACAGAAACAATTCGACTTTTTGCTTCACTTGTTTCTTGAATTTGATTTCACAGCATCGGTGCTTGAAAAATTACAACAGAAAATCAAGGATTTTTTTTTTTTTTTTTTTTTTTTTTTTACAGTGACATGACAAGACAAATTTACCTGCAATTATATATTTTTAATTATACCGATTGTACTTTCCAGTACATTTTTAATTTCTCCTACCTGTCTTTCTTATTCATAGATTTTATATTAGCTCCCGGGACGGTATGCTATTTCTTTGTCCCAGCTTATTTTGTCTACAAAAAATAACGTTACCTTACAGAAGCTAGCAATAAACAAAGCAGATGTATCATTGTGTGATTAAATGCTGTATAGCAATTTTTTTAATTTCTAAGCATCGCACATTTTCAATTTTTATACCGTCGTATTGGAAAAAAAAAGTACTTTTAAATGCAATTTGTTTGAAAAGTGTATCTCCATTTATTTTTGAAATATTAATTTTTTTGTAGTTTTTAGCACCATTTGTTTCATTTTGGCAACTCAAGTACTCCATTTATATAGAAAGTAAAGGGAAAATAGTTGAAAAATAGCAATTATATCTTTTTGTTGCCATTTTCTGATAACAACCAAAAGAAAATGTAAATAAAATACGCGCTATTTTGAAAAAGTATAAACGAATAATTTCTGTTAGAACATGGAGCTATTATAAACTATATTTAATTTTAAGTATCTGTAGAAGATTTCAGTCGTGACGTCGGTCATGACGTTTTGGTTGGAAACTGACTCCAAACAAACGGTTGCTATGCGTCTTTTCTTTTTAAATATAAATTGTGGAAAATATTACCAGTACATATCGAGTATTAAAACACTTAGATGTGGGATATAGATATAAGATATACCTGCAACACACAAACAAAATAAAAAATACAACATAGCAACCGTTTGTTTAGAGTCAGTTTCCAACCAAAACGTCATGAACGACGTCACGACTGAAATCGTCTATATTAATGTAACAAACAAATGAATGCCTATGAATCATTATATAGCTGTTTTTTTGTCGAGTTTCTTTAATGACGGAATCTTTTTGCTGCATTTGTGTATTATTTTGCGATAGTGACATCCTATGCATGCTTTACTGTAGATATTTAACAGTGGATCGTAAATGTGGAAATCTTAAGCGGATGCGAATGACGTCATTTTGCATAAAATAAAAATGTGTGCTTTAAGTCTTAAAATTGAAATAGGCTTTCTACTATTTATATATACATATTTTTTTTTCATCGGGGCGGCACTAAATTCTGAAAAAGCAGAATTCCTGTTCTCTAGTTTTATATTTTTGTTTTGGACACATGTAGATGTTAACCCCTTAACTGCCAACGAAATCTTACGCGATCTCCAGTGCCTTACTTAAATCGCATATTTCTGCAATTAAAGAAAATGTTTATTAGTTTTCTGAAATAACAGTAAGAAAATGCACATGTTATATTATTATATATAATGACCCAGGTGGTGAAAATTTCCTCGCTATAATTGGAATTCGCTATCCCTTTAATAGATGCATGTATTTTCTACAGCCGTATATATACGTCCGGGGGAGTTCAGGGGTTAAAAAACGAATAAATACAAGTAATGGGTCTTGTTCAAAAGTGTACAAAATTTGCAAAAGCATTTTATTAAAGGAACCTAAATACAAATTTTTATTTTACAATTATTTTTACAGGGTTTGTTTAAGAGTTCTGTAGAGCAAAGTTCAATATCTAGTATGTATTTATTAGGGTATATAATTAATGTCGCCCATAATTAATGTCGTTATCTTCTTAAAATATCTCTTTAAAAGAAGTGAATGTACTTTTTTAATCCTTGTGCCTATCTTTATTTCTAGAGAAAATTGAATGTGCTGAACGTGTATCAAATGATACTAAAGAATACTGTCGATCCTTGTGTCGAGTACCTTGCAAGTAAGTTTTTTTAATGAAATAAAATCTGTTTATCGAAAAATCATCGATGTTATGTGTATTTGATAAAACAAGTAGTAGTGGTAACATACGCGATGGGTGTGTATTTTGCATACAATCAGATGAAAGTGCTCTGTCAAAAGTTCTGTTTGATTCAGTTTTATACATTGATAAATAAAAACTACTTTATTTTTTCTAGTGAACTATAACAGCAACTAATTTATTGAAAATCGAATTATCTAGAACTTCAACTAATTTATCGAAAATGTAGTTAACTGCAACTACAATCACTTATTTTAAAAAGTAACGACTAAAAAACTGCTTTTCAAAAGTGGTTGCTACTTCCTACTTTCAAATTTTGTCAAAGGATTCAATTTACACTTGAGATAAGGACAGTAATTAAGTAATACAAAGTCCTTACGCTACATCGCTTTTGCTGGGATATAATTAAATAAATGTGTTTAAACAGAGGGCAATACAAAATTTATAAAGATAAATACAAGATAAATGCAAGAAAATGTGTTGCATTATTATCTAAAATGTATGTTGCATTATGCTAGTTTAAGCACATAGTATTCTTTATATACCGAAGAGTGCAATTCGGTGTTAATTTTTTGTGTCATAATATAAAAAAATAATAAATCTGTAAATAAAGCAATTGCAAAAGAAAGAAACGTGGAATTGAAACACTTAGATCTAATAATGAATAAGTAGTAAAGTAGTTTACAACAGAAAAATTAATTTCTGTCATTTGAATTTTGTAGTTTGCATCTACGAGCAAGTATCAGTGCAAAAATACATAACGTCATACGACGCATAGCTAAATGCTGCAGCTGAATTGCTAGAATTCGCAAATGGGCGCGCAGAACACATTTTGTACAAAAGTAGGAAGTTAGGATCACGTAACTAAAAGAAAAGCAACCCCCCTCCCTTCGCACACACACACACCACGTAAAGTAGCTTTAGAAGTAGCGTCAGAGTTCGCTACAAACTGCTGATTATTTCTATCGCACTACTTTCAGTACATTACATTAATAAAAATGTAGTGCGTTACAGTACAAACTACCGGGAAATGTAATGATTACCTCAGTTTCGTTACATTCAAACACTGGTTCTATACAGTGTAAAAAGAAAAACCCAGAAAAATCTCCCGATATAATAGATTACGAGAATTTAATGTAATCTCTCAGTTAATTTTGATTCTCGCTTTTGTCAGTGTTAATTATTGAATAACTTCACTGTTATTTGCCTAATTTGAATAATTTTTTTTATTATTGCAGGCAATCCAACTATGAAGTAACTATGGATTCTTCAACATGGCCTAGACGAGCAAAGGTAACAAAATATATACAGGGCGCCCATAATTAAACGACCCTACTTTAACCCTTTATCTACTGACGGTACTTATAAGTACCATAAAAACAACTTGTTACAAAATTCATTTAATACATCGATTAGTTGTAATACCGTTTAGAATGAGTTATAGTTAATTTACTTTGCCCCCAAAGAATTATTGGTTACACAAAACAAAAATAATTTTAAAAGAATAATTTATTTTGCCTTTGCAGCTTTTCAGCTTTCTAGGAGTTTGGGGGGGGGGGGGGGGGGGGGATTTTTCAATTCGGAAATATTTCCATATTTCTATTGTATGAACATTATATTTGTACGTTTCCTAATTCTACAAAATAATAAGAAAAATATTTATAATAAAAGATTTGAGTGGGGTTATAAATATTGCACAAAATCAGTATAAATTCAAATTTAATGAATCCTTCTCAATCCTTCAATCCTTCTAAACTCCTTCTAAAATTTATTAAATGATTATGTAAATCTTCTAATGTAGTTTAAACAATTCACGAAAAATGCTTTAGAAGATAAAATTTTCATGAATTCATAATTTAGTACATAAAGGGTTAAAGTTGTCTACAGACAAAACTATTGTTCATAAAGTTGTGAAAGTTTGTGAAAGACATAATAAAGGGATGTGAATGTGTTTAAGAAAAAGAAATAGTTCAAAATTTCGCCACCAGAGGGCGATTTTTAATAAATTACACATTTAGAATGACGATAATTTAGAAATTTTATTTATTAACTTATCCTGATTCTAAAGACAGCATTTCACGATATTTCCCTTGCTTTTCCCTGAACACGCTACGGTCAACTGTGGAACATGCCATCTTACGATTCCAGATGGTATCTGAAAATGATGACCGTCATGAGGAACATGTTTGGTTATAACAAAATCTGTTAAGGGATCTTGTATCTTTTAAATGCGACGAAAATTAACAAAAAACTAGTCGGATGTACCAATCCCAAAACTTTCTTCTATCCCATACATGTTAATACTTCAAAATTCGCTATCACACTGCCAAAATTAAATGGCAATCTATGCATCTCATGAGGATTCTAACGATATGAAATTCCGTGCATTACTTCTTGAGATATGACTATCGCTGAAATCGTCTAAATTCAGCAAAATGCTGCATAGCAGTGCCACTTATTGGGTGATTTATACCAAATCCTAATCAGCAACAATTTATGTCAACGTCTGACTGAATCTGAAGTTTGGAGAAAATCCGTACATTAGTTTTTGAGATAGAGCAATAGCGAAAATCGTGAAAATTTCTGCATAGCAGCGCCACCTATTGGGTTATTAACACCAAAACCTAATTAACAACAACTTGTGTCAACATACAACTAAATCTGAAGTTAGATGAAAATTGGTCCATTAGTTCTATTGATAGAGCTACTGAGGCAATCGTGGAAAAGGCTGCAGAGAAGCGCCACCTGTTGGGCGATTTACACCAACACCTAATCAGTAGTAAGTCATATCAAGGACTAACTTAATCTGAATTTTGATGAAAATCCGTGCGTTAGTTCTTAAGATAGAGCTATTGGGGAAATCGTGTAAATCCTGCAAAATTCATCATAACAGCGCCACCTGTTGGGCGATTTACGCCAAAACGTAATCATCATCAATTCATATCAAGGACTAACTAAATCTGAAGTTTGATCAAAATCCGTGCATTAGTTCTTGAGATAGAGCTATTGCGAAAATCGTGAAAAATGCAGCATTGCAGCGCCACCTGTTAAGAGATTTACACCAAAAACTAATCAGCATCAATTTGTATTAGGCACTAACTGAATATCAATTTTATTAAATTCCGTGCATTAGTTCTTGAGATAGAGCGCCCATAAAATTTGTGTCACATAAACACAGACAGACAGACAGACTCACAGAGTCACAGACAGACATTTTGTAAAAACATGTTTTTTGGAATCTCTGACCCCTAAAACGTGTAAATCCGTCGAAAACCGGAATTCGAAAATTTTCATGAATCCAATACTTTCTTCTTGTAAAGATAGAAGAAAGTAAAAATCTAAGTTTGAATTAGTCGATCTTCAAAACCTTTTTGTGTATAAACATAAAATTTTGACTACAAATTAAACAGATTATACTTCGTAGTATGTTACCATTAGAAATTTATTAGACTTTTACAGAATTTATGTATTGTCATGAAATTTGGTAAAGATACTAAATAAATATGTGTGTTTAAAATGATCTACTCTTAGGCCAAAGTTAATTCATTAACTATATAAGAAAATATTTTTGTAACACAAAATTCAACATTTTATATTTTTAGTGAATAAAAATAGTCATAACTAAAAATATTACCATTGTAAATACTTAAAAGGAGATCATTTTAAACACACATATTTCACTAGTATCTTTACCAAATATTTTTATGACTTTTCATACATATTGTCTCGAGATATCATGCGCGCAATGACTTAGGGAGTAAAAAAAGAGCTATTTTCATTTCAACAATACACAAATTTTGTAAAAGGCTGTTAAATTTCTAATGGTAGCATACCACAAAGCACAATCTGTTTAATCACTACCCAAAATTTTAAGTTTATACATAAAATGGTTTTGAAGATAGACTAATTGAAACTTTTATTTTTTTTTTCATTAATTTTTGTCACGTTTAAAAGGTACAAGACCCCTTAAACTATCGTAAATATATGCTAAATGTATAATTCGTTAAAAAACGGCCTCTTATTTTTTTTTTTTTTTTTCTTAGCTCAAACAAATTCCCACCCGTTTATTATGTCTCAGAAAATTTCACAACTTTATGAACAATAATTTTGTCTGTAGACAACTTTAAAGTAGGAATGCTATCATCCTATGAATGTTTCTCCTAGAGTTAATTACTCCAATTTTACTCCAGATAAGCTGCGGAAGATAGTAATGATCACAATAAACATTAAAACAACAGAATTACAGCTGCAACTGGTTTTCTATATAATCGCAAGTATTTCGAGATCTTCTATGCTATGTCCCTAAAAAATCCCCACCAATTAATATAGTCCAGTGGCTCTTAAACTGTTGTCCGGGTACCCTCTATTAGTCATTAATGTATTAGGATGGTGTTCATAAAGATCTCGCTTTCAATACAAAGTTTTTTACTTACCTAGAATCTGAGAGAAGTCTTGCAATAAATAACGAACAGGAGTCCGCGATAACCAAAAAGAACCGCTAATATAGCTTGACCATTGTTTTGAAAAAGCTATACGTACAGTCGTGGAAAAAAAAGAGTAAACACCCCGGCTAACTCTGCAACTAATTATAATAGAAGAAAGTTACTGGTAGCAAACAATTGAAATAAATTGAAATAAAGTCTACTTATAAAAAATGTATACAATAAAATTTGCTTAATAGGCCATCTACAAATCAAAACCAGACTAAACTTTGTTTTTTTTTAAATAGTAATACCTAATTTTGACAATAATTTTAAATCTTCGGTTCATACTATGCCCAGAAAGGAAATTTCAAACCATTTGGATGATATTTGATTTATAAATATTCAAAATTTATACAGCTCCTAATGTTAATTTACATTTTCATATTTTTATACAGGGCCGTGCAAAGTGGGGGGCGAAGGGGGCGGCCGCCCCGGGCGCGAAAATTGAGAGGGCGCCAAATTTATACTACAAACCTCTTTTTCCTTTTTTTTTTTTTTTTTGTAAAAAAAAAAAATGTATGCAGTAGATGCTCGATTTTACGAACTCGATGAGACTCATATAATGTGTTCATAAATCGAAAGTTCGTAAATGGGAGTAACATTAGTTCAATGGGACCAGTACATCATTTCGTAAAAACGAATAATTCGTAAAAAAGAGGTTCGTAAAATCGAGCGCCTACTGTATTTACATATTGGGAATTTTTTTCCCAATGGAAGTACCTACATTTTTCGTTTCAAAGCAATTGCATTGTCCTTTAACAAACCTCCCCCCCCCACACACACACCCACACACACACACTGAAATACAAATTTAAATAAGAACTTCTTTCTTTTCAAAACTTGTTTTGGGTCTTTGTCTTAATTTGTCTGTTTTCTTAACCTTCTCTTTTCTGAGTCTGTGCCTGTGACAAAAACATATACTCTGAAAAAATAGCATAGAGTTTCTTTCTTGGAATATAAAACGGTTCCAAACTATTATACTCTACTGTTAGATACGTTTTCTCTACACCGATTTTCCAGATCCCCTCTGCCAAAATATAAGTGCAATTTTCTCTTATGTTATTTAGTTTTTTGAAATTCCTGAATTAAAATTTTAAACCTACAGTTTCAAAATAAACGCGAAATATGTATTTAGTAAAATTTGTTTCTGTTTCTGCACTTTTTAATTTTGTGACACCTGTCACAAAGAAAAATTGGGAAAGGTTGGGCGGGGGGGCGCCAAATTGAAACTTTGCCCCGGGCGCAGTTTTCTGTTCGCACGCTGCTGTTTTTATATCTCCTGAAATTATAATCCTAATGTGATAATTTTTGTGTTTGGTTATAATCTTAAAAAACCCAAATAAAAATACATTGATTCTGTAATTTAAAAACATTTTTAATATGAATTATGAATCATGAAATTAATATTCGAAAAGAATATGAATTGCAACCAACAATTTTTTTTATAGATATATCGCTCACCGGCAAGAAAAGTGACATATCTCGACAAAAGTAAATTTCACAGGAGAGGCAAAAGAAAATTTCCATGATTTTACTGTAGTATGAAATTATAGCACTTATCTCTGTATGCAGGAATAAAAACGTGCATAAAAGCGTAAAAACTTTAAGAATGAAGATGTAGGATGAGATTTGGGGGGTTTGAAGATTTTACCTCCCCACACAATCCAGCCCTCTTCTGTGGTCACAAATGGACATATAGCGTAATAAATTGATTTTCCGTATAACTACTCTTATGAAACTTTTTTGTGTAGCAAGATTCACTTATGACAGACCTATTAGTGTAATGAAACGCAAAATGATTTTTTGCAAGATGTGTCACTTTTCATGCGGTGAGCGATATATTTATTATGTTCTGCTTTATCAGAATTCTCAATTTTCATTTTTTCCCCCCAAGTAATTTTCGAATTATGATTAAAAAACATCAAAATGATGGTTTAAGATTATGAGCAAAAAAGCATAATTTGAAAAAATATATTTTCCTCACTTTATTGAAACATTTGTGCTGGCAATAGTCGAAACACATTAAGCGAGTGAAATGGTCATATTGACAAGAAATAATACATTAAATGAAGTGAAATAGTCATTCTGTAGCATTTCAACAACCGAGTACCGAACATTCATTTAGATACAGCCCCTAAAATATGTTTATTTTAATATAATTACTTTCTCTGAAACTAATCACACGAATTTCATGCAAATTTGGATTTAGGCTAATTGATGAGTGTAGAATTCATTTCTGGTGTCAAACGTGGGTATCGCTATTGAAGAAAAACAGTGTTTGGATTCGTTTTGGTACGTAGATGGCCCCTTCAGCAAATTTTATATCCATCATTTAAAAGTAGATTTTATTTCCAATCGTTTGGTACCTGTAACTTTCTTCTACAATAACTTGTTGCAGAGGGGGTGTTAAAAATTTTTTCACACGAATGTACATGTGCGCGTTACAAGCACATTTTAGCCGTGTTGAAAATAATGTGTAATGCGGACCAAATTCTGCATGGACTAGTTGATAAAATATAAACTGATCCCACTGTACGATGCCTTCTAACCGCGACAAATGGACTACGTGATCATTGGCAACGATGTTGCACATGTATCATGATGCTTTGAAAACAAACATCAAATCAGAATAAATTTAAAAACTTATTTTTCCGAAAATATAAAAATAGCACAATAATTTAAAAATATAAATCGAATCAGTATTTAAAAAGAATGTCAAATCATAATGTGTTTAAATTCTTATGTTCATTCAAATTATAAAATATATTATCATATACCATGTATAATGATAATTTTAAGGATACATTTCGAATTTAAATAAGTTTAAATGACTATTTTCGTTGAAAATATCAAAAACATTATCGTAAATTATATACAGTAAAACCTCCATTATAGTTGATACTTCTATTTAGGGAAACGTTTTTCAATTCTCAACACCTACCTATATATGTGTATACCTTTAAACGTGAAAAGCAGACATCCCCGAATAACGGGCAAATTCCGCGCTTTCTAGTTATCTGCTATTCAGATGTTTTACTGTAAAATGATATTTTAAAAATAAATAGCAAATTAAAATAAGTTTAAGTGCTTATTTATTTCCAAGAAAAATATGATCATATATCATCCATAATGACATTTTAAAAATCTACATCGAATTAAAGTAAATTTAAGTACTTATTTGCTTATATTTACATTAACAAATAAAATTAAAAATCGCAAACGATTAAAAGAATTACTTCCCTCTAAGTAAGAGAATGTTCACCAAATACAACTATCGAAAGTGCTTTTCGACAAATCCTATAGTGCGATTAGTTTACATTAGGTAGAATTCGTATGACATACTACCTATTACATTTTCCCCTATGTTTGAATTTCGGAAAAAAATTTGCAGATTTTCACCGATCATGACACCTAGAAACCAAAACCACCTCCATTAAAAAAGTTTATCTATCTATCTATATCACTTTTTTTATGGACACGATAACTTCCATAATTCTGCACAAATATTTTCCAATCTGATACATAAAATCAAGACACATGGACCAAGGAGGTGGAAATAGGGAGGGGTTTTATGAAAAACGAACCCCCACCCCATAACTTCTTAATTATAATACATATCGACTCAGTTTAAAGTTTTTATTACTTTTAAAAAAAGGACCAAAAATTTATGTATGACAGATTTTTGATAAAATTAAAAATGGGATCAAAAGTCAAAAAAAAAAAAAAAAAAAATAGGGTTTTGGGAGAAAAAAATTCATAACATCGTCAATTCTCAAGATATCAAATCCAATTAAATTTATTATAAATTGTCTTAATATTATCTACAACTTTTATATTGACAAGCTTTTGATAGGACTAATCCTTACCGCGAAAAAATAAATAAATAAATAAATAAATAAAAATGAAAACATAAAAAAGGGGGGGGGGGAGAAAAAAATCCATGACTTCGTCAATTCACAAGATATTCAATTATCCAATTCGCTTGAATTTATTATACATCTTCTGAATATTATCTACAACTTTTATATTGACAAGCTTTTGATAGGACTAATCCTTACCGCGAAAAAATAAATAAATAAATAAATAAATAAAAATGAAAACATAAAAAAAGGGGGGGGGGAGAAAAAAATCCATGACTTCGTCAATTCACAAGATATCCAATTATCCAATTCGCTTGAATTTATTATACATCTTCTGAATATTATTTACAACTTTTATATTGACAAGTTTTTGATAGGACCGATTCTTACAGCAAAAACAAATTAAAAAATATACAGCGGTTGAAGAAAAAAATACCGTATAACTGAAATCCAAACTGCTTATTTTCTGACTCATTTTTAAATTAATTTTTGCTTTCAAACGCATGCAACTGGTAGGTTCTCTTATTCATAAACTATACAATGTGCCGTAATGGTCGATTTTTCTTATAGAGGCAGAATTTATTTTTAAAAATGATGTCAAATTGGGCATTTTGAACCGAAATTCTCGAAGCGATTGTGTTGGAAATGAAAAATATTGTCCTACTGAGAAAATAATTGTTTATAAATCAAGTTCTAATTAATTGAATGAAAAATAAAAACACAGGTCGCTTATAAATCTTTTTAAAAAATACGTCAGCAAGTTTCATGTTTTTCCTTTTAAAAATGGATCTGAAAATGTGTCAGAAAAGTTCGAGTTCTTGAGCATGGAAAAATATTTTTTGAATACTGCCTTAACATTGGTCTGATAAAACCAGCTCTTATACAAAAATGAAACTAAAAACTCGTCAAAAGCGGCGATAAAGTGAGTTTATCTCTAATCATGATTTAGTGTTTGTTTGTGAAATAGTACTTAACTTCGAAATCTTCCTGCGCCTGTAGACCGAGCCGGCAGGGATTTTGTAAGCTTAAGGTTGTTCTCAAATCCAAAAGGTTGACTTTCTGACATAAGTTTTAATTCATCTTTGTTCGGAAACGTATGAAACTAGAAGATGTTGTTATTCAGAAACTATGTCATCGAACTGTTTTTTCCGTTTTCTTGTAAGCGTAATAGATCTTTCAGAAATACTGTCAAAGTTGGCATTTTGAACGGAACTTCTGAACGAAAGAAGAAAATCCAGTCAGTTAGGGGAGAAAAATACCGTGTCACGTGATCGAAATCGCTTATAACTCAATAGGTAATTGATGGATAAAAAAAAAATGGAAAACACAGTTCTATTCCAAATCGCTTCCCTGGTCAGGCTTTCCAATTTTATATCTTTCCGTTAAAAAATGAATTTGTAAATGTGTCAAAACGTTTTGCGCTTCTTGAGCAGAGCAGTTGAGAACAGCCTTAAGGCCGCTTCAACCATCGGGCGAACAGGGCGGTTGCCCAGTTGGAGTCTTGTTAGACGTCTCTATAGAATTCAAAATAACCTTATCCCGCCAATAACGCTGGCACCACTGATACTCAATCTGTCGTGGCATTTTCATTTTCTCGACTTATATTGCAAATACTATTGCGTATAAATATATGAAAACTGGTAGTTTTTTACATAAATATATGGCGAATAAACTAAAGCAGGCAGTTTTAAAATATAAGAATTAGTTTTAGAGCTATATTTAACAATGAAATGTTTCTAGATTGTAAAGTTACTTAAATTTTATACGAACAAAAAGTATGCGTAGCAATTAAACCGTCTCTTTCGGCCTAGATTGTAAACCTGACTAGATAGTTGTGTGCAGTGTAAAATCAGTTTTTTAAAGGTTGCGATGTTTTTCGAATTTTTTATTCAAAATTTCATAATTTGAATTAGAGAATTAACTGATATTTTGAAATAGCCGTTTATTATTTCCTGTGGCCTCATTTTAAAAAGACTGAATAAAAAGATAATGATCTCCAGTTAATGTATTTTCTAATTTAAATGAGCGCTTGAATATTGAAAATGAAAGAAAACTTTAAAGTAATTTATTATTACATAAGAAAAGCATTTCCAGATGACCCGGCTCATTTAAAACGATATGTGAATTCTTGGGCGTTAAAGTATTTTTAAATGATACACAGATAACATTACACAAAGGAAAGTTATAAGTCGAACATTTACTTCATGGTTTCGAGAGAGTTTTACCTTTATTTTTGATTTTTATGATTACTTTAAACATTCACTTATTTATTTTATTTTTAATATGGCTATTGAATTTTTACATTTGCAACCATTTTTTTTCGTCTTTTTAAAAGAGAGTAATATTTATAAATTCCGGTAAATCCAAACAAGTTTGAAGTATTCAATAAAAACAAGAAAGTAACAGAATTGGTCTCTGGCGCAAATTAAGCACTGCAGAGTAGAGTCCCTAGAAAAAAAAAATAATAATTTATTTTTAATGGGTCTCAGGACTCTTAAAATTGAAAAAAAAAATGAAAGAAAAGAGACCATTTTCAACATTTAATATCTTAAAATACATATGATTTTAAAACACAAATTTTATTGGGTTGAAAGATATAAGTATGTTCTTTCATTTCATATATTTAAAAACTTACAAGATGCAGAATTAGCAATTATAGGGGGCTTCAAACTATCAGACATTTTTTCAATCAACACATTTGTATGACCGTTTACGCACAGCATTACAAAATACATTTTACAACAAGAATGAAGTTGTCAATTGTAAGTCAACTAGATTGCAAGACAACTAGATTCTACAACTAGATTGAAGTTGTAAACCGGTTTATGCTTCAGATTATAATAATTACCCTGGACCTAAATAAATTTGTATTTAAATCCTTTTTATATTTTTAATACAAAGTTGTATTTAGCTATTACAAATTTTTGAAAATTTCAACAGTATAACTCATTTTAAAAAATATTTATTTGAACAACAAAAATGAAATTTTAGGTTCAGTTTATACAAACTAACTTGAAACGTATTTTTTAAAAATTTCATGAAAAAATATTCAGAATTATTTGAGATATCCTGCGCGTTATGTCCAAAAACGTCATTTTGAGAAAAATGACTTCAAAGTTTCGGAAACGCCGTTTCAGCTATCGAGCGGGTATAATTCTAAAACTCATAACTTCTGTTCCAATGGGAATTTCAATAAAACAATTATATCAAAACGTTCAGACAATATAAACGTGTAACATCTAAAAAAAATTAAAATTTCGAAAATTTTGAATCTTTAAGAGTCTTGCGTCTCCTTAAATAAAATTTTATTACAGGTTTCAGAAGAAGCAGAATTAGGCAACTGGAAAAAAAGGCCATTTATTGAGATTACGTAAGTATCGATCCTAATCTTTTTTATTTGTTTTTTAAAAGATTTTCGTAAATATATCTTGCAAAATTCAACATCTGTAATTTTGAAAAAAAGTATAAAAGATTTAACTGTAGCGTTTTAGGAAAAGAAATTACTAAAATTACAGAAAAGCAATTTTATCTCCCTTATTGTGTACAACAAATGATCACTTAAGGTACCTGCTTACGTTTGGATTGCTTCCTTTTTTTAATGTAAAATATTGAATAAATACACACATTTTTAGTTCGATTATATAATAAAGAATAATGAAAATAATAAAATCCTAACAATATATTCATAACATTTTTTTAATTTGAGGGGGTTTTGCAAGTTTTTTAGCAAAATTTCATGCTTACGCCAGGCAGCGTAGAGACTCAATTCAACTAAATATGTTTCAATTTTACCTGTGCACTGAACTAGGAGTTTTGCAAATCTTCAAAATAAGCTGAATTATTTCAAAATAGGTCAAAAATACATTTTTTTAAATTACTATTTTTTTTATATTCGAGTACCTATAAAATGATTACATTATCGCATATAGCTTGGATCGTAGTTTAGAACATAGTGAGTAATATGGAAAGTATTCTAGCAAAATTTCACTAAAATGTGTTTTAGAGTTTTTCGAACATGAAAATAACAGAAGAATCGATTTTTCTAAAATCACATTTAAATATTTCTTGCTTATTATCTGTAAAATTAATCTTGAAGTGTCAATTAAGGTTGATTGCTGTTTTTAGGGAAAAAAAAAGAAACTTATGAAAATCATGCATAGAAAAATTGTTTACATTTCTCCTGACCTTCCTACGCCCATATTTCGTATTTAACTCATTACTTCCTGTTTATTAAATTGGCCATAACTCCTCTTCTAGTAATCGAAGGAATAAAATTAAAACATATTTGGAATTGTATAGCTCTTGAAAATAAAGCAATAAAATATTTTTCGAAAATTTTCCCCAAAACAGCCATTTTAACGCATTCAGACCTTAACTTTTGAGCGATTTAGTTATTTAGCGATTAAAAACGACAACCATTATAACTTCGTGTAATTTTAATTTGATAATATCATCATAAAATACGTTAAATGTATTAGATAGATTTATTTAATCAGGGTGATAAAATACTTTTGAGTGTTTAAATTTTATAAAAAGTATTAAACTCTTTGCGGCGGAAGCCAAGTATAAGTCCCACACAGGTTGCCCGCAAATCTTGAATATGAATACCACTTTTTCTCAACAGTAATTTTCGCCTTATTTAATCACAGATTTTCGGCTATGAAATAAGGCAAAATTTACTATTTGGGAATACTGATGCCCCCTCCCCTCTCCTCCAAAAACGTATAGGGGACACTCCTCTCAAACAATGCGAAAAAAGACAAACGTTTCCTAAACTAGAACTCTTATTTTTTTGAAGATTTAAGAAAATATAATATCATGTTTTCCGAGTTAACCAACGATTCCGAAAAACGTTTCTTTATCTTCAGAAACCCCCGAAGACAATACATTTCCAAGATTTAGAGAAACATTTCTTAAATAAAAGTTTCTTTTGCTGCCTGTAATTTTCTGGAAACATTTCCAAGTGGTTTTTACAGTGCAAGTTTAATCTTGTTTCTCAACCAGGAATATAGGCTTTTTGGATGGCATCAAGTCTCAAATAAACAATTTCATGTTGAAGAAATAAGATAAATTAACAAAATTAAAGTTAATATTCAAATAATTAGCATCAACATCAACATTAAAATTACCATGTTTTTGCTGCTGTGCATGTATAAATTCTGTTATGCAACTGAAAATGCTGGCTTTAGAATTAATAGCATCCAAAAAATTCATATTTAGGGTATAGAAAACTGATTAAAAACACTTTAAAAACTATACCTGGAAACGTTTCTGAAAAGCAGTGAGAGCAAAACAAACTTTGTTTTTATATTTGAAGTCTACCCTAATCATCTTTATTCTAAAATCGTAGTTAAATTGTGCAATCAGCCAATTCATTCATATTTAATCGATTTTAAAAATCGTAATTTCTGAAAACCTACAGTTTCCCAAGTACCACAAAATGGCCGGACCAACGTTGGCTAATTGTTGGCAAATTGCCGTCCTACAGTTAGAAATATTCGTCTTGTCCTACCATTGGCCGACAAACCATTTGCCAATGAAGGCCTAACATTGGTCCAATCGTTAGCTGCTCTGATACCTCCCAGGTGTCTCGTACCTACATTTACTAATGATTTCTACGAACTGCCAATTATGTGCCAGCAATCTGAGCTATTTGCATTGCTCTTGTTTTTATGCCATATGTCTTCATTTTTTTTTTTTTTTAAATTTATTTATCCTTTAGCAACAACCTGGCACATGTCAGAGCATATTTTTTATCAATGGAAGACACAACACTCAAGCACTCTCCAAAATACCAGGTAAGCTGTCATTTGTGAAATTCGTGTTGATCCTTAAAATAGTTTAAAAGAGTTCCAAAATTAAAATCATTGTTCACTGTTAAAAAGCTGCAGCTTTAGCTGCGTAGTCACTCTACCGCTTTTATAGGATATTGCTAATCTGACCAATGAGAATGCTCCATAGTATAGTCAAGTAATCTTTTTCAATAAAAGCGGTGAAGTGACTATGCAGCAAAAACTACATATTTTTAACAGTGTAACACATGTTAATACAACTGTGAATAACACAGAGTTAACACATGCAACTGTGTAGACAACAGCGTTTGTTATCGATTGTCATTTGTACGGATGCGGAACTTGTACTGAACTTGAAATATCTAATTTAATCGATTGTATTGCGTGATATTAGTGTGTTTTTTGTTTTATTAAATATAATATTTTAAGTGTATTTTTTAATTTAAAATTCTGATTAAGACGTAATATGTTCAGATTTTTGAAATATTATAAAGTTAGCTTAACACTTGTACACTCTACACCAGGATCGCCTTCACTCGTAAATAAGCCAAATAGATAGTATACATCATAGAAAACTAGATTATATTATATTACAGCTTGATTATTATTACTTGAATATAAATACTAATATCTACTAATCAGAGAGTTTCCTTACACGTTACATTATTAATCCCTTTTTTTATTCATTAACTAAATATGCATATCATTCAATAAATATAAATAGTTCAGCCTCTTTAAGTGCAGAAATAAAGATCAGGGTATTTGACGTCATACTGGCATAAACAAACTATTTTATCTTTATATTTAGAAATGCAACTTTTCTTTTGAAAGTAACATCATTTTCATTACCGGAGCTATTTCACGCTTTCGAGATTAGTATATCATTTAACGCAATCATTTTAACATGTTTGAGATTTATTAAATATTATTAATATACATATTAACATAGAAATGACATAATTCAGAATGTAATTTGGTGAGAATGATGCAGATTGATCAGAAACATTTTATCCCGAGCATTCAAAAGATATTTAAAGAAAAAACAGGGGCCTCGGTTTCTTTAAAGAAATAAAGTCAGTGAATACTGACATATCGCCATATTGACACATCTTCATACTGACACAATCATAGTAAAATATTTTGTTTTTATTAATAGAAAACGATTTTTTTCTTTTGAGAATGACTTCATTTTCATCATCGGAGATAAGGTGACTCTATATGAGAGTGTACGCAAAAGGCAAATGCTCAGAATGTGCTTAGACAGACGCGTTTGTCCAAACTATGAAAACCTATTCCAGGAGTTGGTGATACTCGCGTGGATGAGTTCCATTATACGATCGACGTGAATTAACAAGCATTAACTTGCCAATAATGGCAGGCTTTTTTATTTCGTATGCCGTTACTCATACCGGGGCACCCTACCGGAACCAGTCACCCATTCCGAGATTAGGGCATTATTTAATGCAATTGCTTTAAGGGGGTACATGACCTTTAAACTTTCAAAAAATCTGTTTTCGGTTTTTGATTTATTCTGAATGTTTTAAAATTTCTCAACAGCATGCAAAAAAAAAAACCGCATTCAAAAATCTGCATTATTTCCTGAGTTATAATCATTTATAGACGGTGAGTATAATAGAAGGTCCGTAGATATTGAAACTTAAAAAAGCGTTTTTTCAGATTAGTAAATTTGGAGATTGCACGCATTGTTACTTTTAAACTATGTAAGCTACAGCTTAAAAAAAGTTAACCAAATATGCGTTTCTTTATAGAGTACAGGCTAAAATAATAAAAAAAAAATCACATAGTATTTTGGTTATTTATTTATTTATTTATATTTTTATTTTATTTATTTATTTTTTATTTATTTATTTATTTATTTATTTATTTATTTGCATTCGAAAAACTTGAAAAAAAAAATTTGAGATTTTTGAACTTTTTTTATTTTGTGCTAAACTTAAATTTTAAACAAAAATTTTTGCGCATATTTTGGTTTTAAGTTAGAAGTAGGTGTGTTATAATTCTATTTTGTCCAAAAATTGTTTGCTATATCCCTAGTTTAGAGTTTTATTATGCGCGCAGCACTCAATCATGCATTAGTGAGATAAAATTTGAAATTTAAATATTAATTTTGCACATACAACATTTATTTTTCTGGATAGTGTAGTTAAGGATATATAATTTAGGCAGGAAGGGGAAAAAAGATCTTAATTGCATATTGTTTGTCTTTTGGTACTTTGAAGAAGGCGATGTTTTTATTGTTTCGACAAACTCAAAAGTCCTATGCCTCCTTAATTTTTTTATATTTTTTTATTTAGGCCTATGCGATAAGCCTTTAAATTTTGTACAATTCGTTTAAATATGACATCATTTTCACTGGTAGAACCATAATTCTGAATGATTGTGAGCAGGCAAATTGAGTTTTATATTTTTCAGAGAAATGCGTCAATTCATTCTCAAGTGACTTTCTTTAAATCTAATTAAACACACTGACATCATTACTATAGGGTCATTCCATGCAAAATGAGCAAATCAGCTGTAGCCGATATGTCACAGATTTTAAAGAAAATCAGTCTATATGTAGATCATATCTATTTATGAGTAAATATAAAATAATAGATTTCAGGATTCTTTATTTAAGTATTAAAATATACATCAAAAGTGAATGCAAAATCAAGGTATTGTCTACATGCTTAAAATTTCAATTCAGATTATTAGCCTTAGGAATAGAAAGACCATATTAAGAATTATTTATAATTAGGAATGAATAATAATTAACAGATTTTCGTAAGTTAGTGATTGTATTTTTATTCCGTAATGCGATAAAAATTATTTTTGGAAAATTTTTGAGGTAAAAATGCGATATTTCTATTGGTCCTTTACACATGAAGGACAGCTCTGGCAAGTTTATAATTGCTTGACCTTATAACTAAAAGTATATATTTTAAATATCGAAAATTTCATTCTTACCTTTTTATTCCTTAATGAGAAAAAACATAAATAGTAAAAAATGTTGAGGGTAAAATGCAATATTCCTATCACTTCTTTTTAAGTGAAGGAAAGTTTTATAAACTTTTAAATTATTTGATATTATAGATAAAAATGTATATTTTAAATATAGAAACTTTTATTCTTCCTTTCAGTTTATTTTTGGCTATTAATATATTTATTTTAAACTACAGTAAAAAAAATTATATTATATATTTATCATTATATATAAATATATATAAATCATTATATATTTATCCTCTAAACCCATAGATGGCAGCACTACATTTTTCCCTTTGAAATCGTGCAATATTGTAAAAGAAAAACGCTTGCAGTTCAATTTCACAGATGTTTTTGAATTCCTTTAATTTTTATAACGTTTTTAATTTTCTCAAAATTGACAATTTTTCAATTTTTATAACTAATTTAAGATTAATCAATGACGTTACCAAATTATTATTACTAAATAAATATGAAGATAATTTTCCAGAGATTACAATATTATAAAAAGATTTAATTTATGTTAAATAGTTTTCAAGATACGGAACTTCAAATTTGCAACTTTGAACGATTGTACACATGCCATTCTATGTCACAAGTTTTTTAAATGTCCAGAACTTCATTTTTTTTTTTTTGAAATATTTTGTAATGCTCTATTTGAATATGAATTGAATCTGTGTATCAAATTTTATTAAAATCGGTTACTATGCAGCCACGACTTTTTTTAAATTTTTGCTCATTTTATGTGGAATGACTCTATACATAATTAAAGTGTTTTCTATTTTTCTATTTTCTAGCCTCTAGAAATGTTCAGTCACATCGGAGGTTACGTTGGTATCTGGTTAGGGATATCATTGCTAGCCTTGTGCGAATTCGTCGAAGGCACCATCAGAGTCTTGACTTTTGTGGTGGCTAAAAGAAAAATCTCCAAAACAACGAACTCCAACAAAAAGAAGAAGTCAAGTTCGTTATTTTATCCAAAAAAGAAAAAGAAAGTCGAACTGAATGTAAAGCATTGAGTAAAAATTTATAAATGCGATGATTTGAATATTTTCTTTTTCTTCTCTTCATGGATAGTGCACTATATAACAAAAGAAAACTAGTCGTTGGGGGCCACCGTAATACTTACCCATCATGGATATAAATAATATAAAATATGAAAATAAAACGTGATATTTGCTAAGCATTGTATTATGTTACTTTTATTCATAATTTAATTTATTTGGACTCCCTTAAATATAATTAATATAACCCCTTAAGCTAATATTACTTTTTGTTGCATTAAAATATCTCAATTTGTTGATTTTCTGTAAGCAAGTAATCCTGATAGTTTACAATGGAAGTCTATGGGAATTTGGCGAAATATTAGAGATATCGCCAAATTGGAGTCACTTTTGGCGACTTTTTTAGCCGCCAAATTTGGCGATATATTGCTAAGTTGGCGACAAACTTGGCGGTATTTGGCGACAGAACTGTACCCCACCCCCTACAGTAACTCCCTTATAGGTATGGACAGGCATTAAATGCTTGACATTTACGATAAGCCATTATTGGCATTTAATCTTATAGGTTGGCGATAGTTTTTTGGTCGGCGGGATAATCGAGTAGTACCGAATTGCGTAAAAGAAACATCTTTATGACTCGAAAAATTATAATCCTATTAACTAACAGTTTACTGCGTCGGATTAAGCGTCTCATTTCCAATTAAAATATATCTTTGAATTGAAATTTGAATGAAATACAGGGTCATGAAAAATCGAACAGTGTGAAAAATAGAATTACAAATATATCGGCAACTAATTATCCGATCGAGTTCATTCATGATGAAAAATATATGTTTTTTATTGTCTTTTATATTCTCTTTTTCAAATAAACAATTTCAAAAATTTTTGTATACCTTTTATCAGAACGAATATTTTAAGAGCCCCAAAAAATAGTTCCGGTTAATCGAGGTTACTGATATTCAATAGGCTTCTTCCCATCATTACTCCCTAAGTACACACCGAATTTCAAGTCTCTATCTCAATTTGTTCGGGAGATAGAGCGATTACAGACGGACGGACATCCTTATAACTCGAAAAATTATAATTGTATTAACTAACAGTATACTGTGTTGGATTAAGCGTCTCATTTCCAATTAAAATATATCTTTGAATTGAAATTTGAATGAAATACAGGGTCATGAAAAATCGAAGAAGAATGTGAAAAATAGAATAACAAATATTTTGGCAACTAATTATCCGATCGAGTTCATTCATGATGCAAAATTTATGTTCTTTTATTATCTTTTATATTCACCCCTTCAAATAAACAATTTCGAAAATTTTTGTATACCTTTTATCAGAACGAATATTTCAAGAGTCCAAAAAAAATGTTCCGGTTAATCGAGGTTACTGATATTTAATAGGCTTCTTTCCATTATTACTCCCTAAGTACACACCGAATTTCAAGTCTCTCTCTCAATTTGTTCGGGAAATAGAGCGATTACAGACACACAGACATACAGCCGGACGGACAATTTTTTTTTTTTTCTAAAAATATGTTTTTCGGAATCTCCAGTGTCTGAAACGTGTAAATCCGTCAAAATGTTTTTTTTTTTTTTTTTTTAAACGATTACAAGACTTACCTTATACTACGTATGATGGGTAAGTAAAAAAAAGGGTTGTATACAATTTGAAAATCACAGGTACATCTGCTGTTAATTTGAGTTCGAGCTTTTTATGCTGTAAAAAAAATGTATAATTGCAGTTATTTCTGTTTTAAACATGTAAAGAAAAATATTTTTTAGAAAAATTATTTTTATTTTTATTTGTAGCAAGAAAGAAAAAAAAAATGTTGGCGGCTAAATTGAGAGTAGATTATCCCATCTACTTTTGTGTTTTCTTACTGTGTGTATCAAAAACACCAGATACATTTTCTGGTATCCTATGTGGCCTTAATACTTCGTTATTATCCTAAAAAAAAAAAAAAAAAAAAAAAAAAAAAAAAAAAAAAAAACTCATGTAATTGCTGTCATGTATCTGTGAGATCACTTGGCGTAATTTCCATATTTATGCATTTTAAACAGATATATTTTGGAGAAACGAAATAATTAACTAGAAATGAATGCTTTTTTGCCTCTAATCACAAAACCTAAATAAATTATACAAAATTGACGTCTATGTTGATGCCTTTGGAGTTATAAAATAGAAGTATCACTATACCTTAGCGATACAAGGATAATAAATTAGCGTTAAGGGGACTCTTCACTCACTTTAAAACACCGCTCCGTAATGTAAACCAATGGCCAGGTTATTTTCGAATTTCTCGTTTAAATTTGAATATTTTTAAAAGATTTTTTTATGCATAGGATAGCTGAGCTCGATCTCTAATATGGCTATTTTTGACTTTTCCGATTTCAGTTGCAGATTTTTTTTATAAAGGTAGTTTCACTTTCGAAACCGGTTCCGAAAGTGAAAATACCTTTATTTAAAAAATCTGCTTCCGAAATCTAAAAAGTAAAAAATAGCCATATTAGAAATCGACCTCAGCTATCCAAATGTAATCCTATCCAGACGTAAAAAAAAAATCTTTTTAAAGTATTCAAACTTTAACGAGAAATTCGAAAATAACCTGGCCAAGGTTTAACATTACGGAGCGGGTGTTTTCAAGTGAGTAAAGAGTCCCCTTAACCCCTTCGCGACGGGAGCCTTTTACGAAATTTTTAATCTTTTGTCACCGTTTTTTAAAAACAGAAATTTGTGTCTTCTTGAATCGAGAAAATGCGCTGATTAAATAAGGCAAATTTTACAGTAAAATTTTACTGGTGAGGAAAAACAAGGATTCTGAGCGCTTCATGCGGCACGTATACGTGCCGCTCGTCCCCAAGGGGTTAAAGCACAATCAGTCGAAGAACTCATCGAGGTAACTCATCATTTGGTCGTCGTTAAAGTAACAATGAAGCATGTCTTTCACTGAAGATGAATACAGACATCAATGGGAAATTAGTGATTAGAAAAGTCGCAAGCTGTTATCCCAATGCGTAGGTAATAATCACACCGACGTATAATTTTAAACTTGTTCGTTATATTGTATAAATTTTGCTGATTTATGTGGTAAAACATCTGTTAACAATACTTATTTTTTTTCGTGTTTTTTTTATTTTTGTGAAATAGCTGTATGGTTAAGTGAATTCGTGTTTTTTTTTTTCATTGTTGATGCCATTGCACCGTTATAGAATGAAATCAAAACATAGTAAATGAATACATTGAGTAATTACGCTGGTTTTTCTGATGTATTTTTAATATCACACAAGTAGTCATTTGTGATTTTTTATATGCCCTAGTACATGAAAGATCTTTTAACATAATTCAATCAGATTTCTGCACCGTTACTTTTATATTTTTAGGGCTTGAAATAAGCTACAAGAGGGGTATATATCTTTTTTTTTTTAAATATGTAAAAGTGGCATTCTAACAGTTAATTTGTGTTCACACAAATATATATTTAAAAAAGAGGAGAAAGAAAGAAAAATAATAAAATGAAGAAAAAACGAAGCTAACCTGGTACTTCATTTTTCGATTTTTTTTTTTTTTTCTTCTTTTAAAATACAACATCATGTTTTTTCCTCCCCGATAAAAATGTTATGCTTATTTTGTAAAAATAAGCGTAATTATTTGTAATAATAAGCGTTACGCATCACTTAATAATAGCGCATTTTGTAATAATAAGCGTTATTTTGTAAAAAATAAGCTGCTTTGCAAACATTTATAAAATAATCCTGAACTCATTCATGTATATTACCCAACATTTGATCAAAAAATTGTTTTAATAATATACTTAATAAAATAATAAAAATTAAATATTCTTAATAAAATAATAAATAATGAAATATTCCATTCAAATTAAATTTCATTATAAGAAATAAATTTTAATTTTTGGATAATTTTTAATTGCAATTTTAATTTTATAGTTCAGTCCTAGATGGCAGCATAAAATTATTTCTTGTTTGATGTGTCTTAAAATTATTTCTCATTTTGAAATAGAGATGGCTTCTTTTTAGGAGGGGCTTATTGTTATTAATTGTTTGTCTTTGAACAAAAATAAGCAATACCTTTCTGACTATAAATTTTATTTCTCCGAAATAGTTTTTTATATTACTCTTTTCTCTTTTTTTTCTTTGTTTGTAAAAAAGTATTTTAATATTATACTTAATAAGATAAACAAACATTCTATTTGAATTAAATTGCATTAAAACAAACATATTTTAATTATTGGATACTTTTTAATAGCAATATTTATCTTTATTATTTCTCATGCTTATACCTAGATGGCAGCATTAAACTATTTCTTGTTTCCTATGAATTAAAACTATTTCTCGTTACTACATAAAGAAGGCAGCACTATACATTTTATCCAAGTTCTGTGAATTATCTGAAAATAAATTTTGAATACTTTTTTTTTGTCTTTCTTATTAGTAAAGCAGCTTTTTTCTCTAATTTTTCTGACTATAAAAAACAATTTCTTCTTCTTTTTTGGCTTACAGTTACTTGACTTTTTGTTAGTAACTGCCGTTGAATAAAAATAAGCAATCCTTTTCTGATGATATGTTTTATTTTTCTCAAAATAGTTCAGATAATTTCAGTATGTCTTCAGATATTAAAGAAGAAAATTATTGAGGTGAGGCAATTTCTTGATAAATAATTCCGTAAATAAAGATTTAAAGTACAATTTAAAAGAAAACCTTAGATTACATACAATGAAATTTTAAAATGTTCTAAAAGTCTACATTAATAACTTTATATATATATAACTTTCGGTAGTGGGAATTGGCATAATTCATTGCAATTTGAATATTAATGTGGTTAGTGCTAATAAAATTTCTAATTCATATAAAACAAAACTATGTTGTTAACACTGTATAATTTATTGCTTCATTTTTATAAAGTACATGAAGGAATTTTTCGATTTTGTCGACACAAAACATGTTTCAAGTCAAAAATTATTTAGAATAACTATTTAAAATACTAAACAAGAAAATATTTACAGATTACAAAATATCTAAATTTATTCTTTATTGATTGATGTTATAAAATCATATGGTCATGAATTTATGACATACAATCAAATAAAATATTGTGACAAAAATATTATTTGAAAAAAAAAAAAAAAAAAAAAACTAAACTGATACTAAAAAATTAAAAATCATTATGCTCCTTGTATACCAAAATACAAAACAATAACTACAAAAAAATGCATGAGAAATAAGTAACATTCTAATGAGATTTTTAAATGCGAAAAGCAGAACAGTGTTTTACATGCTTTCACTTACAGTAAAGCACTGGAACAAGAAAAACATTTTGTTGCTAATATGTTTAGATATAATAATGATAAAAGAAACGAAACAGAAAATGGAGTTGAGTTTTATTTATTTATTTTTGTTGTTGTTGTTGTTTGTTTATCTTCAATTTTAACCTTTATTCGATAAAAAAAAAAAAAAAAAGAATGAAAGAAGAAAGATAGAAAATAATTAAAAAATATATACTTTAAGTAATTTTTCATAATTTTTTTCCTTTACAGTGTTTACAGAAAGGCAATTATTTATGATTCTAAATCATAAATGAATATGATTAGAAAAATTAATTAATAGGGTATATCTTTACAATTATTTGTAGACTGAAAGTTTTATTCCAAAATTTAACAAAAGGAAATAGCAATACCTTGTGATAAAACTTCAATCCAAACCTATACGGCACATCAAATCATAAATATATCTCATTTTTCTGGTCGAATGTAGCTGCCATTGAATACATAAATAAATCAATAAAAAATCACAATAAGAAAATGGAATACAGTGCATTAAACACCATTCACTTCCCAAGTACTTATTTCAACAAATTAATCCTACCATTCAAATATAAGAAAATATAATATGAGCAAAATAAACATTTTCACGTGATAATAATATATTTTACGTATTAATCATAAAAACTACTGGTGCATCATGATAAAACGCAAATTGATTTAGTAATAATGGCACAATATAGTAAATATAACAAATGTAGCATTAAAAATCTCAATATCTAATCATTGGGAACATCAGTACCGGAAACATTTATTTTCCTAAATAAATAAAAATCAAATCATTTATGACTTAATAAATTTTTTTAATAAGAGCAATATTAATTTTTCTTCCAACCAAAGTTTAATAATAGTATAACTTAGCTTAATTATAGATCAATTCTGCAGGTGTTTACACTTTTTTGTTACCACTAATTTTTAATGGAAAAATTACCTTTATAATTTTTAATCGCAGAGATTCTGCGATTAAATAACACAAAAAAGACAGTGAAAACAAAAAAGTTAACAGCGATGCCAATCTATTTTGAGATATTGTATGATTTTTATAGTCATGTAAAATTGGACAATCTTTTTTCATAATTCTTTTTTCAGATAATATTTAAAACTGCCATTAAGTCCACAAAAATATGTACTTTCGGCTTGCCGGACTGATCTGGCTAAAAGCTTCGAAATGTGTTTAGATCCATTTTTTCACACCAAGGATCAATTTTCACATTCTAGACATGGGTGCAAATGTTTATCCCATTATTTGGGAGTGAGGCCTTCCATGATAAAAAGGTGAATAGTTATATGAAAATAAATCAGCGAAGTCAAAGTGTTCCGTTATCAATTAGAAAAGGTAAAATCCTAAATTTCAGTAAATATTTTAAATTTTATAGCTTAATAACTTAATGAAATCAGATCTTTGTTATAAAAAAAAAAAATACAAACATGTATTTTAAACATGCACTGATTTATTTTTAAAAAAATAGAGTTTATAAAAGTAACCAAGGAAAAGAAAATACTTTTATATTAGTAAAGAATAGATTAGCAAATAAAATAAAATAGTTCTTGATTTTATTTTCCTTAAATAATTCACAAATAATACAGTTTAGCTAGAACTAAAGATCTAAAACTATTATCTACTGGCTTCAAATGATTAAATTTGCTGATTAATGCAAAATATTCTTTTTAAAAATGGTTGATATTGGTTTGAAGGATAGGAAAAGCGGGAAATATTGAAAATCACAGTTTTCGGAAATGTTTATGCTTTTTTATTCTTTAGCTCAAATGCTAAAAGCACGTGAGATAAATCTAAACATTACAGAAAATCTTTATTTAATTATAATATTATCTGTTACTACTTATTAAACTCATCCGCAGCATTACATTAAAACAAACTTCAAGGTAACCAGTGTCCATTGAGCGTTTCAACTGTTTTAAGAGAATACTTATTGTCAAATTATGTAAATTATACTTATTTTGCTAAAATATGGTCTAACTTCAGAATACAATATTTGCTTTTATTAATTTTGAAAAAAATCATTTAAATTTTTCTAGTTATTCATTAATTCAATTTTCTTTATATAGGAATTAAAAAAATATATATATGTTTTAATATATAAAAGCTTTGATTCAGAGCCTTTGTGTAAGTTTCAATTAACTGGCATGCCTAAAAAAACAGCTTAAAACTTTCATGAATACGAACTGTAAATAAATTTTCTTAACACGATTGTACCTACAATGAGATCACAAGAATATTGTTCATTGTCTTTATAAATTTTCACCATAGGTAAACTGAAAAGACACTTTAGCTAGTCAGTTTAATGGAACAATATATTATGGCTCAAGAACAAGTCTACGGTAACAGTCTTCAGGCAGTGAATGTCTAATGGCTTCCACATTAGCAACGTCTCTTTTAAGTTGCTCGATTTCATCTTCGTAATCTTTCATCCATTTCTTTTGTTCTTCCTGAGCTTCTCTTAAAGCTTCGGCTCTGGCTCCAAGATCTGCATTTAGAAGCTCCCTTTCGGCTAAAGCTAAAAGTCTTTCTAAATCATCCAGCTGTGAATTATCGACACTATCTAAGTCATCTAAATAAAACAAAAAATTATATTTAAAAAGAAGAATGAAAAATCATGCATCAAGCATAGACTATGAAATATTTTTTAAAAAATTAAGAATACTGTGAGAAAAAACTTCAACGTTTATTAAGGTGGAAGATTACGAATAAATAAACAATTTGAAAAACGCATAACACATTTCAGAACGCAATTTCAACAGTTACCATCGATAGTTGAAAAAATATCCAAATTGTTTTGTGTAGTCCTGTATATAATCTGTAAATTGTATATATGCTACAAAATATGCAGAGAAGTAGTTCAGTTAGGAAATGCATAAGACCCCCCAATATGCTTGAAATAGTGTAACATCATTAAAATGCAGTATAAGGTGCATATTCACGGTCACCAGTCGCCACGTGGCGACTAAATTTTTTGATTTGGCGTCATCATCTAAGTCGCAAGCTTTTGGCGAATTTCACGTTTTTTTTTTCTCGCGATCATTTGACGAAAATCTCGTTTTTTCGCATTCCTCTGACGAGAATATTATCTTTTTATGAAATGCGCGTTCTTTTTGCGATGCTTTGAAGAAAGTCGTGGGTTTTTTGCGATCCTTTGATAAAATTCGCGTTGCTTCTGAAATCTTTTGACGAAATTCGAGTTGTTTCTCCGATCCTTTGACAAAATAAGCGTTTCGTCTGAGATTCTTTGATGAAATAATGTTTTTCGTGATCCCTTGACGAAATTTGCGTTTTTTTTTTTACGAAATGTGCGGTTTTTTTGTGCGATCCCTTGACGAAATTTGCGCTCTTTTCTGTTGACGATTGACTATTGTTTTTTTTTCGGAAACCATTTGTCGAAATTTTCGATATTTTTCCCTGATATTTTTTTATGTCAGAATTTTTGGAGCTGAATGCCTTCAATTTTCAGAAAATTCGAAACAAAATCACCCCTGTAATAATCTGATAAGATTTTTTTTAAATACTTTTTCCTGTGTGATTTTGAAAAAGAATTGCTTGAATCGTAGTTTTTTATGGTGCAAAATAAAGTCACACATTCACAACATATATATATATTTTATATGTACTCTAATATGGCAAAATGAAAATAAGAAATATTGTTTTCCTAAAATTCCCCACTGCCATGATTGCTTAGCTTATTCTTATATATATATATATATATATATATATATGGGTTTTTTTTTTTATCTTTTGTCTGTAACTGGTTATTGCATCCATTTTGATCAATTTTCAAGTGTTTAAATGGTTTAATTGTACAGAGAGTGTACATTTATAAGTAAAAAACAGCAGAAATTGAATAACATAAATGAAATGATGGAAATTTGTAGAACTTAGACAGAATCATCGGGTCGCAAATGCCTTAAGTTCCACAAATAAAATGTGTGGTTTCATCTTCATATTAGCCATAAGTTAGCTAAAGAATATGAATTTGGGGCTAACACACACAGAAAACCGAGAAATGAACTCTTGAACACCAATTAAGTTCGGAATGAAACAAGATTAAAAAGGATAGAGGAGAAAAAAAAATTACCAAATTAAAATCCATACTGTCATAGCATTAAGTATAACAAATGCACTCATTATACATTTTATTCTCATTTAAGACAGTATACTATTAGAAATTAATATGATATTGTCCTGAGTAGGCTAAAATTTAAATACAAGTTAATCGTTAACTTTATTAAATATTAATGAATATGAATAAATTTAATATGAATTGATAAATATATAAATATAACTACACCATTAAGCATATAAAAGTATCGAACCAACATCCATTAAAAATGTGTATTAGCAACGTAGTTATAAATCAACTGTCCCTTTTTTTTTAAATTAACCATTGCGTATTATCCAGACAACGCCACCTTCCCCCGTACTCTATCTACCCACCCAACAGTTCTATAATAATTTTTTATTATTTTTTTACAATTTTTAATTTTTTATAATTATTTTCTTATGTATATATATACCTTTATCTTGCCCAACTTTACATTCTGACTATGCATAGTTTAAGATTTATGTTACACTTAATTTATATCCAAATAAAAATAATTGTATGATTAAATGAAATATATACATTTGATGTAATTAGTTTGTGTTTCTTTTGTACATATGTAGAGATTATTTTTCACTTTGAATGCCTGAATTTTTTTCCCATATAAACGCTATTGCTTTATGCGTTTCCTTAACAATGTGACGACTAGATTATTTCGGTTTAGGAGCCACTGGCTCCTTAAAACTTTTGGGAATCTGCACTTATAAAATGCACTGAAAATGATTTTATGAATATATATATACACTATATTGCCATTAATGACCGGCAACTTTCAATTTTAGACATTTTTAGAATATTTAGAACTATACTTGACAGATTCTTCTGGAATTTCAGGATTGAAAAGAACAGGTATGACCTCATATTTAGCAATGTCGATTTGATAAGGGGGGCAATTAGGGGACCAACAAAAAATCAAAGAAAAAAATAATACTTGGGATCACCCTTTAAAATAAAATGCACGAAATGATCTAGTGCTACCGAATATAAATAAACAGACATTGTGCAATATGTGAATTCTTTTGTGTAAGAATAGCACGTATATTAATAGAGATATAGCGATTTATTTTAAAAAAAATAAAAAATTCTTGCATGTTTTTTGCTTATAACATGCAGGGTTTTCAACCAAATTTAACGCCGGTTTCAGAAAAATTGACAAAATATAGTAGAAACAATATAGTGTAATTGGAATATAAATATATTAAATATTTTAGGAAATATGAGCAGTTGTATGAAATAATTTTTATCTGCGCATGCGCGAACGATAACAAGGATCATGTTATATAATTTATGAGTCAACTCTATGGAGCAACTTATTCAAAAAAATCTAGTCAAATATCGTAAAAATTCAGACAGATATCGGCGTTAAAGTGAGCAAATTTTTAGTTGTTCTCTAAAAGCAGCTGAATGATAAGGGATTTTACACAAATTGTCATTTTTTATTAACTGACTTTCAGAAAAAAGTTAGTATTTAGTGAGTATCTACGAGTAGATTTGGAAAAAATGCTTCGATTTTGATACTTCTTTTGATCATGGTATAGGCTCGTTCTGGTGGTTATCCAAGAAGAACTAAAGCATCAATAAAAAATGAAAATTACAAAAAATTAAAAATTAAAAATGACAATTTGTGGAAAATCCCTTATCATTCAGCTGATTTTAGAGAACTACTAAAAATTTGCTCACACTAACGCCGATATCTTTCTGAATTTTTACGATATTTGACTAGATTTTTTTTAATAAGTTGCTCCATAGAGTTGACTATTAAATTATGTAAAATGATCCTTGTTATCGTTCGCGCATGCGCAGATAAAAATTATTTCATACAACTGCTCATATTTCCTAAAATATTTAATATATTTATATTCCAATTGCATTATATTGTTTCTACTATATTTTGTCAATTTTTCTGACACCAGAGTTAAATTTGGTTGAAAACCCTGCATATTATAAGCAAAAAACATGCAAGAATATTTTTAATTTTTTAAATAAATCGCTATATCTCTATTAATATACGTGCTATTCTTACACAAAAGAATGCACATATTGCACAATGTCTATTTATATTCGGTAGCAATAGATCATTTCGTGCATTTTACTTTACAGGGTGATCCCAAGTACTATTTTTTTTCTTTGATTTTTTGTTGCCCCCCTAATTGTCCCCCTTATCAAATCGACATTGCTAAATATGAGGTCATACCTGTTCTTTTCAATCCTGAAATTCCAGAAGAATCTGTCAAGTATATTTCTAAATATTCGACAAAATGTCTAAAATTTAAAGTTGCCGGTCATTAATGGCAATATAGTGTATATATATATATATATATATATATATATATATATATATATCAACATTTGAGCTGAGTATGATTTTGGAGCCTGGGCGTAATGATTGACGAAAATATGCCGGAATTTTCCTGAATTGCATCCCTCCGAACGGCTGCAATAGGTAGCTTCTTACTTTTTGTAATGAAAGCCATCTAAAAAAATAAAAAATTCAAAATGTGATATAAAATAAGCAATCTAATTTACCTAGAGCATCCAGTATGTTATCCAGCTTAGCTTTAGCACTCTTCCCTTTATCTATAGCATCTATAGCTGCAGCTTTAGCCTCATTAGCATTTCCTAGTGCCTGAAAAGCATTGATCACATTAATAAAATTTTGTGCTATAACAACAAGGCTCGTACATGTGCTTACATTTTCCCTTATGAATACCAGTATACAGTATTTCTATAAAGAAAATTTCGCTGTGTGTAATTGAAAATTATATCTTACGAAATTATTTTTTTAGAAATACTGGTATTAAAAATGAAAAATATAAGCACTCGTATGAACCCTGAACAATATAGGCATCGTTCAACTTTTAATTAAGGATGCCACAAACTTTCTCTATAGGATACTTCTTTTAAATAATTTTTCAATCAGAAACTAATGTATATTTTAAGTAAACTTAATTTCTTAACCCCCTCCAATTTAGGATCAACCAATATATTTTCAATCCCAGAAAATAAAATTACTCCACTACAATCCATACATACTATATCCTAATACAAACAATAGTACATCCTAATACATACAATATTACATACATTTAAAACTTTATTGTTAATAAGGCGATTAAATAAAATATGCAGCCAAGGCTTTTTTGCACCCAAGTTGGTTTTCGTATGTAAAGAAGAAATTCTGTAATCGATTTTTAACTTCTCGGTATGATAGAATTATAAAAATTATGTACAAAGGTTTGTTTCTGATGACAATACATCATTTTAATACTTTTATAACTCAATTTTAAGGTATTTTCCGTTAGCCCACAACAGGCGATATATCATCAAATATTCTTTGTGGTTACATTTGTGAAAGAGATACAAAAATGGATTTAATGATGCGCCAAAACGCGCTTCACAAAAAATGGAAAATATAAATAAGAATAACTAGAGTAATAATTAAAACAATGTACGATTTAATTATAATAGTTTGTCTTCATTAAATTATGATTATACGTCGACAAAATAATTTAGAAATCCTGAACTTAGTCGCGATTTTCGATATAATATTGATTTCTTTTGAAAGAGTGTATTTAGTAATATATATATATATATATATATTTGAATATTTAGTTTTATACTTATTTTTAAATTATTGTCATCTAGGGCAATTCCACAGAAAATCATCATTTTTTATGGAAGGGGGGGAATCAAATTTATAGTATGTTTAATTTAAGGATATGATTAGAAAACTTGATATTTTTATATTCTATAGAAAAATCTAATAAAAAGGCATTTTAAATTACTGTTTACAAACTAAGTTAAGTACCATTATTGTTTTTGTAAAGTCATAATGTTACGTCAGTTACATAATAAAAGTTACGTCAGTTACACGTGTAATGCCATTTTTTTCTTTTTTATTATTCAGAAATTAATTAAACAAGTTACTGTTATAATTTGGCATTACTTAGTGTTGTTGAGAACATTAAATCACTTTTTTTAACGTGATAGTTTTGATAGTTTGTACACTTCAATGAAGGCAGAAAAAATGCTTGTATATTTTATGTTACGTCAGTTACAGAATTTTGAATTGCAATTTTTGGGACTCAAAGAGAGATTGAAATAATCTACAGGTATTTTGGGTATTAAGACCTTAATAAGAAATATTTTAAATTGTAAAAATTTGTTCTAGCTTTATTAGTAAATTTTCTACATAGATTTGAAAACAAAATTCGTTGATAAAATGTTACTTGAGTTACGATGGAATTGCCCTCTATTAATATGAATAAGCCTTTTCGCAGCAAAATGATACAAAAGTTAATAAAGAATTGTGCATGATGACTGAAGAAAAAAGAAGAGGGATTAGAAAAAGTTCTAAAAAGGTAAATTATTTTCATCTGATAAAACCGTTTGAGTAGCACAGCCGTGTATAAGTTTTATTTTCAGTTATGTCTGTACATACAAGATTATCATACTTTATTGCATGATGAGTAAAAATGTATTTTAAGATAATGCAAAAACAAATTAAAAGCAATCTACTAAAAGTGTAAAACAATGTGACCTTCTGAAGCATTTGATCGTGTAAAGTACTTATACTGTAAAATAAACGGGGAAAAACCCCCCTTTTTAAAAGGGGATTTTTTTTTCATTCCCACAGTACTCGATGCAATGAAAAACCGCAATGCTGATATGTTTTAACACTAGCTTTAAAAATTCAGTGAATTTATCTCCACACCTCTTTAGATGCAAATCCGTCATTTTCAGCTTCATCTTCGAAGCCTTTCATTCGGTCATCCGTAGCAGCAATTTGGCCTGTCAGTTGACCGGCTTGACCCTTAAGTTTACCAGCATCTGCTTTTGTTTCTGAAGCATCTTTGCGGATCTCATCTGCATCCTATAAGTAGAAACACGTACTGGAATAACGCAAACATATAATAAAAAAAATAATAAAAAATCAAGAAAATTGGCATAAGGAACTTCCAAATAAGGGTACACTCAGAGCCAATGAAAGCGACAGGCCGCGAAACTTCCGGTTTTTTTGGCTGTCACATGATTAAGTTAGCCTGTCTTCCACCAGTTGTCAAACTTTGATGTGACTGAGATAGCCTGAAAATAATTTTGCAACGGGTCGGGTAACTCCCTACCCGACTCCAAGGGGTTGGGTCGGGTTTATGTTAATTTTTTACGCAGATGGTCGGGTTTGGATCGAGTTGACTTTACTCGTAAATACTTCGGTTTAGGGTTAGATTTTGAGTCTTTCGGGCCGGGTTCGGGGTTCGGTTTGATCCGATTTTTCAAACGAAAGTTCTGAATATTTTTCAAATGAAAAAACTTAAATACTTAAATATTAATGAGAGTATATGTGTTCATTTTTATACAATAAAGATATTACTGATAGTAGAGATATAATTGTAGACTGTGTTTTCAAAACTGTATATAAAAATGTAACAGTTTTCTTTCAATTCAGGTTCGGGATTGAATATTTCGGGATCGGCTTTTGAGTATCTGGTTAAGTTTAGGTGCAACCGACCAGTGCAGTACTCTAGCTGAAAAACCGCGGAAACCAGTGGGATACCGCAATCTGTCGCTTTTTTGGTTGTGATGCACGATTAAATTAAAATGTAAAAATTAAAAAATATAACATTTTGAATTTAAACAGAGGTCAATCCAGACAAAGACTAAGTACTCTTTATAATTAAAATTGTATTTTATATGAAAACATTTTTCACAAAAAAATATTGCATAAAAGCTTTTTTGCATATAAAAATAAATAAATAAATAAAATAATATAAAATCTTACCAGAAATGAAAAATTTAACATGATGATTTACAAAAATTAGTATTAATAAAAGCTTATTTATTTTTTTAACTGATTTAATTTTTTTTATCTTTTCATAATCCGTGATAAATGCATATATTTAACCTCTTCAAAGCCGAAGAAAATAACACTGCGAATACATATTCATTGATTTTGCACAAATAAAAGGACATCATAGATGATAGAAGGAACCCCTTTACTGAAATTTATTCTTTATTGGACTAGTAATTTAGGCTCACAACTACGGATCTAAAAATATTAACACCCTTAAAATATTGATAACCTAAATCACGCTGTAATAAATTGGCCTTTAAATAAATGAATGTTATACAAATTTTCCTTTTTTTTTTTTTTTTTTTTTTTTTTTTGGTTAAACGTTTAAGTTAACTAATTATGAAAATTCTTACATCCTTTGACACACTGTCTGGAACGCATTTTGCGAACTCAGATCATAGTAACACTTATTTTATGAGGCAATAAGCATCGGTTTCCATCCGAAGCCAAAAACATTCAGCTATATAGAAGTAAAGTAGAAATGTAAAAAAAAATTAAATAGTTGGGGGTTAGCAGTAGGGGGTCTAATTTGGGAAAAGAATGAAAAACTTGGAATATTTAAACATTAATATATAACCTCGTTGTATATGTCTAGTTTTAAATATAAAAAAAACATGCAAGTACTCGTGCATTCAGACATTTAAAAATATATAGGAGCATTAGCATTTTTTTTTTTTTTTTAGATAGCTAAGGTACTATGCCAAAATATTTATGCCTAAACCAAACCATAAAAATATAAAAAATTCTGAATATTTAACTTAAAAAAAACTCTCTTTACTTAAAAATGTTGAAGTTTTTATTTTAGTAAACAATAAATAGTTTTAAATATTGAAAATAAAACCATGCAAGTATTCGAGTACACAAATGTTAAAAAGCATTTAATCAAATAAAAAAAAATAACTTAGGTAGTACTTCAAAATATATATGTACTAAAATAAAAATGGATATATATATTTACTTTTAACTTAAAAAAATTCTGCACGATTGTGTGTAATTTTAAATATGAAAACGTATGCAAGTACTAAATGTGGAAAATGCTCAGTCTCAAATACTTATCAAATACTACTACTACTAATAATAATAGTAACAATAATAAAGGAGGATTAAGAATAACAAGTTACAGTTTCAGTTGCTTTCAAAATGGTTTGTTCTTCAAAAAATAGAATGTAAGATAAAAACTATACAATCTTTTCATTATAACACATATATAATCTTCCACTGTATTAAATGTAATATTTCTTTTGAGCACTTTTCCGAATTTCTTAAATTTCACACTGCACATAAGATTTTGAATCACATTAAAAATTTAACGCACTTAAAAAAGTGTATGTTAACCCTAAACGAAAAAAAGAACGCGCTACGGAATGTGATTGCACAGCGAGCGTAACTACACTTCTTTCTTTTGTGTTAGCGCCACTTTTTTCAGGCAAACTTTTTTCGCGTTGTTTAATTTGTGAAATTTTGATATTAGATAAGACGAAATACTCTGTGAAAAAATACTAATGTCCAATTTCAAGGATTTTGCACACGCTATGCGGTGCAAAGCCTAACCAGTATTTTTTCCATAGAAAATTTCGCCTTATCTAAGATGAAAATTTCATCAATTCAATAACACAAAAAAAGTTTGTCAGAAAAAGTAATGCCAAAACAATAATAATTGGGAACAAATAACACATTTGGAAAGCAAAAATTAGATGTCGCAAAAATTAAAGTATTTCTTAGCTAAAATTTAACAATTTGTATATCCGTATTTCATATCTGCAACATACCCGAAAATCAGTGTTATTGGCAACGTGAGCTTTAAAAGACGAATTTAATGATTGCTGCTATCTTCCAAAACATCGATGAATATAAATTGTTCCTGGAGTCTCCAGAAATGTGATACTGAGTTGATTTTTTATATAAAAATTTAATTTATCACTTGAGCTGTTTCACGTGATTATTGCTAAAAAATCTTTATGAATTTAGTAAAATTAAAAAGGATGGAGACGAACAGAAATAGATTTTTTATAAAGTTATGTCTATATACTTTGCAATTTCGAATTAGATAATTTACAATATTTATGAGAAATATGTAATTTTCTTCTTGTTGCAAGCACCTTTTTATCAATAAAATTTAATTTTTTTGTTCTAATTTGTTCTTTGTATTTTTTACGTGCTTGAAATGATTTATTCTAACATCTGAGTAAATATTTTTTAATTAGGATTGTTGCGCTTCATCATTTTAGCATCAAATCATTTGGTATTTTCCCCAATGACCTTAACAACATTTTATAAACAACAATACAATTCACACTACTAACACCAGATGCTTGCTCTGCTAATCTCTTTGCTTCTCGTGCAATATCTCTGGCATCAGCAGCATCCTGTGTTGCACCACGGAGAGCATCTTCAGCATCAAATGTTTTGTTTTCAGCTTCTCCAACTTTTTTCTTGACAAAGGGTATCTTTTTGAGAGTTTCATCTGCTCTCTCTTTGCTTTCTCTGATTTGCTGATCGAAACCTAAATAAAGGCATGTTTTTAAAAATATATATTACATATTTTTTACATTTATATTTTTTACTTTTTAATGTTCAGAAATAGTTCATTTTTGATGTTTCATAGTCAAATGGCTTATTTTAGCGGTCGTAATTTGTTGAAACAGTTGAGACTCACTGTGGAGATACTTTTTAATAATTTTAATAAATAATTGATTTTTATTCATTTAATTAAATACTAAGTATTAGTATTTGTAAGTATACTGCTTAACTTAAAAAAAACTTTCATAAAGCATTTTATTGTCTATAATTATGGAACACCCTATCTCCTGTAGTTTTTATAATCATGCACATCACAGTTATATGCATTTTTATTTTTATTTTTTCTTGTGTATGCGAATTAGAGGTCTGTACGGGCCCGGGCTTAGCCCGCGGCCCGTACCCGGCACTGCCCGCTGGCCGGTGAAATGAAGGCGAATTTTCAAACGCGCCAGCAGAATTAGGACAATTTTTTCAACGGGCCAGGCCGGGCCGATAAAAAAATTAATCGGAACGATAAAATAGATAAAATACCAGCTATTTTCAATGAATATGACTTTCTCGAGAAGTATAAATGTGCGTCACGAACCAATGCGAGTTTAACAACATCAATACAGAAATGTAACATGTCCGTCTTAGAGATGGGTATCGTACAATTACATGATGTCTGATCTCGGGTTTAATTTTTTCAGCAGACTCGTGCCGAGACGGAACTGGACCTAATCGTTTTCAGGATGTGCAGGGCAGGTATTATGTTTTGTGAAAATATTAATAGCGATAATGAACTTCTGTTAACAGTATCTTTGAAATATACCTTAAGGTGGTTCTCATATTCGCTGCTCAACAATGCAAAACTTTCAGGCACATTTTCTGACTCATTTTTAACTATAATGGCATAAAATTGACAGGCCTGACTATTGAAGGCATTTGGAATCGAATAGCTTTTTCCATTTTTGATAAATTACTTACATAGATTCTTGTCACGTGACTGAGTTTTTTTCTCCTTTCCTGTGCTATCGTTTCCGGAAATTCGATTCAAAACGCTAACTTTGGCAGTATTTTCTAAAAGATATATTGCTTTTATCTAAGAAAAAAAACGGCATTTACATAGTTTCTGAATATGAATACCTGCTAATCTTACGCGTTTTCGAAAAGAAATTAGCTCATAAATGTGTCGAAATGTACCTCTTTTGGATTTGAGAAAAACCTTAAAAATGAGAGAAATATTTTCACAAAACTCCGTTACAGAGTCAATGAACACAGAAACTATGTAAAGAAAAAAGAATTGCAGAAATCCTCTATCGCCTGCCATTGCTGGGGAGAGGGACATAATTTTAATTTTGACTCAGCTACCATTATCAAGAAATGCTTTACTCCTCTAGATTTAGACTTTTTTGAGGCTGTCCATATCCATAAATTTAAAGACTCCTTGGTTAATGATTTGTCTAGTACACCAGACATCTCAACATTCTGGGTGGATTTGTTGTGTCACGACACTTCACTTCAGCATTAATTTCATTGGCTGTTGGAACTTGATGGTCTTTTGGTATTATGTTTTGGCATTTGGCTTTTCACCGTACATGTAGTTGGGGGGATATTGTTTTTAAAGTTTTTTTACACTGAGGATGTGAGTCCTAGTACTCACGAAACGTATACGTCTGATCAAATCAACTTATTTTATTGTGTGTTTAAACGTTGTTTTTAAATAATTTACTGTTTATGGTAGTCATAAGTTATAGAAACTAGTATTAATTGTAAACACAATTTCATGAACAAGGAAATATGATAAAGGTATATGATTCATCCTTAAACATTTAGATTTATTATAACACGAAAGTTCGACTTGCCTTTTAAAGTGTCCAGAGTATCCTTCGCATCATCAAGAACTTTCTCACCATACTCAATGGAATCAAGGGCTTTTGCAAGAGCTGCATCAGTGTCTGTGAGCAACTCATCTGTGATCTGAAATTAAAATTATTTTTAGCTCATCTGATCAAATATGCATTTTTAAATATGTAACAAATCCGGAAACACTTTTTACTTTGATGTTCATATCCGCACTCGTAACCATGGTGTAACTCAACCCATAATTTTGATAAAATTAAATGATGCTGTATAGTTACATCTTGAATTTTTACATTTTACAATTTTAATGGTTTCTCTTATAATGAAAAGAGTAAAATTCCAAGGTCAATGAAAGCAAAGTAATATTTCCCTCCAATCTATACAATCCACCCATCATAAGAGAAATCCTTGAAACTGTAACACTTGAAAATTCAATATGTAAAGGTACAGCATCATTTAACTTACCAAAATTATGGTTAAGTAACTCCATGGTTACGAGAACGGAAATTGACATCAAAGTAAAATTAAAATAAAATAACGCGAGTTATCAGGGAGATAATGTGAAAAAACGTGAATGATGAAGTTTCAAATTATTGCATTATAGATCTCGCATCTGTAAAATATTCTCATTTGTTTTAAAAATGGCTTCGGAAGAACTGAAACATGTAGACAGTTTGTATATAAAACATTTTTTTTTCTGGTGCTGTTTTATTTAGTTAGTACCTTTTAGAAATAAATGAATTATATTCACTTTTATTGAGTTATTTTATTTTACCTAGCACAATATATATATTTTTTATGCACAAATTTTCTTTTAATTTGAATGAAACATTGTAGAAACAATATATTCTTTCACATACTTATTCATAATTACAGGAATTCTTTCATTCAAAATCATTAGTAACGCTTTTAAAACATTGATAAATGATTGCTTATGTATTCTAGGCTGATTAGTTTGTAATACAAGTAACTAAAATATCGTTTTAAAAATACAATAGTACCCCGATTTAGGTTCCTTTGACTTACGTCACCCCGCATTTACGTCGTCTGGCCTGGAAAAAAATTCGTTAATTAAGAAGCACTTTGAACTTTTTTGAACAATTTTGGTTCCATGAAGGGAAACTTTCCCGCGACTGTCAAGTGATAATGACAAATAAATAAAAAAGTCACTTTGAAAAGCTCAGAAAAATCACCCTGTTGTTATAAAGAGCTAAAAGTAAAAAAAGAAAAACTTTTCGGTTCAAACTTCATTGCAAAATTTTTTCACATCCTCAAAGACTCGAACGGAGTAGCTAGAAGAACAATAAATTGTAAGTTAACAACTTATTGATTTATTCCAAATTCTTGTATGGCAAACGCATTTTTTTTTTTTTTTTTGTTAATGTTAAAAGTACGTAATATAATCCCTAAATACAATCAGGGTTCGTACGCTTCAAAGACTTTCAGGGATCTTTTACCAGAATTTTTGAAAGTAATATTTGTCTTTTTTAATGAAAGATAATTCTACCTTCAGATATAGCTATCAGTACTGTGTGAAATTTGTGGTACTAAAACACCTAAAATCACCTGAATCCCTTGATGCGTACGAACCCTGATAATAGAATATGTTCATTAGATTTTGAAGAATTTTTATTACTTATCCTTTTTTGCTTATCTAAATGTACCTCGACATACGCTGGTGTTAAAAAATTAAGGACGAAATGAAGAAATTAAAATAGCAGCGGCACGAAAAGGCAGAACGGATATGCATCATTTTTGGAAATTCTGTTCCCTTTTTCCACATTCTTATAAATATAGGATATAACGGTTCAATTTGAATCGATTTGCAGAATTTCTGTACGACGTTTAAAAAAGTTCCGTCCTTAATTTTTGTACACCAGTGTATGTCGCTAGTCTTGGAACGAATTGCTGACGTTAGTCGAGGTATTACTGTACAAGGTCTTAATAAATTGTTCTCGAAGTTTAATACGGGGGTGGGAATAGTAAAGGGTTAGAAAAAAGAGAAAACTTCTAGAAATTTTCCCTTGAGGAGGGTGGGGGGGGGTAGAAATTTTATTGAAGAATTTAGATTATTGGATTTTAAACTTTAAGCATTGTAGTTCTACGACAGAGGTAAGCGGAGAAGTGAAATATTTGAAAGAGAGGAAAGAAATTTATATTTCTTGTTGAAGTAAAGTAACAAACAGAGTAGAAAAATAATTACAAAAATTAAAACCTTAAACATATTAAACTTTGTTGGTAAGAGTAAAAGAGGAGTGAAAATTTCAAGTGAGGAAAAGGTGTATTTGGGAGAATTCATATGAAATTTTAATAACAGAATACGACAAAGCATGAGAGATTCTTAAATGTAATATTGTTTTGAAAAAAAAAATATTTTTCTGTACAATAATAAATCTTTTTTTTTTTTTTTTTTTGTAATTTCTATATTGAGAAAAAACAAATTTAAGCGCTTACAAAAATACTTTCAATAAGGAGTTACCTGCTGTTGTCTTATTGCCTCATTTAAAAGACCCTGAGCATCTTTAGATTGGTCATCAAGTTCTGATAATGTTCCTTTATGCTTATCAGCCAAATCATCAGCTTGTCCTTTGATTCTTCGAGCCTGTTGGAAAAATGATTCAACTTTTAATTATAAAACACCAGTGATTTATAATTTATAATAAAATAGTTTAAAATTAAATGACAAATTTACCAAAGAACTGGCAAGTTTTAAAAAAAGTTTACAACTTTCGTGATTTGACAGAATCTGTGTTAATATAAGAAATATCTATTCTACAAATCTCTCTTAAATTATTATTAAAAAAACCATGTTGTTTAAAATTAAAATTAATCGGATTTTGGAATTTATAACCCGGTTAAAAAACTGCCTTACTGGCAACTTTTTTTATTTGTGTGTATCATATTAGCCAATGTGCATATCATAGGCTAATATTAATATTTAATTTTTTTTTAATTGTAAATACAGGGTGTAGGAAATGTATCTTTACACTTTAAATAATAATTAAAAATAAACAAACAATGATATGCACATACGGTTTTCTATTTTCCATAAAGAAAATATAAAAGTTTTTTTTTTTATTAAAGTGTAAACTAGATTAGAAAAGGAGGTTCAATTTCGTGGTCACCTAGATCTCCAGTCATAATACCTTTGCAGATCTTTTTATGGGAATACGCGAAAAGCATTGTTTACCAACCTCCAATTCGTGATACTAATTAACTGAACAGTCGAATTACAGCGGGCATCCAGACTGTTGATTCTGAAATGCTTCATAGAATGTAGTTAGACATGTCGTATAGACTCGATGTGTTGTGCACGAATAATGGTGCGCACATTAAAATTGTGGAATAAAACATTGCGACAAAAATTTTGATATTTTCGTTATGGAACATAAAAAATCGTAATTGAATATCATTGTTTGTGTATTTTTAATTATTTTTTTTAATGTGTAAAATTACATTTCGGACACCCTATACATTGCACACTGGTGCATATATAAAATCTGAAGCTGAGGCTATATTTTAATGTTTTGATTTTTTTAAATTAAATTAAAAATCTTCATGAACAATCAAAGTTATTTATTTCATAAAACAATAAATCACATTTATGAGAACATTTGTTGAGACTCATTTCTCACACAAAGTATTAAATTAATGTATGGACAATGATTCATAACCCTAAGCAATGGTCTCTATCTCCGCACCCGCATACTCCATACTAACGAAATTTAGAATTCCTTAATTTTAACCATTTATTCCCGTTAAACTCAAAAACAATTTATAAAACAGTGCGAGATAATACGAAATTCACGAATGATTAAGGATCGATAGCCTAAAATATCGCTATAAACCAGGACATAAAATACGTCATTGTTGGCCATATATCTGAGATTTGCGAACACATGAAGGAGAATTTTCATTCCCCAAATACGAGTCACCTCACCACATACCGTGAAACCCGACTAAGACTTCTGATAATTGAGACTTCTGGCGCAATGAAAAATAACTTGCTGTATGCCTCCTGATGATGGTACATTCCTTCCTTGTCTAGTTTTTAAAGATTGTTTATTAAAACATTCTAGAGATAACTGCATTTAACTTTGTTGGAAATATAGGGATAATGAAATATAATACATGATTCCTATGTGAAATTCCATGAAGAATTAAATTGTGATATTTATTTGCATCAAAAATTTCATTTTGTTAATGAAACATACAATTAAATATAAGCATGTTTTAAAAAAATCATCGACATTTGAAATTTTTGTCAGTGCGAATTCAGACTATCTTCAGAGCGTTCATCTATACCAGGGACGGCGAACCCATGGCACGTGTACCATAAGTTTCACGTGACAGAACATTCTCGGCGTTGATTGAGGTTCTAAAACAGAATAGAACTCTATTAAACAATTTACTTGACGTTAAACAAGACGGAGTTTTCTAATTATTTATTTTTTTCTGTTATTTAATGTTAGATAAATGAATGTAATGTTGAATTATTTAATGTTGGAAGGCAATTAATTAAATTCCAAACTCTTTTAATGAGGACTTTATATGATTTTTTTATGCTTTATCTAATTAGGAGAAGATATGAAGAAAATAAAAAAGAACGGTCATAAGACATTATAAGAAAAAAAAAATGCTGTTGAAGAAATTATAGCGATTTTGTATGAAATTTGTCACTATGGTAATTTATCTCTCTACTCAAACCTGCTAGTAACTATTTTCGAAAATGAATAATATGAAAAACTCAAATAGAAACAACTTCTCAGATGACTCTAATTCAGCTTGAATAATATTAAACGTAGTCGATATCAATCTGATATTAAATATTTGTCCTCGCAAAGGTAATAACAGAAATCGCATTTACCCTTTCATTATTTTCTAAAATTTGTACATTTATTACCATAACCATTACCGTATGATACCCAGATGTGCGTTTCCTCTATATATTTTAATTCTCATAAATAAAAATTCAATTATTTTGATCCTTTTTTTTTCATTTGTTGGCACGCAATGGTGACGTAAAATCTTTTTTGCAAAAATTGGCACGCGAATGCGAAAAGGTTCGCCGTCACTGATCTATACCAATATTATAAAGAAGTAAAGTTTGTTTGTTTGTAGAAGGTAATCTCTAGAACTACCGAACCGATTTCAAAAGTAATGGTATCAAAATGATGCTGTTAGTCCCTGCTCGAACATAGGCTATGTTTTATGTCTATGCCACTACCCCAAAGGGGGGGGGGGAGAGCAAAAATCGTTCTAAAAATGCGATTTTTGTGTTATTGAAGAGCATAGAAACATGAAATTTGGAATGGTAGTTACTTATAAGATATAAAAGATCTCTAAAAACATTTCGTAATAAAATTCGAAATTTAAAAGGTGTGAAAATGCGCAAAAAGTGTTCTAAAAAATGTTCTAAATTGCGATTTCTACGCTATCTCAGGAAGTTCCAAATCGATTTAAAAAATAATGGTATCAAAATGATGGTGACAACCCTTGCTCCAAGATGGGCTATATTTTCTGTGGGGGGCCACTACCCCGAAAGGGATGCAGGAGAAAAAACGTTCTAAAAATGCATTTTTTGTGTTACTGAAGGACCTAGAAACATAAAATTTGGCATGGTACTTACCTATTACATATAATGATCTCTAAGAACTTTTCTTCATAAATTCGAAATTTGAAAGGGGTGATAATGCGGGAAAAGCGGTCTAAAAAACGTACGTTCTAAATGGCGATTTCTACGCTATCTCAGGAAGTTCCAAACCGATTTAAAAAATAATAGTGTCAAAATGATGGTGACCGCACTTTCTCCAACATAGGCTATATTTTATGTCGGTGCCATTACCCCGAAAGGGGTGCAGAAACAAAAAAGTTCTAAAAATGCAACTTTTGTGTTACTGAAGGACCTAGAAACATAAAATTTGGCATGGTAGTTACCTATTACAGTCACCTCTCACTTAAGCGCCTCTCATTTATACGCGTCTCTCAGTTATACGCGAATTTCGTAAGGTCCCGCCATGAGGAATAGGAAAATAATGCTTAGAATCTCTCACTTATAAGCGGAACTTTGAACTGTCTCTCTCAGTTATACGCGGAAATAAAATGCAATTCAGAAACTATGAATTACGTGCGAAATATATTTTAATCTATAAAAAAATTTCTGCAGGTGTCAAGGTCAAAAGACCATTCCGCAAAGCGTCTGAAAGGGAGGAGAAGTTGTTACAATTCGACTTTACACCCTATCCCCTAATTTCTAATGGTGTCTTATTTTCTTTCACTTTTATTTTTATCAAGCTACGCGCGTGTTTCTTTCCGTCTTTGCTTTTACGGTAGCATCTGGATTTTTTTTTTTTCCAATAAAAATGAGTAAAAGAAAGTTAACAATTTCGTTCAAAATGGGAGGTTATACGAGCAGCAAAAAATGATCCTAAACTGTCAAAAATAAGTTTAGCTAGAAAATTCGATTTGTCAGAATGAACGCTCAGAGGGATTTTAAAGAACAAGAACTCGGTCAAAAAAAATGAACAGTGAATATTCTGCACAAGCGACAAACGATCTAGAATTCAGAAAAAAAAAATTTGAGATTTTTAAAACCACTTTTTGGTTCAGAGAAATGAGAGCTTCTAATTTACACATTAGTGGTGAGTTGTTAAATGAAAAGGCATTCACTTTGTCATCAAAATTGGGAATGGAAAATTGTTCGGCTTCTTTGGCAGGGCTAGAAAAACTTAAGAAAAGACACGGTTTAACAAATCATTGTCTGCGTGGTGAAAACGCAGCTGTTTTAGATTCAACTGTTAATGAATAAACCGCAGATCTTCCAAATTTAATTCAAAACTTTGATGTTAAGAGTATTTTTAACTGTGACGAAACAGGTTTATTTTACCGTCTGTTACCAAACAAAACGCTGGATTTTATTGTAGAAACGTGTTATGGTGGCAAACACAGCAAAGAAAGAGTGACTGTGCTTTTATGTTGCAATGCGGAGGGATCAGAAAAGTTGCCGCCAACAGTGATTGGTAAATCGAAGAAGGATTAACATCAAGTGTCATCCACTACAAGTTTTAAAAAATTTATTTGAGCTTGATTGGATGAATAATAAGTATTTTATTAAAAATTGAAAATTTGAACAAGATATATATAGCAAGAGTGTGAGCTAATAGTAGGAATTGAAAAAAAAATAGTTTCACATTGATGAGAAATAATTAATTAGTTCGCTTTTTACACAGTCGGGTTTTTGATTTTTTTGATTTAATTGTTTATTTACAGATATTTTTAATAAGGGCACTTTCATTTTCGGAACCGGTTTTGGAAATGAAAGCATCCTCTTGAAAAAAAAAAAAACTGTAAAAAAAAAATCGAAAATGTAAAAAAGGGCAGATGTAGAGATCAATCTCAGCTATCCAATGCAAAAAAATAAATAAATAAATAAATAAATAAATAAACAAATAAAATAAAAATAAAAATCATTTAGTAATATTAAAATGCAAACGAGATATCTTTAAAAAAATTCCATAGGATTAGCATTAGCGAGCGAGTCTGTCCAGGTGACTGAAGTAGCCCCTTAAGCATTTTTCAGCCTGGAATTAAGAAGGCAGAAAGAAAGTCTTATTAATATTTTTTCTCCTCAAGTACAAATATCAGGGGTAGAAGGTGATAGCTGCAAAAGAAGGGCGTGCTGATAAATTCTTAAAAAAAAAAAAAAAAATATATATATATATATATTTTTTTTTTTAAATATTTGTTATAGAAGAAGATGCAAAATGCTCCCTGAAAAAAATTATCAAATTGGTGGACTTGATATTTCTAATCTGAATCAATACAGCTCTTTGTAAATTTAGATCTTCATCTACCTATCACATAAAAACAGTAAAAATGTATTTATATCAAATTATCAAATGCAATAGAGAACATATTTATCAGTTTGAATTTGTTAACATATCGAAATTATTATTTAAAAAAATATTAATGATAAAATTAGACTTTAAATATTAAGTGTGGTGACTTGTTAATGAGCTTAAAACATATTAAAGTGAATAAATGAGAAAAACATTCTTATTATTTCGAATTATTTAGTTAAAGAAAGAAAATTTAAATAGTATAAAGTGAACAACTTTATTTTACAAATCAATATTATACAACATAAAGTTTTACTAATTCAGTAATTAGTTTTAAACTTCCACATTTTCATTTTATAGATTCATTTTATACATTTTTATGAAAACTGAAATGCTAAATTTGCACAAAAACTGTTTAAAACAGAAATACCTTCTCAGTTGCTTTTACACTGGAAGATAGAAATATAATTTGTACTTAATGTGTATAAACACATTTAACATAATTTTACATTTATTATACAACAACAATTACAACTACAATTAACTTTTTGCAAGAAAAAAGTACATTACAAATTTCTCAAGAATGAAAAATGTTTCTTCATTTTTTTAGACGATTATCATTTAAAAAAAAAAAAAAAAAAAAAAACTATTGTTCGGCCCTCCAAATTTCGCATTTTTTTAAAAATGACAATATTCTAAAATAAATTCAAATTATTTTGTTTCAATTATGTTAAAAATTTTCATAAAGTTTAATTTCTGAATATTATTTTTGATCAATTAATATTTCTCATGAAAGACAATTAAGAAAAAATTAACGCAATACAGTTTTTTATGTCCTAAAATAAAGACACGAACACATAAAATTTCATCTTTAGTACTTTTCAACATAGTTGAAAAGTGTTTAGGACTTCAGTTTGTACGCTAGACTGACTGTAAGTGAGGAATTTTGAAACACTTTGTATATACAATTTAAGTAATTGCAAATCCTGCTGTTGCTAAAAATTTCTACACTTTTTTTCTGGATATTAATTTGATTTTGAGTTTTTAAAAACATCTGTAAAAAAAAAAAAAAAAAAAAAAAAAAAAAAAAAATTGCATTACAAGCATTATATCAGCGGAGGCAGGAAAAATACATATAAAAATTACATAGACTTTATACATAAAAAAACAGTTACTTCAAGTTTAATCCTCTCAGCCTCATCTTTTATTGCTTGTACATCAGCAGTTGGTACAACCAGAGAATTCGCATCAGTATAAATACCCAAGGCATCGTCATATGCAGTATTGGCTTCTTCTTTGGCATCTTCAGCAAGGACTTTTGTACGTTGAAGAAAGTCCAACAAATCGTCTAATCTAAGACGTAAACGTTTTATTTTATATTTATATGCATGATAGGGATGGGAGTTAAATAACAATATAGAATGAATAACATTGTTATCTGCTGGAATCTGTTACCGCATTAAGGTATTATTATTAAAGGCCTACCGTCAAGTTGCTGTTTTTGCAAAAGTTTTCGATTTTTTTTTAATTATTATTTTAAATGAAAGCTCAAACATTTAGGATTCCAAAAATGTCTTACTGTTGATTCAGAGATAGTTAGAAGCAAATTTATAGTCCAAAATATAAACCGGAAACGAACTTTATGAAACCGGAACTGACCTCTTAAAGAGTCACAGAAAGGTAAACAATACATTTTAATACACAAATATATAAACACCTACAAATGTGGTAGATTTTAATGTTGTAAACTTTAGACATTATTTTTCTGCTGTATCAAAATCTTAATTTGCATTTTCTGGAAAACTGCGTTTTTCATTGTGTACGTTTACGAAAATATCATAGCTTAAAAAGCTTTTAAGATTTTGAAATAAAATTTTGTGACAAGGTTCTGCTCATCTATTGGCCTGTTATGAAGCAAAAATAGCTTGTACGTTTGTAAATATAAATTTAAGAGCTATTTGTATTGAAAAATACGCATAAAAAAATTATGCTTTGTATACAAAATTTGGTATATGTTAGTAAATTTAAGAGCTATTGCAAATCTTTTGCTTCATAACACAGATAAGTGGTTTACTAATATATTGTTGAAGAAAAAGGAAAATATATTGAATAGATTTCGTTACAGACGTTTGGCATAAACGCAATTCTTTACTAAAATTTGACTAATTATTGCCTAAATTTGAAAAGTTAATTAAAATGCCATTAAAAATTTATATGAATTCATAGTTTTATTCCCAGTTTTAACTAAAAACACGCGTGTTTGATAAAAAATTCGTATTTTTCAAAAAAAGTGCAACGAAGGTAGGCGCATACCTTAATACGTTACTGAAAAGTGCCTATTAAGTAACTAAGAATTGTCTGAGAAGAGCTTGCACCATATCGGACTGTCGTGTCCGTAAATTCTTCACAAGACCTCAAATTTTCTATAATTTTCTGAAATATCCTTTGCCTTTATCGAAAAATGCAAAAGGCTACTTGATTTATCATTTTTGAATAAAAATAACTTCGAGAATGTGCCAAAAAACAGCTAGTTTCAGAACAACCTGCAAAAAAAGCACAGCGTGCGTGAACACGATTACCTCAAAAATAATACAGTTTAGACAGAAATTTAAACTGAATTTACTCTGTTTACAAGTAAAAGTCTGAAGCTCTGCCTCAAAAAAGAAAAAGAAATGAGAGTCGAAATTTTAAAAAGCGACGATCATGAAGCAATTTCAAAACAAGCATAGCAAGGGAAAAAGTAAAAAATTGCTTATTTTATAATTTATTTCCGAGAAACCTGGGTTTCCAGTTTGGCCTACAATTTTAATTCGAAATTTCAAATTCATCCCGGAAATTTCGAATTTTTTTTTTTTTTTTTTACTTAATGTGATTTCTAAATGTTTCTTATTAAATAAAGCACAAAATGCTATTCTTTATTTCTGGTATGAACGCTGGTATTTCTGAATAAGAATGGAGGCTAAAGTGGCAACCCTGCCAGAAACATTACAAAAGTTTCAAAAAACTTAAACAGCTGTTAAATCCTTAAACAACTGTAAAATATTTGATGGCTCTACGGTATTAAATGCGATTCCTAAAATCGTTTTTCAATCAAATTTGATTGCCCTTTGAACAATCGGTCCTGTTTAGGTCAAAAGACAAATAATGTTCTTTGGAGATTCTTTTTGCAGTATCAGTTACGAATGAAGTTTAAAATCACATTTATTTATTTGTGAAATCTTTTGTGAATAAAATAATGCAATATTCTTTATTCAGGGTTAGTAATCAAACAAGAAAGTATATTCACATATAGGCTTAAATGTGATATCATGCTTCACGTTATGTAGCAGGGTTTCCAGTTTGGCGTTCATTTTTATTTCGAAATTTCAAATTCATACCGGAAATTTTGAAAGAAAGATCTTTACTTCACATAATCACAAAATTTTGGTCATTAAATAAAGCAAAAAATATTATTTTTAATTTCTGGCACGAATCCGGATTTTTAAAATAAAAATGGAGGCCAAACTGGCTTCCCTGCTGTGTAGTTAAAAAATAACACGTTATTGGAGCCTAATACCAGTGCTACTATGGAATGATGTAACTTATTTACCACAGTTAACTCTATTTTTCATTTCTAACGTTTAAAACTCTTTATCTACTGACTGTACTTATAAGTACTATTAAAATAACTTGTTATAAAATTCGTTTAATACATTAATTAGTTGTAATACAGTTTAGAATGAGTTACAGATACATTACTTTGTCGTGTTCCAAAAGCATTCTTGTTGACACAAAACAAAATTATCTTTAAAAGGATGATTTCTTTTGCCCTTGCATCTTTTCGGCTTTTTTGGTGTTGGGTGGGGAGGGGATTTTTCAATTCGGAAATATTTCTGTATTTCTATTATGAGAACATTATATTTGTACATTTTCTAATTCTACAAAACACTAAGAAAAATATTTTAAAAAAATTATTTGAGCGGTGTTATAAAAATTGCTCAAAATCCCCATAAATTCTAATTTAATCAATTCTTCTAAATCCTTCAATGCTTCGAAAATCCTTCTAAAATTTATTAAATGATTATGTAAATCTTCTAATGTAGTTTAAAAAATTCACGCAAAATGCTTTAGAAGATAAAATTTTCATGAATTCGTAATTCAGTACATAAAGGATTAAATACAAATTTTAATTATTAAACACTAATCTGATTCGTCAATATTGCTTACTTGCGTCCTAAATCGTAAACATCGTTGCTCATCCTTTCTTGCGAATCAACAGTTTCTCTAGCTAATCGATAAGCCTCCATTGATGTGTTTAAAGCAGCATTAGAAACATTATCACTGACTTCAGCATCTTCTTCTTGCCTATTATTAAAAAAAAAAAAAAAAAAAAAAAAAGAGAAACGTTTCAAATTGTAAAACGTACGTTACCAAAAATCATGAAAACAATAATAAAAAAATATTATTTATGCAATTAAAATCACACTAAGAAAATTGCAAGAACATTGTGTTTATTAAAAAAATACACCAAAAATGAATACACATTTTGTTGTAAATTTGTAACACTTTCCACATATTTATAGAATAAAATTCGTTATTTTTTGTAATGTTTTCTTTAACTACACATATCTTTATTTCTTAATTACTGATACCATAGTCATACAGTATACAATTTAAAAAGAAGGCAGGGTGCTGATAAATAAATAAAAAGATAATTTTTATAGGACTTTCTCCGCATTCATAACTAAACTGTACCAAGAAAGCTACAAGGATAAATAATGATAAAATAACTGTACACTGAGCAGATACAAATCTAAAAAAATTCAGTACCTATGATTAATAATTTGAATGAAATTTTAAAAAAGGATTATTTAAATGAAATTTCGACATAATGGAATCAACTGGAATCGAACGCTGTACCTCCCATGAATTATTTGTGTATATGTACATATATAAGAATAAAAAATATCATTCTTTTATATGTTTATATACGCATATAAAAGAAAAATTTGCAATTTTACAAACATATGTCAGTGAGAGATGGCAGGCTAGGTATTGTCCTCGTAGCTCAGAGGTCATTGGGTCATTGGAGCGTTATTCCAAGGATCCGGGTTCGAATCCCGGCTTTGACTTATTTCCCTCTCTTTGTTATACACCTATTTAGCAATGTGAAAATTCGTGTATTTAATATTCAATAATTTAGGGTGTAATTTCAATGCTGAAAATTAATTGAAAGATTTATTAAAAATTATATGGATCAAGTTAACCCATTTTCGGCCTAAGGTGCGTAAACGCACCATTTCAATAAATATTTTTTTTTTTAACACTGTGATGAATATTTGTCACTAATTTTATTTTTGTGCTAGTTTTAAGGGTTCTGGAGACATCTATAAAATATCAATAATTGAATTGGAGTAAACATTTTCTGTTGAGAAATTTTTAAAATACGCTATTTTTTTTTAATTGAAACGGTTATTGACAAATTTGACTTTTTGAAAATGTGTAATTATTCCACTTGAGATTAATCATATGTTTTTATGATGGATTAAAGTTCCAAGTTCTGTAAATAAAATAATAATAAAACAAATGTCATAAAAAATTTAAAAAAAAATTATTAATTTTAAATTTAATGGTCCGTTAACGCACTATTGACCGAATCCATTTTATTTCTCATAAAATATTATTTTTCATGCAAGAAACTTTTTTTTTGTCCTAATGAATGTAATTTAAGCATATTTCTATCAAAATAATACCACATTTTATAAAATTTCTATGCTTGGCCTAAAATGGGTTAAGCTAAATAAAAGCAGTGTAACAAAAAAATAATTTATGAAGAGTTTGCTATTATGGAATAGTATTTTGTGAAGTAGCCCTAAAGAGGCCCCAATTTTAGCTTGCATCAGATATAAACAAGAAAGAAAAAAATCATGCTTCAAACATAGATTATGAAACACTTTCCAACACATTTAAAATAATGTAACAAAAATGTACCGTTTAATAAGTTAAAATATTATGTCTAATTCAACCATATGGAAACGCATAACACACTTGAAAACTCAATTTCAGCTGTTCCCATCTACAATCGAAAATTATCCTAATTCTTCGAGCAGCCCTGTATAGGATACATAGATTTGTATCTATTAACTACATGCATGCCAGAATTTAGTTCACTTAAGAAATACATATATAATTTAGTTGAAATGTCCCTTTCAGCATATAAGGAGAAAGACGGAAAGGAGGCACGTAAATTCCTTTGTGCAGCCCTGTATATGAGGTATAGAATTTATATAAAACTAGTAAAATGCAAAAAAATAGTTAAATTTAAAAGCGGATGCTGAAATTGAAAACGCACTTCAAGCAATTATTACTCAAAGACAGTACTGAAATCGATTTATTTTGTGTGTCCCTGTAAATGAACGACAAATGCCATGAATGCTTTATTCTATCGTAAATATCTTGTAGTGAAATATTCAGTGATTTATATCAGTTTCAATATACATTTGAAATAACGTAATGTCATTAAAATACTCTGCAAACGATTTTTTTTCCATATACCATAATGTAATGGAACTCTTTTGGGTGTCCCTGTAAATGAACTATTAATCCCACATACTTCATATACAATACCAAACATGCCTAGGTGATCCTAAATAACGTTTATCAATTGTATGAAAATCCGAGTATATTTACGGGAGTTAGAGAGTGGACAGACGGGCAGACAAACTGAATGCATAAACACTTTTCAACTTTGTTGGAAAATGTTAAAAATAATAATTTTAAATCATCAAACGTTAAATTTCGTATAATAAATATTCAAACTAGAGAAGAGATGGATTACAGCTCGACTTTCATTCAATCCTTCGGGTTAGGGCTCAAAGAGAAACTTTTATTTATTTACAAATTAAGAAAAGGTAAAAATAACTTGCTATTTGAGAAAAAAAAATAGTCTAAGATTCTTAATGTGGCTTACAATCCTTTAAAAATCAATTTCAAATGGTATAGAACTGTTAGAGATGGGGTATAAGGAGAAATATTCTATCTGATTCTGAAGTCTTTGCACGCTCAGTAACACAAAGAAGCCATGGGATATCCCTTGTCAATCCTCGATTCATGTTAGAAGTCACTTTCCAGAAAGACTGGAAAACAGAAGTCATATCCTTCTGCCATAGTTGCACGATTATACAAGGTAAGAACTGTGACTTTTCAGATTTCTGCCAGGTGGTTGTGTATAAATATCACATTTGTTATTTTAAATAGATTTACAGGGACATGTAAATCACGAAATGAGGGAATATTTAGACATAATACTTATTTTTATGTAAGAAAATATTTTTAAAGAACAAATTAATCTACTAGGAATTTTAAAATGGTGTGTTGGTGTTATTTATGACGGCCGATTATCTGCACGGGGGATATAGGCTCTAAGAGGAGTGCCCTCCGTGGGGGTCTGTCTAAGGAAACCTAATCCGTATTTACGCAAAGTTTCCCAAAGTTCTAAGAAAACCGCGAAAACTCCAAACGGTTAGGACGACGGGCGCGATTGGGTTCGAACGCAGCAGCTCCCGAATTTTAAAATGACATTAACATTCCGTGCGTACGTTCCGTATCGGGCTAAAGCTCTGATGACAAAATTTTTTGGGCTCGGGCAGGCTGAGAGAAGCTCGGATTTCAAATTGTCGGGATCTGTTTTTGAGAAAAAGGCCCAAACTCATCGCTAATTCAAAACAATAAAGTAAATTACTCACTGGTCGGCTAACTGTCTGGCTTCTCTAGCAATTTCAGATAGTCTTTTTGACTGTTGGCCAAGCCTATCTTTTCTATCCAAAGCAGAGTTGTAAGCATCTCTTCCTTGGACATCTAAGTATTTTCTTGCTGAAGCAGCAGCATCCTGTGCCTGCTGGATAACATTCTCAGCCATAGAGATATTCTGAAGACCGTGTCTGCGATATTCTTCACTGTCATTTAAACGCTCTCGGACTTTACCAGCTGTTTCGCCGATTTCTTTTATTCTTTTGCGGAGGTCATTCAGTTGGTTAATTAAGCTTGCATCAGCAACTGAAAAATGAAAATTATTATATGCATTCACTATCCAATTAATACAAGAAATGATGTAATAGAAAAAGGGATTTTCATTCTCAAAATACAAATAAAGTAAAAATTCTCATTATAAAAATTACACTAATAATTCTAAATATGCCACAGCAGCCAAATTAATGATTCAAGTGAAAATTTAAACTCTTTTTAAAAGATGAAACAAACTTAAACACAGAAAAAAGTGAAAAGAAAATTAATCAACTAATTAATATTTTCTAAAACTATTTAATATTTTCTAAATTCAAGGAGGACTTGCTTGCCATATCCATACGGCTAACATATACATGAAATTTGACTCAATTAATATGCATAATTTCAAAATGTTCACTTTTCATTGGTACAATGGCTACACAAGGACTGGCAGACAGACATTTTGTATAAACATGTTGTTTTGGGGGGAATCTCTGACCCCTAAAACATGTAAATCCTTCGAAAACTGGAAGTCGAAAAAAATTCCGATAACAATATTTTCTTCTATTATAGTCAGAAGAAAGTAAAAACACATTTTAAAATATGCTTGCATGGACTTAGACCATTCTATGCTGTCTGCATGTCATGGTCATCGTAGGATCTACAATGGCGGGACGCATCGCTACTGACTGAAGTAATGTCATGTTTAAGGTTAATATTTTCACCATTCTACTAATTAATAAACCAGGTATGACCATTATGATTCAGCAACATTATGATTAAAACACAAGTCAATAAATACAAAATATTATGTATGAAATTTCATCAAACTTCATATTCTGTTACACATCGACATAAAAAGATTCTCATTAGCTTTGGGTGTAAATCGCCTAAAGATGCTGCTTCTTTGCTGAGTTTATCTCGATTTCTGCGATAGCTATACCTTAAGAACTAATTGTACAGAATTTCAAGAACATAATATTCTATTAGACCTTGAGAAAAATAGATCCCTTTTAGGTTTGGCTGCATACCGCCCAACAGGTGTCACTGTTATGCTCTGTTTTTCTCGGTCGCGGCGATAGCTATATAACAAGTACGAACGGATTATTATTTACTTTTGGTTGCAGACGATTTATTTATATAGAAGTAAATTTCGTAATGAGCACAACATACTAGTTAAAATATTTAAAAATTGAATCATATGATTCTTATTAATAAATTAATAAATGCTTTTCAGATATCAAGACAACAATTCTACATAGGTTATTAGACTGATCAACTTGGGCCATTTAATTGGTGCTTTTGCCTGATGCTTATAAAATTTCTGTTTAAGGGGACAAGGGACCTTCAAACTCAATTTTAATTTTTTTTTCACTTTAAATACTATTTAAGGGCACACTATATGCATTGTGGCATGTATTTACGACAGAAGAAATTAAAAAAAAATTTGAATAAAAATAAGGAATTTTCCTGAATATTTTAAGTGTTATAAAGAACTTTTCAAAATACCCCATGCGTATTCCATATCAATTAAAATCCCCAATATTTTTAATGCAAGTTTGGTTTATATATACAAATAAAACTGTGCATCGAATTTTCTGAATTTAATGTAAAGGTAAGAATTTTTTTTTTTTTTTTTAATTGTATGAAATTTTCAGCATTTTTGCATCTTATTTCTGCAATTAACTACTTTTAATTTTTCCAATTATATTTAGTTTAAAAAAATAAGCACAGTTTTATTTGTATAATAAACCTAACTTGCATAAAAAATATTGGGGATTTTAATTCACATGGAATGCGCATGTGGCATTTTGAAAAGTCCTTTATAACGCTTAAAATATTCAGGATTTTTTTTTTAATTTCTTGTTTAATAAATATATTCCATAACGCATATAGTGTGCCCTTAAATTGTATTTAAATTCAAATTAAAAAAAATTAGTTTGAAGGTCTCTTGATTATTATTTGACTCTTGATATTATTATAAAAAGGAACAACAACAACAAAAAAAATACTGCATAATCAGTAAAGTTTAGAAGAAATTAGAACTATTATACTATGAAGGATATTCTGAATCAGATATTCAGGGCAAATTAAAAATTAAGATATGTTAGTTACAAACTGACATATTAAAACTAAATACAATAAGTTTATTTCTGAAAAAAAAAAGTCTGACTTACATGCTGCTCTCTTTGCATCTTCCATCAGACTGTCAACTTTTCTCACAGCTTCTCTTAATTTCCGCTGAAAATCTAAATCTTCAATGGTCTCTGGATGATTTTTGATTTCTTCCATCAGTCGAGCAATTTCCGTTAGCTTGTCTTTAGACCTATCAATAGCTTCCTCGAGCAGGGAATAACAAGGCGGGCAGTCTAAAAAGTGAATAAAAAATAAAAACTTGTAAGTTGAAATTAGAAACATAAAATTGAAGAAACAAATGGGTTTAGATTTATTACATGTCTTAACCCTTTGAACATGAGGCAATATTTTGGCCTAACTGATTAGAACTTCATGAAATAATGAGTACGTAAAGTATAAATATGTAGATTGGCCTCTCAATACGTAACATTTGTTCTTTTATCTTATGGAATAGAAAAAAATCTTAAATTTTTAATTTTGTTTCACAAGCTTTTAACCCTTTAAGATCGAGTGTCGAGTATGTCTCATAATATTATCAAGATTTAGATAGAAGTTTGATCAGATGCGATTATAAACCGATCAAAATTAATGCTTCAATAATCAAAATTCCATTTGTCTATAACCTGTTACTGCCATTCGCTATTATACAAATAATGCCGATTTTTTTTTCATAATTTATTTAACTAACAGCGCAACTTCCATCAAACCCCGTTCAGTAGAACCTTAAAAAAAAACTAATCTTTTATAATCTGGTTCACCTAATTATAGAACTTTCTACCATAGCTCTAAGCAACGCAGAACAATGTATTGTACACTAAAACTTTCTTCCAAAAATTACATAACTCACAATGTAAACATCAATCTAGCAGAATGTGAGTTTCAAGCGTTTGGAAGGAAATTCTCATTTCCCTTATATATATATCTATGTGTGTGTGTGTGTGTATGTATAAAGGGTTTTCAAATATTCATTCGACAAAATCAAGGGGTTGTTAGTGAACTTCAAGTCGAATAAAAAATGTAATGGAACCAAGTTTGCAAAGATTGTAAACCAAGTTTAGTCGATGAAAATCACAAAAATACGTATTCAACTAATGAATCCAGAGGAGAGGGAAAATATATGTTACTTGGTTGCTTATGCATGGTTCATGCATGATGGTGCTCCAGCATATTTTTCAGGTGAGGTGCGTAACCACCTCAATGTCACATATAATCTAGTAAAATCAGACAAAAAAAGGCGTCTGCCTGGAAAGTTTAGGAGAAGTTTTTTTTTTCTCTTTCTTCCTTTATGTTTTAATGTTATGACAGGGCTTGAATTTCAGGGCGGGATTCGCGCCCAAAATTTTGAAATCCCGCCCAAAGTAATATCGTGGGCGGGAGACTCCCGTCCAAAAAATTTCACTATTTTCCTGAAAATTTTGCATTTTGAAATTACGATTAACTCCCGCGAACGCCTTGCAAATTTCCCGATATTTTCGCACGACTAATTGACACATTTTTCGTTTTTTTTTTTTTTTTTTTTTTAACCGCGAAAGATTGTTGAAACTCACGAATTTTCGATGCGACCGATAGACAAATTTCATTATTTTTTTCTCGAGATCAGTTGACAAGTGTCCGCGACCGACTGGCGAACTCAGGGGTGATTCTGTTACGAATTTTCAGAAAATTTAAGGCATTAGGTTATGAAAATTGTGAAAAATTGGTCATCAGTTCAACAAAAAAATATCTTGAATTTCAACAAATGATCGCCGAAAAAATCAATTTTGTCAATCGTTCGAGGAAAAGATCGCCAATTTCGTCGCAAAGGATTGCGAATAAAACACAAATTTTGTCAAAGGATCGCGGAAAAATGTGAATTTCGTCAGATTGCGGGAAAAAAACTTGAAATTCATCAAAGGATCACAAAAAAAAAACAGAAATTACATCAAAAGATAGCAAAAAAATCATAAATTTCGGCAAAGAAAAGCGAAAAAAATGCGAGTTTCGGCAAAGGATCGCGAAAAAGAGAATTTCGTCAAAGGATCGCGGAAAAAAACTAATTTCGTCAAAGGAACACGAAAAAAAGCTAATTTCGCCAAAGGATCGCGGAATAAACACGAATTTGGTGTTTAGTCAAACGGCCGCTGAGAAAAAACCGCGAATTTCATCAAAGAATCGCCAAAAAACACGAATTTTGTCAAAGGATCGCGAAAAAAACGCACAATTCGTCAAAAGATTGCGGGAAAATGCGAATTTCGACAAAGTATCGCAAAAAAAACGAGCATTTCGTCAAAGAATCGAGAAAAAAACACTTATTTCGTCAAATAATCGCGAATTTCGTCCAGGGATCACGAAAAAACTCGCGAATTTCGTCAAAGAATCGCGCAAAAAACTCGAATTTCATCAAAGAATCGCGGAAAAACGCCAAATTTTGTCAAAAGATCGCGGAAAAACGACCAATTTCGTCAAAAGATCGCGAAATAACGGCAAATTTCGTTAAAACATTCCGAAATAACGGCAAATTTCGTCAAAAGATCGCAAAAAACGGAAATTTCGTCAAAGGGGCACGAAAAAACGCATAGCTAGGGCTGGGAGTGATCCCCCCGCTTCCTCCCCTCTGTTGTAACCTTTCAGAAAATTTGCTGTCAGTTTCAGAATTTTTTTTTTTTACTCAGAATCACCCCTGCTTTCTTACTTTTTTAAATAAAAAAACATTTTGCATCATTATTCTGAGTTGTTGATTTAAATTGCTTCAATGGTATTCTGTCATGCCTGTATTAATACAGACATGACAAAATAATTAATGCAAATCTTTAAAAAGCACGTAAAATAACAGTGGGTTTCATGTTTTTTTCTCCCTCCCAAATAGCTCAAGCCCCCTCCATTTATAAATGTTGGTAGGGAGACTCCCTCCTATGAAAAATTGAATTTCAAGCCCTGTATGAGGTTATGTTTTTTCCTTTATGTTTTAAAAACTGCTGCACCAAATTAAACTAGAGAAAATGTCCTACATTTTTCACACACAATGTTTTTTAAGGTGAATACTTTTGGCAATACGAGCAAAAAGAATTTTAGCGATATATTCAAATACCATCATCAGAGAATGAAAACGCAATACAATCACAATGCATCCATTTCAGTCATCAGTTTGAAACTTTTTAGTTAATTGTAGTTGCATTTCGAATATGTTAACATTGGCTTACTAATCTTTAAGCCTTTTATATATTTATTAACAAAATAAATTGAAATCGGATAATTAAGAAAAAATATAAAACACAAACACTCCGAACAGATGAAAGCACCAATTTAATTTTCCTACCAATCTGATTATAACTATTACACGATTATAACTGTAAAATTATAACTATTATAAGTTTAATACAATAACATAAGTGGAAGATTATAAACAAAAAAAAGGAGAAATGCAGAGTTATTCTCCCATTAATGTCATTTTGGTAGCTTTGAAAGGCCTCGTTGATGTTCTTCAAAAGGAGGTTCATCGTTATCTTGATTGCTCAGGTTGGGTCTTTATTTGGTTTACAATATCCTAGAGAATTGACTTGTCAACCTTTATTTCCAAGTCATTTTCGGCGATGAAGGAGCTGAGATTGCCACAATGGTCATCGCAGTTCAAACGAAGGAGCGAACAAAACAAACCTGCATTCCTATAGTCACACTTTTCACTGCAGTTTGTTTTGCATTTGCAGGATTTTTATTCGCAGAACATCTTCTGATGAGTGAGTTTGAAAGTTGTTATTAGTGTGGTGCTTCTCTTGGTTTTGCCCCATTACTTAGCTTTTTTTTACAGTTACCTAACCATAGCTGTACTGGCAGTAAACTCTTAGACATGTGTATCGAGTTTGTTGTTTGTTTGTTGCAAGTAAAAAGGATTTTAGCGATATATTAAAATTACTGGACGTCGCAAACGCTTAATGTAATATTTTTGTGAATACAAAACAAGTGGGTCGGTGTCCTTGAAAAACTTTCATGGCACTACGCACATATTACATGAAGTCCCTCACCTTTTCCCTCCATCCCCTCTCCATCAGGGCCTTTTTTGCTCGTGTTGAAATTGAAAGCTCAGTTCTCAGTTTGTTTCTAGACGTCTCGATTGTCGGTTATGCATTTGATTTAATGTACGTGCAGTGTGCATTTAATTAACAATTATGTGTTTTAAAACGATTCTGTGGTGCGTGAAGTGATATTCATGATGGCAGAGAAGCGTTTTATCTGTGACACGGAGTTAATGGCCGCAACTAAAGTAACAGAAGTGAAATCAAAAGGTGTGGAGTCCTTCATATTAGCAAGTAAAAAACGAAAAGATGGGAAAAGGAATCATTTACTGAACAAGGAGACTCCAACGATAAAAAAAAAAGGTCGTAAGCAGTACACAAACGAAAAACACATTGCTGCAAGTTGAAGAGAATTTCTGAAGACGTAGAAAGCCAACCATTTAACAGTACAACATTTTTCCTTTAAAAGTCGTCACTTTTTGTTTCGGGAAAAAACTCCCACCATACTTTAAAGCAAAAGAAATTCATTATATATATAATGGCGCAAAGTGTATTACGCTTCCGGAGTGAACTCATCCGGATCTTGATCATCTTTCGTTAAAATCAACCATTTTATTTCGGTCATGTTAGGCTTAAGCATTCCGATGCCGTATTATAAGTCGAATAACTGCCTTATTTAATCTACATTGTATAACATCTATACTTCTTCAGTTTCTTAAAACCTTCAAAAACTGTAAAATCATCACACATATTAAAACGCAAAGGTAAAATTTTAAGTAGATCCATTTCGGGACATCTGCATATGCATCAACCCTGTTCAATTTAGAGGGATTGGGAACGAGTTCTCGGTGGCTGAGCGGTCTAAAGCATTAGCACAATGAGCCGATATTTTATAGTGGATAGCAGGTTCGAACCCAACGCCCGGCAAAATGATTTCTGTAATATTTTTCGCGATAAGTTATTTCAATAATGACATATTTTATTAGGAAGAGAAGTTACATGATTTTATTTTATTATTATTATTATTTGAATGCTTTATAATTAAATAAAATTTAACGCTGAACAATATTTAAAATAATAATAATAATAATAATTTTATATTTAAAATATTTAAGCTAAAATATGTTTAATGTAATTATCAAATAAATTGAGCTGATCTACAATTTTTGTTATATCTTCTGACCATTATCAAGAATATATGTGTGTGTCAGAAAAAAAAAGTTTGCCTTTCTTTTCCTTAAAAAAAAAAAAAAAAAAAAAAAAAAAGAGAAAGAAAGGAAGATATTCATATAAGAACTATTTAAAAAATTATTACCTTGATATCCATTGTTTAATATTTAAAAAATGTATAAAAATGTAAAATAAAATTCAAGTAATAAAAATTATATGCTGCACCAAGTTTCAAATTTGAGCTTTTAAAGAATGAGACTAATAAAAATAAAATTCATGGCAGCTTTTAATGGTCATGTAGTTAAAAAATCATAATAAATAAATAAAAATAAATACTGTCATTTTTTCGAAAAAATGAGACCATAGTAAATAAAAATAAATGCTCTACCCACTATTTTTAGTTAAATTTCTGGTAAAAAGAAGCATAATTGGTTGTAAATTATAAAGTTAAAATACTGTGACTTCATTGAATAGGTTTGGCTGACTGTATCCTCTATCGCTTTAAAGAAATAGGAATTTGTTATGCAATATAGAAATTTGTCACAATTTCGATAGTTAATTTAAAAGCAATTCATTAAAAATTCAAGAATTTTTCTAATGAAACTTTCAAGTTATTTACCGTCAAATCTTGACGGGTTCCATCTAGTAAAGTAATAACAAACCGAAATATATTTTACATTGACAATCCTTTTAAAAGTTAAACTGCTTTCTGAACATCATGAACATTAACAGCTAAAAGGGTGATAAGTTATAGCTTAGTTATAAGTCTTGAGTTAATAGTTAAAAGTTGTAATTTTAGCATTTAGTTTCTCCAGCTTCTCTGCATCGCGGCCCCATCCCACTTAAATTCAAGACGCGCTACTCATTTGAGTCTTTTTTTTTTCTGGGTGCCACGATGCACATCACAGTTAAGCGTAGTTCTCCTCAATGGGTCAACTAGCAGTTTAAAGCAAAAAATCCAACCATAATAAAAGTATCAAGGTCAAATATTAAGTCTCATGATAAATACCAAGTTAAGTTGGTAAGAGTAGTTAGAATGACGATATAGTATTAATATTTCTAATTGATTATTAAGTATTAAGATTAAGTAAGTTGATTATTAAATAGTAAGATTAATAAGTATAACAGTTTAGTGTATTTAATGTAGTAATTGTATTAATAAATATGTCATGTCTAACAAACCATTCTCTTCCAGCTTCCCCCCAAGCTCCCCGGGCGGCCGGCCAGGCCGACCACTTGGGGTAGCATTCTCCCCCCCCCCCTTTTTTTCTTTTTTTTTGACAGTTCGCCTCTTTATTAGGTGCAATAGGACTCTGTTCGCACGAGCTACCGGACCCGCTCCAATGAGACAGCCCACCGAGCCAGTTTTTCCCCGATGGGGTATGGTAGAAAGGCGTAGTCTCATATCCCTCGCAACGTTAAGTTTGCCTAACAATTCGCCCCCCCCCCAAAAAAAAAAAATAACACATGGTGCAATTTGTCTATCTACGGAGCCCCACTCTTTGTTTTCTCTACCCCCCCCCCCCATACTAAAAAAAATATCATTTTCATTTGACAAGTATGCATCAACAATTAGGCTTCAAAAATTCCAAGCAATCCCTATTAGATCGGGCAGCGGTGGCCAAGCTGGTAGAACAATATACTCGTAGCCGTTGGTCACAGGACCCAGGCTAACTGCCGGCTAAATTTCCGTCATGTACGCTAGTGGCGCCTGGTGCATGTAAAATCCGTCGTGGGTGCAAAGTCCTCCAAGTTACCTGTGAATTATACCTCTGGAGGTGCCTTGCCAGGTGAAGGTGTCGTCATCTGATCAAGGTTCTAAATTATGAGATCAACTTGAGTAGCAATGTGCAGGTGCCAATCAACAGGATATAACGTTAAGTAACCGGCAAAACAAAGTAAACACAAACGAGCAGTAGGCACTGCAGATAAGATGACGATCGAGGCATTGATGTCAGGTTTATTACCGTCTCCCTCTGCAGCGATTCGTCTGCCTTACATTTCGGCCCAAAATTATCTCTTCAGCGGTAAATCATAGCTTTTTGGCCATTTCAATTTTTAATTTAACTCAAAATTGCCCCCTTCTACAGCTAAGACGTTTATCACCTTTTAGGCATCAAAAATAATCCAGCCCTTTTCCAACTGGCATGGCAAGTACGTGCTGTGCGGCAACAATCATAGTTTTGCAAAGTGCAATAAACAACCTAGACTCATCAACTTGGCTTAGTATAGTCGTCCCGGGTGCTTGCTGGTGTGGTCACCGCGGTATGGTCCGCCGCCTGCGGCGATCTGGCGTATGTACTCTAACCCCGGTAGGTAGGGGCCTGGTCAGTAGTCTCCGAGCTGGGGCTTGCCAAAATCTATGGACTAGATCATGTGACTGATTTGGTTACTTCTGATAGGCAGTAACCTTTGAAATGTATGAAAAAGCCCTATCAGCTGGCAAAACCCACAGAGACACAGAAAAGTCCATTTGCCTATGACATAGACACAGCTATGCAAGTCATTTATTTTATCTGGAGGAAATTTTCTGTAGAAGAATTAACAGACCAGATTTAAGCAGGTGAATACTGTTCTTCAGTCAAAACAGTTAAATCACGCCTTCTAAATAAGTGTAAAGAAGATATTGTTATATCAACCACTGCAAACAAGGTATCTGCTCTTTGCTTCAAGAAACAAATGTCATAAGATTTTGAGTGATGTTTGATATCTACAACGATGCTCATCTCCCCAGGAAGAATGACGGCGTATTGTTCACATTACGGCGAAGATAGTGGCTGAAGATATTCGGCCTCAGGTTTACAAATCTACTCAATATCCTCCTCCAGACGAGTTTTAAAAGAGATTGAGTTTCTCATTACAGGAACCATAAAGATTTTCATGGAAACACTATTTTTAAGAAAAAGAAAGGGAAACTTTAAAAAATGCTAAAACTGGAGTACTGCACTAGCTCACAGCATTATTACTGCAGTAAGACAAATAATTCTTTTAAGACCGCTTCAAATATAGCGTCGCTTCCTCCAACAGACGATGCAACTTGATACACATGTTTAAGAGTTTACCACCAGTATAGCTATGGATAGGCAAGTGAAAAAAGCTAAGGAATGGGGCTGGAATAAAACCAAGAGAAGCACCGCACCAATAACAACTGTCACACTCGCGCACCAGAAGCTGTTCTGCGAAAAAAAATCCTGCAAATTCAAAACAAACTGCAGTGGAAAGTGAGACTATAGGAATGCAGGTTTGTTTTGTTCACTTCTTCGTTTGAATTGCGATGTCCATTGTGATAATCTCAGATCCTTCATCACCGAAAATGACTTGGAAATAGAGAATAACAAGCCAATTCTCTGGGATATTTTAAGCCAAGTGAAGACACAACCTGAGCAAACACGATAACGATGAGCATCCCTTCGAAGAACATCAACCAGGCCTTTCAAAGCTACCGAAACAACATTATTGAAAGAACAACTCTGCATTTCTCTTTTTTTTCCTGTTTACAATCTTCCTCTTATGTTATTATATTAAACTCATAATAGTTATTATTGTACAATTATAATCATGTAATTGTCATAATCAGATTGGTAGGAAAATAAAAATTGGTGCTCTCATGTGTTCGGAGTGTTTGTGATTTATAATTTTCTTAATTACCTGATTTCAATTTATTTTATTAATACATATATAAAAGGCTTAAAACTTAGTAAGCAAATGTTAACATATTTGAAATTCAACTACAATTAACTAAAAAACTTCAAAAATTGGTGATTGAAATGGATGCATTGTGATTGTATTGCGTTTTCGTCCTCCGATGATGGAATTTGAATATATCGCTAAATTGTTTTTGTTGGTATTACCACAAGTATTGATCTTAGGAAAAAACATTGTATACGAAAAATGTAGGATATTTTCTCTAGTTTAATTTGGGGCAGCAGTGTTTTCCAAAAAGTTTAACCCTCTAGCGACTACAATGGAAAACCCGAAACAAAAACCGATTTTTTCATGGTTTTTCGCTTATAACTTTTTAAGCCTTCCAGATACGAGTGGGCAAAGTTGAAAATCGTATTCAGCACCCTCAAAAACATAGGAAGAAAGAGAAAAAACTTCTCCAAAACTTTCCAGGCAGAATCCTAGATTCACTGCACTAATATCCAGGTACAAGGATTGGATGCGGCGGCCTCGTTGCTTGGCCTCCACATTCGGTGGATCTCAATCCGTCTTTTCCTTTGGGATCTTTAAAATCACTCCTTTATGAGAAGCCTGTGTATGAAAAATCTTATAGCGAAGATTATCGTCGCTGCGGCAGACTTCAATGATACACCCAGTACCTTCGAGCGCTTCCGAAAACATTTTTACATCATTGTAAATTGTGTAACGACGTCCGCCGACGTTACTTTTAACAACACCTGTAATAATTACCTTCTATGTTGTAAATTGATATGAAACAAATCTCTTCTTCTTATTATTGTATTTTTTTCTGTTCGAATGTGACGTCACAACCTGAATACACATTTCCGCGATTTTCGCCTACATCATTTGCGACCCCGTGTTCTGTTACAATTTTTGTTCGTCTTTAAAGCCACTAACAACCCTCTGAGTTCGTAGAATTAACATCTGAACACCCTGTATATTAGGTGGTTTATAGTTAGCTTCCTAAATTAATATACTTCGAGGAATAATCCATTGAAAATTCAAAGGCTAAAATGAAAAGAAATTTTCTAGCATAGGTTTGTTATAACAAAAAAGTAAATAATAATAAATAAAAATAAATAAGATGGGATTTTCAGATCTTAACCAAAATTTTAAATGGGATGCATTAAAAATGGGGTTATTTTAAGGGAGACCTTAAAAATATTGACGTTAAATAATAAACACTAACTGCGTGGCAACCTGCTATGTTGCATTTAAATTGCATTTCGTCTTTCTATTGTTTGTGAGGGGGCAGAGAAATCTAGTTTTACTACACATTTGAAGCTTTTAACCTTATCAATTCCAAATAAATCATAATCCAGAAAATTTTTAGAAAGTTTTTCGCTCATTTCATATTTTTAAATTTCAATTAATTTAGAATCCGTTCCTAGAGATGATTTGCATTCGAAAATAGTTTCCAAGCGAATTTTTATGTTTTTAGGCCTAGAAGTATCACAGAAATCGCAATTTTAGAACGTTTTCTATTCCTGCACCCTTTTATATTTAAATTATTTTTAGAAAAAGTTAACTGTGAAAGCATTTACGTCTTAAAGGGACAGTGGACTTTCAAAATAATGAATTTCAACTAAAAAATCGATTCTTTTTTATTTGAATAAGTATGAAAATCGCTGCTCAAATTTACATGATGCAAAAAATTGTTTTCAATTCTGACGCGTTATTGCTTATTAGATATAAACTTTTATATTTGTAAAAAACTACACATATACATATACAGTTTTTTTTTTTTTTTTTTTTTTTTTACTTAAAATGCTAATTTCATAAAATTCAAAATTTCACACATTATAAGTTTACAAAACGTTCCATGCATATTCTTAATTATCAGATTCTCATGAAATTAATTTATTCTGCATATCCTCTATACAATACTAAATAAACGTTAGCATAAAAAGTGACATTTCAGGGGGGGGGGGGGGGGGTAGAATTGAAATTTATATTCATATGAAAATAAATAGCTATTTTTTTTTTGAAAAAATCAAAGCATAATTATAAAAATGTATTATTTTTATGTTTATACATTCAGCAAACTTTTACAATTCATTCTAACTTCCACTGCAAAATATAATACGTATCTCATAAATAAATATCGTCATATTTTATGCAAATGAAATGCGCTCATTTTAAAATGACAATTTTTCGTTATTTTAAGAATTTAAATATTCAATAATTTAAAAAATTGTTATTATTTTAAGAAATTTTGAATATAACTATTTGAGCTTGTCGTTCATAAGCCTACTAATTGAAGAGCTAAGTGGAAGAACATGTTAAGTAGCAAAAATTACATTTGAAGAAATTTCAAGTGAAAGTTTTTGCTGCAAATTTTAATGATTTATTTTCTATTTGATACCAAGTGTTTAAAATATTAACAGGTAATGTACTAAACTCTCTCAGAAAAACTTATTCATATTTAATTTTCAAATATGAAAAAGTATTAATGTTATTGACATTATTAAATATTAAAATATTAAATATTAATGAATAATGTTTTAAATCTTCAAGACTAAATGGAATCTTAGTATTTTAGCTTCACCATGTGATAGGATACCTCATAACGCTTTCATACAGAAGATAAAAAAAAATTTTAGAAAATGCGGCATAACATGTTCATCCATTCAGCTCTTCAATTTTCAAATGAATTCATTGAAAATTGAAGGATTGGATTTTTAATGTCCAGTGTCTCCTCAAAAGTAACAGATATGTCAAGTTTTCTAGCCCTAACAATTCGAAATAAACCCTACACTGTTAAAAATCTGTAGCGTCTGCTGCATAGTCACCCCACCACTTTTATAGAAAACGATTACTTGACTATACTCTGGAGCATTCTCATTGGTCAGAATAGAGATATTCTATAAAAGCGGTGGAGTGACTATGCAGCTAAAGCTGAAGATTTTTAAATGTAATGTAGAACAGTTTAAGAACGTTCTGCACTCCTTACAGCATTTTAAATTTTGAACTTTTTAGAAATCATTCATAGATATTTACTACAGTCGAGATTGGATAATTCGAACGTCTTTAATTCGAATTCGTGGATAATTCGAAGTTTTTTGTCAGTCCCTTGAAACTTGTATTCAGTTAATGCTTAAAAATCTTGGTTATTTCGAAGTCCAACTTATTTAATTCAAAGTTTTTACCTTTTCAAAAATGGCAAAATTTAGTTTCAATTCAGTTTATTTGAAGAGTGGTCGGGTTATTTTCAGCAATTGTGGAAATTTCGAAGTCCAACTTCTTTAATTCGAAGTTTTTAGCCTTTCAAAAATGACAAAATCTAGTTTTAATGCAGTTATTTGAAAAGTGATTCATCTAGTGGAATATCGTCGTTATGTAGAAAGACAGTCAGTCTAACGTGAGTGAAGCTGTGTTTCGAGCTGAAGATATCCTTGAAGATTTTGTTTAAAAAACTCAAGTAAGCTCTTTAGAGCAATCTTAAATATCTCAATATTTTAAAAAGCTGCAGTTTTTTTATTTAAAATTAATAAACATAATTTTTGCGATAATTTTTGATGCGATTGATTATTTTACAACATAAAAATAAATTTTTTTGGATAATTCGAAGTTTTGCAGTGGTCCCTTGCACTTCGAATTATCCAAGTTCGAGTGTACATCCTAAAAGTAACCAACACACCAAATTTCAAATTTCTAGCTCCAACGGTGGCTCAGAAATTGCCTTTTTAGAACGTTTTTTCAAACGTTACTTCTTTATAATATTAGTGTAGATCACAAATCCTGTGAAAATCTACATACCTTTGCAAACAGTTCCCCTGCTGTATTTATTATCTCGACACACAGAACATCGCCTTCCTTCCCTGTTTGGTCTGCATAGACACTGGCCAGCAGTATCACACTGAAGAGAAGTAGACCCAGCTGGATCACACTCACAAGCTGAAAATGTTTGAGAAATAAATGAAATCAGGAAAGGACAAAGAAAACAAAGAGGGTTTTGATAAAATAAACCATTATACTATTATCATTATTTGACACTACATTTTATTACTTTTTCTTTTATTTTCAAAGTATCAATAACTATTTCACTATTTTTTCTTTGTTAATTCGCTTTTTTAATCGTTATGATGACATTTTTTAAAAAAATGATTAATTTCTAAATGATATTTACAGATAGATTCAAAAACAATTTTCCTAATTACAGTTTTTTCTTAACTAAATTGCTCAAATAAACTTGATTGCTCCCTCCACCCTTCCCATGTCAGCCAATTCATCAATCACTCTCACTATTCAATGCAAGTTTTTCTTTTTTTAATTAGTGTTACCTTTTAGGGGAAGGACAGTGAAAAATACCCTTATGACACTCAAAGTGGCAATGCAACTGTTTCTTTACAATTACTATTTACAAAGGTGTTCTGCTAATTTCACCTTAATCTCATTTTCTCGACGCTTATCAATATTTTTGCAGAAAAATAACATGACTCAAAAATTAACAATTTTCAATATAAAGGTTCATAGATTTAATGATAGCTTAACTGTTTACGCTAATTATTAATTACACAGATTAAGTAATTAAAATATTTTTCAGGTGTAGGAGTATTTTTTTTTAGGACATCATTAAAAATATAAATTTTATATGCAATTTAACCAGTGATTACATTTTAATATAATATTGAAAAAAGGTGTGTAAAACACAAATAAAGGTAAAAAACTGACAAAATTTAAATGAACACTCAAATCTTGAAATGACAACATTTTTAATGTAAAAATTTTTATTTACATAATTTATCATTAAACAACCATTTTATCAACAAATAATAACAGAATTGCCATTATTTAAATTTACTACGTAAATTTAATTAAAATTTAAAAACGAACTAATATATGAGAAATAAATTTAAATTCGAGAGCTAATATAAAATCTACAGATCTTTATGAATAATCGAGTTTCCTTTCAGGACATAATTCGTCATACTGTCAAATAAGTAAATGCGAAATAGTTACAGATAATCATAAAGTCGGATTTTAATAGTTTATCTGACATAAAATTCATACTAGTATTACATTAAAACCCATCATATTTTAACAGTGTAGATTATGTTTGTGTATTTTTAGATTTTTAATAAATTTTAGATTTTTTAAGTTTATAATTTAAAATTATTAACTATTAATCATTTAATAATTATTAATAAATTAAATAATTTATTAAATAATTTACATTTTCCTAAAATTATTATATAATTATCACATAAATTATTATTTCATAATTTAATTATTTATTATTTATTATTAATTTATATAATTTTATAATTTATAAATTTTAATTTTATGATTTAATAACTTTTAATTTTAAATAATTTAAATTAAGTTTCTTAAATTAATTTCACTTTAATCTATAATTAATCATATTCTTACTCACTACATTGAAAGTAATAATACAGTCAGATTTTAATAGTATAGCTACCTTTGCAGCCTTCTTCAGAGAAACCATAATGGTAAGGGGCACAAGAATCACAGTGCCTCCCAACAACGCCGGGTCTACAGTGACACTGTCCAGAGCGGATATCACAAGTTTGATTGGCAGATCCTATTCTGTTGCAGTTACAAGCCGAGCATCCTTCGCCGCTGTCTATATTCCAGAAACCTTTTCTACATTTGTCACAGCGCCGACCTACAACATTGGCCTTACAACGACACTCTCCTCCGGTGGATTCGCATGGACTAGCTCCTCTTTCTGGTTCGAGAGTTCCCGGTAGATAGCAAGTACATCCTGAAACACACCCAAAGAATTACCAAATAAACATCAAGATAAGTACACTGTAAAAACAAAGGAATGTATTTTAATTCATGAATATATCATATAACCACGAATGGAAATGCACAATAACCTTTTCCCAGTTACCCATGAATCCGAAAAGCGATCTTTATTAGTAGAAACCTCATAAACCAATATATTTTCTATATTTAAAGAATCATGGATAAAAAAAAGTTTCTTTTGCTGCCACAGATTTTCGAAAATGTTTTCGGGTAATTTTTATATAATATCGATTAGTTTTTTTGAACAGAAATAGTGGATTTCAGTATGACATTTATTCTCAATAAATCATTTTCAGGTGAGTAACTGAATTGATGCACCGGGAGTAGCAAAATAATATTGATTTTAGTGTTTAATTTAATTCTGTTAATTTAGCATGTTTCTTCTGTTAGGCATATAAAAGTAATCTAGGAGTGTCAATTAAGGTTTATTATTGTTTTTATGTAAAAACTTTAGAAAATCATGCATAAAAACATTATGTACATTTTTACTGGCCTAGCCGTCCAACACCCGCTTCGGTATTTGACTTATTATTTCCCGTTTATTAAATTGGCCATAACTCCTCTTCTAGTTATCGTAGGAATAAAATTAAAACAGATTTGGAATCGTAAAAGATTGCTTTTCAAATAAAGCAGTGAAAACGTTTTCGAAAATTTCTCCCAAAACGGCCATTTCTGTTGCCTTTTTATAATATACAAGCAGCATGTCAATCTGATTTTCTGCATTTATATTGCAAGAGATCTACCGATTTATTGATCGAAAAAAGAAATCTATTATTACTGTGCATTAAAAAAAAATGTAGTATTTATTTGATTGAAAACTCAATTTAAAGTAAGAAACTATATTTACATTGCAGATTAAACAGAAATTGCGAAAATTACATTACGTAGAATACATATTTTTTTTATGTCAGATGCTTTACAAGAAAAAAATTATGTCATTTTTATCGGATAAACCATTTTACTTTCAGCTCCCCTGTGAAACGTTTTGATCACCGTCTTTAAAAAATAATTAAATAAAAATATGATAGTATATGTTTTTTCATTAAATTTCAGAAAATTGGAATTACAGGTTGCGCGCATGATTACAAAAGATTTGCGCGTGTAAAACAAAATATTTGGTATTTAATTATATTTGAAAGTGTTGTGGTTACACTGATCCTAAAAAATCGTTTCTTTTTTAACATTTTTGTGTTTAAAAAACAAAACTGTTTCTTGCTTACATAAAATTCTCACAAATGAAAATTTAGGTTAACTTGAAATGAAAACTTAGGTTCACATGAAATGACAATTTAGATTAACTTGATATAAACAATTGGCTCACTTGAAATGAAAACTTAGGTTCACTTGAAATTAAAACTTAGGTTCATTGAAATGAAAACCTAGGTTCACTTGAAATGAAAATTCAGGTTCACTTGAAATGAAAATTTAGGTTCACTTGAAATGAAAATTTAGGTTCACTTGAAATGAAAACTTAGGTTCACTTGAAGTGAAAATTTAATTTCACTATATAGTCTAATATATAAAATATGTATATAACCTGGAAATTTCATTAAAAAATATTGAAAAGTTTTCAACTACCTTGTGTATATCCAACTCACATTTTGAGTAAAATAAAGTTAAGTATCTCTCTTTGGAAATTTTCCATATTTAACAACTATTAAGAATGTCATTCATTTGTTTTAAAGTGTTCAGAAATGAATATTCTTTAATAAATTTTTGTTTTCATAAATTGAAATTTTTGAAGATTTAAGAGTTCTAAACCCCTTTAAGGGAAATTCTTAAAACTACTCCGCAATTACACTCTATCATGAACACTGTCCTTTGTTATAAATCTCTGTTCCATTATTTCCACAATTAATTCTATTACTTAAAGTTAAAACATTTAACAAAATTTATAATTTTATTAAGCTTAGAGGAAATTTTAAAATTGAAAATATACCAGAAAATTTTAGAACAATACCTACTTTTACAACCTCCTTTCGGAAGTGTTAGTGCACTACCATAGTATCCGGGTAAACATCTCTCACAGTTCCATCCAGCAGCATTATAAATGCACTTCAAGCATTGTCCAGTTGACCTAAAAAATAACCACGAGGTAAATGGGTCATTTTCAAAATCTGCCCATGTTTTGGAATACCGTCAACCCTACTTTGGGCCATTTTTTCCTGGTTCCACTAACATTTCCATTATTAAAAAATATTATATATGATTTTTCAACGTGGAAATTGAATTGTAATCAGTCAACAGGAAACAACGAAGCAAACTGTATGGTTTTAAAGAGGCAATTTTTTATTTATTAATTTATTTTAACTATTTTTAAAGTTTTGGAACAAAGTAACCCCTGCTGGGGGCTTCTTTGGTCCATTCACTTATTTTCATATAAAATGAATACAATTTATATGTTGGAATATTGAAACCAATTAGCAATTAATTGCAATAGGACCTGCTAATGAATTACCACTGCAAACTTGATAAACAAATGTTTCTTTTAACATTTAAACACGATAAACCAAATGTTAATATAAAAGACACGAGAAATAGTTTTCATCATGTTATCCTCAGCAACTGGAACAAAAATAATTACTGTAACATTTTTCTAAAGTAACATTTGAAAAAAAAATGATACTTTATACATTTTTTAAGAGATTTGGTTGTATAAAAGGCATTTCTGAGTAACTGGGGCTACTTCCCGACCAAAAAAGGGCTGGTACGAAGTATCCCCAAAAAACTAGTTTTCATGTTGCTTTACGAAAATGTAAATATTTTCTGTCAAAATAGAAAGTTAGAGAAAAAACTATGATCACACATCGATTACAGGTTACTAAAGGTAATATTTTGACACTTACCTTATTTGTATCTCTTACCCAGATTGTCTCCCAATAGAAAGTTTGGGGAGTTAAAATCTACACACGAAAACCGTTGTTTACAAACACATCCAGTGTTGCCACTAAAAAAATTAATTGCATCCAAACTATTCAAATACCCTATAGTAGGGTCTAAAATATTTTTTAAAGGCAAAAACTCCGAATTATCTTGTATTGTTTGTTCAATACAAAGAATAAAACCTTTTTTATGGGATGGACCAAAGTATCAAAGCAAGAACCAAAGTAACCCTGGTTGACGGTAACAAAATAAAATTTTTATAAATAATCAGAAAGTTTTAATTTTTTGTAAATAATTATCTTACCTCATAAACATTAATATACAAGCATCAGCAGAGACCAAACTACTAATTTAACATTTTAAAAATAATTTTTAAATTTTAATGAACTTGGTAATGAACATAAGTGAGTAAGGTAATGACAAATTAAGCAAAATGTTTTTATTTTTTCCCAGGCATAAATAGCAGCCATTAAATCTTCTGGCCCATAAAATGATTTTCTATTTCTTATATAATAAAAGCTGATTAAGAAATAAAAGTTCATTTAATTATCAATTAGAAGTGGGTACGGTAATAACGTACAAAAAATACTCACCAAAACATTCAAAGTCTTTGCTTGTTTTATTGAAACTATAAAACTATTTACTCTATTCATCTAAACCTTATAACAAGTGGATTTTTAAGGAGTATCTTTGCCTTGATAAAAAGGCAGCTGCTGCCCTCTAAAAAATTCCAGATGAACTTTTTCTCAGAAGCTTGGCAATGAGGCAATGACACTCTTTCTTAGGACACGGTTTAAAATAATTATTAAGAAATATAGATAAGTTTAATTAAGGAAAATAAATATTTTTTTAATTAGTAGCATCTTAATAAATAAAAATGTATTAAAAAAATATAACCATCTGTTATAAATAGAACTTAGTCAAATTTGTACCTAAAAAAATGCTTGTTGGGACAACCTACGGTAATGACATTTTGACTACAAAAGAATATATTTTTAGTTTTATTTTTTTTAATAAATGATAATATATATGTAAGTTATCATTAAAAAACATGATAGTTAAAATTCAATAATTCAATTTATGATATTTAACTATTTTTCTGTGCAAATGTGAAGGAACAGTAAAACACGAACCCAAATATCACCATTCAGAAATACTATATGTGATGAATAAAATAATTTGAAATCACATTAAAATGACTTACGTGTTACAATTTCCTACAGCATTTGGGTCGATGTTTCCATTACATTCACACTTTCTGCAAGGTCTAGGAGTGCCAAATCTCCCAAGGGGATCACCAAAGTAACCATCAATGCACATGTCACATTGATGACCTGATGTATGGAAAAAGACAGAAATGAGCAACATTTAATTTCTTCATTTAATATTAAATCATTTTGTTTGAAGAATTCGAAACTCGGTTTATTGAAAACTAGAGAAAAAGATGTATGTTTCATGATAAAAAATTTAAGAAATCAAAATTGTTTTAGATCAGAGTTTCCAGTTAATACATTCTCGTGGACTGCAAATGATCCCACAGATTAAATATCTTGATTTAAGATGAGTTTATATCTGGATTTCAGAATCCTCGACAGAAAAATCATAAATCATTCCCCTACACAGAACTTTCTTTTCGAAAGGTTCTGTATTCAGCAACAAAAGAAGAAGAAGTCCCAACCACTTGGCTCCGTATTAATCCTAAAAATATCTATAAAATGCGTAAAACAGGAGATCTGTCTTCCTATTTTCCGACTAATTTTCAGCGGTCAGTGCGGAAGGATACAGTGACGATAATTTTAGTTCGCATTCATAGCAAAAAAAGCTGTTTATGGGATTTTGTATCTTTTAAGCGCGACGAAATTTAACGAAAAAATTCAAAGTTTGAATTAGTTTATCTTTAAAACCTTTTTATGTATAAACATGAAATTTTGGATATTGATTAAACAGATTGTGCTTTTTAATATGCTGTTATTAGAAATTTATTAGCCTTTTACAGAATTTGTCTATTGTTGAAATCAAAATTGCTGCTTATTTTTACTCCATAAGTCATTGCACGCATGATATCTTGAGAAAGTATGTATGGATTGTCCTGAAATTTGAAAAAAAATTGTTTTTTAAAGCCTAATTTAATTCATTAGAAATATATATAGAATTCTACCGGAGTAGTTCATAAGAAGACCAGTTATAATTTTATAGAATTATATAACATGCTTTTTCAAAAGAAACTTAAAACCAAAGTTTTCTGAAATTGCAGGGTGATAGAACAATTTTCTATAGAATTTCTAAAAATATTTTATATAGAGAAATTTACTAAAATTTTTGATAAAATTTATTGGAATTGTATGTTACTCTATTAACTATTTTCATAATTTAGTTTTTGTTTATTTCAAATCAGTTTTATGAGGGAGGCGAAGTCTTCCTTGCCCCCCACCCCCTCCGATGAATTGGCCCCTGAATGAAAATTACTATTAGAGATCGACCGAAAATTCGGTTTCCTTTTCGATACAAAATCTGGGTTTCGACGAAAATGCTGCCGCAAAATCGGCCAGACCGAAACTATCTAGATTCCAAAAATCTTTTTTTCTTCCTTCGGAAATTTTCAACATTATTTATTGATCTGAGCTATATCGGCTCAAAGGAGACTCTCTTTATTTATTGCTATTAATTTCACTGTTTATAATTACTAGTCATGACTAGGGATTGATCGAATACCGAATAGTCGATTTGGTATTCGGTGATTCGGCATGTAAACCGAATATTCGGCTTTAACGTAATAGTTTTAAGTATTCGGCCGAATAATTGCGGATAAACTGTTTTCTTAGAAGCAGAAGAATTCTCTTTTATGTAGATGTAGAATAGGCTAAACGATGAGTTTCAATGTTATATGCATGAGTTCAGAGTTCACATGCACTACAAAAATCAGGTCAAAGGCCATTTTTAATTTAAAAAAAAACTTTTTCCATCCTAACATAGCCTGCGTAAGGGTTAAATCAAAACAACTGTCTACGCTAGGGAACAAATAAAGTAAGGAAGATGGACATATTTCCTTATTATTTAATTTTAATTGTTTCTACATTAGTTTTTTATTTAAAAATTTTTAATGTGTATTTTCTTTAATACACACTTCAAATAAGTATATCCAGAGTTCATCTCTGTATATCTAAGGTGCATATTAAAGAAAATACACACATCAAATAAGAATACCCCTATGTCTCCCTATACCTTTTATAACCATTAAATTAAAATCATTCAAATTTGTTATCTTTATCACCACAATGTTAAAATATTAATATCAATATGTGTCAATAATTTGACAGAAAATAGTTAAATGTACAAATTGATATGATACATTTTGTATTTGAGAACATTTCTATTCAATATCTTTATAATTAGACAATCAGTAAATCAGCTTAATGACAACATTTTTCTTTTTATTTGAATGAACTTTTGTTTTTCTAAGAATCCTTATCCTTAATAACAACCTGTATAGTTTAATAATTTTATAGGTTATTTTAGGTATTGACTAGTGATAAAATAACAAAAAACTAAGTGATGGGTTAATGAATTTGTGAGTGGGGAGAAGTCATTAAATTTGTTTGTGTAATTTGATTTAAGAATAAAAATGTAACTGAATTAAATTATTAAGAATTTAATTTTAATTAACGTTTATTAAAAAACTAATATATGAAAAATGTGCATTATAGTTTTTTAAGTATTCGGTTGCCGAATACCGAATATTCGATATACACTTTGACCGAAGTTTCGGTATTCGGCAAAATTGCTGATTCGGTCACTCCCTAGTCATGACTGACTCGAGACGCCAGTGCAAATTTCAAATTATCAGTCATGACTTCCTCGAGACGCAAGTGCATATTATAAAGCAAGCAATACATATATGACGCTTTTCACGTGTTCATTAAAAGCTGCAGACTTAACAGAAATAGAAAATTTTTAGTTTGAAATAGCAGAAGTGCATCGAATACTCGTTAAGAAAGTTCTAGTTTCTAGTATAACAGATGACCATTTATAAAAGAAAATCGATATATGTGTACCTAAAACATTTTTTTATTGAATGAAATTTATATAATTAGAAAATCGCTCTGTGTAGAAGTTGAATTAATTACATTTTATTTTATATGAAAATAAAAAGTTTTGGTCATAGGCACAGAGAGTCAACTTAGAACACAGGTATAATTACACGTATATTCTGTATATTTATGTATGGATGGATTACTTACAAAATTTTTTTGGAGATTTTCGTTCCCGTTTTCGACAGAATATAGGAAGGTTACCAAAATTCTGCTTCGGTTTCGGTCTTAAAAACCTATTTTGATCGATCCTTTATTATACTAGCAGCAGTGGATTATTAAATATTTTACAAATTAAGATAAAACAAAATTTAAAAGTTTTAATTGTAAAAGAAAGAAACCTCTCATACCTGTGTGTCCCATGGGACACTGTTGACAAGCAACTTGGCCTCCGGGTAACATAATGCAAGGACCACGATCTGGACAAAGACAAGGTTTGCAGTCGGCTGAAGTACCTTCTCTGGCATCACCGTAATAGGATGAAGCACATCTCTCACAGTGGTGTCCTTCAGTATTATGCTTACAATGACATCTACCTATCACAAAAACATAATATTTCTTAAGCAACATTTAAACTAGAACGAAAAATCAAGCGTCATAGATTATAAAACAATTTCCAATACATTTAGAATACCGTAACAAAACGTCTAAATTTGATCCCTTAATTCTCGCTCCCGTGATATCCACGGGCTGTGTCTTTTATTCAGATTGTTTGATTCCCACCAGTTTTATAAAATAGTGTAGCTGGCTTTATTATGGTATAATTTTACTTGTCATTAAATGAAGTAAATATTTCTTTTCAAAAAAGTGGTGCCAATAAGTAATTTGAATTTTTATACCGTAATTTAATGCGACCGTTAAGGGGTTAACCAAGTGAAAGATGATGTGTAAGCAAGCAATTTTGAAAACACATAACGCATTTGAAAATTCAATTTCAGGAATTATTTTCAATAGTCGGAAAATATTCGAATTCTTTTGAACAGCCCTGTATAGGATCTACAGATTTTCATACATACAACCCGGTAGCAGAAAATTCTGCGACAGATACTTCAGGGACAAAACATAATATGCAGGTAAAATATTTTTACAGTTGAAGCATTAATTAATCAAAAAATCAATTACCTGCAGCGTTTTTAGGCATTTTATAAATTTTTATCAATACCAATCTTAACTTTTTGTATTAAGTAATAAAGAGCTAAACATAATATGAAGCAAAATAAAGGTTCGATGAAAAAGAATCTGCAAAAGAGAAAAGAAAATCTGCGACGACCGTCTCCCGTCTCGAACTTTCTGCTACCGGGACATGCAACATAGTACGATAAATATTAGTTCAGTTGGGAAAGCCGTACCGCAGTTGAAATTTCCCCTTCAGCAATTTTCTTCAATAAACGGAAATGTACTCGAGATCTTTTTTGAAGCACTACAGCACTGGCCAAATTATTATGTAGCGGTAAAAATTTACACATAAATCAGACTAAAATTTAGTTAATTGTATTAGATTTAATATTGGGTAAATATGTATGCATTACTTACAATAAAAATAGTTATAGATGTCCACTCATGTCTTTTAATAATTCGTATATTCATCTTTAGCAGCTATGATTATCTTTATACGTCGTGGATTCCCTTCTTCTGAATCAGTCGTTCTATTTCATCACTATGATACCATACACGAATTAATCACTCAATTAATTGAACCTTGTTCGTTGATGCAATTTTGTTGACTCGAAGACCAGAGTCAACAAAATTGCAACAACAACCAATGTTCAACTAATTGAGTGATTAACTAGTGTATGGCATCATATTGAAGAAATAGGAACGATTCATTCAGAAGTACATCCAAGGGTTGCCAAGACGTATAACGAAGCTAAGGAATCACTGCTAAAGGTGGACATAGGAAGTGATAAAAGCCATGAGTGAACATCTATAAATATGTTCATTGTAAATGATGCATATATATTCACAAAATATTAAATGTTAATACAATTAACTAAGTTCTAGGCTGACTTATGTGTAAATTTTCCTATTACCATAATAATTTGGCCAGTGCTGTATATATGATCTATAGAACTTATACACGCCAGAATTCCTCTTTCAATTAATAAACAAGTTTGAAATTGTACGTCAAACGTGGCAAATGAGGTGCGTTCGTACTATAACTAGTTTTATAAATATTAAGATCATGGTGCAATAACTGTTGTACTCTTACGCAAAATTGCATGGATAAAAAAATTATTACTATTATATATGTTAAATTCAGTAATACGGAAATAATATGACCTCATCTTAAATTGCACGTAAACACCATGGCAACCTAGAATCATTACCTACCACGGGATATCATTGAATTAATTAAGTTTCAAGGGATTTAATAGTATTTCAAATTTTAATTGCTTAAAGGGCGTACAGCCGATAAAGTGAAAAAGTATCAAAGTCGGGACTCGAACACGGGTCATCGTTATAGCGCATTGACGCTTTATCAACTGAAACACTTGGAAGACACCCAGCCTTGCACTTCTCCCTACCATATGTTGGCAAGGCTACAAGTGCAGCACAAGATGGAATATGTCGGTGGAGCCACCGACTCTTGTGCAAACGGTAAACTAAAGGGAAACCGGCATTGATGAAAATACGTACTGCCAACAAGAGTTTAAAAGTGTCCAAGCCTAGACTCGAACACGGGTTATCGGTATAGCACACCGACTGGACAATGGATTTAATAGAATAATCACCATGGAAACCGAAAATCATTATCTATCATGGGATATCATAGAATTAATTACGTATGGTAGGACACTTTTATTGATATTTTTTTATGTTTTTATTCGATTTTTTTTTTTTAAATTTGAAGTGACTCGACAAAATTCTGCAATGATACTTCATATTAAATTTCAAACTATTCGGTTGGGTAGTTTTTGCGCTGCTGTATGCGAACAAACGGACAGATAGACAGAGGATGGACCACGCGACGACTATATGTGCTACGTGTTCACGAACGCACCTAAAAATCTGAACAATTGCTCGTGCAGTTTCGGGGTAAAACTTAAAAACATACGCGTCGAATTGATAACCTCTTTTTTTTAAGTCAGTCAAAAAGGAACATTTCTGTTTGTCTGTCTTCGAAGGAACATTTTTGTTTATAACATTCAATGAGTAAGGATAAAAAGTAAATTTTCCGTTTATTCCCAGAAAATGTACGATTTCCGGTCAAAAGGAAAAGTTTACATTAAAAGACAGAAATTTAACATAATATCATCCGTATACGTACGGTATTCGATAGTGTAAATGAGTAAATATTAGAAGAATGTAAACATTAATTTACCTGTATCAGGATCACAAGTATCAGCATGATTATGACAAAAGCATTTCACACATCGGGAGTAAGGACTGTTGCCTAAAGGATCTCTTCGATATCCAGGAGCACAATATTCACAGGATAATCCCGTATAACCTTCAGGACATACACATTGTTCGATCCACGTGGCCTGATAATTTCCAGGAACATTGTGAACTGTTTCTAAAACAACATCGTCAAGATAACCAATACCTAAAATAATGTAAATAAAAACGAAAAATCAATCATCAGGCATAGATTATGAAACACTTTCTGACACTAAAATAATATTATTAAGATTTTTTTTTTTTTTTTTTTTTTTTTGTAGCATGATATAACATATCTAATAATGTCAATAAAAGAAGCTTATTTATTGTTTAAGTGTGAAATAGTATGAAACAGTGTTTCAAAAATTTTATTTTAAAAGATTTTTCCTCTCATGAAATACAGTATTAATTTCCATGTAAACTCCAAACAAACGATCCGTAAACAATTGTGTAATGCAAACAAAATTCCTATGTCTATTTCATATTCAGTAAATAAATAAAAAAAAAACATAGTAAATAAAGCAAACATTTCTCCACCTGTGATGATGCAACCGAGCGAGCTCGTATGCGCATGTACAGTCGTGGAAAAAAAAAAGTAAACACCCCCTACTAACTCCTCAACAAATCATCATGGAAGAAAGTTACTGGTACCGAACGATTGGAAATAAAGTCTACTTTTAAATGATGTATATAAAATTTTCTTAGGAGGTCATCTACATATTAAAACGAATCCAAACTTCATTTTTTCAATGGCAATACCCAATTTTAACAAGATATTTGAAATCTTCGGTTCAAACTATGCCAAGACACCAAATTTCAAGTCATTTGAATGATAAGTTTTTGAATTATAAACATTCAAAATTTAGTGCTTCTAATGTTAAATTACATCTTCATATTTTTATTTATATCTCCCGAAATTATGCTCCTAATGTGCTAATTTTTTTTGTAGTAATAATACTAATATACCCAAACATAAATAAGCTGAATTTTCAATTTTTATAATTTTATGATATGAATTATGAATTATGAAATTAATATTCGAAAAAATTATGAATTGCAACCTACAATTTTTTTGATGGATTTAGATTTATTAAGTCCTGCTTTATGGAAATTCAAAAATTTCACATTTTTCTTCCAAGTAGTTTTCAAATTATGCTTAAAAAACGGCAAAATGATGGTTTAAGATGGAATGGTGGATCTATGATGGAAGTGAGTAGACATTTTGAAATTTATTCTGCCGTACTCTAATCTGACACGCTTCATCGACTCCTCGAGTGGCGCTTAAGGTGCCTTGATCAAGGAAAGGGCTCTCTCGGTTAACAATCCAGTACGGAGCTTCAATTTGGATACAGCCCTTAAAATACGCTCGTTTTAAAATAATTAATTTCTCGGAAACTTATGGTACAAATTGCATAAAAATTCGTTTTTAGTCTAATTGAAGGGTGTGGAGTTCATTTATGCAGTCAGAATTGGGTACTGCTATTGAAAAAAACAAAGTTATGGTTCATTTTAATATGTAGATGGCCCCCTAAGCAAATTTTATATACATGATTTAAAAGTAGACTTTATTTCCAATCGTTCGGTACCAGTAACTTTCTTCTACGATAATTTGTTGAGGAGTTAGTAGGGGGTGTTTACTTTTTTTTTTCCACGACTGTACATTGCATCTGCCCAAAAGCATAGATTTATACATATATACGTTGCGCATGCTCAGAAGTAAAATTTTTATTGAAAATTTCTGAAATTAATAAAAGTTTTGAACAAACAAATTCACGGTAACAAATCTGTGGCTAAATAAATTTAATTTAAAATAAGAATAATGTGATTTGATGTAGTTTTTTTTTTTTTTTTTTTTTTTTTTTTCACGAACTGATGAAAGAAAACGCTTAGCGTTATAAACATATAGATAACATGTATGTTCAACAATTGATGTTATATCCTGCAGTGTGTGCGAATTCTTTTTGGCAACCCTATATGTGACGTATAGAATTTATACACACGACATAATGCATCAAATATTAGGCAAGTTTAAAAATGCATACGACCCAAGGTGTGGTGTTGTTTATGACGGCCAATTATATACACAAGGGATATGGTCTAGAAAGGGGCAGCCCTCCGTCGGGGTCTTTCTAGGGGAGCCTAACCCGTATTTACGCAAGGAAATCCAGAGTTCGAAGAAAACCACAGAAAACTCCGAACGATTAGGCCGACGGTCGCTATTGGGTTTGAACCCAGCGTTTCCCGTCTACCGACTTTGAGAGCCGAACCTCTCGGCCACTGGTGAGGCATACAAAAACAGAAAATGCATTTCCAACAATCATCGATCATAGTCAGGCCTGTAACCGAATTCTTCTCTGTGTGTGTGTCTCAGTGAATGACCGATAAATGCTAAGCACTCCATAATCGGTAGAAAATATGTTGTACGCAGCTTAGTGATCCTTTTCAATTTCATGAGGTTTGAAGTACCATAACATCATTAAAATGCATCGAAAATGAATTTTTTGCTATATAAAATAATGTAACGGAATTCGGTTGTGCGTCCCAGTAAACGAACTATAAATACTACTTATTCTATACTTCTGAGAAATTGTATTGCAGTCCACCTCTTCGAACACATCCCATTACGTTTTAAATATGGTCACATCAATGAAATGAAACAAACACAAACGATTCTTTCCCATAGGTCATAATGCAACGGGATATTTTTATCTGTTCATCTTACAAGGAGAGGGTCCGAAATTGGTCTCACGGAATCCAGCGACCCTTTGTACATTGATAGAATATAGTCAATATATAAACATATCAACAGGATAAAGTGCAATATTCAGGGAGGGGGGGGGGGGTCGTAAAAAACGAGCCCCAAAGTTGACCCATTATTGACTCTTTAGTATATAATCGGATAAATTACACTCGTTTGCGAGAGCCTCGATAGTACAGTTGGCAGCGTGTCAGTCTTAATTTTCTCTGTCTGTGAACTCTGCGGGTTCTATACTCCGACGGGGTGCTTTTTTTTTTTTTTTTTTTTCAAGGCAAAATAATGATGAGTTATTTTCGAACCACAATTAAAAATATATATCTAATTATTTAAATGTAAGACAAATATTCATAAAAACATGCTTCTGCACGCACACACACACACATATATATGCTTATTTACTTACAGAGAGACTTCAGTTTTATTGATCTAATGGTGGGAAAAGTAAAAAAACTGAATTATTCAGTCGACAAAATTTTAATTTTATTCACATTTATTTATAGACTTTTCTATGAATAAATCCCTGTTGTTCTCAGCGAAGTAAATTAAAATATGCTATTTTATTTTTATCTTGTTAATTTAAAGGTTATAATTTTTCAAATTTTTTTCTTTTTTTAATTTTTAAAGCATAATTATTTTTTTTATCATGGAATTTCATGTTTGGAATTAGAACAACAGTTTTCGGTTATCTTTTCAGGGACATTTTATTACGTAGATTTGCAGGTGGTTTTTAAGCAAAACAAGTTCACTATAGAAAATAAACATGGTGGGTTTTGAATGTTTACTCTTCTTATATTGAAGTTTCAGCAGCCATCTGCTGCAGAGCCAATGAGGACGGCATTTTGTTTTTAAAGTTTTGAGGTTATTAGACGTTGTTCTTTATTATAGTGTCATAATTAAAACGAAAAAAGTTATTTTGTAAAAAATGTCTAGTGAAGAAGCTTCTAAATTTACAAATACTGAAGAGCGAATTTCAGAAGACTCAATTCATAGCGAATCATCAAAATTGAGATTAAAAGATGCAGTCGTGTATTACGAAAAGTTACTCTCTGAAAATAATTTAATTACATCGGAGTCTTCAGACACTATTTCTTATGAAGCCGAGCTTATCGGGAATGAACTTTTTCACAATACTCTAGAACTACTTTGTGATAGAAAACTTATAGTTGAAGATGAGCTCAAATATATGAATGAAATATGCGAAGAAGTAAATTTTGAGGAGGTGGAAGATGATCAGTCAACAAATGAATATGAACCAGCCCCTAAAAAAAAGCAAAGATCTAGATTTCATTCCTTTGGATTATAAAACAAAAGCAGTCAATATGGCTAAAGAACATCCTACTTGGAGTCTGCAATCATTGCAAAAAAGAGGTTGTAGTCTCTTAAAAAGAAAACATGATTTATTGCAATGGGAAGATGATGTTAAAAATGGTGGCAACAAATATGATAAATTTACTGTCATTGATTCTTGGACATTTGATCGTTTTGTGGAAGCTCGACAGAACTATGAACAAGTAACAACAAAAAATTTGCAAGAATGGGCTTTGGCTGCTACAAGGCAATATGGAGATTTCGAATTTAAAGCTTCTGACTCATGGGTGAAAAAATTTAAATGAAGACATGGAATACGGCAGCGAAAAATCACAAAATTTGTGTCACAGAAAGAGGTAGTGTCAATTGAAGAAACGCTAGCATGTGCGGAAAATTTTTGTGTCCAGACTTTACGCTTAATCCCCAATTTCGACGAAAATTATGTCATTAATATTGACCAGACAGGTATGTAAAATATTTTATTAATAAAATATCCAAGTACTTTTGTGTGTTCAAAAAAAATAATAATAATGAAAAATATATTAAAATATTTTGTAAAATAAATTGATTTTAATTTCAGGGTGCCAATACAAATCAGCATACTATAGATCTCTCGCCAAAAAAGGAATTAAAAGTGTATTTGTTAAAAAACAAGATATGAATAAACTTTCTCATTCATATACGACACAGTATGGCATAACCTTTTCAGGAAAAGTGCTGCCTTTTGTGTTTTTGTGTTTACAGGAAGTAACAGGTACATTTGGTCCTAAGATACAAATACTGATAAATCAATATGCAAAGAAATTACGAATGTATTTGCTCTGTCATCGAAATCTGGTAAACTTACCTCACATTTATACAGTGAATTTCTTAACAATTGTTTAAAAAATTACGTTGGGCAAGAAAATTTGTTTGTTGATTATCGACTCCTGGGCAGGCCAAGCACGACCAGAAATATATGACGAAACCTTCCAGGATAAAGATAAACAAACTACTTGTACAATTAAAGTCATTTCTCCAAATTGCATAGCTTTGGTTCAACCATGCGACGTTTATTTTTTTAGGCACACTGTAAAAAAAAACCACTGTGAATTTGCCAGCACAACTCGATCACAGTTGGATGTACTGTATCTTTCTTTGGTTTCCTGACTATTTAAACAGGAAAAATACAGTATTTGCGTAAAATTAACAGTACAATGTACTGGCAATTTTGGACGCATTTGGACCACAGCATAAACTACTGGCGTCCAAACTGCCAGTACATTGTGCTGTTAATTTTTACGCAACTACTGTATTTTCCATGTTTAAATAGTAAGGAAACCAAAGAAAGAGACAGTAAATTCAACTATGATCGAGTTTGTGCGCGAGATGAACAGTACTTTGTACTGTAAAAATGTCGTTTTTTTTTTTTTACAGTGCAGGTGAAAAATATGATTAAGCGGTTACAAAATTGTAATTGTTTAATTGAACAGAAAAGAGAAATTAATTCTCGCGAGGATTGTATAAAAATACATTCAATTGTGCACCATCAACTCTCTTCACCTATATTGTGTAACATGATAAAATACGACTGGCATGCGTCGAATCTTTCACAAAAAAGAACCATATTTATGAATGTCAGTGAAGTGTGTTTTCCAAACGAACTTCTTAAAACGCTTTGTTCCTGTAAGAACACTTCTTTTATTATTTGTGCACGCTGTCGCAAAAGTTTCTGTTTCATATATTTTTATGATAATTATCACCCCGGGTCCTGCCCGTAATCAGAAAATCAATTTTAATAGCACACATTTAATTTTTAAGTACATAGTATAGACATAAATGTAAAATAAATGCAAATAAGTGTAAAATAAGTGTACGTTATTGTAAAATAGATGTAAGTAATACTAAAATAAATATGATAATTCTAAATAAAACTAAATATGAAATTTACAAAAACGTTTAATGTAAAAAAAAAAAATACGTATCTACTGCATAAGATTTTTATTTTATTTTTTACTTTTCATTATATCCATAAGTTGCAATAAAACTCTCTGTCTCTCTCTGTAAATAAATAAATATGTGTGAATGCGCCTATATTTATATTTGTCTTACATTTAAATAATTAGATATATATTTTTTAATAGTGGTTCGAAAATAACTGATCATTATTTTGTCTGGGGGGGGGGGGAAAGCCTAGTCGGAGCATCGAACCCGCAGAGGTCCGCTAAGGAGAAAATTAAAAGACTGGCGCCCTGCCAACAGTACTATCGAAGCTCTCGCGATTGCGTGTAATTTATCCGATTATATACTAAAGAGTCAATAATGGGTCAACTTTGGGGCTCGTTTTTTACGCCCCCCCCCCCTGAATATTGCACTTTATACTGTGATATGTTTATGTATTGACTATACTCTATCAATGCACAAAGGGTCGCTGGATTCCGTGAGACCAACCTCGGACCCTCTCCTTGTTAGTCCAAGAGCCGACAGCGCAAAAATCTATGTTATCAAGCACAAGAAAAAAAGCTTTATTTTATGGGAAAGTAGAAGTAGGGGAATCTAATGATGCATGTCTGCTGGAAGTGAATTGGTGTATAAGCCAAAAATTAATACCACCAGTGGTTAACTCGTAGGTTTATCATTGTGTTTGTCCTACAACTATCCTCCATGTTTTCCTACCTTTGTTTGTAGGACAAACACAATGATAAACCTACTAGTCAACCACTGGTGGTATTAAATTTTGGCTTATGCATCACTTCACTTCCGGCAGACATGGATCTTTAGATTTCCCTACTTCTACACTTCGATAAAATAAAGGTTTTTCTATGCTTGATAACATAGCTTTTTGTTCTGTTGACTCTTGGACTATTTACACAAACTATAAATGCTACACACTTCATTTTCAATACCGAACAGTCAATGGTAAACCCCAATAACAAAGATTACATGGCAATCCAACTATATTTATGACAGTTAGAGCACAGACAGACAGAAAAACCAATTTCATAAATACTTTTCAACGACGTTCAAAATTGTTACAAAGGTTATTTTAATAATGATGCCATTCCAGAAAAAGAGGGATAGTATTTAAGAATAATAAAAAAGGATTAATAAATTATTGAATCAGAGCAACTTCCAATATTGAAAAATACGAATTTTCTAAAGATTGAATATGATAAAAAATTTAAATATAAATAATCTTGTACAATAAGCTTCGGTAGGAGATCCAAACAAATTCATACTGATATTAAAAGAAATTTAAATATAAATAATCTTGTACAATAAGCTTCGGTAGGAGATCCAAACAAATTCATACTGATATTAAAAGAAATTTATTGATAATTGCCTAAAAACATAAATTTTATGTTAATTTGTAATAATACAGTCGAGTTCCGATTTAACGGATTTCTCGATTGAGCGAATTTTTTTATGGTCTAGACGAAAATGGATCAAAATGCTTTGATTTAGCTAGTTTATAATCCCGATTTAACTAATAACTTTCGATGTCAAAAAAATAAATAAATAAATAAATAAATAAATAAATAAAAAGTGAAGAAATTTTCTAATATTTATTAAAATTTTTCAATGTCCCTGATTGTTAATTTTCTAAATGTGTATCTTGTGACACAGAAATATCTACATGCGAAAATGCACATTACACCGATGTTATTAATAGCAGTAGTAACCAGATGAAGAAGATGAAATAGATATGAAGCATGCAACGATCAAAGAAGCAATTAGCAGTTTGGATACTTAGAAACGGGATTTGATGGCTCATGATGTTGGTGAACTGTTTTCACAGCTTCAAAAAAAATGTATAAAGAAATTTGGAATACAAAATCTAAACACAAACAAACATCTGTAAAATGTATCTTATAATTTATTTATAAAATTTTAACAAATGAGATATTTTCTTAATTATAATACTTGTGATTTATAGTAATGCATTAAAAAAGAATCAATTTTTATACAGTGTATTTGTATTTTCTTAACCCTTTCAGGAGCAAGGAATTTCTGCTCCAATAATGTTCAAATAATTAATTCACATCGCAGTTTACGGACAAATTTATTTGAAAATAATCAAAAGCTTTTTTCACGTATACTATGAGATCGAAATTGTACTAAAAAATTACTGGCGCTAATTGACAGTTTGGGCATTAAAACTAACCGTTTGCATAGGGCAAACGTCGCACCTGAAAGGGTTAAATAGACAAATTTTTAACATCTTTATTAAGGCAAGTGAGCATTGTTCTTCTTATTTATTGCCATTGTTTAACTTGTTCTAATGTATAAAAATATCCTTTTGATTATCCGGATTTAACAAATAATCTCGATGTAATGAACAAAGTTGCTAGTTCCGAACGATTCGTTAAATCGGGGTTCGACTGTAATAGCTTTAAGTATGTTTTTTTCAAAAATGGACTTACCCAACTTTCAAGATCAACAGCTCAATTATAAGTAAGACATAAAGCACAATATTTTTGGAATTTTCTTACCTTCCCGTGAAAAAGTACCCTTGATCTTGATGGCAGTGAGATTTGAGAGAATTTTCATGAAATCAAAGGCACTGACTTGAGGGGTCCAACCAAAAGAGGGATTCTCGTGAAGACGAAACCTATACTTCTGTACTTTATGAGAAGGGATGGGATTGCCCTGTTCTGTGATGGGCACGCTTACTCGGAGACCAGCACCTTCCAAAATGATATCATGGGCACTGATGCGAACATTTTCAGCTCCAATCCTTAGGCTAAATGTAAGATAATGGTTATAGGACGATCTCTGATTCCCCAAGTAGCATTCTGAAAAGAAACAAGAAACAAACAATCACGCGAAAAGCATGGATTATGAAACAGTTTCCAAAACATTCAGAAAAAAATTAACAGAGCTTCACAGTTTAATAAGGTGAAAGTTGACAATTTTGAAAACGCATTTGAAAATCCAATTTCAGCAACTACCACCAATATTCAGAGTAGTATTCGATTTTTTTTTCTTTTTTTTTTTTTTTTGAAGCCGCGTATATGATCTACAGATTTTTGTATAAATTATACAGTATGATAAAATTTAATCCAGTTAGGAAGCACATAACACAATTAAAAATTCTCCTTCGGCAATTTCCATCAATACACGGAAAGGTATACGATTTTTTTGTGAAGCCCTGTATATGATCTACAGATTTATATATAAATTACACAGTATGATAAAATTTAATTCAGTTAGGAATTGCATAACACAGCTGAAAATCATCCTTCAGTAATTTTCGTCAATAAACGGGAAGGTACATGAATTCTATTTTGCAGCTCTGTATAGTATTATAATCATATTTGCATATAAATTACATAGTATCACAAAATCGGTTCAGGTTTAATTCAGTTCTGAAGCCCATAACACAGTTCAAAATTCTCTTTCAGAAATTTTCATCAATAAACGGAAATATACGCGAATTCTTTTGTCCAGCCCTGTATATGATCTACAGATTTCTGTATCAACTACATAGTATGATAAAATTTAGTTTAGTAAGGAACTGCATAACACAGCTGAAAATTGTCCATCAGCTTTTTCTGTCAATAAATGGAAATACACACGAACCTTTTGTGCAGCCCTGTTATAGAAAATTGATCCTTTGTCAAAAATTTCCCTGGCCTTTCTAAAAATTCGGCTTATATATTGTTATAAAACCCTGCATAATGGACAACTTTAATCTTCAATTTGATGTATGATTTGTTGTAAATAGACAAATTAAACTGTTATAATATAGGGTAAAGTGCCCGTATTTCGTCCCCCCAGTCACTTTTAGGCCCTAAATGTTGTAATTTTCAGTGAAAACCTACCAAATTTGGATTTTACATAGACTAACTACCCACGAACATAGAGACACAGGCAAATATCGTACAAAAATTTTTAACAATGCGAAAAATTGTTTTTTTAAAAGTATCTAAAAAATGCAAAAGAAAAAAGTCCTTCCGGCCAGTGCCGGAAGGAAGAGGTAGGTTTCATAATCCTTATTTTAAAAAAGCCAACTTATATCATGCAAACACACGAAGCTCAATTTAGTGGAAACCGAATATAGGAGATTCAATACTAATTTTTATCAATATAATGAATGAGAATTTCGCGAAATTAGTCGGCTTTATCCAAGCTGCTTTTCTTTAAAGTAACTTATATTTGGCTGCCAAATTCGGCAATTTCTTAAAGTGCCTGTCATTTTAAGACAACATGGTGGATGAGGCTAAGCAGTGAACTTGGTCGAGACCTTAGTAATTGCTGTGCACATGCTCACTCACATCGGAATCGGTTAATATATAGGAGTGCTGCCGCATGCAAAAAATCAGATTTTTCAAAATGTCACCCACAATAGAAATTGAAACTGCTATATCTGAGCCATTTTTTAAGGTAAAGACAAACAAAAAATGCTCCTGAATCCTTATATCAAGATCAAATACTTAAGAAAGAAACCTTTTTCAATTTCTAATTTTTTTTGCACCTCACTTTAAATATATATATTTTTTTAATTTAATGGCCGCCATTTTGAAACAAGATGGCTGATGAATCTGGCCAGCGAACTTGGTCGAGGTGTTGATGTATATTATCCACATGCCTTCTTACATCGAAATAGGCGAATACGTGTGTTATCGCGTGACAAATACAAGATCGTTTCAAAATGTTAGCCATGCTAGAAATTCAAAGTGCTATAAATCAACCATTTTTTAAGATATCAACAAAAGAACAAATTTTCAGAAACAAAAACTGCTCCGGAATCTTTGTATCAAGGCCAAACACATAAAAAAAATCTTTTTCATTTTCCAATTTTTTAATACCTCATTTTGAATTTTAAATTTAATTTTTTTTAAATGGCAACCCTTTTGAAACAAGATGGCGAATGAAGCTGGCCAACGAACTCGGTCGAGACATTGGTGTGTACTATGTACAGACCAAGTTACATCCAAATAGGTTCATAAATACGCCTGTTATCGCGTTACAAAAATCAGGTCGTTTTAAAATGTCAGCCACAAGAGAAATTCAAAATGCTATTACTCAGCCATTTTTTTTTAGATATAGACGAAAGAAAAACTGTTCCGGAATCTTTGTATTAAGGTCAAACACATACAAAAAAAAAAAATCTTTTTCATTTTCCAATTTTTTGGTATCTCATTTAAATTTTTTTATTTTTAATTTTTTTAAATGGCCGCCATTTTGAAACAAGATGGCGGATGAAGCTGGCCAACGAACTCGGTCGAGATATTTGTATGTACTATGTACACACCAAGGTACATCCAAGTCGGTTCATAAATACGCCTGTTATTACGTGAGAAAAATCAGGACGTTTCAAAATGTCAGCCACGCTAGAAATTCAAAATGCTATAACTCAGCCATTTCTTAAGATATAGACGAAACAAAAACTGCCCCCGAATCTTTTTATCAAGGTCAAACACATAAGAAGAAAATATTTTTTCAATTTTCAATTTTTGGTACCACATTTCAAATTTAAATTTTTCTTAAAAATTTAAATGGCCGCCATTTTTAAACAAGATGGCGGTTGAAGCTGGCCAACGAACCCGGTCGAGACATTGGTATGTACTATGTATAAACGAAGTTACATCCAAATCGGTTCATAAATACGCCTTTTATCGCGTGACAAAATTCAGGACGTTTCAAAATGTCAGCCACGCTAGAAATTCAAAATGCTATAACTCAGCCATTTTTAAAGATATAGACGAAACAAAAACTGCTCCGAAATCTTTGTATAAAGGTCAAATACATAAGAAAAAAATATTTTTCCATTTTCAATTTTTTGGTACCACATTTCAAATTTTAAATTTTTAAAATTTTTTTAAATGGCCGCCATTTTGAAACAAAATGGCGGATGAAGCTGGCCAACGAACTCGGTCAAGAGATTGGTATGTACTATGTACACACCGAATTACATCCAAATCGGTTCATAAATACGCCTTTTATCGCGTGACAAAATTCAGGACGTTTCAAAATGTCAGCCATGCTAGAAATTCAAAATGCTATAACTCAGCCATTTTTTAAGATATAGACGAAACAAAAACTGCTCCGGAATCTTTGTATAAAGATCAAATACATAAGAAAAAAATATTTTTCCATTTTTAATTTTTTGGTACCACATTTCAAGTTTTAAATATTTTTTAAAATTTTAAATGGCCGCCATTTTGAAACAAAACGGCGGATGAAGCTGCCAACGAACTCGGTCGAGACATTGGTATGTACTATGTACACACCGAATTACATCGAAATCGGTTCATAATTACTGGAGTTACAGTGTGACATAGGTCAGATATATATATATATATATATATATATATGTTTATATATATATCAATTTTGAACGGAGGGTGGTTTCGGGGTCTGGGGGTCATGATCGATGAAAATATACCAAAATTTTTTGAAATCGCTTTCCTCCGGACGGCTGCAATAGGTAGCTTTTTTGTAAAGAAAGCTACCTAATATGGTCCCAATTTCGTCCCCCCAAAAAATCCAATACGCCGAGGCATATTGGATACTTATATTATTATACTTATGTTATTATTATGTTATTATTATACTTATAACTAAATCAAAATTTATTTCTAAATGAGTAAGTAACTTAATTTACATTAAAGTAAGGCACAAAGAAATGTACCAATTATCAGTGGAAGAATAACATAACAAAGCAATAGCCATCGAAACATAAGGAAAATATTGGAAAAATTGTCATGAAAAACTAATCCTAATTTTGTCCGCAGGACGAAGATAAGAACTGCAAGGGGAACGAAATTGGGACCACGCTACTTCCCAATATGGCGAAGCTTTAGTTTCCGTAAGATGAACTGGGCGTCCTAAAACTCACTGAATTCTACTGCAGTGGTGGAAAGTTGGCACAGAGGAAGAGCCTATTGACTCCACTAATATTTTATGGTATTCTTCACTTTAATAAAAACTCAGAAATTCTGTCATTAGATAAGCCGAAAAATACTACTAAAATTTAGTGGTGTCAATAGGCTCCTCCTCTGCGCCAATTTTCCACCACTGCTACTGTCACCACCACCGCTACTGGCATCTTAGATATGTAAAATATAAGCAATGACTAAGAAATAAATACTTACAGTAGAGTAAATAACGTTTTAGAAACGACGTAATAAGAACTCAGGTCTTCTAAAAATAGGAAATTCGTCGTCTTTAATTTATATATACATCTTGGCGAACTAAACTTTCAATACTGACCCCTTTTTACCTTCCGTCCCCTGTGCCTTGCGTCATAAGTGGCGCCACTTTCGCAAAAGCGGAGAAGTTAAGGAGAACGAAAAGGAGAGGAAAGGGGACAAATTATGGGCACTTTACCCTACCAGTGAAGCTGGGACAATCTCTTATGGACATCCTGTATATTAGACATCTGAACTAACCAATAATGCAAAAAGTAACTTACCTGGGGCAATGAAATAAATAAATTCTCCACCCTGCCCACGGACTTCAATGATCTGTAGATCAGCATCATATATTACAGGAATTTCCCTTCCTCTTAAATCCAGAGCATTCCAGTTCTCGTCATCTATTGAAATGAAATAATAAAGAGATGATATTATTTGTTTGAAATGGTATGTGTTTTCGACAGGCAGGTTTCGATTGAATATTTAAGAACAATCTGAACAGAGCATATATTAACTGAAACAAACCAAAAACATTCACGTGCTATTTGTGATATAAATCAGTGATTCCAAAACTACGGATTGTTTATGATGTTTTAAGATGTCGCAAAATGAGCAATCAGTTCTTCAAAATGTATTATTTTTTATATGTTATTCCATATGAAATTATAAGTTAAAGTTCTGCATCGGGTCGTGCTCGCGCTAGATTTTGATATTTTCATTGCAGGGTTCAACCGGGTTTGGTTCGGATTCGGATTGGGTTTTGACTCTTGCAGGGTTCTGGTTGACCCCTGATTTCAAAAGAATGTCCGAAATATTGTTTCCGTTTAGAAATCTATATACAGTCAGACCTTTATAATGGACGCTCCCATAAAGCGGACATATCTATTTAGCAAACATCTTTTTCAATTCCTAACATATATTTGAACGCTTATACACCTTAATAGTTGTCACCTCCCAGTCTAGACACAAACAACAAGTGTATGTGTTCATAAACCATCACAAATACGATACTTCTGTTTTTGTGTGAATTATAAACGAAATGTCAGTAATATTTTTCATATTTCGAGAGCAGAAAAAATGGTTCTTAATTGTACCGTAAAGAAGAATAATCTATGATAACATTTCTTAAATACGTTGTTTTGCTCATCAGTAAATTGAATACACATTCGATGTGAAAAATAAGACTACGTCTGGAGATATTCGTAGTTAAAAAATATCATCAAGATTACAGACAATACACTATAATTACATTACATGTTAAAAATACTAAAAACAATTATGAGGACGTTTTGGATTCCATTAAAATCCCTCATCAGCAAAATCCTAACGTAACGTCATAAAAAGTTGTCAAAATTCACTTAGAGAAAACACCGTATCAAACTGTTAAGGTGAAAATTGTAGTTAAACTAACACTGAATATTCCATTGGTAGCGATGCAGCTACGTTAATTGTTAAATCAGTAGCTCTATTATACCATGTTTCCAAGAAAATTCGACCACTGTAATTGCTAGATTTGGTTACAAAAGGATTCGCAAAATTCGGTAAATGGTCTGTTTTTAAGGCATGGTCAACAATCTTGGAATTTAAATTTCTATCTTCAAATGCATGTTTGTGCTCATTAAGTTTTATTTCTAGTGACGACTAGTTTCTCCTACATAATCTGCGTTGCACTGTTGGCATGGGTTACCATAAACAACATCTTTTACGCAGCTATAAACACAGATATTCCAGCTCCCAGTTAAAAGAAGTTTTTTGATTCTGCAATCCTTGGCATTTGTTCTACCGACAAAAATATAGCTTTTGTTAGAGCAGAGATGGTCACCAGCGTTCTGACGCCATGTTTTTTTAAATCAGCTCTTTAACCCTTAATGTACTGAATTATAAATTCATGAAAATTTTATCCTCTAAAGCATTTTTTGTGAAGTGTTTAAACTACCTTAGAAGATTTACATAATCATTTAATAAATTTTAGAAGGATTTTAGAAGGATTTATAAGGATTAAGTAAATTTGAATTTATAGGGATTTTGTGCAATATTTATAACCCCACTCAAATCTTTTATTTTAAATATTTTTCTTAGTATTTTGTAGAATGAGGAAGTGTACAAATACAATGTTCTTACAATAGAAATGTAGAAATATTTCCGAATTGAAAAATCCTCCCCCCCCCCTCCCACAAACGCCAAGAAAGCTGAAAAGAAGCAAAGGCAAAAAAAAAAATCATTCTTTTAGAAATATTTTTGTTTTGTGTAACCAATGATGCTTTTTGAGCAAGATAAAGTAATGTATCTATAACTCATTCTAAACTATATTGCAACTAATCGATGTATTAAGTGAATTTTTTAATATGTTATTTTAATGGTACTTATAAGTACCATCTGTAGATAAAGGGTTAATTCTAGAGATTACCTTTTATAAACAAACACATAAACGTTACTTCACTGTAGTATTAGGAATATTAGGAATATTATCGGAGAAATTTTAAAAAATGTATTTGCTATACTTACTTTCATCAAATGTTGTTTCAATTAATTTCTTGAAAAATCCCGGGGCACTATGACACTCATTTGAATGACCATAGCAGAAGCAAGGCACACAACCAAACTCATTCTCTAGCTGAAGATCAAAGTAACCTTTCTTGCAACTATAATTACAAAAAGAAGAGCAAATTTTTAAAATATTAGCTTTAATGATATACTAGCTAAAGTACCCGGAGTTGCCCGGAAATTTAAGAATGTTTGTTTTAAAAAAACAATTTCAAAATTTAACATACAACATTAAAAAAAACAGTCGAATACATGAGTTGTATACATGAATCAAACGAAAACGCAATATAAAATGTATAAATTTATATAACAGACGTAAAGTAATATAACTATAAATGATCTTATTTCCATTCATCATTGGAGCAATAATGTTAAAATACACCTATATTTCCATAATCGAGTTTTTATCATGCTTCAATATATTTTTTTCTTTAAAATTATGAAGTAAAAAATTATGAAGTACCATTCACTTTTGTTTTTAATTCGTCAACTATTTATTTTATTTTAATTTTTTAGGTGGAAATCTTGCAGTAAAAAAGTTATGATGTAATATTCCCTTTTTTTAAATTCGTCAAAACATTTATTTCATTTTTTTCACATGGAAATCTTGCAATAGAAAAGTGATTGTTGTGGTAAGAATGTTATTGTGGATATTTAATTGTTTGCAACAGCTATAACGAAAAATGTTTAAATTTGATATAAATATTTGAAATATTTGAAATATTAATAATATTTGAAAAATTAATTATAAGTTATTCCGATTCTGGGTTACTTTAGTTGCCTCGGCTGTGTTTTAATACTCATGTAAGTAATTTTTCACGATTCTGGCTTCCAAAGTGTGGATTTGTATAACTTTACACACATACAAATTTTCATTTTTATAAATTAGATTAGGTCGTCAAGAATGAAATTTGTAGTTAATAATATTGCCTTTTTTTTTTTTTTTTTTTTTTTTTTTTAAGTTACACATCTCGACTGTTTAAAGAAATCATTGTAAGCTGAAAGAACATTAAAAACATTTTTTTAATTAATTTTGTTGAAAATGGGACGGTCGGAAATTCGCACTATTAAGAAGTATGAGTTCTCACTTGGAACTACGGCATCGCAGACCGCGCGAATCATTAATAATGTATTTGACTCTAGTTTTACTACGCAACAGAAAGTATCAAATTGGTTCATCAAATTTCGTACAGGTAACTTTGAATTCACAAATGAGCCACGCTGTCGCCCAGAATCAAGGGTCAATATTGACGAGCTAAAGGTGGTCACCGTTGAGTCTGACCCATCTCAGAGCATAGATTAACATACAAGATCGGACACTTCCAATAGAGCGTAATGGTAATGCGATTGCGTTCTCTGCGCTTTTAGTGACAATGGGGAAGAAACTTCCTATCCTTGTAATATGTTTGTTATTGAACGTCTACCTTATTGTGATCTTTCTTTTTTTAATGTTGCATGTTTACGTTTTCAACAGAAAGTTACACCGATACATGAACATAGAATAGATGTTCTATTCTATATACCTAATATCTATTCTATGTTCATGCATGGATATATATATTTTTGTACATGATGGGTGAACGATTTAAGTGCAACAAAAAACAAGCTTAAAATTTCGTCTTGAATATTATACGTCGAGTAAATATGATATAATTGGATTTAAAGCTACATAAAACGATGGTGTAATGTAAAAATATACGATATATTGCACTCTACAAGTCCCAGAAAATTTCATAAATATTCCCATTTTGTAGAAAATTTTTGACAGTCGATGTTTAATTAATTTATGAAGTTTAATCTCTCTATTCTAAAAAAAAGTAACTACCGCTGTCACCGCCGCCGCCGCCGCCGGTTTTGAATTTTTTGTGACCGGAGGTCTTTCTTCGTTAATATTAAAAAAACTGTTGCATACAAAAATATGAAAATCGGTGGTGTTATAGAAAAATGTTTGATAAACACGCTGATGTAGACAGTTTTCAAATCGAAGAATTATTTTAAGAGATATTTAATGCCAAAGTTGGACAAAATCGTTCCATTAAAAAAGTTTTATAGAAGCAAAAACTGTACATAGGAATTTAATCATTTTTAGATCATTTTATGCGTCAGAATTTCCCGGTGTGCAGATTGCAGTTAGTTTTTTAATTTGAATAATTTTTCGAGGTTTTATTTCTATTATAAATTCAAATTTTCAGCATTTCGAGAGATATTTTTTACAAATTTTAGAAAATTGTATTAATTTAAACTGTTGCCAACTGTATAATCAGCGAAAACAGTAATGTTTGCTTCAAATTAAAAATGTATTTTACACGTGACTATTATAAACAAAAAATATAAAAAGCAGGAACTCATTGAAAATTACGTCATAAAACTATAGTTACACGTGAATTTTAAATGAGAAAGAATATTGTAAAATAATAAATTCAGTAACATGCGTTAGAAGTCCTAAATAGGAGAATTTACGTCATATTACACTTATTACGTAAAATGAACAAAAAATAATATTGCAAAACAGTTTTAATTTTAAAATTGCGCGAGACATTTACTTGACATTTTAAGATGATCATAATATTTCATTTCTAACAAAAGTATTTTGACGTGAATATTAAAAAGAGAAAGAAAAGTTTGGTGAAAATTACGTCAGAATATAATTGTCAGATTCAAATTATAATTCAATCTTCCGAAATCTTTTTAAAGGCGATCAAATTAGCGTGCTGTTAGAGTCTGCGGTGTCTGAACGGGGGTTGACGAGCGTAGCTCGTAGGGGGCAGAGCCCCCTAGTGTATTAAACAATCGTTACAGTAATCATTTAAAACTTACGCATTTTCACTTTCTCACAGAGAAAATAAAAAGATTGTTTTTAATGTAAATAATGTATAATCAGTTCAATAATATTTATAATATTAACATATGAGAAATAATAATAAAATTATAGATAGGGAAAAATTCCTTTTTACAAAATTTTAGAATTATATAAATCTAAAAGTAACAAAAAAAAAAAAAAAAAAAAAAAAAAAACATAGAGATACTGATATTGCACTTGATAAAATTGTATTCGATGTGAATAAATTAACTCAATACCCGAATTTAATTTCTTATAATTTTATCTCATTAACTTACATATTTAAAATTTCTGGGGGTTTTCTTTTATATTATTATTATTATAATTATCATTTTGTAAGTTAAAGGTAAACAAACAAATACGATAAAAAAAAAAAATAATAATAATAAAAAGCTAAATAAATCAAACATAAATGCAATATCGTCTGCCCTCGCGTCCGCCTCTTCTTCGTTTAGGGAAGAATAGATATTCAAAACATAGAGCGTAAGTATATTTCGTCAGCATAGGTAAATTTCGGAGGCTTGTTAATTCTTCCCCCTTGTCGGTAGTGATGCTAGCACGGTTGCCATTACCGATTTTGCCGTAAATGTCCCATCTTGTAAGTTAACCCATGTCTCAGAGTGCCTATGAATTATGGAAGTTTGGGTTGGGTTGGGTTGATTTTTGACGGCCAATTATCTACACGAGGGATATAGGCCCGGGGGGAGTGCCCTCCGTGGGGGTCTTTCTAAGGGAACCTAATCCGTATTAACGCATGGAAGATCCACGGCTCGAAGAAAACCACGAAAACTCCGAACGATTAGGCCGACGGGCGCGATTGGGATCGAACCCAGCACCTCCCGTCTACCAGCTTCGAGAGCAGAACCTCTCGGCCATTGGTGGGGCTTATGGAAGTTTGTATAAAATAATTTCTTAAGTTTGAGCTAAAGAATAGCTTGAATAAAACAATTCCTTATAATTTGTAAGTTATCAACTAACTTTGCCTTTTTTTTTTACAAATTTCCTTCTTGACGACTTCATATTATAAACAAAAAAATATATCATTAAAATTAAAATATTAATATTTTCTGTGTGGTAAACAAATCACATTTATTATTGCAGTATGTCTTTAGAAGATTGGATTTATTTCGACGATTTTACAATGTGTTTTTATGATGTTCAACAAAAAATTTTCAACTACTGTTCAAAGCCTACTTCAGTTATAAATCACAGTACATTAATAAACATATAATTACTCCTAAGAGAGAAAAAAATAATCTAAATTTTAAGAGTATTTTTTAACTAAAAATTATTTAAGGGGGTCCGGGACACAATTTAAAATAATTTTTATTTATTGAGTTATAATATTGAATTTTTTGTGATGATTAACCATGTTATTTGTAAACAAAATCACATGATAAAACTTCTCATATATTTTTTAAAAAAAGTTTAAATTTAAAATTCATTAAAAAAAAGCGGGGTAATTTAAAATCGTTGTAGCTCGAAATATTATCTGTAGAATTTCAATTTGTTTTCATTTAAATAAACAGAAATATATAAGTTTTAATTTTGATTCAGCATTCTTAAAAATATTAATTAAAAAAAATTAAAAATATTTAAACTAAAACTATAAAAAAGAAATGGTGTAACTTTTAAAAAAAATCATATTTTCAAAGGTAAATATTTTTTCTAATTTGCTGAATCGAAATTAAAGTAAAACAATTGAAAAAGACATATTCCAAGTTTGAACCATTTATCTTTAACGATTCTTGTCTTATAACGATTTAAATATGATAAATGGTGAAAAAAAGTCATCATGAAGAAAAACGCATTTTCACAAGAAATCGTTTTTATGACAACCATTGCTTGAAAGCTAGATTTTGAAAACAAACCAAAACGAAAAATTTAATATGTCCTGTTCTAATTAAGATAGAAACATGATTTAAACATCATTTTAAGCAGAAAAACACAGAGAAATTTTTAGTGCAGTAAAAGTTTTTTTTTTTTTTTTTTTTAATTTGGAGATTTTTGTGTCCCGGACCCTCTTAAAAGTAAAATAAGATATAGAGTCTGTCTTTTTTGGTATAGTTATGATTTGCAAACATATTGGAACATAGAATATGCAATTTCAAAGAATATACTGCTTGAAAAAGAGAACAAAAAATTGGAATAAAAAAAAAGAAGCATTTTAATTTCTCTTTTTATTAGTTCTACTAAAATTTGAATACTTCTATTTCTATTTGCCCAGAATCTCAGTGGTTAACACATTGTGCTGTCAAGCTGCAGGTCGAAGGTTTAATTCTTTATTTGTGCTAGGTTAACTCAACTTTCAAAATTTCAAATTTACTAAAATGTGTATCGATTACTTCACGTGCTTGAGAAACTAAACGCTGATGTTTCTCCGACGTATGACAACTTGACCAGGACATACACCACACAGCAACTATGTCCAATGCAAACTATGTCCGCAGCAACTGTCCAATGTCACAAAAGCAAAATTAGCCAATATTGATCATGATTCGATAAGAAAACTACAGATGACGTCACTGTGGGAAAAATTACCGTGGGACACCTGGCTGCCTTTATGACGTTTTACTATTACATAAGAATTCAGGCGATCTGATTGGCCTACGATTTACACGTTTGTGATACGATTTGGCTACATCACCATGATGTTCCCTGCAACGTTCACAGCTGCTATCAGATTCACCTACTTTTCGGGGAATTTTTAAGCCAACTCTGATTTCCTCAAACTTTTCGCGAAATATTGTCTCAACACCCATTGTGATAGCAAACAGCAATATACCCAACATTTTATTCACAGCTCTAAAAAAGTCTGCGCAAGCCACGACTTTTACACCCAACTTTCAACATTTCAGCCAATCAGAGATAAGCGATTGATACTAATAGGCGATAAATATTAACGGCTGGTACTAGTAGTACTGGTTTTCCTCCAACTTTAGCAACGACAATTGTAACCTTTTTCTCCCTTTGAACGGGAAAAATTGGGATTAAAATCGGATGAAAAGTTGGTGAATCTGATAGCAGCTCAAGGCAAAAGTGTTGCAGATAGATTGGTTGACGGAAGTGTTTGTTTGTAAACATGCCTTTTCCTTATATTTATCTTTGCGCAGCGTGTTTAGTTACAGTTACAGTTTTTGATAATTTTGATATTTTATCATAACTTTTAATGATTACGCAAAGTTTTCAATGTGCACATCATGGAAAAAGATTCGATTACTTTAAAACAATGTATTTTTTAAAAAGATAGAATTTGTAATGGGTCTTAGCTGAAAGGAAAAGGAGTTGTATTTCACAAGAGGGGAAAAAAAGATGGAAAAGATTGATATTTTTTTTTTATTTAAAACTTTTTAAAAATTAAAGCTGAATTTTACGTATATATATAAAACTAAAGGATTTAATACTTCAGGAACAAAATGCAATGAAAATTTATAACGATTGTAAAATTACTAGAAAAATGTATTATTATAAATAAAATATCGAAGCATGTGAAAGAAGAATAATAAAATATATCAAAAATATAATTTAACATACATAACATACATGCAAAAAATTTAATATTTACAAAATTGTATATATCGAGACATTTATTATACGATATTTTAAAATATTGTTTAACTTTTTTTTTCTTTTTTGAGAGGAATTAATAGTGTCTCTATGTATTCTAAAATAATTTTCAATCCTGAAAAATCCTGAAGTTGTGTAGAAATGTGCATATAGACCGGGCGTTCAACATAATTCCATTATATTGCTTAATATCATAGGTATTCTCAAGAATTTAAATAGCAGTAATATTTTACATAAAATGGCACTGACGCATTTTTAATAAAATGGATAAATGTTCCATTAATGAGCTACTTCAGTCACGAGAAAAGTCCTGTTCGCTAATGTTAATCCTATGGAAGAATTTTTTGAAGATATCTCGTTCGCCTTTCAACACTTTTAAATACTATATAATTTTTTTGCATTGAATAGCAGAGGTTGATGTCTACGAAAGCCGTTTTTTTACTTTTTCGATTTTGTTTCCAGATTTTTTTTTTATGAGGATGCTTTCACTTTCGAAACCGGTCCCGAAAGTGAAAGTATCCTAAGTAAAAATATATGCAAACAAAATCGAAAAAGTAAAAAACGACCTTTGTAGACATCCACCTCAGCTATTCAATACAAAAAAAAATCATTAAAAATATTGAAAAGTAAACGAGATATCTTAAAAAAATTATCACATTGGTTTAACATTAGAGAACGTGTGTTTCCACGTGACTAAAGTGGTCACTTAATATTAATTCCCCTTTTAGTATGACCTCCAAAAAAGACTACTAGTTATTGGATTGCCACAGATATCTTAATAGTATTTTCTTCTTGCGGATTGGCATCTGAAAGTGGTGAATTTCTCACACAAAAAAAAAAGAAAAAAAAATCATCGACCAATACGAGTTCCACAAAAGAAAGGACTAATGAAAATGTTCCCAAATAAGTACATCAAAGGCATAAACATGTTGTGAGATATTTTTATTTTACACGTCGGAAAACTTGCTAGCGTTGAAATTGCAAGCATTGTATTATTGTACACAGATTATTAAATAGACAAGCATATAAATATATTAATAATGCCTTTTAATATACAGGGTGATTAAAAAAAAAAGTTTACAAAATGACATGGCAAATCAGGCATACAACAAGGATGAAAAATCACATAGGAACATAGGGTATATAACCACTTATTTAGTCACAAATACAGAGTGTTTCATCGTAACTCAATTTGGATTGACGGTCATAACTTTCAGAAAACTGGAGTATATTATAACATTCTCACCTTTGTTGTTAATGTGATAACAACAAACAAAAGTGGTAGAAATTTGCATTATACGCGCCAGCAGTATGCACTGGAAGCCCCACATTTTGGAATGTGATTATCAATCCATACGGTATCATCGATTGCTTGAGCAACAAATCTTTCCAGATTTTTTCGTGATGTTATCGCATTTCGCACAAAATAAGGTACATATCGTTGCATTTGCGTTACAATGTTTTTATTTTACTCGAAATTATTACCGTCAATATGTGTTCAGTTTGGATGAAGCACCCTGTATTTGAGATTCAATAAGTGGTTTGCGACCTTATGTTTTTATGTGATTTTTTATCATTGCTGTATGCCTGATTTGACATGTCATTTTTTTAATCACCCTGTATGTAAAATGAAATTGCAAAACTCAGTCATCAATATTCAATTTTCATAATAATGGAGCAACAACAATGTTTTTAAATGAAAATCATTCTAATTGAAAAAAAATATTTGAATTAAAAAAAAGAGAGAAAGAAATTCTCACAAACCTATCACATCTTTGACCAACCACGTGCACTTTGCATGGACAGTATCCCAATGATGGATCACAACTTGGAGCATCTTGGGCAATGCCAGCAAGATTACATCCGCAAGGCCTAAAACAAATTACAAGTTTATAAAACACAAACAATACTAAAATCATGCAGCAAAAGTAGTCCAGGCATTAGGTGCTCAAAAAGGACAAATAGGGGAAAGTTTTGGTGTAGTTTTGATATTTGGTGCCTTTATGTTTTGTGGGTCGCTGAACACGAATCTGAAGTTTGCCAACAAAATTTATCCCGGGAAACATGTTTTTTTTTGGCAAAAAACGGGAAAAAAACAGGATTTTCTTTGTTTTTTTCCAAATAACTCCAAAATTATACATTTTACGTAAAAATCCTCAATGCGCAAATTAAAGAGGATAAAATTTCCTACATTTTAGGTACTAAAAGTTTTTTTCTCTGATCAATGGTTTAGCCGTGACAACGCCACAAAAATCGGAGTGAAAATCAAAAATTCAGAGAAGACGGGAATTAAGCCCCTGTACGTAGATTTAACATGAAAACTGACCATTTTACACAAGCATTGACTACAAATTATACTAAAGATTATATGAATGACTACATTTTACAAGGAAGTTGCTGGTAATAAACAAGACGACTCATTATGAATCATTCTTTAATTATAAATAAACATGTACATTAGAAAGTACATTTATTTAAAAAACAAAAAAATATTATTTCCGCTTTCTTTTACTTGAGGGCCCCTGCTTTTCACCGACATCTACAGCATAGAAAATAGACGTATAGAATTAGTGGGTGCTTTTATTACTACCAACAGTATAAAATAAATGTTTTTTTTATAAAAAATATTTGATACCTTCTGGCATGACTTTTTCCTGGCATTTTAGTTCAAGTACCTTTTTTTTTTTTAATCAAAGACAGCAGAATTTAAGTTAGTCACATAAATAAACTTTTGCACCATTATGCAACGGCAACAAGATTTAAAATGTAACGAAAACGTGAATTTGGTTGAAAATATTTTATTTATTGAGGAAAATTACAATGAAGAGCACATGAAGCAAGATCGAAATGTTTAAATTTATGACCAAATTTGGACAAAAATTGCCAGTTGTATGTAGATATATTGGGAAAAAATCATTTAAAATATATTACTTGGCTGCAAATTCTGAGTGGTTACAAAATTGATCCAGACAAATTCTCCAAATTCAGATTTGATACAATGCAAAACATAATGTAGGCATTTTCTCATGATAAATTAATCATGATATCTTATGATTCCCTATCTTTACATAAGGTTCTTGTTAGGTTTCCTGTAAGGTTTGTGCAGAAATAAATATGAATATGCAACAGAATATGCAACATAGCAATTTTCATTAATGCTAATCGAATGTTTGTCCCGTACCTAAAATTTTAGAAAAAAAAATTTTAGAATTTGTTATACTAATACAAAAATAGTTTTATCACTTTAGCTTCTATACCGTTAAGAAAGTATCATTAAAATTATCAAGAAGAACGTAAAATCATGCATCAAACAGATTATGGAACATTTTTGAACGCATTCGGGCTACTATAATAAAACTTCATAGTTTAATAACGTGAAAAACGATGTCTAAGCAATAATTTGTAAAACATATAACACGTTTGAAAACACAATTTCAACCAAAATCGAAAAAATAGCTGAAAATTTTGTACATCCCTGTATATGAACTATAGATTTATCATATAATTCACAATATGCTAAAATTTAGAACTGTTAGTGAACGCATAGCACAGTTGAAAATTCCTCGTTAGCAATTTCCGGCAATAAGCGGGTATATAGATGTCTTGTGCAGCCCTATATATGATTTATAGAATTTATACACGCTAAATAGTATGCAATTTTAAAAAGTGTTCCACAACTGAAAACGCACTTCAATAAATTATTGTTCATACAGAGAAAAATATAACTGATTTATTTTGTGTGCCCCTGTATATGAAAGATCAATGGCACATCATATTCAATAGTAAGCATCATATAGAGCACGTTGGAGATATATATCAATTTAAATACTTTTGAAAAGGTGTAACATGAACAAAACACACCACAAACAATTTTTCTCCATAGACCGTAATGTAACATAATTCTTTTTAATGTCCCTGTAAATGATCGATAAATACTACCTATACCATATTCTATAAGAAATCATCTTGTAGTGCACTTCATAGATATGTATATAAATTTCAAAGTGTATGAAATTATGAAACATTATTAAAAACCACCATAAACGATTTTTCCCCATAGGCCGTAATATAATGAAATACTTTTGAATGTCCCTGTAACGAGATTATGACTGCTACACGCAACATTTTACAATACCTAACATTCAATAGTGAATATCAATAACATTTTTCAATTTCATGGCGATGCGACTATATTGACGCCACAAATAATTTTGGCCAACTAGAATCGGTAAACCACCCACCGTGCGCTGCCGTAATTCCCGTTTTTTCAGATTTTTTTTATTTTCACATCCATTTTTGCGGCGTTGTCACGGCTAAACCATTGATCAGAGAAAAAAACCTTTTAATACGTAAAATGTGGGAAATTTTATCCTCTTTAATTTATGTATTGAGGACTTTTGCGTAAAATGCATAATTTCGAAGTTATTTTGAAAAAACAAAGAAAATCCCGTTTTTTTTCCAGTTTTTTGCCAAAAAAACGTGTTTCCCGGGATAAATTTTGTTGGCAAACTTCAGATTCGTGTTCAGCGACCCAAAAAACATGAAGTCACCAAATATCAAAACTACACCAAAACTTTCCCCTATTTTCTACCAAATGACTGGACTAAAGAGCAACAATTGAATAAATGACAGCTTAAGTTAAACAATTCATGTAAACGTAGGGCCAATGCATTTTTTTTTTTTTTTTTTTTTTTTTTTTTACACGTTCTTTTATCTATAATAGAATAAAGTATTGTAATCGAAATTTTTTTTGCATCCCGGTTTTCGACGGATTTACACGTTTTAGCAGTCGGTGATGCAAACAAACAAAAAAAAAAATGTTTTTTACGAAATGTCAGCTTGTCAGCTGAAAATGGAATCAGTCACAGTTGAATCACTCACTGCTGAAATTGGGGTTATGCTCCCGGAAAGAATATCCCCAATATCTGTTATAGCAATTTTTGTGAGATTTTCTCTATTTTTTGCAGTTTAAGTAAAGAATTTGTGCATATTTTTCGACGAAAATTTTTATTTAGATGTAATGTCATAGGTCATAGGAATTTGTAGAAAATTTTGGGAAAAAACGGTCTCAAGGTGTCGCTGTGATAGCGAATTTTGTTAAATTTTCGGCACGGGCGCAGGAGTTTTTGAAAAAAAAAATTGTACCTAATCCCCCCCCCCCCCCGCCCAATTGCCCAGTCTAAGTTTAATTTGCATATTTGCAAAATCCCCTCCTCCTCCTCCCCCCCCCCTCGCGTGATTTTAAAACATTTTATTGACAAACATCTTAAAGTGAATAAAAAATAAATAGATAAATGATCTGTTAAGGTGGTAGGATACCATTAAACCGTCAAAATTATCGAAATTTTTTTAAACATATTTTGATTCCGTAATCATTTCTGAACAATGTGCGAAGAACCGTATTAGAAAATTCCCATTAGTATACTAATTATGGCAGTTTTATTAAAACTACATATTAAGACTGCATAGGGTAATTAAACTTTGAGTTGCGTTTATTCAAAACGATGAATTTTGATACTCCGCGCAGTGTTACTAAAAAACTATGCATGGCAATCAAAAGAAATTTTTACCAACCATTCATTTCTGTATTATCTACAACTTAAAACCAGAAAAATATAAGATTTTACTTTTTTTCTGTTATTGTACTTTGAAAATAATTTTTTTTAAGTAAAAATTTTTAATTTTTGTTACTTTTTTAATTTAGTCAATATTTTTTTGGCAAATATTCTGGTTTTAGTATAAAGGTAAAACTAATATGTATTTATTTTCACCAAAATTTCTTTTTTATATGCATATTTTCAGATTTTATCATGCGCGCAAGATTTTTAACTTTATCCTTTCAATATTTATTTATGAATTTACAAGTATATATATTTTTTTTAAATAAATTTAAATTTGAGCTTTATATTTAAACGACATTTGATTTTTATTTTTGACTTATTACACAAAGGTTTGAAGCTTGGAACATAGTGATATCTTTTTACTTTTTCGACGTGTTCAAAGGTATTCTACCCCCATAAATACTCGGAGAAAAAACACATTCGGTATACACACTTGGTTTTATCAGTCACTATTAAGGTAAACGCACCAGTATTGTGCCACTTAGGTCATTTATCTGATTATCATTAAAGTATTAGTGAATTCAATATATATATATATATAACCATTAATTAAACATAACCTACCACCGTCAATTATTATGAATTAAAGCTGTAAGTATTAAAAAAAAAAAAAAAATATTATAAGAATTATTATGGAAGAAAAAAGAAAAAAGTGGACACCGACAAAAATTGAAAAGCTTATACATTGAATTACGTTATCAAGGGCACAGAATTCAATGATATAAGCAAAATGGTTGTTTTCTGTGGGAAAAATAAGCTAAAGCTAAAAATTATTTTCCCCTGTGCCCAAACAACCATTAAAATCAAGTGAATTGATTAAAAATGAAAGCAGAATAGAAACAAATAATATGAAATGGAAGAATCAATAAATCGTATTTAAATATTTATAGGATATAAAATATAAATAATAAACACCATACCGATTAATATTTCAGTATTTTACAAAAATACACGCGCACATGTCTACCAGTATATCAAAAAGATTAAGGTGAATAAAACAGTTAAGAAATCACAGTAAATGATACCAAAGGATGCAGTTAATACATTTTGAAATAAAATTTGAAATACCTTGTTAAACACATTTAATCTAATATAAAATAAATAGATATTAATTACATTATTTAAAATGCACTATTAAATTAATAACAGTTTAACAATATCGTCAAAATTTAGCTAAAAATACTCCCTGGTGTATAATTAATTTTCAGCTTAATGCTGGATTCTATTACAGAAATCGACCATGCTTTTGCTTATATTGGTATTTCATGTACCCTTGATAAAGTAAAATGCTATATAAGCTTCGGCTACATCCTTCCATTTGATCTATTATTTGTTTACAATACGTCTTTTAATGGTTCAAGATTATTTTGCTAGTTTTTTGTTTCATATGTCTTTAATAGATTATTTTTTCAAAATTTGGTGATTTTTCATGTGTTTATATGGATTAATCGTATGCAATGGGCTAGTCAATTAGTGGATTTTGCTTAATTTGTATTACTTGTATAGGGTTCCATCTGTATTTTATATAATGTTACAGTTATGATTAGATGCTAAATTTATTAATTTATTGATTTAATTATCGTAATTGGAAATAGATGATGATTTGTAATTATATTATTGTTATATATATATAGTGCAGGAGTATATTTGGATAAAAACTGGGATTTTATTAGGTATGTTGTGTAATATTACTATTTTTTCGTGCTATAAATTAAATATTTAAAAGGTTGTATTGCTTTTTCCATTTCATGGCATTTAATATTATTCTGTCTTCATCTTGAAACTATTCTCTTGGTCACTTTAGTCGTTAGAGTACAGGGGAAAATTTTTTTCAGCTTTTAGCTTTTTTTCTCATAAAAAACGACTATTTTGCTTATATAATTGAATTCTGTACTCTTGATAACGTAATTCAATATACAGGCTTTTCAATTATTTTTATCGGTATTCTTCTTTTTTTCTTCCACATTAATTCTTGTAATATAGTACAAGGGACTTTATTTTATACATAGCAGCTTGTATATTATGTTTTTGGTATCCATATAATGTGTGTTGGGGGGTTGAGGGTTGATTTTTGACGGCCAATTATCAACTCGAGGGATGTAGGCCCTAGGGGGAGTGCCGTCCGTGGGGGTCTTTCTAAGGAAACCTAACCCGTATTTACGCATGGAAATCTAAGGTTTCGAAGAAAACCACGAAAACTCCGAAACGGTTAGGCCGACGGGCGCGATTGGGTTCGAACCCAGCACCTCCCGTCTACCAGCTTCGAGAGCAGAACCTCTCAGCCACTGGTGGGGCGCGTGTTGGGGGGAAACTGTATTATTGTCATTTCATTCATACTATCACAATTTTTGAAGGTGGTCGGTAATGTTTATTTAATGGTTATATATATATATATATATATATATATATATAGATAGATAGATACTTAGCCTAGTCCTAACCTTCATGTATGAGAATAAAAATTCAAAGTTCAAAAATATATTCTTCGGAAAAAATTTAAAAAAAAAAATGTTACCTTCATCTATGCTCCAGTAGCGGACCTAGTACATTTACGATGCATGAATCTTTAAGTTTTTGGCTTATACAACAAATTATTTACAATGTAATAGAGTATATCAATAGTAGTTTAGTTTAAAATAAAACGTAACATTAAAGAAACAATGTTAACGATGTTTAGAATAAAAACTTATCTCTTAAGGGTGTATTCGAAAAAATATTTTCCCGCCCTCAACAGTTCGAAATTTTCTGAGACATTTTCAGACTCATTTTTAAAAGTAAAAACATGAAACTTTCTGAGGTGATTTTTGAAGAGGTGTATAAGAGGCCGTGTGATTTCATTTTTCCCTCAATTAATTAGATTTTGAGTTTTAAACAATTATTTTCTCAGTATCGCCCTTTTTTTCATTCCCAGATATCCCGCTTCAGAAAATTCGGTTCAAAACGCCCACTTTGACAGCATTTTTTGCAATATTTTCTGCATTTATCAAAAAATCGAGAAGCACGACACATTATGTAGTTTCTAAATAAGAGAATTTGCCAGTTGGATGCGTTTCAGAGCAAAAATGAATTTAAAAATGAATCAGAATATAAGCAGTTTGGATTGGAATACACCCTTAATGAAATCTCGAAGAATTTGTCAAAAAATTCGTTTTTAAAGATACTCTAGAAAATAAACAATTGTACCAGCAAAAAAAAAAAAAAAAAAAAAAAACAATAATTTCAAACAGTTTATGAAAAGTTAACATTTAAGGATGTTAGCCAATCAGATTTTTTTCACTCATTTTCAAGAAATGCATTTTGGACTTGATTTTAAACTTTAGAAATTAGTAGCCTACTACAGGTACAGTCGTGGGGGAAAAAAGTAAACACCCCCTGCTAACTCTGCAACAAATTATCTTAGAAGGAAGTTACAGGTATCAAACGATAAGAAATAAACTATACTTTTAACTGATGCATATAAAATTTGCTTAGGAGGCCATCTACATATCAAAACGAACCATAACTTTGTTTTGTTCAATAGCAGTACACAATTCTGTCAGCATAAATGAACTCTTTTTTACAATAGCAATACCTAAGTTTGACACCATAAGTAAATTCTACGCCCTTTAACTAGACTAAATTCAAAATTTCATAAAATTCGTACGATTAGTTCCCGAGAAATTGATTATTTTAAAATGAGCCTATTTTAGGGGCTATATCCAGATTGAAGTTCGGTACTTGATTGTTGAAATGCTACAGAATGACTATGTCACTTCTATTAATGTATTATTTCTCGCCAATATGACCATTGTCACTCGCTTACTATGTTTTGACTATTGCCAGCCGAAATATTTCAATAAAATGGGTAATTTTTTTTTTCAGTTATGCTTTTCTGCACATTATAGACGGTCCCTTAAACTATCATTTTGACGTTTTTTAGTGATAATTAGAAAACTACTTGAAATAAAAATTTGAAATTGAGAATTCGCATAAACCAGGACACAGCAAATATAAATCTATCAAAAAAAAAAAAATGTGGGTTACAATTCATATTTTTTTCGAATATTAATTTCATAATTAATGATTCATATTATAAACTTTTTAAAATTACAAATTCAATCTACCTATGTTTGGGTTTTTCAGTATTATAACCACAGACAAAATTATCGCATTAGGATTATAATGTCAGAAGATATTAATAAAAATATGAAAATGTAATTTAACATTAGAAGATCTATATTTTTAATCTTTATAATTCAAAAACTTATCATTCAAATGTCTAGAAATTTTGCTTCTACGCATAGTTGGAACCGAAGATTTAAAATATATTGTGAAAATTGGGTATTGCCATTGAAAAAAACTAAGTTTGGTCTGGTTTTGAATTGTAGACGACCACCTAAGTAAATTTTATACACCTCATTAAAAAGTAGACTTTATTTCCAATCGATTGGCACCAGTAACTTTCTTCTATTATAATTAGTTGCAGAGTTAGTAAGGGGTGCTTACCCCCCCCCCCCCTCCCAACTATACATTTACCTTATGTAGCTTCTTTTAGCAAATGCGGTGAACACCCGTTAGGACGATAAAAGAAGTCATTTATTATCCACCCTAAATGGTGTAAATATTTTAAAGGTGCATCACTTTCGCTGAATAAATTGAATTCGGTTTGTGACAGAAATAAAATAGATTAGCAACTTAACGCTGAAATAAACAATGTTTACTTTAATTTAGTAATTTTCGTTAAAAAGCAAGTTAGTGATAATTGGTTTATACATACGCAAAAATTGCTTTGGGCAAAGAAAATGTGCAAAATAATTGTCGTACTTACATAATTTAACTTTAATTAAAGTATTTCATAGAGAATTCCTCTTTTGTTTCAAGAACATGCCAACAGATGGCAGCATCAAACAAGGACTTTAGTTTGTTGTTATAAAAAAATTTAACATTTCAGCTGGGTCCATTTTTTTATAGCTGTGAGCAGCAAAATGTTGCTGGGATTAAAAATCTGCCAGTATTCCAAAGGAATAATATATAAAAAATTGCAATAAACAAATATTTAATACATAGTTCAAAACATTTCTTCATATTTGTGTTTGTAAATATTTCTCAAGAATACATCTGTTTTCATATTCTGAGTGTAAGCAGTGGTGTAGTCGTAAAAAAAAACATAGGGTATACGCTCTAAGCAGAGGGTATACGTTCAAGGCGGAAGGTATACCCTAGAGCACGGTCGGCGAACCTATGGCACGCGTGCCACTTTTGGCACGCGAAAGAATATTTTTGGCACGGCACTGCTATGGCTCTAATTCAAAATTAAGAGAGATTACACAAAAGCGTGACTAATCTTTTCTAAATTCGATTAAATGTAAATTGAAAAAAATCATATCGCGGTATATTATACAGTCAGACCTCGTTATTCCGACACCCGGTTTTCTCGTCACTCCCTTATCACGTCAGTTTTTCAAAGTACCGATTTTCTGTATATGATTTTAATGTAAATAAACTCCGGATTTTACGTCGGTGAATAATTTTCAACTGCGGATATCACGACGGTTTAGGAAAAATTTCCATTTTTCCTAATCCATCTTATAAGCACTGAAATTAAGCGGTAAGAAATGTCTTAGACAAATTCTAACACAAACCTCTATAATATCCATTGAGATAAATGAGAAATTTTACTTCAATCTTTTATCTGAATAAACAAATCCCCTATGAACGACCTACTTATGCTCCAGATAGACGTATCGGTATACTCGCGGGCTTTTTGTTCTGGTGAGACGGCGCTTTCTTGTGGTTATATGGCGTTTTTCATCCGACTAAAACCAAAGCATTGCATTGCATTGAAACGATCAGAAATTATCTAACATCCATTTTTAAAACAACGAATATCTATTACAATTCATTGTATAATATTGAAAGAAGAGCTGTAGGAAGCACATTCAGGGGTAAGTAAACCTTAATCCATCAATATTTAATGTAACAATAAACAAGTTGGAAATTGCTCGTCAAACGTGGCAAATGAGGTGCGTTCGTACTATAACTAGTTTTATAATTATTTTTTGCACCCCATATTGTACTGAATGTATACTTTTTTGCACTTCATAAAGCGCATAGTCTGATACATCATTAAAATGCACTTCCAATAATTTTTTCCCATTCCCCGTAATGTAACGGAACACTTTTGACTGTCCCTGTAATTAAACTATACATCCGATTTTCCTAAAATTTGAAATAGCTCAACAAAACTTTGCAACAATTATATCTTTAAAATTTCAGACCATTCGGAAGGCTGTAATATCATTAAAATGCACTTGCAATAATTTTTCCCATTCCCCGTAATGTAACGGAACACTTTCGACTGTCCCTGTAATTAAACTATACATCCGATTTTCCTAAAATTTGAAATAGCTCAACAAAACTTTGCAACAATTATATTTTTAAAATTTCAGACCATTCGGAAGGCTGTAATATCATTAAAATGCACTTGCAATAATTTTTCCCATTGGCTGTAATGTAAAGAAAAACTTTTGACTGTCCCTGTAATTAAACTATGCATCCGATTTTCCTAAAATTTGAAATGGCTCGACAAAATTTTGCAACAGTTATATCTTTAAAATTTCAGATCATTGGGAAGGCTGTAATATCATTAAAATGCACTTGCAATAATTTTTCCTATTGGCCGTAATGTAAAGAAAAACTTTTGACTGTCCCTGTAATTAAACTATACATCCGATTTTCCTAAAATTTGAAATGGCTCGACAAAATTTTGCAACAGTTATATCTTTAAAATTTCAGATCATTGGGAAGGCTGTAATATCATTAAAATGCACTTGCAATAATTTTTCCCATTGGCCGTAATGTAAAGAAAAACTTTTGACTGTCCCTGTAATTAAACTATACATCCGATTTTCCTAAAATTTGAAATGGCTCGACAAAATTTTGCAACAGTTATATCTTTAAAATTTCAGATCATTCGGAAGGCTCTAATATCATTAAAATGCACTTGCAATAATTTTTCCCATTGGCCGTAATGTAAAGAAAAACTTTTGACTGTCCCTGTAATTAAACTATACATCCGATTTTCATAAAATTTGAAATGGCTCGACAAAATTTTGCAACAATCATATATTTGAAATTTCATACCATTCGGTTGGGTAGTTTTTGCTCTGTTACATGCGGACAGACGGACGGACGGACAGACGGACGGACGGACTGAACGACGACTATAGGTGCTACGTATTTATATAATTACGAACGCACCTAAAAACAAGTCATCATAAATCAGATTTTTATTCTTTTAAATTTTGTTTTTATATTTATTTTGTTTAATATTATTGTTTTATTGCTTAAAACTGCAAGAACAGTTATAAATTTAAAATTGTCTTATATTAATTAAAAACACAGCTTTTTATAAACATATTTTTCCAACTCCGGTTATCGCGACACTGCGCTTATGACGACACTTTTTCCTGGTCATTAGAGTGTCGGGATAAAGAGGTTCGACTGTATTACAATCTAATTAATTATGGTCTCAAAAATTATTCGAACAAATACGATATTTGAAAACTATCGATAAGAATTGGTTATTAAACATTACTAAATTCAGATGGTAAAGTTGTGGCAACTTAGAATTTATTTCAGAGCTTTTCAATGAAACTATCGTTTGCTATTTTAAGTTTTTCTTACTATCTATTCTTTCGTGTCTTTGTTTTCACAAATGAATAATATCGAAACTGAAACTGAAAGCACTTGTCAGATAAATCCGGTTCCGCTTGTATTAAAATCAATTTGATATTAAGATGCAGCAATTAACTTGATATTAAGATGCAGCAATAGAAATCAAATCACATGGCATTAATTTTTTAAAATTATTCTCAAAAATACATTTGTTTCCATAATTATTATAGTGTAATACCTACATGTACGTTCCTCACAATTTTTAAATCTTAATAGAGAATTTTAAGTAATTTTAAACTATTATTTTTCCACCTGCTAAATTTGTTTTTTAGTTGGCACGTTACAGTCACGTAAAATATTTTTTGATCGAATTTGGCACGCGGCAACAGAAAGGTTCGCCAACACTGCCCTAGAGTGTATATACTATATCTTTTTTGAAAAACAGAGGGTATACGGTGCTCCTCAAAAAAAATCTAAATGGTATACGGCGTATACCACCGTATATCTCCGCTACATCCCTGAGTGTAAGTCATATAAGTATTGTGTGCAGCATATTATTATACTGTATTTTTCGTCTAATAAATGTGTTTTTGTTCATCTTAAGAAGAATCTATTTCAAATGAATAATTCATAAGTTATAAAGATAAAGCTTTTAACCTTTCTTTTATTATTCACTATTGAGGAATTTCTTATTCATGGCTTCATATGGAATAACATTCCAACAGTATTCAGCCACTTTTATTTGCATTACTTGAATAAATGATACTCATACCACATCATTTTTTACTTTAGAGACAAACTCGAAAATTTGGACTATTATACCACATTTGGATGGGTAATATTAGTTTACAGTCATTGGAAACTTTTCAACCTCTTACGTTTTTGGTGGTAAAAAGTGTTATTTCTCTTCATTACTTTCATTGAGAATATCTTGATCTCTCAGTAACCAAAGTTACATCAAAGTTACTTTTGAAAAAACAATTTAAAAAAATTGTACAAAACCAGTTTTGGTTCACGGGAAGAACGGAAAACTCTAATGCTAAGTGTATGGGAGCGTTATTTTCAAATATCTTTCTCAAATTTTAATATTTTTGAATGATTTTTTCGCATAGGATAGCTGAGGACGATCTACAACCGGGCTAGTTTTTACTTTTTCGATTTCGGTTTCAGATTCTTTAAAAAAAATTATGATTACTTTCGGAACCGGTTCCAACAGGTTCCGAAATTGAAACTATCCTATTAAAATAAAATTTTAACCAAAATCGAAAATGTAAAAACCAGCCCGCTTGTAGATCCTCCTCAGCTATTATATGCAAAAAGAAAAAAAAAAAAAAAAAAAAAAAAAAAAAAAAAAAAAAAAAACATTCAAAAATATTAAAATTTGAGCGAGATATTTTAAAATAACGCTCCTAGATCATTAGCGTCCGACTTTTCCCGAGCGGCTATACTCTCTATAGGAAAATTTGGCTTGTCAAGGACAGACGTCCTCTTTTCATTATCCGTTAATGGTCACGCCTCGGCCCTTAACTTGGGTTAGTAACTATGGTAACGAAGGAAAATGAAAAGAGGACGTTTATCCTTGAAAAGCCCATTTTTCCTACAGGGAGTATAGTGTGGGCTCTTAACACGTTAAGCGCCACGTCAGTCACCAGTGACTGTCACTGAATTTTCCTTTTAGAATGCGTCATTCACCGATGACTAACGGTTTAAAATATGATCTAAAACTAAAATATATATATATATTAAACAAAAACCTAATTTGCAGAACAAATTAAAAAAACAAAATTTATTTCCTAAATTGTTTAAGCCCGAGAAGAGGGAGATATTAAGATATTTCATTCAATTCGTTCTACATTTAATGTTAAATTTTTGTAACCAATAAGCTAAACCAATTGAACATTAAAAAATAAAAATGAAATTCATACAATATAATACTTTAAACACCTATATACTTAGATTCCATTCAAATGAAATCGAAATAAATCTTAGACTTTTTTTTAAGTTTTGTATTTTGCATGTATCTTATCATATTATGTACAATCGTCATAAACATAATGCAAAATCTGCAGTACAAATATTTACAACTTAAAAATGGAAAAATTCTAAGATTTATTTCGATTTCATTTGAACGGAATCTAAGTATATAGGTGTTTTAAGTATTATATTGTATGAATTTCATTTTTATTTTTTAAGGTTCAATTGGTTTAACTTATTGGTTACAAAAATTTAACATTAAATGTAGAACGAATTGAATGAAATATCTTAATATCTCCCTCTTCTCGGGCTTAAACAATTTAGGAAATAAATTTTGTTTTTTTAATTTGTTCTGCAAATTAGGTTTTTGTTTAATATGTCAAGTTTTTTAATAACTACTGCATTCAAACGAACACATTTCAAAATTAATGGAGGGTATCATCATCAGGCTTTGATTTGTGCGATATCGCATCACAATTTCTGATGTAATTTACCTGTGTATGATTCAAAAATTTTCACCAGTGCAGTAATGAATATTGCTGTAGTTTGCACGAAAAATTCCAATCTGAACATAAAAAAAATTCCTGCCGGCTCGGGCCTACAGGCGGAGGTAGATTTCGAAGTTCAGTACTAAATTCACTAACAAAACTTAAATCAAGATTAGAGATAAACCCAGTTCCTTCACTAAGAATGAGCTCTAGGGAGCTAAACATTTTGTGAGAATTCTAATATACACGAAAACAAACACGCATGTATATGGAATAGGTTTAAAAAACAGCTAAAGCAAATTCAGAGAACCTCAAAGTGTTAAAATAAGTTAATATTTCCATAGTCGGGTTTTTATCATATTTTAATACGTTTTTTCAAACTCACATGACGTTTCATATTCACCTGCTGAGGTCCATTTTATTTCCAATCTGACGTAATATATATATTTTTTTTATTCGTCAAACTATTTATTTCATCTTGACTTTTCATGCGGAAATTTTGCCCTATAAAACTTATGACGTAATATTCAATTTGTTTTCAATTCGTCAAACTATTTATTTAATTTAATTTTTCATGTGAACTTGCGATAAAAAAGTAATTGTTGTGGTGAGAATTTTATGGCTTTTTTTTTAATTGTTGGCAACTGCTATATCCAAAAATATTTATTTTTTCCTGTCATTGTTGTGTATTATCATTGTAAGAGCTGGTTTTATCAGAATCATGTTAAGACGGTATTCAAAATTTTGAACCCTCCCCATTTCCATTCCCTTGGGCCGATTTTGCCCATTTTCAATCCCCGCCGAGATTTTAGCCATCTCAAAGTTGTTGGCGAGTTTGAAGACGATCCGTGCATAATTTCGACTTTTATCGTGCGGACAAAATTTAGTACATACATACATATATATATATATATATATATATATATATAAACTTTTTAGGTGGGGGTGGTTTTGGGTTCCTGGGGTCCTATAATGAAAAGTTATGAAGGAATTTTTCAAAAGTCGCACCATGGTAACGACTGCAATAGGTAGTATTTCTTACGAAATCTACCTAAAATCTGCTTGAAAATGTCATTTTTATTTCCACTATGACGTCATATTCACCTTCTTTTTAATTCTTAAAAAAACTCCTTCAGTTTCATGTTTCACGTGACAATTATTCAACTAAAAATAGGCAAATTATTATTACGGCTTTTGAATTATTTACAACAATGAAAAAAAAAATTTTAATTTTATTACAAAATGCCCGTTGAATCTCAATGAAAAAAGCGAAATTTGGAATTATTAAGAAAAATATTTGAATAATGTATATAAAAATTAGCCCATGTTACTCTCTAGATTATAATCCATCTATATGCAAAGGCATTTTATGATCCGTTTTGACCCTGACGTCTGGCAAATGTTTTTACACTTTGAATTTATAATATTATTAGAATTAGCAAAGAATTAAAAATGAGTGGCATCAGGGACAAAAAGGTGGGAAGAAAAAATGAAAAAGTTACCATCTCAATAGGCTTTTCTATGTTAAATTAACATTGAGAAGTGACACTGGAAATAAATAAGTATTGCGCTGCCGCGCAATACTTAAATATTCTTTTAAGTAATTACTGAAAATTTATTTAAAATTTACTTACCTTTTATTTATTGCAGGATTATACTTTCTTAAAAATTACTTAAAACATTGTAAATTTTTCAGCTATAGTGTCAGTTACCGTGGCACTCAACGTATTAAAGGGCCGCTGCACTTGAAACTCCCCGATCGCGAAATCCCATGTTAACCTATGGGAAAATTTTGAAGAGCGATTATTTATTACCTAATACAATTATTAAAATACCGTTTTCATCATCAGAAAGTAGACGCCAGATGCCGGTGATGTGCGTTTTTTTTCCAAAGTTTATAGGGATTTTTTATGTACTTAAAATTTACTGAGATAATTTTTCAAAACGCACATCATCGGCATCTGACGTCTACTTTCTGATGGTGAAAACGGTGTTTTAATAATTATATTAGGTAATAAGTAATCGCGCTTCAAAGTTTTCACATAGGTTAACATGGTATTTCAAATAACGAGAGTCCACTATATAAAAACCTTTCGTTTAAATCAAACATTAATGTTTTAGTTGTTTGATAAATTTTATGAAAGGTTTACTTTATGAAACGGAATATTTTGAAAATGCCTCAAAATGGCATTGATTTTAGACTGGATTTACCCCCCCCCTCTCCCCCTGTTATATCACGTTTCCATACTTTTAATAAATGAGTCTTAATAAATAGAGCTTTTTGTGCTACGTATTTCTAAAACGCATGAATCGGTACATTAATGTTTATTACAAAATAGACGAAAAGAATATATATAAAAATGAAAACTTTTCGTTTTTTTCTTTTCAGACTAGATTTTAAATACTGTGTTAAATCTTTATTCTTTTAAATTATTCAACAGAACGGAAATGACTTACCGTTAATATGAATGGGGAAATGACATTCCGATTTCCAGGAAGCCATCATAAGAGAATCGAAATAATTGCTAATAAAGAAACAGCGATTACGATGCACTATCATATGATATCCATGGAGTATGGAGATATTTGCTGCATAATAGATGAAAGCTCGTTTTGTTGAAAATTGGAATAACTTTATATGGCATCTCATTTGACGTACAACCTTTAGATTATAATGTTTTCTTCTGGACAATTCTCGAATAGAAATTCTCGCAAAGAAAATAATAACAACATTTAAATCCTACTGATGACGGCCTTGTAATGGTTGGAAACGATCTGGGTTTTTCTAATGTATATTAAGATATTTTTAATTTGTATTTTAAATATCTTTATATTATAAGTATGCACCTTAAAGTAATTTTTGTACAATTATTTGTGCTTTTATATGTATTTTAATTAATTAATTACTCAACAGAAGTTTTTTTTTTCAGGTAGTGATACTATTCTTAATAACACTATTCAAGATAAAACCATACAAAAAGTCTGTCAGTTGATAAAATTTTACTACCGAACGACAAGCAATTCAACATAACTGACTAGAAGATAGTAATTTGGATTTTTTTTTTTTTTTTTTTTTTTTTTAATAAAATGTAAACTCAGAGATAAATTAAGTTCAGACATTCTAGAATTTTATAAATTATCAAGTTTAAGAATGTATTATTTAAATATTTATAAAAATCAGAAAAAATCTGATAGGCAGTTTTTACTCAAAAGTAAAAAAAGAATTACACCCTCCTCCCCTCTCTCCCACCGTTGTCAATTTGTTTTTCAATTTTCAATTTAATCATAGATTTTCAAAAAGCAGTTTTTATGAATGTTTTAGTTATAGCTTTAATACTACCTACGCTCTGCAATTGAGTTTAAATATTTTAATTTAAAAAAATAATAAGCTAATGTAAATTAAGTTTCTCAACGAAATTTAACAAAATTATACAACTCTAAAAAATTAAATTTGTGTTACAAATTTTCAATAAATAAAGTATGCAATATCATGAAAAATAATTTTTCTTTACTAGCATCATTATTGTTATTTTTTTTTTCAAAAAAAGATTAAAAGAAATTACTTAGATGAAACACTGACTAGTAGATATACCTAAGTATCAGCTTAATGACACTTTACCTTAGAAAAGAATTTTACAAATAATTTTGTTGGCATGGTTCATTAAATTCTGCATTTTTCTACTTTTCGATTTTTAGTTTTTGGTATATATTCTTGTGTATGCTTTGATTTTTTATTAATTCAAAGTACCACCTAACTAAAGCTTTTCAATTCCTACTATTAGTTCACCCTCTCCCTATATTTATATATCTTGTTCAAATTTTCAATCGTTAATAAAATAATTATTATTCATCCACTCAAGTTCAAATACATTTTTTTAAACTTGTAGGGGATGACACTTGAGGTTAATACAGTTTTTTCAAATATTAATTCATTCATTAAATTAAATTAATTAATTTTATTCGAATTTTCAATCGTTAATAAAATACTTATTATCCATCCATTCAAGTTCAAATACATTTTTTTAACTTGCAGTGGGTGACACTTGATGTTAATATAATACAGTTTTATCAAATATTAATTCTTTAATTAAATTTAATTAATTAATTTTAATTTTATATGGGAGAAAAAATTTCTCTTATTCAAATTTTAAATCGTTAATAAAATTTTTCGTTGTTGACTTAAGTAGAAATTTACTTAATTTTTTTTTTAATTACTTGTTATATTTTATAATCATTAGGTAAAGGGTCGTTCAAGTTTATTATCGTTAGATCATTTAATTTTGATGCTTCCAGTTGCTACAGAAAATATTTTTGTCGGCACTGGGGACATGGTGACTTCATTTGCTAAGAACTGATAATAATATTGAGTAATTTAAATGCATATTTGTTAAAATGACATTTATTACATAAAACTACATACCATAACGCAATCTTAAACAATATTATGTAATGCTTAATTGACTTAAATGAATAGTAAAATTAAAGTTTTACAAACCTGCACCCTTGAGGTGTCATGTCGTAAAAATTCGGTGCACATTTACTGCATGTTCTGGTTCCAACTCCTGGCTTACATGGACACTGTCCATCTTCAGAACATTGAGCGCCGAGTGAACCTAAAATTATAGTGATTAGATCAGTTCGAAGAAAAAAGTTACAATATCAAAATACAACATTTGAATGAGAATGTCAATGATTTTTGTCATATGATTAAATTGATAATAACGGGAAAACATTTTAGTGAAAACGGAATTAGAATATACACTGTTAAAAAATGTTCTGTGAAATTACAGAGAATCTACTGGTAATCCATTATCTTAAGTCTTATGTAAAATTACAGAGATTAGAAAAACAGAGATTCTGTTAAATAACAGAGGAGTTATTCGGTAAATTAACATCGTTAAAAATACACAAGACTCCGTAAATTAACACCGTTAAAAATACACAAGATTCCGTAAATTAACATCGTTAAAAATACACAAGACTCCGTAAATTAACATCGTTAAAAATACACATGACTGTAAATCAATTTATTTTTAAGGAAAATAATTTAACATAGTTTTTTTTAAATTAATGAATTTTAGAAGTTCGAAGTATCAGAATTTGTATTTGTGCTTTTCAAAGATTTCGCTTCAAATATATTCGTTAGAAAATTTCTTAAACGGTTTATTTTAATTCAGTTTGGACCGACACATAATATTTATTATTTTTTTAATCAAATTTAATTTTTTAATCCTTTATTTACGGAATTATTTATCAAGAAATTGCTTCTTCTCAATAATTATCTTCTTTAATATCTGAAGATATACGGGAATTTTTAAATAATAATGTAAAATTTAGGTATATTTTTTCATTAAAAATGGTCAAATATATCGATAGTTATAACTTTTTTTTTTGTAAAATATTTACAAAAATAATCAGATTAATTAACCAAAAATACTTTTATGGTTGTATCACAATTCTTATAAAAGCAATGTTTTTAAATGTATTATGATCTTCTCTTAATGGAAATGCTTTTGCAGTTGAAAATGTTTCATGTAACTTTTTTTTTAAGAAAAATTATAACTATGAAAATGAATAAGAAAATTACCAGTTTTTGAAAATATTTAGCTTCGATTATTTCACTTCTCTATCTAAATTTGATTGAAAGACATTGAAATCCCTATAGGGAATTAGATACAAGATAAGGGAAATGTCTGTAAAACGATGACCGAGAAATTCAATCGAATCCATTTAACTGAGAAGTAGTGTAAATTTACAGAGAGTCTTAACCGAGAAACTCAATCGAATGCATTTAACCGAGAACTAGTGTAAATTTACAGAGAGTCTTGACAGAGAAACTCAATCGAATGCATTTAATCGAGAACTGATGTAAATTTACATAGAATCTTGACCGAGAAACGTAATCGAATGCATTTGACCGAGAACTAGTGTAAATTTACAGAGATTCTTAACCGAGAAACTCAATCGAATGCATTTCATCAAGAACTAGTGTAAATTTACAGAGAATCTCGTTTTTTTTTTTCTGTGTTTTTACAGAAAAATTTAACAGTGTAGCGTTCAATGGCTTAGTTGATTTCGATTTCTGGAATATTTATTTATCTGTTTTAAATTATTGTTATGACAAATTTCTGTATTATTCAGTAAATCTCGCCATGTACTGGAAAAAATAATAAACATCTTAAACACTTCTTAAGATACTTACCATGTTTATAGCTTTGTATATTGGATTACAAATTAAAAAATTAGTATGCTGTGGCCATCACAAAACTATCTTTCATACTAATCTATTAATTTATAACAGCATCAACGATTTGAATATAAAAAAATGGTGAATGTCTGCAAATTTAACGCGTAGTTACAGTGATAGCTGACTTAAAAGAAGAAGAGAACTACGCTGCTGCTATTGGGCATCCTTTTTTTTTTTAATTAGATCAATATATACATTTTTAATCATTAAACTCAAATATAAAATCTAGTGTATTTCTCCACAATGGAAAATAATATACAGTTATAACGTTCATCTCAAAAATCATATGGGAATAAAATTTTGTGATCGGGTCTATAGCCAAAAGATGAGCAATTCTGGTCATTTTAAAATCACTTTCGCATTATAGTGCGTATACATAGATATCTGCCAAAACAATAGCACTCGAATTTGTAATAAACGTTCACCTGTTCACTATTCCTTTAGCTATCAACCTCCAGTGCATCTACCCTACACTTAGCATATCATACGGTATTGCAATCTTTATAATAAATAATAAACCCATAAATTAACAAAGAAAGGTATTTATGACAAAACTTAAAAAATTATCAAACAGTTCATAAGGAAAGTCTCTGAAAGCAACAAAGTTAATTTAGGGTTTGAAAAAAAAAAAAAAAGAAGAGAAAAGAAACATATTTTAAAAATTACAGGTAGAAATACCCACAATCATAAGCTGTTAACATAAAATTTAGCAGTTCAGTTGCAGCAAATGTCTCACAAAAAAAAAAAAAAACCGTTCAAAAATACGAAGAGGTTGCTCGTAAAGAATCTGCATCCTCATTTAGTATTGAAGAAATGTATAAAAAAATTGTATACTTCAAAACAAATGATAAATTTGCCAAATACTGGCTGTTATATTTCATTTTTCAATATTATTTCCAGGGTTGTTACATTTATTTAGCATTTCAATATAATATAATAATAATATAAAATATAACAATAATAATATAACAATATAAAATAACTTATTTCTGCATGTATAACCATGTGTATATTTATGTGCGTGCATACAACAGATTTTATAGACTAAACAACTTTTCTTGTCAGCTAACCCTTTATGTACTGAATTATAAATTCATGAAAATTTTATCTTCTAAAACATTTTTCGTGAATTTTTAAAACTACATTAGAAGATTTACATGATCATTTAATAAATTTTAGAAAGATTGAAGGATTTAGAAGAATTAATTAAATTTGAATTTATAGGGATTTTGTGCAATATTTATAACCCCACTCAAAACTTTTATTCTAAATATTTTTTTTAGTATTTTGTAGAATTAAGAAATGTACCAATATAATGTTCTTACAATAGAAATATAGAAATATTTCCGAATTGAAAAATCCTCCTTCGAACGCGAAGAAAGCTGAAAAGATGCAAAGGCAAAAGAAATCATCCTTTTAAAAATATTCTTGTTTCGTGTAACCCATAATGCTTTTAGAACAAGATAAAGTAATGTATCTCTAACTCATTCTATACTGTATTACAACTAATTGATGTATTAAATGAATTTTATAACAAGTTATTTTAATGGTAATTATAAGTACCATAATTAGATAAAGGGTTAACACATTCAGATATGGTAAAATTATAAAATAAATCGACTCTAAATAAACTTAATTACCGACTGTATCACAGCTACAAGCAACGCATTCTTGATCTTCTTTTCGCCTGTAATGAAGAACTTTACATCTTTCGCAGTTTACCCCTTCTGTATTATCTTCACATTCCAGACAATGACCCCCACTGCCGGTTCTATCGAAAAGATCTTGATCGAAAAAACACTTGTTGGATTTGCCATTGCAGTTGCAAGCTGAAAAGAAAAATAAATTTCAGTTTTCTTTTTTCATATTTCAATCCGATATAAAATTCTTAATAAACTTCCACCTTTACACTTTTGACGGAAAAAGTTTTGTTGTACAATTATACAGGGTGTCCACTCTCAACAATGTCCAATGGCTAATTGCTTAACCGTTAGTCACAGACATATAGTTCCGATTACAAAAATTTTTTAACCCCTTAACTGCCGACGAAATCTTGAACGCGATCTCGCCTTACTCAAATCGCATATTTCTGAAATTATAGAAGGTGTATATTAGTTTTCTGAAATAACGGTAAGAAAATGCACATGTTATACTGTTATATATAATAGCTCAGGTGGTGAAAATTGCCACGCTATGATTGGAATTCGCCATCCCTTTAATAGATGCATGCATTTTCTAAAGATGTATATATACGTCCGGGGCAGTTAAGGGGTTAAACGAGGTAAAAAAATTATTGATAAAGTCTTTTTGATTAATAAAAACATTTGTAAAAAGTTGCAAAATTTAAATTTTTATACGGTTCGTCGGTTCTCTAAGTTATATTTACTAAAAATTTTCTATTATACTAACAAGTAAGACGAAAATGTCCCCTTTATCAAACACTAAAACTGACCGAGTTATGAAACTTTGAACTGCATGACTTATGCCAATTTTCTGCATCTGAACACAGATGCAGAAAACTGGAACACGGTAGGACATGCTTCAAGGGATCCTACACAAAGTACTTGAAGTATTAGAAGGATTTATTTCACGTGTATATCTCGGCATTGCAGCTGAAGAGAGTCACTTCGAGAAGTTTTAAGATAACTTTAATTTTTATTAATTAAATTTTAGATTAGATAATCTAATAGCATTTAAAAATATGTATTTTTTTTCTAAAGAACTGCGACTGTTCCTTCTCCTCATTTTATTTAACAAAAATTCTATTATATTTTGCTTATATTTTGAGAACTGGATGTATATTTTTCTTTAATTTGACAGAATGAAAATAAATTTAAAATATACATTGTAATACTAATTTTATTGTCAATTATTATTATTATTATTATTTATCTGACGATTGTTTATATTTCTAGTAAATTCATAAATGACCCCTATTTCGCTGCAAAAAAGATACTTCAACTTTAAACTGCAATTGATCGGTCAGTTTTAGTTTTAATCGTAAAGAATGTGACTTTTTTTGTCTTACTTCATCGTGTAATAGGATAGTTCTACTAAATATAACTTATAGAACCAGGGGACTGTATAAAAATTTATGATGTTTTTTAATGTCTTTATTGACCCAGATCGCTTTTAAAATAATATTTTACCTCAACATATTTTTGTAATTGGCATAATATGTCTATGCCTAAAGGTTTCGGAATTAGACAATGGACACTGTTGAGAGTGGACACACTGTATAAAAGTTATAAAAAAATATTATACAATTATAAATAGGGTTGTTTAAGTGGAGATTCAACTTCTTTCGGTCAAGAATTTCGATATTTTTTAATCTCGTTGATGTATAGATTTTTGCCTTAAAGCGGTTTAGTTATTTTCTAATTCTTTATAGCGCGGACGGCGGCAGCACCAACCATCACCTCATTGAGTTCACTGCTAAAATTCCAGGATTAGATCGAACTCGAATAGCATATTAAAATGAAACTGGTCTGCAAAGTCATATCTGGTGGAAAAATTCGTAGACTTAATTTTAATAGTTGATTCATACACCCTCATTAAGTGGTCTCAGGGCTCTTAAAATTAGAAAAAAAGGAAGGGGGGGGGGGCGGAAGAACATTTTCAACATTTAATATTTTAAAATGTACATGATAGTACAGTAGTAGCATTGAAAAGATGAATAGAGATTGGTGGTTTCAAACTAGCATCGGATCGGGCTGTACATTTATACTTATCCTCTATCCAGTCGTGCCCATTTAAAAATTATCGGACCTGCTGGCCCGTTAAAATTTTTTTATAATGCTCCGCCCGGCCCGTTTGAAATTTTGCCATAATCCTGACCGGTCGTCCCAATTCGCGACCGGGCTCGCAAAATGAAGGCAAATGACAAGTTGCAGAAAATGCAACGTGACTGTAGAGTCGGCCAAAAAAAAAAAAAAAAAAAAAAAAAAATCCCTATATTTTATATCAACAAATTATTGCAGAGAGAAGCCAGAGATGTACTATTCGACAGGGATTTGGGTCTACTTTCTGAATATGGGGGTAACTTTTCAAATAAAATAGGATTTTTTAAACGTGCAAGAAATATAAATAAATAAATAAATAATAAATAATAAATAATAAATAATAAATAAATAAATAACAAGTAATATAAAAATTTTGTTTTTAAAGTCAATTCCTACTTGGGCCATCAAAGAAAAATTATCCCTTAAGCTAATATTAGTTTTTGTTGCATTAAAATATCTCAATTTGCTGATTTTCTATAAGCAAGTAGGTTTACAATGGAAGTCTATGGGAATTTGGCGAAATATTAGAGATATCGCCAAGTTGGCGTCACTTTTGGCGACTCATTTTGATCGCCAAATTTCGCGATATATCGCCAAGTTGGCGACAAACTTGGCGGTATTTGGCGACAGAACAGGGTCCCCCTATGGTAACCCCCTTATAGATATGAAGATGCATTAAATGCTGTTCAATAACCAATGGCCGTCATTTTGTCTACCATATAAAACTAAAATTAATTAATTAAAATTTAATTAATGAATTAATATTTGAAAAATCTATATTAACATCAATTATCATCCAGTACAAGTTTTAAAAAATTTATTTCAACTTGATAGGATGAATAATAAGTATTTTATTAACGATTGAAAATTTGAACAAAATATATAAATAAATATAGGGAGGGTGTGAACTAATAGTAGGAATTGAAATAAAATAATTAAATATTTAGATACATTATAAATATACTTTCTTAAATTATGCAACTATATTATAAAGGACAAACGTGTCTGTGAGTAAAACAGGCGTCATTTTGATGTTGGTAACATCTGATGATTTTGCTGCAATTTTCCAAATTTCTAAACATTGCACATTTTCAACTTTTGCACCATCAAATAGAGGAAGAAAAGATGGTCTTTCAAATGCAATCTGTTTAAAATCTCTACCATAATTTACTTTTTTTATGGTTTTAAAAATTATTTTTAAGCATGATTTTTTTTAAATCTATAATTTCGATCGCGGTCAGAAGATTACGAAGATAAATCGCTTTGCACTTGAAATGATATAAATAGTTCATCATTTGTTTCTGGCAATTTTTCCATAATGAAATTAAAACTTCATCAATAATTAAATACAATATTATAAATAAAACTCAAATTTAACAGACATATAATCAAATGACGCGCTTAAACCGCTGAAATTATTAGAATAAAAAAGGCTAGTGTGGTTAAAGCAGACGTCATTTTGATGTTGTAACATCTGATAATTAAATTTCGCTTTTACTGCAATTTTCTAAAATTCTAAACATCGCACATTTTCAATTTTTACGTCGTCAAATAGAGGGAAAAAAAGATGGTCTTTAAAATGCAATTTGTTTTAAAACTCTATCATAATTTACTTATTTAATGTAGTTTTAAAAATAATTTTCAAACATGATTTTTTTAAAAAATCTATTATCTCGATCGCGTGCAGAAGATTACGAAAAATATTCGATAATGAAATTAAAACTTCATCAATAAATAAATACAATAATATAAATAAAGCTCAAATTTAATAGACATATAATCGAACGACGTACTTAAACCACTAAAATGATAATCAAAATGGCTGCTGTATATCTTTGGCTTTCTTCGGTTGTTCACTCCTGGCATGTGACTAATACGAAAGCATCGCTTTTAATAAATTTCGAAATGCTTTTTGAATACATTATTGATATTTTTTTCATATAAAAATTTTCATATAAAAAGCTGCTTGGTGTTGTTAGCGGATAATGCAATATAATATATATTAAATGTTAAAAAAAAAAAAAAAAAAAAAAAATAGCTTTTTTTACTTTAAGTAGAAAAATGGTTTTCACATAAATTCTGTAATTCGAGAAGACCGGTGCAGATTTTTAATGCTAATACTTATAATAAGGTAAAATATATTTAGAAAAATTTTTTTAATGAATTGTTATTTTAAATTTATTTTTTGCCGTATTCGTTTAAATTGCATAAAATAAGTAAAAATAAAATATTTATAATTTTACTTGTTACACTTTTCCATGTGATTTCTCAAAAATTAAAATTAAAAATTCTTAAATAACTCTGACAGTATTAGAAACTGTTATTTAAATTTACAAAAAATGCATATTTTTAATGTTAATACAGGATCGGTTAACGAACTTAATCCGTTCCAAAACTGTACTCGCTAACCGAACTGTTCGTTAACCGATCATGGATTTTGTATTGATTTGTATGGGAATTCAATTGATTCGTTCTTAAAAGCTAAATAATATATAAAAAAATAATATAAATATTCTCGTTATAGGGTTAATATACGTCCTTTATTTAACATGGGCACATCGTATTTTGATAACTTTGTCCTTATCGTGGCTTATTTAAATATTAAAAATAAATAAATGACATGCCCTTTGTAAAAACGTTTAGGATTACATTCATTGACTACGGAATTAAATCATATCAATTTGTTACTTTGATCTTTCAAAAACTCATTAGTTCTCTAAGGGGCTGTCCATACATAAAGTTATTAATTTTTTGGTAATTTTGTAACCCCCCCCCCTTACGATATGATACGTTATCATCCCTGTAACACCCCCTCCCTCCAGGTAATGATATCGCTATCAATGTATAAAAATTCTTTAGATTTTTGGAATTTTTTTCTTTTGTTTGGAATGATATACAAATATGGTTACTTTTATTTTTCGCATACTTTATTGATTCAAATGAAGAGAAATCAATAAAATATCAGTTTATATATCAAGTAACACTTAAAGAAATAGTTACTATTTAAAAGTATTTAATAATAGATTTTTGTTACATAATGCATTCAACAGTAATAATGTCTTTTTGCACTTGCTCCCTGCACTGGGTAGGGCAGACAAAACGTCTTATGAACAAGACAGATAGACAATACTCTTTCTCCTTTATTTACTAGTAAACACATGTATCATTTCAAACATACTTCGCATATGGTTTTCCGAACAACGGATTATATATGCATACACGTATGACAGAAGAATAGGCATGCCAAAAGTTGGGGTGTTCCATATTTTGGAATTGAATAATTTTATAATCATTTAATGATTTTAATAATAACTTGTACTTTCATAAAAATGGGTAACATACTAAAAGAAGATAACATATTACTTTGATGTAAAGATCAAGTTACAAATAAGAATGGATCAAAAATGATAACGATATCAAAAGACAAACCCCCTCCCCCTAGAGATATCTTACGATATCATGTGCCATACCCCACCCCTCCCACCTAAAATGATAACGTTATATATGCATATCCCCTAAAAGATCGTGTTTCTGCAGTGCCCGATAAAGCTCAAATGGAATCTAGGGCCTGTTAATAATTTGTGAACTAAATTTCAATTAAAGTAATTAATTTTCAATTAAAAAATATCGTTAAAAAGGGATACAAAATATGGAAAATTGATGTTTCTCATCCATTCAATCTAATTTGGGAGACGTAAATTGTAGGGCCTGAACCCCCGGTAGCCCATGAACTAATTAGTCCATATGTATACAATAACTGTTAAAATGTTATTCAATATATCTCGGCAAATCTTATTTAAAAGCAAGAATTTAAATGTAATTCGGAAAATCTTATTAAAAAACAAGCCACGAAGAACACAGCATTGCTCCTTCGTGGTTTTGTTTTGTGAAGTGTTCGTTAATCGAACAAGTGTTCGTTATCCGAACATAAAAATCTCTCGCGAAAGCATTTGTTAACCGATCTGTTCGTAAACCGAACAGTTCGTTAACCGATCACCCAATGTATTCATAAACAAGTATAAGAATAGAGTATATGCTTGTTATGTAAACCCTTTAAAATTATTAAATTGAAATAATAATATTGAATTGGAAAAACAATATTGAAATATTTATATTTAAATAATTTACACTTTTTGACACGATGTTTTAATTATAGATTCTTAAGAAATTTTTAAATTCATAACATCATAGCCCACATTCAAATTTAAATAGTTAAAAAATATTTTTAATGCTAATATTTTTAAATAAATATTAAAGAAAAAGGTAAACTACAGTAAAGAATACTTTTTGAATTGTTTTAAATTGTTTGAAATTGTTTTAAAAAGGTTAAAAAATTTTAATTTTTATCTTTCAAGTACCAGCTCTTTTCTACTTGGTTTTTTAAAAGTTAAAATTCTTAAATAATTGTGGCATTGTTGTTCAAGTTACAATTACATTTAAAAGTAATAAAATGTATATTTTTAATGTTAATATTCATAAACAATATTTGAGAGAGTATAATCTTGCTATTTAAAAACTTTCAAACTATTTTATACCGGAAAAATAACATTAAAATATTTATATTTAAATTATTTACACTTTATCACACGATTTTCAATAGCAAAACCCTTTCAGTTCATAATAAACTAATTCATTTATAATTCATTTATTCTCCCAATAATTACTTATGCTCGTCCGGTCTGGGGCATCACCTGCAGGACTTCAATGAACAACTTAAGTCGTCTGCATAACAGGCACCTACGCACAGTACGTAATGCTTCTCGTTACTTACGAAATTCAACTGTCCGTAGGGATCTCAAAACCACCACCTTGCGTAAGTGCATCATTGATTTAGCTAAGAATTTCTACAGCAAAATTTATGATCTTCCCAATGAAATTCTAGCGGAGCTCCTGGATTATGACGCCTTCGAGCCCCGCCACTGTAAACGCCCCAGGTTCTCCATAATTATGAACACCCAGTAATCTCTGGGTACACCACTCTAAGATTGCTATTGTCTATCTTTTTCTATAATTAAAACCTTTTTATATCTTCTTATATAATATATATATATATATATATCTTCTCTATACTGACATATATAGGGGGGGGGGGAATGTATGACCCTGATTAGTGCCTTTTTTTTGGTTAATGTGGCTTTTGCTACCTCTTTATAGCTTTTCCTGCCCGAGCTTGGCGAGAGTAACTCTGAACAGTGCTCGCATTTTTCTCTTTTTAATCCTTCTTTATAGTAGTTTTACAACTACAGTTAGACTATTTTATAATATACTTTAAGATATTTTTCAATTTTCTTACTCATCTTAAGTCTTAAATTAAAAATTAACTTTATTCCATTTTTATACTTAACTATTTATTTTCTCTTTAATTTTCTTAATTTTTTCTCTGAAGTAGTTCTAAACTACAGTTTAACTTATCCCAATGTCTCACAAAACATAACATATTTAATTTCCTAGACTGGGTTTTAAGCTGATATCAGCTAGGAAACCCCTCAGTGCTGCTCACCTGTTCAGCACCTGTTCACACGGTTTTTTATTTAAAATTATTAAATAATTTTGATATTCATAATATCACAACCCACATTCAAGTTTAAATGGTTAAAAAAATTGTAATGGTAATATTTTTAAATAAATATAAAAGGAAAAAAGTAAACTATAGCGAAGAATAGTTTTAGGATTATTTTAATTTTTTTTTTTTTCTTATCTAAAATTTTTATATTTCAATTACTAGCTTTCTTCCACTTGATTTTTTAAAAATTAAAATTTTTAAATAATTTTGGTATTGTGTTGTTCAAGTTCATTAAAATAAATAAATAAATAAAATGGCTATTTTTAATTTTAATATATATATAAACTGATATAAGGAAAAAATAAATTATACTGAGAAGTGTTTATTGAAATTATTTTTAATGAGCAAAATATAAAGAAAAATAAGATGCCATTAATTTTTTTTTTTAGTTAATTATACTTTTCGACATTTTTCTTTAAATTAAAGTTCTTAAATAATTTTCACATATCTGCATGCGTTGTTTAAATTTAAGTTACGAAAGAAAATCGTTTATATTTAATGTTAATATTTAAGTATATATAAAATATAATAGTAATGATACATTATTATTTACATTTTAGGATTATTTAAACTGACAAAAAAGTAAATAGAATTAAACTATTTATTTTTCAATTAATTACATCGCATAAATAAATAATTACTATTGTTTGTATTTATTAAGAGATATGTGGGAAATATAATGCGAAGTTATTCGAAATGATTTTAACCATGCAAAAATATAAGTAAAATACAGTTATTTATATTTCGCTTAGTTACACTTAAAAAACAAAAACAAAAGAAAAAAGAAAAAAGTAGAAGAAGAAGAATTATTGGTATTAACATTTATCAGGAAATAAAGAAAAAATAAACTATAAGACATTATTTAAATTTATTTTTCAGCATTATTTCAAATTAATTAAATGTATGCTGATATTTCAAATAGATTTTTTTTATTAAAAAAGGAAATTATGAAGTAAGCAGTTATTTACTTACCATATAAAGGAAATTCAAAATCTTGCCTTACACGAGATCCTTTCCTTCTGACATCAGTTCTTTTAATTTCTACCCCGTAAACACACAAAATCGAGAGTAAAATAATTGCTTTTAAATATTTTGGCAACATTTTTGAACACATATTTTTTATAAATTTGATTTTTGTTATTCACAAATAACATAAGATTATTTTACGGCACATGTTTTAAAGCTACATTGCGAACACAAACTTTTCTGGCATTGCTAGAGAAGCAGACGATTTTGGAACAACGCCTTCTAGGAGACGGAAACAGAACTACAACTGTCAACATTATCTACTCACACCTGTTTCACTTTTTTCAGTAATGTCCCTTTTTATCAGAGTAAAACCACATACAAATAAATTATTCGGAAGCAGTGAGTAATATAAATGGCAAATACACTAGATGCAATCTGATATTCTAATGGAAAACTACAATTTTGTGTATAAAATAGTAAGGGCCATATCAGCCGGCCGCTAATAGCAGACGATATTTGAGAAGAACATCGCTCTATTCCCACTGCAGTTAGGGATGTGTTTAAACTATACCCCATTTAACTGACTGTCTTTGAAACAGGTAGAAAAGGAGTATTTCGGATTTTTAGCGTAACTGAAAGCTAGAATTTTTCAACCGTTTAGTAATAATAACCGTTTAGCCCCCATTTCCCTTTTCATCTTTTGTTCTTTTTAGAAATCGAAATATTTATTTGTCCTGTTTTAACCCTTCAATGCGCGATTTTTTATTTTGTTTCGAAAAAAAAAAAAAAAAACTATACATGATTCCCTGAAAGGTTTATTACACAGGAAAAATAATGAAAAAAAAAATCAGAGTTACATTTTTCATATAATACGTCAATCTTTTCGTCTGTTGCACATCTGCAATACAAGTAAAAACTACTGTTGTGTGGCTGTTTTACGCTAAAATATTGCAAATTGGTAAATGTTTTAATAAGTATGTCTCCGAATACCTTATTTTGTATAATTATTTATTTTATAAAACTTAACCTTTAACTTTTGAATTCCCATAAAAGAATACGTTCTAGAAATTACGTAGTTCAGTGAATCTGACTTTACACCAGAAAGTTTCAATGGTTAATTTTGCTTACGGAATGTCTGTCATTAATTAAAGCAAATATTGCTATTTTATTTTTCTGGTTTGAATTAGGTATATACAAATAAAAAAAATCTATTAAATTCAAAACAGAGTTGTTTGCATATATGCAAAGCTGCGCATTAAAGGGTTAATTTCAAAACAAATAAAAGGCGGAAAATCTTGTCAGATTTTTAGCCACTGCTTTCAGTCGCAGAGACATTGGCATTAAATTTATGATAAAATCACCCCAAAAGATGGAGGGTAAAAAACTAATTATTTTATAAATTTTATTTTTTTAGCGGCAGAGTATTTACCATTTTTACTTACTGGAAAAGAAATATATTAACGAAAACTACAGGGCATTTTGATTATGGATGATTAAATTGACATTTTAAAAGTACTATATTTATTTAGTTGAATCGGAATAAAAAAAAAAAATGAAAATATAAATGGATAATCAAATAAAATTTTGGATAAATGTGTGATTTCATTTAAGAGATTTCGCACTTTTCATGCTAATTACACTACGATAACTTAAAAAAATATTAATGGGGATATCTTTTTGAATTCCTTGAATAAGAATAAATCTAAATTCTATATTTTATTAATGTATTATTTATAATACTTTTTTCAGATTTTAAAGTTCTTCTTTATTGTTTTTATTATTTATTGTTATCATTAGAGCAGCTTGATTTATCTAGAACCAGGACAAATCTGGAGGGGTGCATGGGGATTTCTTTTTATAAATGCTTCTTTAAATCTCTAAAATATATTGGTCTCCGAGGTTTATAAAGATAAGGAACGCTTTTCGAAACCCTGGATAGCTTGGAAGAAGTTATTGTATACTAGTTGACCCGCCCGGCGTTGCTCGGGCCCTTTATAATTAACCTAAACAAAACTCAAGTTTGTATGGTTTTATGTCGTCGAAAAATCTTTCAGATTAACCTAGTTTTGGGAGCCGGCTTAATATAAGCTTAGCTTCCTATTGAAATTGTAACAAATTTTGAAATTTCCAGCATTAAGACGTAAATTTGACATCATATTCGGATGATTAGATAAATTTTATTTTGAGACATCAATCAACGGCTAAAATTTATCCCTGTAATCAAAGTAATTGTTATGCTTAGGTTGTTTTTTTTTTGTTTTTTTTTGACGTAGTTAAGTTTAATTACTTTTGACTTCTCCTTTTAACCAAGAATTTTATACGATCATCTGTTATTATTTACTGTATACTTGCAATATACAAAAAAAGGGTAATAATGGGAGAATTACCCTTTTCCTCCACTGTCTATCTTAGGATAATCCAATTTAGGTGGTAACCGGGTTATTATAATATAACATGCCTAGCACTTCCCAGCAGTTACATTTCATATATTTTTTAAATATTAACTTTAAAAAAATATTTTTTTTTAGAAAATCTTAACTTTGCTCTTAAATCTGCATTTCATACTTAAATCTGCATTTCAGAAACAAGAGCCCAAAAAATTTTTTCATGATGATGTCCGTGTTCAGAAGATTAATTTCATACGGGTTTGCGATTTTTACTTGCACGCTTTTCGAAATCCTGGATTGCTCAGAAGTTATTATACATTAGCTGACCCACCCGGCGTTGCTCGGGCCCTTTATAATAAACTTAAACAAAATTCAAATTTGTGATTTTATATCTTCGAAAATCTTTCAGATGAACCTAATTTTGGTAGCCGGCTTAATATAAGTTTAGCACAAGGGTGCACAAAATGTTCACATCACATTTTCACAGAAGCAATTTCTTTGTTGCACAGTGTTACTAATAATTCTAACTGTTAATTTTTTCTGAAAATGACTACTTGATGCCTACATATAATATTTCAATTGTTAAGCCACTGCCTAGAACCTCAACCTACGTACGAAAAAATTTCTCTCATCTATATGCGATCTTGATTGAGAGAATATGTAGGCCGTCTCCCGCCTTCTCCCAAGAGAATCCCATACATAGTAAAGCTGTGGCGAATAAGGAAATAAAAGAGAGATTAAGAGAAGTGCGCCAGGTTGACTCGGAAACCTGTTCGCGTGGGCCCGCGCCGTTTCGAAACTTCATTTTTCGGTCAGATATCTCCGCTGAGGGCGGAAGGGAAGCACTTAATGAAACAGTGAGACACAAATAAATAAACAAACAAACAAATAAATAAACAAGAAAGAAAGAAAAATCATGCTTCAAACATAGATTATCAAACACTTCCAGAATACATTAACGAAATTTCGAAGTTTAATAAGGTAAAAGAAAATTCCTAAGAAATCATTTTAGAAAACGTATAGCACATTTGAATAGAGTAATTCCTTAACATTCGCGAGGGTTAGGTTAGCGGAAACATTCGCGATTTTGTCATTCGCGGATGTTTCCGCGAACCTAACCCTCGCGAATGTTAAGGAATTACTGTATTCAAATGTGCTATACGTTTTCTACATTTTAATCGCAAAGAGCAATTGAAACGTAAAAATATATTTACTAAGCATTAAAAAGAACATGCTGTAAATAAAGGTTCGCGGAAACATCCGCGAATGTCAAAACCGCCAATGTTGAGTGCCAAAATCGCGAATGAATCTTCTTGTGCATAAAAGTGGGTTAGGTTTTAAGATTTTTTTTTTAATCGATAAAATGCAATTGAAACGTAAAAATATATTTACTAAGCATTAAAAAGAACATGTTGCAAATAAATTTGAATAATTATAAACATATTGTACAAAATTTAGTTGCTAATTGATGGCTGAAAAAATTATTGATATATGATTGTTTGAAATTTGTTTCTGAATTTCCATACAAGGAAAAGTTGCGGTCACGATTTCTGTTTTAAATTTAAGACTCCTCACCAGAGAGGAATCTCATTCTATTGCTTTCTCAGCAAGTTGTAGTTGAAGTTTTAAAATTTCCCATACAATTTTTGCAGAAAATATTTCACTTGCAGTAAAAATTTTGAACTTTAGAAAATTTAAGATTTTTTTTTATTTTTAGCATCAAGTCATGTTTCGGGTTTCTCAGAATTACTGATCTATATTTTGCCTCAACACAAGGGTTGAAGTTCTCGAAACTTAGGCTTTAGGTTTTATGCAGGTGTACAGTGTCAAATACAAGGTGCGTCTAAAAGTTCGGTGAATGGAAGCATAAAACAAATAAAACAAAGCATGGAAACAGAATACCTTTAATCACCCGCAAAGTCACATCCGTTGGCCACAATACACTTATGACATCGTTGATGAAGCTGATGGAATGAGTCAGCGAAGGCCTCTTTTGGGATCGACCTAAGCACAAATGTCATATGATGGTGCTAACACTGTCCTTGCTGATTCCCTATTCCTCCGATATCCATCGTAAAGACAGTCGGCGATTGAAGGCAGCATCTGTAGCACCTAGAACTCCTGTCTTAGTAGCACCCGCTCGATGTTGTTTGTCGTCACACTTGTTGAGGGTTCTGAACGACCTGAACATGGCTCTTCATCCACGGTTTCCTTTCCCTCCCGAAAACGTTTAAACCAGTCGTATACGCATTTTTTGCTCAGCGCGTTTGTTCCGTACACCTGGACCAACATTGCATGCGTTTCTGTGGCGGATATTCTGTAGCAAATCGATGCTGTCTGTAGCCGATGACAATCTGTAGCAAAACGATGTTTATCCGTTTCTCCATTTCAATATGACACGAGTTTTCAAACATACGCCGTTCGACTGCCCGTAGAAGACTATTCTGCCTTGGTTTCTTGCGCTTCTTGATACGTGCCGTCTCCCATTGGTCTCTACCTGCGCATGCGCAGGGACGCATTTTTAACTAGCATTGTTTATGAGATATCCATCGATTCACTAAACTTTTTAGACGCACCTTGTAGTTTATGGAATTGATTAAACAATGTCAGTTTATTTTGTAAAAAATATTCTTTATAAAATAAAATTCGCGACTAACCAGGTTAAGTATTCGTGAATGTTGAAATTCTCTTCAATTTTTATTTCGCGAATGATCAAAACTCGCGAATGTTAAGGGATTACTGTACCAGATTTCAACAATTACTGCCTGAAAAGTACTTCAATTATTTTGCGCAGCTCTGAATATGATTTATAGATTTGCACAGATTCTACATAGTATCCAAAAATGTTGTTTAGCAAGAACATGCGTAGCACAGTTGAAAATGCACCTTCAGTAATTTCTACCAATACAGGGAAACGTACTTGAATTCTTTTGTAAAGCCCTGTATATTACATACAGATTTTTATTCACGTACACATTAGATGGAAATTTAAATCCTACAAAAACACGCTTAAACAACTGAAATCACACTTCCAGAAATTACTATTCATTGGCGGTCATGCATCCAGTTCTTTGCACAGTCCTGACATGATTTATTTGTATGCTACAAACATTTCTTTATATACTAAATGTAGTTGAGCTTGAAAATGTATAACTCAAATTAAATTAAAAAAAAAAAAAACAGTTTTAACCCTTTATATACTGAATTATGAATTCATGAAAATTTTATCTTCTAAAGCATTTTTCGTGAATTTTTTAAACCACATTAGAGGATTTACATAATCATTTAATAAATTTTAGAAGGATTTTTGAAGGATTGAAGGATTTAGAAGGATTAATTAAATTTGAATTTATAGAGATTTTGTGCATTATTTGTAACTCCACTCAAATTTTAAATATTTTTCTTGTAGAATTAGGAAATGTACAAATATATGTTCTTACAATAGAAATATAGAAATATTTACGAATTGAAAAATCCCCCCCCCCCCCCTCAACGCCAAGACAGCTGAAAAGATGCAAAAGCAAAAGAAATCATCCTTTTAAAAATATTTTTGTCTTTTTAAACCAATAATGTTTTAGAACTAGATAAAGTAATGTATCTATAACTCATTCTAAACATTACAACTAATCGATGTATTAAATGAATTTTATAGCAAGTTATTTTAATGATACTTATAAGTATCGTCAGTAGATAAAGGGTTAATCAATACACGCTCATTCACAGTAATGCTTACGAATTCTTTTGTGTACCCCTGTATGTGGTCGATAGAATTTATGCACACCACGTATACAAAAATTTAGATAAACTTAAAATGGCATAACCATTATTGAAAACACAGTTTCAGCAATCATTCGTAATAGACAAAACTTCGGATACAAACAGTACCTGAAATATTTTATGAGTCCCTGTAAATGAGCCATAGATGCAATTCACATCATATTCTACTGCAAGCATCTTGTAGTAAACCTCAGTAGTGTGTAAAAATTTCTTCATGTTTGAAGTTTTTTTCGCTGCTACTGATTTATGGAAACATTTACGAGTAGTTTTTATAGTGCATTAATCAGTTTTCTTAACCTGGAATATAAATTTTTCGAACGCTGTCCGTTCTCAAGTAAACACTTTTCACGTTCAACAAACACGTTTTAGAGACAAACATGATACATTAACAGGATTAACATTAACATTAAAAATATTTTGTTACTCTTGCATACATAAATTCAAATTCATAACTGAAATTGCTTAATTTAGAACTGATGCCACCCTAAAAAATGATATTCCGGTTAGAGAAAATTAATTAAAACACTACAAAAACTAATCGGAAGCGTTTCCGAAAATCAGTGGCAGCAAAACAATCTTTGTTGTGTATATAAATGCATGCTTAAATATCGAAAATCTTACCTTCGCCCAAGAGAATTTCCTGGTTTCCTAAGGTTTCAAAATATAAACAAAGCTTTCAGAATCGTGGGTAACACGAAAGAGTGTTATTGCATATTTTTGATCATTGTTACATTATTTTTGCCCATATTAAGTTTTTTTTTTTTTTTTGCAGCGTATAACAGGGCTGTCGCAGTCACCAAGTTTAAGACTACACTCGCAAAAAATATGTAAATGTTGAGATTACTTATTAAATCTTGTGGAATGTTTACTCAAAGGGCAGGTATAAATTTCTAAAGCAGCAGGACATAATTAAATTAGTATTAGTAACAATAAATTTATTTTGAGTCAAGTGCACCATTAAATAGCAATAATAATAATGTCTCCAGCGATAGGTGCCCCAAGCATATTCGGCCCCTAATGAAGATATTCAAGTAGTCCATGAATTTCACGTTATCACAATTCACGATATTGTTATTGGCAGAGCATTAGTTGAAGAATTCACGATTCTTTTTAAATCACATTAAAGTCAATATAATTTCGCGTATTATATTTTGGAGAAAAGTAAATCGAAATGCTCTATTTTTGTGTTCTTCATTTGTAAATAATCACCAACAAGAAATCCTTTAGAACATATTATTGGCAATCCAATTATATACAAATTACACTATTTACATATTTATAAATGAAACACATTTATTTGCTTTGTTCCTTCTAGAACTCGTGATTCTAAAAACAATTAAATTCCAGCAACTATTTTCTTCTATTACGAAGCCAAGAAACGATAGCATGATTTCATACTCGATTTCATGCTCCAGATAAATTTCCTTTTTAAAAGACCAAGAGAAGAAATGCAGTCTACTTACTGCGTTCAAATTTTACATTACTACTATACTAAAGAAAGAGAAAAGTTTTTAATATCAATTCTCTAGTCAAATCATGTGATCACTGGCGCCTTTTCAGTCTGGCTCAGAAAGGCCCGCTCAAAGGGTTTGCGAAATATTCGACAGACCCACCAGTGGCTGAGAGGTTCTGCTCTCGAAGCTGGTAGATGGGGGAGGTGCTACGTTGGAACCCAATCGTGCCCGCCTGCCTAACCGATTGGAGTTTTCGTGGTTTTCTTCGAATCTTGGGAAACCTTGTGTAAATACGGGTTAGGTTCCCTTAGAAAGACCACCCACAAAGGGCACTCCCCCCTAGGGCCCATATTCCTCGTGCAGATAATCGGCCGTCATAAATAACACCAACACCAAAGCATATTCGGACACAAATCACTGACCGACGAAGATGAAGTAAACAATATTGGATAACTAAAAAAATGAAGTAAATTGGATTTACTCAATATTTATTTATATCAAATAAGTGATAATATTTAATAATATACATAATAAATATAAAGTAATTGTATAAATGAAAAATAATTTCAAAATTAGGTGTTCTTTTGAAAAATTTCATAATTTGGAAACATTTCAGAAGAAAACGACTCCATAAGATTACTTTTTTTTGTACAAAAAATCATAATTTGCAGTCAAATAGCTGTTTCGTTTTTCTTTTTTTTCTAACCATTTGGAAAAATGGTTATTGTCCTCGGTCAGGGTAGGAAATCAAAAACATATTTGAAGCGTTTTATTACTTGAATCCCGCATTTTATTAGTTTTCTGATTGGTCTATACAGTAATCTGTATTTTCCTTTTACTTTCAACAGAGATGGATACTTCTGTTGCCACTGTGACAAAAAAAGTAATAAAAACTACAAAAAAAAAAAAAAATGTATAACTCAGAAACAAATTGAAATACAGCTTTCAAACAAATTGCATTTAAAAGGACATTTTTTTTTCTCTTTACGACGGTGTAAAAAGTAATATTGTGGGATGTTTAGAAGTTTAAGAATGAAATTTCATTTAAAATGGGTCGAGGAATATTAATGTTTAATCCATGGCGTACGTAATGAATGACCAGCTCCGTAGAAGTTAAAAAATTTACAGTACCGAAAAATGTAATCCATGGCGTACGTAATGTATGATCAACTCCGTGCGATTTTTTATGTCTTAAATTTTAGTTTTTGAAAAAATCATTTTCCAAAGGGTCGTTGTAATTTGTTAAATTGCATTTATTTATTTATTTATTATTATTATTATTATTTATGTGACAATTTAGAGATTAAAATGTATAGGATTATTATTTTTTTTTTTAAGGAGATGACATACGAATCGCTCATTAAAAAACTCGAGTCAAACATCTTTGATCATACTGATATGTTGAAATAATAGAAACCGAGCAAAATAAATTTAAAGATTGCAATTCCGAATCATCCAAAAGGAAATGGCGGCAATAAAAATCCTTTTTTGCATTTTTATTTAAATTGTGGGATCTTTAAGAAAATTCATCAGAATATAATACAGATGTTGATGTATAAATTCCTTTTAAATTTAAAAATTGGAAAATTGATATTTTCGATATTTAATTTGTTATAATAATTACTGATATTTAAATTAAGGGTATCGAGTTTCTTTAAAAGCTAATTCGTAGTTTTTAATATCGTGCAATAGTGCTACAAATTATTAAAATATATTTAAATTCTATATGAAAGGAAAACAAACGTCATAAACCAAATGTTAGCTGGATAAAAAATATCACATACGCTTTTAGATAAAAAGAAGAATAAAGTTTGGTGCTGCCATCTAGTAATTTTATTTATTATAACAATTATTTATATTTATATGAAGGGTACCGAGTTTCTTTAAAAGCTAAATCGTAATTTTTAATATTGTACAATAGTGCAACAAATTATTAAAATAAATTTCAGTTTTATGAAAGGAAAATAAAAATCAAAAACAAAATGTTAGCTAAATAAAAAAATATTAAATAGGTTTTCCCAAAAAGTAAGTATAAAGTCTGATGTCTTGCTATTTTATTTATTAAAATAATTATTGATATTTAAATGAAGGGTACAAAGTTTTCTTAAAAGCTAATTCATAATTTTTGATATTGTACAATGGTGCAACAAATTATTAAATATATTTAAATTATATGACAGGAAACCAGAAGTCCGAAACAAAACGATAGCTGAATAAAAAATATTACATACACTTTCCCAAAAAGAAAGTATAAAGTTTGGTGCTGCCATCTGACGTTTATCTTTCATAACACAAAATGCTAACACTTCAACATGTACTTTTTAATTGACTCCCTATATTTTTATGATCGGTTCAAGCATGTTCGTCAGTCAGGACGAAAATCCCCTCATTCCCTTCGCTCATATTAAACCTATGAGCATGGAATACATTTGTGTTTTTAAATATATCTTTGGGAAAAATGATATTTTCAGAATTTTTTTTCTGTGTACTCTTTTTAAAATTTTTCTTTTTAAAATTCTCTTTTTTAGTAGACAAAATATTTCTAAAATACATGCTTAATTAAATATTATATGTATTGAATTGCTAACGAGGTATGAGTAAGATTTTAACACTTCAAATATAATCAATTATATATTTTAGAAATATTTTCTTAACAAAAAAAAAAAAAAAAAAAAAGAGAGAGAGAGAGAGAGAAAGAAAGAAAAATTAGGGAAAGTACTGAAGAAATTAAAATTGTTAATTTCATGGTGAGATATTTTAAAAACACGAATGCATTATACGTCTATAGGTAAATATTGGCGAGAGAAATTAGAGATTTGACCGACCAACAGAAAGGCATCAAATATTATTCCAAAAAATTCAAAAAGTACAAAAAATAATAAATACTAGAAAACAAGAATTCTGTTTTTTCAAAATTTAGTGTCGCCCCCAATGAATATATATATATATATATATTTATATATATATAAAGATAGTACAAAACATATTTCAGTTTTAAGACTTAAAACACACACTTTTATTTTATATAAAATGATGTCATTCGCATCCGCTGAAGAATTCCACATTTATGATCCAGTTCTAAACAAACTCTACAGTAAAGTATGCATAGGACGTCACTATCCAGCAAAATCCAGCAAAAAGCGATGTCGTTAAAGAAACTCGACGAAAAACCGGCTATCTAAAGATTCATATGTCAGTATTTGTTTGTAACATTAATATAGATACTTAAAATTAAATATAGTTTATAATAGCTCCATGGTTTATCAGAAATCATTTTATATTTTTCAAACTAGCACGTATTTTAATTGCATTTTTGTTTTGAGTTGTTATGGGAAAACGGCAACAAAAAGATATAATTACCCTTTTCCAACTATTTTGCTTTATTTTCTACAAAAATGGAGTACTTGAGTTGCCAACATTAAACAAATGGTGCTAAAAACTACAAAAAAAAAAAATAATAATAATAATATCTTAAAAATAAATTGAGATGCAGTTTTCAAACAAATTGCATTTAAAAATACTTTTTTTCCCCATTAGGATTGTATAAAATTTGAAAATTTGCTATGCTTAGAAGTTTTAAAAATTGCAGTTGAGATTATCCTTATTTAACCGTACACTGATACATATGCTTTGTTCTATGGCTGGCTTATATAACGTAGCGTTATTTTTCAGAGACGACGTTTTAATTGCTGGCCGAAAGAAATAGCATTTCGCGGGCTAGAAACATCAAAATTATAGGAAAAGTGTGGTTACAATGTTTTTTAAATTATACCTTAGGTTGTGGCTGTGCTTATGACGGCCGATTATCAACACGAGGGATATGGGCCCTAAGGGGGGGTGGGTGCCTTCCGTGGGTGGTCTTTCTAAGGGAACCTAACCTGTATTTACGCTTGGAAAATCCAAGGTTTGAAGAAAACCACGAAAACTCCGAACGATTAGGTCGACAGGCGCGATTGGGATCGAACCCAGCACCTCCCGTCCACCAGCTTCGAATGTAGAACCTCTCGGCCACTGGTGGGGCATTATATCTTAGGAACTGCCTTTTTACTTGATATATCATTTTATTTCATAAACTCCCCTTAACTAACGCATTCAGAATGGAATTCAGAACGCATTCAGAATTTCGTCGGGTTTGGGGGGGTTAAAAAAAAAATTAAGACCTATTTAATGAAATTAAGCATTTAATTACTATAAATAATGTAAACAGATTTTAGGTACTATATAAATAGATTTTAAATACTATAAATAGTTTATTAAAAGTTTTTTTGTTAAATAATAATAATTTTCTACTTCGTTTTTACATGCGTCCTAATATTTTATTTGTTTTTTCTTAAACTAACTAACTTTTTAGATATCTACTCCACATACATCTAAAGCACTGTCGTACAATAAGTATAAAAAACAAGAAAACGCTGCAAAAAAGATCAAAATCATATGAAAAGTGTGGTTAGAATGCTTAAATTTAACTTTTATATTTTTACATTAAAAATTGAATTTTTTCTTTATTATGTCATTTTATTTCATAAAAACCTATAATAATATGTCAGACAGCAGTCAAATAATAATAACATTAATAACAATAATAAATTGTTTAAAGGGTACCGACCCCACCGGCGTATTCATAATGGACAATATTCTTCCTTTGTGTTTGAGGCTTTAAAAAGATTAAGATGTACTATTATTTTAACACAATCAAACTGATTGGTAAAGTTATCACACGAATCGAACGCAGTCGACGCTCGTTATAACATAACGACCGCCCATTATAGCGACCGTTCCATTATAACAATCGATGCAAAATGTCCGGAAATATATCCATTTTATGGTACGTTGTTTTTACACCCATTATAACGACCGGCCAACTGCTGACTTCCCAATACAGCCAGGCTCGGACTGGCCCGCCGGCCCATCGGCCCGATGGCCGGTGCGCCCTCGCCCAGGGAAAACGTCGCGCCTCTAAGTGCCTAAGCCGCTCCAATATTTTTTCACTTGTTGTATACATACATTCTGATTACTGTACTAAATTTCAAGAATTCGTTTAGGGATAATCATCAATTAATAGACAGCACAAGAGATGTATTTTTTATTATTACCGCAAAGAAATTAAAGATATATCGTAGCAATTTCAGGATCGGAAACCAAAACGGACATCTTTGCATGCGATTGAAAGAGAAAATATGCACCCAACGAAAGCTTTAGTAGCCATTGCACCCTGGACGAAATTTTTTTCATCGCTTTTTTTCATGATATGTTTTAGAATTTACATATTTTCAGTCCTTTTGCTTTTAGTACTCTGCGCCCCCTTTCCTTATAGCGGCCCTTAAATGCACATATAATGGTGCTTTTTGAAAGAGAGAGAAAAAAAGAGAGACGTATCAGGGGGCAAAAAACTTTTTGTATGGCTTTTGTTTTTGATTGGAAAACATGATGATCTTTCTTTTCGGGGAATACAAAGTTGATGATACTTTTGGATTGCAATCGCTGCAAGCTGTGGTATCTCGCGGACAGCGTTTTCTCATTCACAAAATCTGCCGTTATTTTCGGATAGTAATCTCGCGCCTAGTTTACGAGTAATCAGTGAAATTACATAAAAAAATACATATGCGTCGAAATGAGAATCTCCTTCCTTTTTTAAAGTCGATTAAAAAGTACTGGCTATGTACCCTGCAGCTTGCATGAATACAATCCCTGGGACACTTACACTCAAGTACGGAAACTTAAATATTTCCCTTGATCTTTAACAATGATAAAAGTTTTGAAATCATGGGAAGAGTGTGCTGGGAATAGTAAATTTACTTAATTGTTTTAGGGATTTTAGACTAGCAAAGCAATGTTTTAGGGTGTACTTTTTCTGTTGAAACCTTTTCATAATGTGATATCAATTCAGTTCTTTATAGACGCATAATAGTAATTTTTTAAGTATAAAAAATACCAATTATTTTCACAAGCAAGTATTATTTTCACATTCAAATAGCTTTATATTTCAGCATTCCAATACCCTATAATACGTGGTACAAAAGAAGCTTGAGATTTAGTTTTCAAAATTTCTATTTCCAAACGGAAAGTATATTTTTGTTCTAATTATAAATATTTTTTAGACGAAGTTTGCATACCGAACGTTTCTTGTGTGTTGAAGGAGATATTTGTAGATACCACATGCAAATATGCTACATGGTTAATAATATGAATAATAACAAAACAGTAGATAGTGGCTCTCAGATTGTAACAGAAATTGAATTTATGACATTTTAAACTGGCTTGATAACTAATTCCTATTACATTAAAGAAATATATTAAAAAAAAAAAAAAAGGTTGAAGACCTTAGCAGCACCGCAGCAACCCTATTTGGCGCTAGGTGCAAAGATGCAAAAAACAGTGTTAGCTTTTCTAAGGATCCTCAGTGCATCAATGGTGATAGTGGAAAAAAATATGGTTTACAGCTTACAAATTCTGCAAAAAATAATCGTAAAAAAATATGTAGGTACCAATCAACTGAAAATAATATCTACTAGTTATTGTTATGCATAAATTATGTTTCCGAAGTCGTATACTTATTGAGAATTCTACCAACTTTTATTTTTCAAGCAATAATACCCCATTTTTGACACATTATTTGAGTTTCTTGGATCGAGACAGCCCGGAAAAAGGCATAGTTTATATGCATTAAATTAAATCATGGTAGAGTTAGAAGGATTTAAATTTGAGGATGTTAAAGATAAAAACATTTCAGAAACTTAGTTTTTAACTTTGTAAAAATTATCTGATGATTTTTTATTAATTCATTAGAGATATAGTGAATAGACCCAAACTTATTTCAAACTTTTTTTCTATTCAAAAACTTTTCTTAATTAGAAATTATTAACAAAGTCATTAAAAAATATATATATTATGAACTAACCACAATTGTTAAAAACATTCATGTGTACAATTCATTTGAATAATTGGTTTTGGAGATATAGAGAAATTTTTCTTTTCCATAAATTAAGGGGTCCGTATTCCGCTATCAAAGGAGCCACAAAAAAATCGTAGAAACTTACAAGAAATATTTTGTAGGATTTTTTTAAATGTTAAAGTAAGTTTTTAATAAATTTATTATTCTAGTAAAATTTTACTGGGGACTAATTGAGAGTTTTTGGTACTTTTTCTTGTAAGATCTTCAATTTATTTTCTGAAGTTAAGGGATAAACCCCTAACGCATTTTCTTTTATAACAGTATTAAGATTTAAGAAAAGCATATAAGCTATATCTCTTTCCTGGCTAGAAAGGAACTCAAACAGGGTGTCAAAAGTGGATGTTACCATTTGAAAAATCAACGTTCGTGTATGTAATATGTAGACAGCCTCCAAAGCAAAATTTACGAAAAGTATTTAATAGTAAATATTATTCCTAATCAATTGTTATCCTAATCAATCCTATGTTTTTTTCATACAGTGATTTTGAGGAAAATTGGTAGGGGCGATGATTTTTTTTTCTGCAAGGTGTCTATCGATAGAAGAAAATAAGAAAGCTCTAGTCTTGATATCAGTAATCTACTACAAGTTAATCTGTATTCAACTTGCTGGAGCTTTTAGATGTTATGTGATGTGGTTTAAAAAATTGCGTAATATTGTGTAGGATTGATGGAATTTTAAACATGCACGGAGAATATTGCGAAGTCTTCTATCTAGAGTTAAAGATTTAATTTAAGCCATTATCCTTTACTTGGTGCTATGCAAGTGTGTTAAACCTTGTCAAGCCAGATACAACACAAGCAAGTCAAATTGACTTGAGTTCGTTAAAATTTTTGCGCCCTCTGAAAATCCAAGGTCTGCGCCCTTTACACTGACCCAGTCCGACCCTGAATACAGCGATCGAAATTACTTTTCCTGCCGAGTTTTTTCCAAGAAATAACTTCGATTTTCTTTCCCCAAAGACTGATTGCTGAGTAAGATCCGAAGGGAATAGATTTTTTTTTTCCTGCAGTGAAATTTAGTAATAACTCACTTGAATCTGTTTTTCCTTTCCGTAAGCACATGCGCATGCTCGTATGCCATTGAACTTGACTCTCCTTGCCGTAAGCATATGCGTATTCTACTTGCTCGGACGCTTATTCAGCTCGGTGCACATGTGCATTTTCCCAAGATGGCAGTTTCAAGCAAACGAAATGCGATTCCTTTGGATACAAAATTTTTGGCAGCGGTTGATTAAAAATTTATGCCTAAATCTGAAATTGCTAAAACATTTAACATGCCAAAAAGCACTTTGTTTACGATCATTAAAAACTGTGATTCGATTTTGAGGGCCGAAGAAATCGGAGTCCCTGCTTCTCGTAGTCGATCGCGAGAAAGAAAATTTTAGCAATTAGAGAAAGCATTGTATGAATGGCTATTTGTTAAAGACAAAAGCCCAATTTTTTGAAGAAAAAATGAACATTGATGAAGAAACATTTAAAGCATCAAATGGATGGCTCCATAAGTTTAAAGTGAGACATGGTGTTTGTTTTCGTAAGCTTTGTGGGGGGAAAAGCTCTGTGAATCCTGAAACAGTTGATGCGGGGAAAAAGAACAAACTGGAAACAATAATCGAGAAGTATATTCCAGAAAACATATTTAATGCGGACGAGACCGGATTGTTTTTTATGATGGCACCTGACAGATCTTTAGTTTTTAAAAACGAATCTAACAGTGGACAGAAGAAAGCTAAGCAATGAATTACAGTTCTCCTATGTGCCAATATGTCGGGGAATGAAAAACTTCCACCTTAGTTACAAGTAAATCAAAAAATCTTAGATGCTTTAGAGGGATTAAAACTTTACCGTTACCCTATCGAAATAGTACGAAATTGTTGATGACAGCAAGCATTTTTGAGGAATAACTACGTTGTTTGGATAAGAAAAGGACAAATAGAGGCAAAAAAATCGTCTTTGTAATTGACAAGTAGTGCACATCCTCAGATTGACGGTTTGAAGTCTATAACAATGGAATATTTACCCCCTAACGTCACGTCACTTCTCCAGCCTCTCAATCAAGGAATCATCTTAAGCTTCAAACGCAATTACAGGAAATTACTTTTAAGGAGAAACGTTTCTGCACTGGATGAAGACGAGATTTATAACGTGGATATTCTTTCAGCATTGTATTTTCCAAAGCAGCATGGAATGCAGTAACTGAGAAAACCATTAAAAATTATTTTCGTTATGCTGGTTTTGAAGAGCAATCGGAACCTGTGAAATCGTCCGATGAAATGTCAGATAATCAGCGAATCAATAATGAATATTTTGACGAGGAAGAAACAATAATGCAAGAAATATGTGAAAAAAAGGAATTTGGAGGGAAATGTGACTTTTAATGATTATGTGATGATTGACTGTGACATAGACTGTGTGAAAAATCTGACGGAAATTGATATTATTTCTCGCTATTCTATACAAGAAGAAATGGATTCATCGGATGAAGAAATTATGCAGTCACCGAAGATACCAGCGGAAAGTGATTCAAATGCTATTGACACGTTAAGACATCTTTTTGAAAGACAAGAAAACACTGAAAATTACTTATCATCGCTAACTGAGGTGGAGAATTTTCTTTTAAGAAAAAGCCAAATGCATAAAAAACAAACAACAGTTTTAAATTATTTTAGCAGAAATTAAATATTAATACATAAGTAACTTTATTGTGATATAACATTTACCTTAAATTTTACTTTAGTAGTACATAAGCCTTCTCTTAAATGGATTTTCTTTTTCCTATTTTTTCATTGTCAATGTTTAATTGATACGAAAGTAAACAAAAATGCCTAACAATATTGCATTATATAATTTCCTTTGAAAATTTCATTTTTCTATCCTGATTAGAGTTTTTTTCGTTCACTTTCGTTATAGAGACCTCCCATTATAACGACCCTTTTCTTTGGCACGCAACGGATCGTTGTAACGAGCGTCGACTGTATTTCCAATTTGCGGAAAAATACCCAGGCCGGAAATAGAACCCAGATCCTTGGCTTACAAGGCTAATGCTTTACCGTTTAAGGCTCCTGTCCCTGCCGGCGAAGACACTCACGAGCTAATGCTAATCCTATGGGGAGGGATTTTTCTAATATCTCGTTTGCATTTCGACATTTTTAAATATTTTTTTTTTTTGCATTGGATAGCCGAGGTCCGTCTCTACAGCGCACCTTGGTTACTTTTTTGATTTTGGTGCAGATATTTTTAATAAAGTTACTTTCATTTTCAAAACCGGTTCTGAAAATGAAAGTGTCATTCTAAAAAATATCTGCAACCAAAATCGAAAAAATAACCAAGGTGCGCTGTAAAGACGGACATCGGCTATCCAATGCGAAAAAAATTATTTAAAAATGTCGAAATGCAAACGAGATATTAGAAAAATCCCTCCCCATAGGATTAGCATTAGCTTGTGAGTGTCTTCGCCGGCAGGGACAGGACCCTTAAGCGAACGGGGCCGACAACCAGCTAGCATATTTCGCTCAGATAACCTTATTGGTAGTAACATCTGGTCTGCCATTTAGACAGATGTCTCAACAGAATAAGCCGCAGATAAAGCAACTCCATATAAACGATGGATACGTAGATGAAGTATTATTTTAGCACAATCAAACTGATTTGTGAAGGTATCACACGAATTGAATATTTCCAACTGATCGAAAATGCAATGTTGTAATTTAAGTATGAAAAACATAAAATTGCTGCAAAAAGTTCAAAATTAAAGAAAAAATGTGTTATGATGTTTTTGAAATGAAAATTTAAAAATTTTATCGTACGATCTACATTTTTCATTTATTTATTTTTGCTTTTATCATTTTACATCATAAAAACATTTAATAATTTAATAGTATTTCAGAAAATACTCAGATAGCAATACAAAAAAAAAAAAAAAAAAAAAAAAAAAAAAAAAAAAAAAAAAAAATCAAACGGTACCGATTCTTTTTAACTAACGCATTCAGAATGGGCAATATTCTTCCATTGGGTTTGAAACTACAAGAGAAAAAAAAAAAGAAAAAAAAAACAGCTTTTAGAGAAAACATTAAAAAGTCGTTTCATTTAAAGGTATTATATGCTGTTGAAGAATTCAATTATTTTTTATCGTACTATTGAAACGACACAAATGTATGCAACTGATTTGAACTGCACAAGAAATTTTCCTTTAATTTTAGAGAAATTTTGTGTTAATTATCGAATTTATTAGAAATATAACGTTAAACTAAATTAGGTTGTAGCTAAAATCAACAAAAATGAGTGAAATTAAAAAATGAAATTTATATAAAAATTATGTAAATTAGTTCAATTAAATGTGTTTTTTTTTTCTTCACGATTTCAGTATTAATGTTTAATGTTCAGAAAATTTCTATTTAAATTTTGAAATCGCGTTTTTCTCAAATTTTTCACTACTAGAAAAATAAATAATGAAAGAATATGGCATATGCTTGCATAAACCGAATTTTCATTAGTTCGATTTCTAAGCTTTAAATCTAATATATAAAAATGAAAATTTGTCTATCTGTCTGTAATTCTATACAAATCCACTGTTTGGAAAATAGAGTTATGAAATGTTACGTACATAAGTATTAAAACACGGCCGAGGTAACTAAAGTCATCCGGAATCGAAATAATTTATAGTTAATTTTTAATTAATAAAAAACCACCAATTTAACAGCAATTTCCTATGAAATTTAAGCATTTTTCGTTACAGAAGTTGCCAACAATTAAAAATCTACAATAAATTCTTACCACAACAATTATTTTTCATTTATTAATGCAAGATTTCCACGTGAAAAATGAAATAAATAGATTGACGAATAAAAAAAAAGTGAATATTACGTGATATTGGAAATATAATGGACGTCAGCAGTTGAATACATAGCGTCATGAGTTTGAAAAAACTTATTGAAGCAGGATAAAAACCCGATTATGGAAATATTGGCATATTTTAACATTTTGGGTTCTCTGAATTAGTTTTCGCCATTTTAAAATCTATTCAATATATATACGTGTGTGTATGCGTGTATATTATAATTTCCAGAAAGGTTTAGGTCCCTAGAGCTCATTCTTAGTGAAGAAGTGAAATAAAAATGGCTTTACTGTATTTTTTTATTGTTTGTCTTATATTGTATGTTTAATTTTGAAATTGATTTTTCAAAACAAACATTCTTAAAATTCTGGGCAACTCCGGGTACTTTAGCTAGTGTGATAATAAAATAACGCGACTAAGAGAAATAGCAAAGCGTAAACAAACAATCGCGTCATTTTTCCCTCTGTGACATCACGAGAATGTTGAGCACTGTGTAAAAAACGAATTACATTAAACCAATAATTCTCTTATGAAAAACTTACCTAAGCATTCGTTTGCTTGAGCTGGGGTAGCAGGAGCCCAAGGTCTTTGATTATAGAGAGGCAAGCACATATCGCAGTCATCGCCCATGGTGTGATGTTCGCAGCGACATACTAAACGCAGTATACCAGATTTTTCATCTGGAATATATATGCAGTCACTCGCATGTCCATAACATCGGCATCTGGAAACAGAATTTGCTCTTAAACGACTTCATTGTGATAATCTAACTCACGTAGAAGAAATAAGATCATGGTTGTAAAGCAATATGATTTATTAAAGCCCGCGCAGATTGGGATTACAGATTTTAAGCATTTTCGAATCTTGGTCCATCTTATAAAAATTATTCTAATTCAATAACATATGATTTCTATGAAATCTATATATATATTACGCTATCGTACGTGGCACAGAAATCGCGATTATTTGTTCATTGTTTAACGGCAACGCTCGAATGAAACGCATCTCATTGGTTATTGAACAGCATTTAATGCATTTCCATACCTATAAGGGGATCCTGTTTTGCCGCCAAATGACGCCAAGTTTGCCGCCAACTTAGCGATATATCGCCAAATTTGGTGACCAAAAGTATTCGCCAAAAGTGACGCCAACTTGGCAATATCTCTAATATTTCGCCGAATTCACATAGACTTCTATTGTAAACCAATAGGGTTTACTTGCTTACAGAAAATCAAAAAATTGAGATATTTTAATGCAACAAAAACTAATATTAGCTTAAGGGATTATATTACTTATATTTAAGGGAGTCCAAAAAAATTAAATTATGAATAAAAGTAACATGATCCAATGCTTAGCATGCTTTCCCAAACATAAATTTTAAGGTAGCTCAAACTGGTCGCCAAGGGAAGCTAGTATAAATGAACTTACCCCGGAAAAAAAAATTCTATAAAACTAAAATAGATGAAATTTTTAACACTTTTGTCTCGACTTCTCCTACTCACACAAACTCATCTTAATTCAATGTGTGTAAGCTTCTCCAAATTTTAACTCATTTTAAAAAAACCACAAATTTGACGCATTTTTTAATTTTGGACCATCTTATAAAAAATAATTCTAATCCAATAATAAATGATTTCTATGAAATATAAATACACCTATCTCAGAAAAGAAATTCAAACTATAAAACTATAATAGGTGAATTTTGTAACACTTTTGTTTTAACATCTCTTACTTACACAAACTCCTCTTAATTCAATGTGTGTAAGCTTCTCCAAATTTTAACTCACTTAAAAAAAACCCACAAGTTTGACACATTTTTTAATTTTGGACCATCTTATAAAAAAATACTTCTAATCAATAATAAGTGATTTATATGAAAATAAAAAACCTATCTCACGAAAAAATTTCAAATTATAAAAATAAAATAGATGAATTTTCTAACACCTTTGTAGTAACTTGCTCCTACTCAACCAATCAATTTATATTCTTCCTACTAATATTAAAATATACATAATTAACATTCAAAGCAACATCGAAACAAAATTCAAATTTATCTAGAAAACTCAGAAATAAAGATTTTAATATTAGGTCAAAAGTAGAAAATCGGTTATCTGACAGCATTTTTAAGGCAATTACGCATGGTAACTCATTTATTACGTTATATTTATTATATCATATAAATTTGCTAACTTAGATTATTAGGATATCCTAAAAATGTAAGTTTAAAAATACAATGCATCATACCGAGCACCGACGGAGAAGTCGCTTATGGCAAAAAAGTAAGACTTCAAAACAATGGGATCTTCAAATATCTCATCACCAAAGGTGTTCATTTTGTCTAATGTAATTCTAATCGCTGTGGCTATGACCCATTCCTGAAAAAAAAAAGTGAGTATTTTTTCTAAAAATCGAAAATATTTCTTTTTAAATGCAATTTTAAAGTACTTAAAAAACTAAAACAAGAATGAACAATTTTAAAGTACTTAAAAAAACTAAAACAAGAATGAACAATTTTAAAGTACTTAAAAAACTAAAACAAGAAACAAAAATCATGCCTCACGATATAGATTATGAAACTCTTTCCAGTGCTATCAGAATGCTGTTCGAAAGTTTTATTTTATTTTATTTATTTATTTATTTTTTTTTTTTTTTTTTTGTACAAGGAAATGACACATCTAAATAAATATGAAAAAGAAAAAAAAAACATAATGTAGTAAAAGTCGACTTTCAACAATTGCTGTTCATAGTCGATAATATGTGCAAAATCATTCGTGCAGCCCTGATCTACACCCCTTGTAATACAATAAATGTTATTTAGTTTAAAAATCAATATCGCAGATAAAAACTCATATTCAGGTGTTACCTTTCACCAGGGGATAAATTTGGGCTTTCCGGTTTCCGGGTTGCAGAATATATATAGATGAAAACATTTTTTTTTTTTTTTTTTTTAAATCGATAACTGTAATATATTTTTTACATTTATGTATATTTTTTTAGAATCGCCAGCAACAATACCGAAAATCCTATTTATATGAAAAATAGCAATTGCGTGTTTAAATAAAGTTTTGAGAATGTATTAAAAGGAATACTTTCGTTTGACTTCGCCAGGAATTAACAGCCAAAGATCACTATTTACAATCTTTTTTTTTTTTTTTTTTTGATCATTTCAGTGATTTAAGTTCATAGTTCCATTATATCTCTTAAATTTGTGTTTTATTTAGATTTTATTGTTTCATTTATTGATTGATGAATGTTTTGATTTCGTTGAAGCTGGAAACAAATGCTGAGTTATTTATAATAATTTTATGTGCAAACTGATTTATCTTTCGTAATCGTCTGCACGTGATAGAAATAGGTTTGAAAAAAGATCATGCTTAAAAATTATTTTAAAAACAATAAAAATTTAGTACCTTTCTTTAGGGTTTTCATACAAATTGCATTTGAAAGTATATTATATTCCGTATTCAGCTGTGTAAAATTTGAAAATGTGTGATGTTTAGAAGTTTAAAAACGACAGTAAAAATTTACTTACACTGTTAAAAATTTTGTGGTATGTTGAACCAATTTTTGGTGCTCCAGTAGCTGCCACCATAAGATGGTGGAATCTTGAACCAACATTTGGAGGTAAGGTTCAATCGGAGCTACAAATCTTGGAGTGAGATTTCACCATCTTATGGTGGCTACTGGAGCACCAAAAGTTGGTTCAACCTACTACAAAATTTTTAGCAGTGTAGTCATCTGGTGTTGGCACCGTCGAAATGACGTCAATGTTAAGGGCAGATACGCTTCCCATTTATATTATAGATAGTTAGTTCTGTGACCGAATTATTTTAAGTGTCAATGTAAATAAACAATTCTAATTTCTACGCATTCAGTAATCTATAGAAAATATGTTGTAGCTCACCTCAGTAATGTATATCAATTTCATTATATTTGAAACAGTGTATAATGTTTGAAGTATTTAAAATGCACTGCAAACGACTGATTGAACTATTGAACTATGCAGAATGATAAATGACGATCGCAGTGGGGTCATTCCATGCAAAATGAGCAAATCAGCTGTGGTACACATGTCACAGATTTTAATCAAAATCAGTCTATAAGTAGATCATATCTATTTATGAGTAAATGTAAAATAATAGATTTCTGGATTGTTCATTTAAGTATTAAAATTTACATTAAAAGTGAATGTAAAATCGAGGTATTGTCTACATGCTTAAAATTTCAATTTCAATTATTAGCCTTAGTAATGGAAAGAATATATTAAAAATTATTTATATTTAGGAATGAATGATAATTAACAGACTGGCGTAAGTAAGTAATTGTATTTTTATTTCGTATCGAGAAAAAAATTATTTTTGAAATTTTTTAAGAGAAAAAAGCAATATTTCGATTAATCCTTTACACACGAAGGACAGCCTTGACAAGCTGCAAATGGCTACACCTTATAGCTAAAAGTATATATTTGAAATATCGGAAGTTTCATTCATGCCTTTTTTATTCCTTAATGAGAAAAAAAAATAAATAGTAAAAAATGTTGAGGGTAAAATGCAATATTTCTATCACTTTTTTTTAAGTCAAGAAAAGCTTTATTAAACTTTTAAATTGTTTTATATTACAGATAAATGTGTATACTTTAAATGCAGAAACTTTTATTATTGCTTTCAGTTTATTTTTGCCTCAAGAGAATTTTAAATTAGAGTAGAAATCAGACTGAGCTAAACGAAAAACTATATATCAATTCTAAATTCAAATAAAAAAACTAGATGGCAGCACTAAATTTTTTTCACATGCAATCGTGCAATATTTTAAGATACGCGGGGGAATTCAAAGAGGTATAGCTAATGGAATGCAGAAAACATTACTATTTTGAACCCATTTTTCTTATGTTAGGAATCAAAAGGCAATCTTGAATTTTTTTTAACGTATCATGGACTTGTTAATCTTTATGTCTGTGCAATATTGTTAATGTCGGGCCTGTCCTTTATTTATGTTTTGCTTATACAGAAGAGGAAAAATCATGATTTTGTAATTTTTTTTAAAGTTTCTAAGTTTTTTTGAAGATGAAGGAAATAAATGGCCACTTTAAAACTTGGGGAATTCGATCTACATATGACATACTACATCAGGCATTAATTTCACAGAGGTTTTTTAATTCCTTTGATTTTTATAAAGATTCTAATTTTCTCAAAATTCACAATTTTTCAATATTTGCAACCAATTTATAAATAATCATGGTGTTACTAGATTATTATAACTCAGTAAATAAGAAGATAATTTTTCAGAGTTTACAAAATTATAAAAAAAATTCCTTTCTGTTAAACAGTTTTCAAGATACAGAACTTCAAACTTGCAATTTTGGACGATTGCGCACATGTCATTCTATATCACAAGTTTTTTAAATGCCCAAAACTGCTAAAAAAAATTATTTTTTGTCAAGATATTTTGCAGAGCATTACTTGAATATGAATTGAACCTGAGCATCGAATTTTATTAAAATTGGTTAGTATGTGGCCACGACTTTTTTTTTAATTTTTGCTCATTTTACGTGGAATGACCCAGTGGCATGTGGTAGTTCAGATGCAATCTTTGTATAAGGATTCAATTGAGAAAGCGTTTCGTCCAGTGACGAACTAGCAAATGTCGCGGAGACCGATATTTGTCCTTCAGCATTGTTCAATATTTATGAGAAAAACTTCAGTCTCAGCGGCGCTCTGTGCTATGTCCACTATCATATAGAGACAACCCAGTTTTATCTAGGGTGCCTCTATATGAGAGTGAAGACACTAGGGATATAAAGTTTGACTGACTGAACCGATTTTGGATAAAAATTAATCGCTAAGCATCTTTGCGAGCATGTGCCTCTACGTATGTGTCCACTTTCATATAGAGGTACCTTAGTTTTACCTATTTCCTAACTGCTGCATATTGCGGACAGCTAACAGCAATTGTAGTTTCCAAAGGGCTTTTACTTAGCTGCTTAAACATCACAGATCGTGGAAGTTAAATAAATTGTTGTCTTCGCGCAAGTTGTTAGAGTGTTCTTAAAAGAAAAGAGCGATAAACGCACAAATTCGAAGTTTTTATCAAAACTGTTTCAAACTATATTACAAAGTTGGCTCTTCTTGATTGGACGAGTTCACTACTCTGTTAAAAATCTCTAGCGTTTGCTGCATAGTCACTCCACCGCTTCCATAGAAAACGATTATCTGACTAAAATACGGAACATTCTCATTAGTCAGACTGGAGATATTCTATAAAAGTGGTAGAGTGACTATGCAGCTAAAGCTGCAGATTTTTAACAGTGTAACTCTCTTATTCGTCATCTCAACTGCCTGTAAAGCGCAAAAACCTCGTCGAAAGCTCAAATGGTATTCACAATTAATCTGATATTCTTCAGCCTCGGTCACGGTCGCTTTCGCGCTAACTAACAATTGAGGTAGAGGCTGAATATGAGTGTTGACTAACTCCTCTTGAATAATAGGCCTACGCATTGACACAAAGAATTGCGGCTGTCGTAGGCGGATTTCTTTAGCATTTATACGGTCTCAACAAAAGTATATTTTAAAATTTTTCATTGACTTATTTAATCTCAGAAATAAAAAGTCAAAAAACGCTTAAAAAAAAAAAAAAAAAAAAAAAAAAAAAAAAAAAAAAAAATTGTATCTAAATGCAAGGGACCATACAAACGCTGAAAGAAATCCGTCAACGATACCCGCCATTTTTTGTGTCAGTACGTAGGACTATTATTCAGGAGGCGGTGGTCTAACACTCATATTCACCATCTACCTCAGTTGCTGGTTAGCGCGAAAACCGCCATGATCGTCGTGGCTGAAGACTATCTCAAAAAAGACTAGTCAAAATTCACCCTTTCCAGATGACTATATTGTTTTTATTATCCTCCGGTATGCTATTTCTTTCTTCCCCCCATTAATGTGTCATCCCCAGAAAATAACGTTACGTTGTATAAGCCAGCCGTAAAACAAAGCAAATGTATCATTATACGGAATAATCTCTACTCCAATTTTTTAAACTTCTAAGCATCGCACATTTTCAATTTTTATACCGTCGTATTGGAAAAAATATGTCCTTTTAATTGCAATTTGTTTGAAAACTACATCTCAATTTATTTTTGAGATATTAATTTTTTTGTAGTTTTTAGCACCATTTGTTTAATTTTGGCAATTCAAGTTCTCCGTTTCTGTAGAAAGTAAAGGAAAAATAGTTGAAAAATAGCAATTATATCTTTTTGTTGCCATTTTCTCATAAAAACTGAAAAAAAAGTAATTAAAATACGTGCTATTTTGAAAATATATAAATGAATGATTTCTGATAAAACATGGAGCTATTATAAACTAAATTTAATTTTAAGTATCTGTATTAATATTACAAACAAATGAAGATTAGATAGTCGATTTTTTTTTTTTGTCCAGTTTCTTGAATGACGAAATCTCATTTTTTGGATTTGTGTATTTTTCAGCGATATAGTCACGTCCTATGCATATTTTGCTGTAGATGTTGTTTAAGACTGGATCGATAATGAGGAATTCTTTAGCGGATGCGGATGACGTTATTTTATATAAAATAAAAGAGCGTGTTTGGAGTCTTTAAAACGGAACTATCTATATTTATATACATATTTTTTTTTTTTTTCGTCGGGTGGCGACACTAAATTCTGAAAAAGCAAAATTCCTGTTTTCTAGTTATTATTATTATTCAACTTTATCTGCATATTTCATGGATTAGTATTAATGTTTTGACTAATAAAGCCAGATATGTTTACCTGAATTAAATTGGACATGTTTACACGATTTATACTACATTCTAAGCATTTTAATGCCAATTTTTTGAAATATTGGTATTCTAATGTACAGTACAGTCATGAAAAAAAAAGTAAACACCCCCTACTAACTCCTCCACAAATTATCGTAGACGAAAGTTACTGGTACCGAACGATTGGAAATAAAGTCTGCTTTGAAATGATGTATATAAAATTTTCTTAGGGGGCCATCTGCATATTAAAACGAATTCAAACTTCAATTTTTTCAATGGCGATACCCAATTTTAACGAGATATTTCAAATCTTCGGTTCAAACTATGCCTAGACATCAAATTTCAAGTCATTTGATTGATAAGTTTTAAATTATAAACTTTCAAAATTTAGTGCTTCTAATGTTAAATTACATTTTCATATTTTGTTTATATCTCCTGAAATTAGGCTCCCAATGTGCTATTTTTTTTTTTTTTTTTTTGTAGAAATAATACTAATATACCCAAACATAAATACGCTGAATTTGAAATTTTGATAATTTTATGATATGAATTATGAAATTAATATTCGAACAAATTATGAATGGCAACCTACAAATTTTTTGATGGATTTAGATTTATTAAGTCCTGCTTTATTGAAATCCAAAATTTTACATTTTTCTTCCAAGTAGTTTTCCAATTATACTTAAAAAGCGGCAAAATGATGGGTCTATGATAGAAGTGAGTAGATATTTTGAAATTTATTCTGCTCTCCCGTAATCTAACAGGCTTCATAGACTCCTTGAGTGGCGCGTAAGGTGCCTTGGTCAAGAAGGGGGCTCTCTCGGTTAACAATCGAGTACGGAACTTCAATTTGGATACAGTCCTTAAAATACGCTCGTTTTAAAATAATTCATTTCTCAGAAACTTATGGTACGAATTGCTTAAAAAATTGTTTTTAGGCTAATTGAAGGGTGTAGAGTTCATTTATGCTGACAGAATTGTGTACTGCTATTGAAAAAACAAAGTTATGGTTCGTTTTAATATGTAGATTGCCCCCTAAGCAAACTTTACATACATCATTTAAAAGTAGACTTTATTTCCACTCGTTCGGTACCAGTAACTTTCTTCTACGATAATTTATTGAGGAGTTAGTAGGGGGTGTTTACTTTTTTTTTCCACGATTGTACATTTTTTAAAGGAGAGAAAAACAATATTAACAGCAATATACAGTTAGCATAAGAATACTCACTTGTAAGGGTAAATTGTTTTCGAAATCATAAGAACCAGGACGATCCTCTAAAGTACTGAAAACTACAGTACCGCCCGTCAGAGGTGAAATATCACTGAATTCCGACGTGCACAAAGGTTGAGTCTCATTGTCTCTCGTCACGTGCCCACCATCAGGTAAGTTGTAAGTCTGGTTGCAAGAGGCACTGTAGAATTGATAAGGCTCCCACTCTGAATCGAGCCAGGTTCGTTTATAGATGGCAAAGCTCTCTGGTCTGGGACTGTAGAATCGTATTCGGATGTATGATATGTCAAAAGACTTGCCTAGAAGAAAGAAAGTTATTGTCTAATTATTAATTTTATAGATTTTAAAGGTAGAGATATAAGCATGGGTGTATGCAGGATAGTGCAGGAGATAGCACGAGGGTCATTCTGATGTAAGAAGGTCACTCTGAAAGTTTTGAAATAGGAAAATTCAGCAGGCGGCATGGCATTAGCAGCGGCCTCTTAATTATAGATGAGCTTCCACTTGGTGGTATGTAAATTGGTGGTATGCAAAACTCTCTGGTCTGGGACTGTAGAATCGTATTCGGATGTATATGTCAAAAGACTTGCCTAGATGAAAGAAAGTTATTGTCTAATTATTAATTTTATAGAATTTAAAGGTAGAGATATAAGCATGGGTGTATGCAGGATAGTGCAGGAGATAGCACGAGGGTCATTCTGATGTAAGACGGTCACTCTGAAAGTTTTGAAATAGGAAAATTCAGCAGGCGGCATGGCATTAGCAGCGGCCTCTTAATTATAGATGAGCTTCCACTTGGTGGTATGTAAATTGGTGGTATGCAAAGCTCTCTGGTCTGGGACTGTAGAATCGTATTCGGATTATGATATGTCAAAAGACTTGCCTAGATGAAAGAAGTTATTGTCTAATTATTAATTTTATAGAATTTAAAGGTAGAGATATAAGCATGGGTGTATGCAGGATAGTGCAGGAGATAGCACGAGGGTCATTCTGATGTAAGAAGGTCACTCTGAAAGTTTTTAAATAGGAAAATTCAGCAGGCGGCATGGCATTAGCGCGGCCTCTTAATTATAGATGAGCTTCCACTTGGTTACAGCGCCTAGAAGATACAGTGTGGAAAACGGCTATTCCTATAATGCTTTAAAAAGTGCTAAAAACTTATATCCCATAAATCTCCAACAATGCTTAGCGGCAATATGCTGATACGAGCGCCATCTCGTAACTCTTTTCAATATAAACACTGTGTTTTCAAAAATTATAGAATGTTAAATGTCGGAAACTCTAAATATAAGATATTTTGGTCTGTTATAAGCTAATTTAGTTAAGGAATGACGTGAAATAGGTTAAAGAGTCTCTTTTAGAATGACTATCGTTTTTAAATCACTACGATGGCGCTACGATCGACATCTTGTTATTCAGCATCGTTGTACATTTATGGGATTCAATTTTCTAGCACTATTTTGTAGCCGTTTTCCACACTGTATCTTCTAGGCGCTGTAACTTGGTGGCATGTAAATTTCACCCGCCAATCTCTTGTCATGTGGCTGCCAGGGCATTCGAAACCAGTTTCTATGCTGACTCAGTTTTACTAAAGGTGTCGATCTCGCGAGAACATTTCCATCTAATGAATTTTGACCAATTTAAAGTAGGTTTAAATGAAAAAAAAACTTTTGAAAAAACAGCTTTTTGAAATTCGCATGCTTGATATGAAACTATATTTAGATGGTTTTAAGAATTTAAGCATGGAAAATTTTGTTTTAAAGGTGACTGATGAAGTGGGAATCCCTCAACACTATAATCAAATGAAAATTCTGAAAAGCTAATGGTAAATTTTAAAGATACCCACATATTACGTATTCAGCAGACTCGAGAGCTGGATCGAGAGCAATATTTAAGTTGCTACATTAAAGTTTAAAAGTGGTAAAACTTTGTAGCAGATAGGTGCTTGAAGAGAAAAAGCAGACAAGAATGACGTGCTGAAAGAAATGTTGATAAAGTTTTATTCTTGTACCTCCAAATGTCTTCATGAACTTATTACAGGAGCTCACACATAGATTTACCAATCTGATCGAGAAATTAAATGCAAATCTTCAGTTTGGCTTTTTCAAAATGAAGATCCGCCAACAACAGTCATGCGACAGAGAAACAGCACTGGCAAAAAAAGAAAAGAAGAAAAAAAAAATGATGGTCCCCAATTTTTTCCGAAATGGGCCATATTGCCTCGCGAAAAACAATTACTGCCAAATGGTTTAGTGAGCTTTGTCTACCAGATGCCATTAAAAAGTTGCAAGAAAAGCGATAAAAGACGGAAACAATAGACATTCTTCTGCACCATAATAATGCCTCAACACATTCTGCTTTAAAAACAAAGGACTTTTTAAAAGCAAATAAGATCCAGTTAGTTGCGAAGTTGGTAGGTCTATGTAAATATCGCTGAGATCTGTAAATGTGGGTTGCTATGGTTTGGGGTAATGGGTTATCTTTTAATCCTTTATTTACTGACACTTATTATAAGTACCATTAAAATAACTTGTTATAAAATTCATTTAATACATCGATTAGTAATAATACGTTTTAAAATGAGTTATAGATGCATTACTTTATCTTGTTCCAAAAACATTATTGGTTACACAAAACAAGAATATTTTTAAAGGGATGATTTCTTTTTCAATTGCATTTTTTCAGCTTTCTTGGCGTTGGGAGTGTGTGTGTGTGTGTGGGGGGGGGGGGTTCAATTCGGGAATATTTCTATATTTCTATTGTAAGAACATTATATTTGTACATTTCCTAATTCTACAAAATATTAAGACAAATATTTAAAGTAAAAGATTTGAGTGGGGTTATAAATAGTGCACAAAATTCCTATAAATTCAAATGTAATTAATCCTTATAAATCCTTCAGTCCTTTTAAATCCTTCTAAAATTTATTAAATGGTTATGTAAATCTTCTAATGTAGTTTCAAAAATTCACGAAAAAGGTTTTAGAAGATAAAATTTTCATGAATTCATAATTCAGTACTTAAAGGGTTAATCTGAGATTATGCTGTCTACGTATGTTCAGATTCCAGGCAGAAAAGTCGATGTTCCAAATATGGTTTATTCATTTACATTTTAAACAAATTCAGAAAATATTATTTTACATGGATCAATAATATTAAAATTAAGCTTTTTTATAATAATTTTAGAAAATGTGAAAGTAAGTAATATAAAAATTCTTTACATATATTTTTTAAAAATAGAACGTAAATTAAAAATCATTTAATCGGTTTATTCAAAGAAAAAAAAAAGATATTTTTTCACCATTTCGGATAACAGATAATAACTTATTTACTTTTTTCTTTGTTTTTTTATTTAATAAAAAATGGAATACTTTAGTTGCCATCTTTAAAAAAACTTCGTTCAACGCTAGAAGAAAAAAAAAATTTGGAAACTAAATCAAATTTTAATATTCCGAGAGCTTATAAATGACACCCTAGGATATCTGTTAATAACTGGTGTTAATTTCGACACATTGCGTTTCGTATTCTAGGAGAAGTAGTTATGAAATACAAACATAAAGTCAAATTTTAATATAATATTCCACCTACGCACAGCGAATTGCATTTTATAATAATGCACTTACTATAATTATATTTATTAATCTATGACATTTAAGGAATTACAATGAATTTTGCAATAATGTGTTTGTTTCAGCCATGTACAGTCGTGGAATTGAAAAAAGTAAACACCCACTAACTCTGCAACGAATTAGAATAAAAGAAAGTTACTGGTACCAAACAATTGGAAATAAAGTCTGTTAAATGTGTATAAAATTTGCTTAGGGGAGGCATCTACAAATCAAAAACAGGCGAAATTTTGTTTTTTTCAATGGCAACATCTCATTTTGATAATATATTTTAAATCTTTGGTTCAAACTATTCCTAGAAATGAAATTTCAAGTTATTTGGATTATAACGTATAGAATTATAATAAACATTCAAAATTTAGAGCTTCTGATGTTAAATTACATTTTGATATTTTTATTAATATCTATTGAAATTATTATCCTAATGTGATAATTTTTTGTGTGGTTTTAATACTAAAAACCCAAACATAAATATTTTTAGTTTGCGATTTAAAAATTTTATAATATGAATTATGAATTAGAAAATTAATACTGGAAAAAATATGAATTGTAACTAACATTTTTTTTAATAGATTTATATTTATTATGTCCTGCTTTATGCGAATTCTCAATTTCAGATTTTTCTTCCTAGTAGTTTTCGAATCATCAAACGTCAAAATGATGGTTTAAGGGGCCGTATATGGTGTGCAGAAAAGCATAATTAAAAATATATATATATATATATTACCCAATTTATTGAAACAATTCGGCTGGTAATAGTCGAAACATATTAAGCGAGTGAAATGGTCATATTGGCAAGGAATAATACTTTAATAGAAGTGACATAGTCATTCTGTAGCATTTCAACGATCGAGTACCGAACTTCAATTTGGATACAGCCCCTAAAATATGCTCATTTTAAAATAATTAATTTAGCTTAAACTAATCGTACGCATTTTCACGAAATTCGTACGATTAGTTTAAGATAAATTAATTATTTTAAAATGAGCATATTTTAGGGGCTGTATCGAAATTGAAGTTCGGTACTCGATCGTTGAAATGCTACAGAATGACTATGTAACTTCTATTAAAGTATTATTCCTTGCCAATATGACCATTTCACTCGCTTAATATGTTTCGACAAATTACCAGCCGAATTGTTTCAATAAATTTCATGAAAATTCGTATTTAGGCTAGTTGAATGGCGTATAATTCATTTACGGTTATTGAATAACCTTGCCATTTTCTGTGATAGAAAAGTCGAATTAAAACATTAAACTGCAAAGACGGATTAAAATATTTAACTGCACGGTCGGATTAAAATATTTAACTGCAAAGATGGATTAAAATATTTAAATATATTTATAATACCCTTCTCATTTTCTGTGATAAAAAATACAGATTAAAACATTTAACCGCATTCTTTAAAATTTCCTAGAAGTAAAAAAGATACCGAAAACCAAATAAAAAAATTTTGTCAGCTATTTTTTGTTTTCACTACAGAAGTAAAAAATAATCAGATAAATATTAAAAAAAGTTTTCATAGCGAGTTTTTACCCAGTAAAATTAACAATGCATTTAATCTTGAAAAGGACTTGCATTTAATTTATTATTCTCATTACCAAATGTCTAAATGATAGATAATATTGTAAAGAAAAAAAATATCCTTACCGTTTTCTGGGATAAAAGAGAGATATTAAAATATTTAACTGCCTTCCTCGAAATTTACTAGAAATAAAAAAAAATACCAAAAAACGAATAAAAAATGTTTTGACAGCGTATTTTATTTTGACAGAAGAAGTAAAAATAATCAGATAAACATAAAAATAAAAGAGGTATCCGGCTCCAGAGAGTCCGGAGTCTGGCTCTATCGATCCGGGGATGTAGAAGAGCAAGACGGGCTTTTATAAAGAATCCCTCTTTAATCGGGTCACATATTCAGATCACACGACTCATTGCTTCCTCACTAGGAGTTATTAATGATATAAAGAGCATTGAAATTGATAAATTATGAGATGCGATTGCAAGGATTTCAAAAATGGAAACAATGTTTAAAAATGCAGAAATGTTTCATGTATAGGAAAATTATTTTGTTTTAATATTTAATGTATCACATGGAGATATATTGAAGTTTTTAATGATATGTTTTTGTAAAAAAAATCGAAAATAATATACGTAGAAGAGAAAAAAATTATTTTGCAGAAAATCTCTCTTAAAACGGGTTGCGTATTCAGATCGCACGACTCATTGCTTTCCCACTTAGGGATTAATGATTATGTTTGCAGGGAAACTGTCACAAAAAGTGGGACATACAAATATAGCAAATCCTATGAAAACGGGCCCAACCAGTGACCGAGAGGTTCTGCTCTCGAATTTGGTAGACGGGTGGTGCTGAGTTCGAACCCAATCGCGCCCATCGGCCTAATTGTTCGGAGTTTTCCATGGTTTTCTTCGAACCTTGGATTTCCTTGCATAAATACGGATTAGGTTCCCTTAGAAAGACCCCCACGGAGGGCACTGCCCCTCCCCACTTCGGGCCCGTATCCCTCGTGTAGATAACTGGCCGTTATAAGAAAAAAAAATTAAACGAAACCTGTATATAACGGAATTATGTCTTAAGTATAAAACACTCGGGGTCGCTACGAAAGGAATGTCATATACTTATTCCTGTAAAGACGAAAACCTGTCTGAATTGGAATTTTTTCTCTGTCGCTTGACTTTCCGTCTTAGTAGGTTTTACTGCATTAAATAAGCTTATACAATAATAGCTATGAAAGCGGAGTCGTTAGGGACGGAAACAAAATTCCGTTTTGTAGATGCTTCCGACTGAGCAGTTATAATTGTGTGGTATATTCCTTCAATAGGGGTTTGGAATTTTTACGTTTAGACAGCATTCCGCTATAAACTAATTCCGTTTTCTCAGATTTTACTAAAAAAGTACATTAAAACCTATAAAAACAGAATAGCTAGGGACCGGAAAATTATTCTGTCTTAGTAGTACGGTAGTCGTACATTTGTACGGTATATCTTTCGCAGCAGCACATTTGTAAGGTTCCTTTTCCGGAATCATACACTTTTTCTTTTAAGACAGGTTCAGTTTTCACAAGATTTACTGCATTAAGTTCCATTCGAAACAGACTAACGAATAGTATTATACTACACGAAAAAAATGTTGCTTCTTAGTAGGTTTTTCTGTACTAAATAACCATGATAACGTTATACAATAAAATCTGAAAAAGCGGAATCCCTAAAAATAGAAACAAAATTCTGTTTTGGAGAGGTTTTTGACTGAGCAGTTATAAGTATATGGTATTCCACGTCAAGAGAGGCTATGCAACCGTTTAAGACAGGACTCTATTATAAACTTGTTCCATTTTCATAGATTTTACAAAGCAAAGTACATTAAAGACCTATAAAAACAGAATAGTTAGGGACGGAAAATTATTTTGTCTTAGTCGATAAATTTGTACGATATTCCTTTTTGCTGTCCTTAAATGTCTGATAGTTTGGAGCTCCCTATGAATACTAATTCTGCATCTGGCAATTTTTTAAATACATGAAATGAAAGAACATATTTATATGGGGCATTCTTACAATCTTTTGACTTTCGGGAATAAAAATCTGATGAAATTAAATTTGCTAAAATAAAATTTTAATCTGATAGACGAAAATTTTAATCGGATAGAGGAATGCTCTAATGATTCAAAATAAAGAAAAAATGGTTAGCAGCGAAAATTTTTTTATTTAACTGAGGTTTATGTTAAACTTGCGAGTTTAATTTTCTTTACCATTTTACCACTATAACTTTCTATTTTCTTCTAAAATTTTACTTATAATAAATTTGCTTATAACCCAGTGGTAGGGGAGCAAAAAAGGCAGAATTCGGAATTAATTAGGGGAAAGCTGGAAATTCTTTTAATCCCTTCTGTTTAGGTCTAGAATTAATATTCTATGTTTCCCCCTTCGTACGAGGTGAGCGTTAGAAAATATGTATAGATTTATAGTAAAAAAACACTTTTTTTAAAGTTCCATAACAATATCTCAAAATAGCTAACTCTGACAAAAACATTGTCAGTAGAAATGTTGTAGAGCTTAAAATTCTGAGCAAAATGAGTACCTACACTCAATACTTATGTTGAATATTAAGGTTACAATTCTACTTCAAAGTTTTAGACCCATCATCAGGGGGATGACCTCAGAATTAATTAGGAGAAAACTGGAAATTATTTTAATCCCTTCAGTTTAGGTCTAAAATGAACGTACTATATTTTCTTCCTCGTCATTAGGTGAATGTTAGAAAATATGTACATATTTATTTTCGAAAAACACGTTTTTTTTAGTTTCCTTAACAATATCTCAAAACAGCTAACTCTATAAAAACATTGTCAATACAAATGTTGTTTAGCTTAAAATTCTGAATAAAATTAGTACCATCATTAATATTTTTATTTTCAACATTAAGGTCGCAATTCTATTTCAAAAATTTGCCTTAATCGCTAATCAATAGCTTGAAGCCAGGAGAGACCAAGTTAACTTAACAATATCTCAAAATAACTAACTCTATCAAAAACACTGTCAGTGCAAAAGTTGTAGAGCCTGAAATTCTGAATAAAATGAGTACCTACACTTAATATTTTTGTTCAATATTAAGGCCGCAATTCGAGATATTGTTAAGTTAACTTGGTCTCTCCTGGCTTCAAGCTCTTGATTTGAAAAATTTTGAAATAGAATTGCGACCTTAATGTTGAACAAAAATATTAATGATGGTACTCATTTTATTCAGAATTTTAAGCTCTACAACATTTGTATTGACAATGTTTGTTATAGAGTTAGCTGTTTTGAGATATTGTTAAGGAAAAAAAAAACAAAAAAAACGTGTTTTTCGAAAATAAATATGTACATATTTTCTAACATTCACCTAATGACGAGGAAGAAAATATAGTACGTTCATTTTAGACCTAAACTGAAGGGATTAAAATAATTTCCAGTTTTCTCCTAATTAATTCTGAGGTCATCCCCCTGATGATGAGTCTAAAACTTTGAAGTAGAATTGTAACCTTAATATTCAACATAAGTATTGAGTGTAGGTACTCATTTTGCTCAGAATTTTAATCTCTACAACATTTCTATTGGCAATGTTTTTGTCAGAGTTAGCTATTTTGAGATATTGTTATGGTACTTTAAAAAAAAGTGTTTTTTGACTATAAATCTATACATATTTTCTAACGCTCACCTCGTACGAGAGGGGAAACGTAGCATATTCATTCTAGACCTAAACAGAAGGGATTAAAACAATTTCCAGCTTTCCCCTAATTAATTCCGAATTCAACCCCCTAACCACTGGGCTATTAGTACCCACAGGACATTCAAATAAGAAATAATTACAATGTAGTAGTTTTGGAACAAAATTTTGGTATAACATTGTCTTAAAGGGGTGTTAAAGAAGGGACGGTAAGGTAAAAAAAGGAGGCGGTAAAGGAAAAAAGGGACGAAATGGGAAAAAAAAAAAGGGACGATATGAATGGAACGGTAAGGAAAATTACCACCTATTTTAGGCAAATCATGTTAAGATTAAGTGGTAGGCACAATGTTAATTGATTTTTAGAAAAGTTATTTACATTGGATTAAATAATAATAATAATAAAAAATTAATTTACCTCGAAAAGTGCAGGAATAAACCTTGGGGATGGTAAGTCTACCAATAAAGCCACGATGCTTGAAATTGATATTTAAATGCTGATTTAAATTCTGCAGTAAATTTCCTGTCAAAGAATTTTAGACATTCTTTCTCTAGCATACTTCAGCATGAGAAAAAACATGAAAAAAATTCTGTGGCTGCATCTGAAGTGATTTTCTGTATAATTTTAGAAGAGAAACGGTAAGGAATCTAAAACCCAGGGACAGAGTTTAAAAAATAATAACAACCCTAAAAATGCGTGTAGGTTAATTTTTTGCTACATATTTATATAAAACAATAGTTCCAGTTTCGAAAAAAAATTACATCGAATTATTTTTTTTAAACAATTTTATACAGACAGCTCCAAACCTTAAAAATTAGCACCAAGGACACGGGGCGGTATAGGAGTTTTCCTGGTATTTGAATCCCCAACATCGTCCAAAACTTATTTATCTCGTTAATATTGTTATGCAATCATGCAACGGGATGTTCCCCAGTATATGAAAAAAAAAAAAAAAAAAAAAAAAAGCATAAGAACATGTACTACAATAAAAATTATTATTCAGGGACATAAAAGTCAAAAGATTGTGAGAATGCCCCATATCTTTCATCCCAATTAAAATTGTGTTTTTAAATCATGTGCATTTTAAGATATTGAATTAAATGTTGAAAATGGTCCTTTTTTTCATTTTTTCCAATTTGAAGAGTCCTGAGACCTCTTAAATAATTTATTTAAAATTTGCTTAAAGGGGCATCTACAAATCAAAAACAGACCAAACTTTGTTTTTTTTCCAATGGCAGTACCCAATTTTGATACTATATTTTAAATCTTTGGTTCAAACTATGCCTAGAAACGACATTTCAAGTCATTTGGATAATAATGTTTTGAATTATAAACATTCAAACTTTAGAGTTTCTAATGTTAAATTACATTTTCATACTTTTATTAATATCTCCTGAAATTATAATCGTAATGTGATAATATTTTGTGTTGTTATAATACTAAAAAAAAACCCCCAAAATAAATACATTGAATTAGTCATTAAAAATTTATTATAATATAAATTATACATTATGAATTATACACACAGAAATAATACATTAATAGAAGTGACATAGTCATTCTGTAGTATATCAACAATCGAGAACCTATCATCGATTTGGATACAGCCCCTAAAATAGGCTCATTTTAAAATAATTAATTTCTCGGAAACTAATCGTACGAATTTCATGAAAATTTGATTTAGGCTAATTGAAGGGTATGTAGAATTCATTTAAGGTTGCAAACTTGGGTATTGCTACTATAAAATATTGTTTTTTAATATAAAATATTGTTTTTTAAATCAAAAATAACATTTGCAGAAAAGAAAAAAAATGGTTTTATAGAAAATCTCTGTTAAATCGGGTTACATATTTAGATTATACGATTCATTGCTATCTTATTATACATTAAGAATCGCATAAAAAGTACTAAAATTAATACATTACGATCTGCGTTGTATAATCTGTATGTTATTCAGTGATTTCGCAATCAGAAACAATGTTAAAAACCATAAAAATATTTCGTCTATACAAAATTGTTTTTTAAATTTTTACTGTGTCACCATATCTGTTCAGTTAATATTTACCTAGTACTACCATAATTTCCGCTGTGGCTCAAATAAATTTGTTTCTGACAAGAAATTTTATTTTAAAAAGTAACCTATTTTATGTGGTATTTATTTCATTTTTTTAATAAAAGTTCTGGTTTGAAGCAGACTTTTTTATCCACGGGTAACACGCCGAAAATTACCGTATAAATGACTCTTTTATTTTTTATACAAAATGTGGAGTTATATAGAAGTTTCTAACAAAAGCGTTTTTTATTGGAAAAAAAGGGGAAACAATTTTTAAAGGCATAGTTGTACTTTGCATGCATAAAAATTTATCTTTTTACGAAAATACCTCTGTATTCTAAAAAAAGTAACTAATGCTGTCACCGACGTAATTTTTTTTTTTTTTTTTTTTTGGTGACCCGATGTCCTTATTCGCTAATATTAAGAAAACTACTGCATGGAAAAATATGAAAATTGGTAGTATTATAGAGAAATGGTGGTGGTGGTGGTGGTTGGGGGGGGGGGGGATGAAGTTGACAGTTTTTAATTCAAATGCTTGTTTTAAGAGTTACTTAATGTTAAAGTTGGTGAAAATCGTTCCATTAAAAAAATGTTATAGTATAAGTAAAAACTATATAAGTAAAAACTATTAGGCCGTGGGGCGATGCGGAAAAGTAACTTAGAAACAGACTTCCTTGTAACTTTCGTGGGGCAACTTAATTTTAAACTTTTGTGTTATAAAATGTTCCTAAGCATTGAAAATGTCAAAGTTCTGGACTCAAAAGTTGCACATTAATTAGAAATCAGAAAAAATATATCGCACTATTTTCTCCTGACATTTAACAGCCTATTGGCTCAATCTCTCCCTTCTCTCACGTATTAGCCAATCGGAAGCGTACGTTTAGGAATTCGCCGTGGATAGCGTAAAAAACTAGCGACAGATTCTCTTTTATGCTTAAAAAACAAACTTACAATTCTCCAAAATGAATTATTTTGTTAAAATTATTTTGTGATCTTATGCTATAGAATATTTTCAACTTTAAAAGTATACCAAGGCTGATTTTATTACCATTTTAGTGTTGATTTCCATGCAACTTTTATTTATTGGGACATCTTTAAGTACTAATATTAATGAAAACAGCCAGATTTCCTGTTTTGCTAACCGAACATCTGGTCTATTACGAATATACTTCATAATATTGTAGATAAAATATATTCTTATATGAAAACTCATTACTTTAATTATTATTATTATTATTATTATTTTTTTTTTTTTTTTTTTTTTTTTTTTTACAAATTTTTAATATTTGGTGAAACAATGCATGCATAAAAACAGTCCTGTAAATATATATAATAAACATATTTCTTATATCATGCTTTAAAGTTTCAACTGATTAACTTTCAAAGGAAAATTTTATGAATTTAAAAGAAATTCGAAGACGAAAATTTTCCAGATATTTGTCAGTTAAACGTTTAAAAGATCATTATATACTTAAGTGACGTACAATACACGCAGTTATACTTCTTAACTTGTATAGTAATTATTTATCCATATATATATATATGTGTGTGTGTGTGTGTGTGTGTGTTTCAGTTCGGGAAAAATCATTTTAAAAGTACAATTATTCTTCAGAGAAAATACATAGGAAAATACATATATACATTTTTCTATAGTATATACAATCAAGCTTGCGATATTCAAACTGATGCAATTTATTTTTTTTAATTTGACTAATTTTTTAAGGTTTTTAAAAAAATTTATTCAAATTTTCATCGTGTCAAGAGATATTTTTTTCATATTTTAGATATTTTAAAATGTTATTTTCATCTGAGTTTGCAAAATGCCTTCAAGACTGTGTGCGCAAAAAAGTAATTAATTTTCATAATTATTTAACTTAAATCCTTTACAATAAAAAAAGTTGAGGATTTGTAGACCATCCACTTGTTTAAAGTTCTTAAATTTGATAATGCGTGAATTTAGGCTATTGATAATCAAATTTTAAGGCTTTTCTCAACTCAACAAGCGAGAAACTTTCTGACACATTTACTAACTCATTTTTAAACCTAAAGGCAAAAAATTGGCAGGGAAGCGATTTAGAATCGAAATGAATTTTCCGTTTTTTGATCAATACGTTATTTATTAAGTTATAAGCGATTTGGGGTCAAGTGAGAGCCAGCTTTTCTCCTTTCTCGCGTTGGAGATTCGGAAATCCGGTTAAAATCTTCTTTGACCAAAATTTACGGGATTTTTTTTTTTTTTTTGGTTACAAACAAAAAGATATCAACTTCAGACTTTTTGCGTTATATTTATTGACATTTTAATTATATATTTAAATTTTTTGCGTAAAAAAGTGAATATTATGTCTTGTGAGACTGCAGATGTGCAGCATGGATATTTAATCGAGTGATCATTTTCGTCTGGTCACAAACATCTCAAACAAATTGGGTCACACTATTATGAAATAGCATTAAATTCTCTAAAAGTTGATACCAACATTTAATTTAAAAAGATAAAATGGTGGTCATTTAAATAAAAAAGGGATTTTTTTGCTTTGTTTTTTAACCTTTCACGAGCTCAAAAAAATATTTGAAAAATGAAAATTATACCTTTTAAACTTTTCGGTGATACAATCTCCAGAAAAAGCGATTAGCCTTCTTTTAAATCAAAATGATGAAAATCGAGCCAATAGTTCTAGAAAAAAATGGTCGCCCAGTTTGAAAAACAGGATTTCCAGTAAACAAGTTTAAAATTTTACACGTGCATTACGTTTGACAAGCGGCGTTACATTTAATGAGCAAAGAATATTTTAAGGATTTGGAATATCACAAAACTGCTTTAGGACAACAATCTAGGGGAACCCGGAGCACAATGGGGTACCGGGGCGGAATGAAGTTCGACGTTTTTCGGTGTCAAGGGGGCAGGGGCGTCGCCATGGGGGATATGGGGGGGAGCCTCCCCCCAATATATGTGAAGTTGGAAAATTTGAGCTTAGAGTTGGGAAATTCTAGATTTTTGAGACATTTTCTTTTTTTAAAGTAATAGTAAAAAAATTACGAAATTTTCATTGTTTTGGTGATTATTTTGAGTACTGCAACAGTAAACAAGTTAAATTATCAAAAGAAATACAAAAAGAAATCAGCCGCACTCAATCTATCATTGTATTTTTCAGTTCTACAAAAATATTGTACGTCTACCAGACCTAAATTTCTCTACTCCTGCCCATCAATAACTGACTAACCAGTTCCCTTATTTCCTCCAAAACTTTGTTCCTTTCTCAAAAATTTCACCCTACCTACACTTCTCCTCCCCCCAAAAAATCCAGCTATTTTAATCCAAAGGGATTGCAGCTTCTTTTGAAAATTGGAGATCACTTGTAGCACAATAGAAAGGAATGTAGCAACCTACTTGAAACACAGCTATGGGCAAGAAGATTTGATGAGTTTTCACAACTTTTTTGACTAATTTTGCGATTTTTGGACAATATTTTACTCATTCTCGTGCTTTTTTTGCTGCAAAAATTAGTTAACCCTTCGCTGTCAAGTAAAAAGCGTTATATGAGCAAATGCAAATATAAGAAGTCATTAGTTTAGATAAATTTGTCACATTTTACTTTTATTTGTGTGCGGAAATATATATTAGTCCTGTTCATTTATATTTATATGTGTTTATAAAATTTTAAACCAAAAGTCCAGTGTTCTGTGTTTAAAGCTGTTCTTAAAAGTTACTATAAATCTCAGCACGAAGAAGCCCTTCATAATAGGAAAAGAGTTTTCGTGCAAAATTTTGGAGCATCTAAAAATCCATTCAAAGATGAAAAAGATAAAAATGGACGATTTTAATTTGGAACAGAAATATGACCATGAAAGCAGTTCATCAACTGAAGAAAAAATCGACATGCACTGTAACACTGACACGTTGCACTTGAATAAAATTTTGAAGAAATAAAGATTACCTTACAGACAAGATCGCAAACAATTATGAATATTAGGATGTCACTGGAGAAGCTGAGTTCGGAAAGCACCGTAGGAAAACGGTTTCATCAAAGGCAATAAAAAAAAAATAATAGCACAGCAACGGACATTGATACACATAAGTTTTACAGTAAAGTATTATGAGAAATACAAGAAAATTTCGGGAATTTAGTAACGGGCTTAAATGACAGTGTTCCCTATATCAAGAGAATATTGCAGCAATGCATTCGATATTTAAATTACAATTGTGCAAGGAAAAGTTAATATCCACCTGGTAATAATAAGATAAAAGATAATAAGCCCATCTTGATATCAGAAACCGGATGTACATGACTTGCAGAGTCAAATAGAAATAAACCAAATCCCAACTCACTTAACAAACCTTTTACTCATGCCATGAAATTCATCACGCCGTCAAACTATATACTCGTACCTTAACATTCACAGCAGTTTATCTTTATGGCGTTGCATCCAATGAAAGAATCTTTAGTCAAATAAAAATTCAAAAAATATATTTTGCAAGCTACAATGAGGGATGACAGTCTTCACAGCCTAATGCTTTTAAAATATGAAAGTGAAATAGGGAATTTTATTAAACTAAGCGATGTTATTAACAGGTGGGCTTCTTTGAAGACCACAAGAATTAATATTAAGTGAAAACTAGTCGGATGTGCCAATCCCAAAATTTTCTTCTACTCCATACATGTTAATGCCTCAAAATTTGCAATCACAGTGCCAAAATTAAATGACAATTCTTTGCCTATAATAACAAACCCAAAAGGTATAGATTTGTTAAATTGTGTGCATTTAAAAAGGAGATATAAGCATAGCATCTTTCAAACAAATCATTGAATTTTGGACACAGCCTCTTAGATGTCTGCAACCAAAATTTTACTTAAAGTGCACAAAAGCGATAGCTTTGGACAGTATAGACTCAAGCCTAATAAGGATCTATATATGTGAAAGTGCTACTAATGTGTAATATGAAGTTTGACTAAATTCCGTGCATTAGTTTTTGAGATACAGCTATCGAAAAAACGTGAAAAATGCTGCATAGCAGCGCCATCTGCTATATGATATACATAAAAAGCTCATCTGCATCAAATTATGTCAAGGTTTAACAGAATATGACGTTTGATAAAATTCAGTGCAATAGTTTTTGAGATATAATTATCACTAAAATCATGTAAATCGTGAAAAATGCCGAATAGCAGTGCCACCTGTTGGACGATTTACACCAAAATATATCAGCACCAATTTTTAACAAGGTACAGTCAAACCTCGTTAACACGAACTGTTTCAGATTGCCTCGTCCAGTTGTATGTAATGTAGTTAAGTTCCGATAACACGAACTACTTTTAATACGAACAAAAAAAGTTCCCCCTTGAGTGTTCGCATTAACGAGGTTCAACTGTATAAGTAAATCACTAAAGTTTTATTAAATTTCGTGCATTAGTTCTTGTGTTAGAGCGCCCACAAAATTTGTATCACATATAGACAGACAGATATTTTCTAAAAACAGTCGAATCGTGTTCAGGACTTACTGAAACGTATAAATCAGTTTAAAACCGGAAGTCGAATTTTTTCATGAATCCAATACTTTCTTCTTGTAAAGATAGAAGAAAGTAAAAAGTGTATTTATTTTTTTAGTAAACAAGCCCATAAATAGAATTTTTATGTTTTCAGTTTCAGAATTTTTCTTTAGAAAGGAATGTGCAATGCAAAAAGTATGCAAAAGTATCAATGTAATTGTTACACACGTTGTGCATATCATTTTAGTCGAAAATTGGAGCAATCTGTTTCAAGTTGGGAAATTTTCGAATTCTCCCCCCCCCCCCGAAAAAATATCTGTGGCTACGCCCCTGCAAGGGGGTTCTGTCAGCGAGCGGCTATAAATAAAACTAGACCAACCTGTTGCTGTTCACCTTCGGCAGCCATGTTAGCCTAGTTTTCTCGAGCGTTGCTTTGTGAAGTTTTCGTTGCGTTATTTTTTACTCCTATATTGCAATTTCCGATGATTTTGTAACCAAGGTAAGGTATACATATTTGTTTACATTACAAATATAATTAGTACATGCTTGAAGTGCGATTAATTGCTTTTAGTTTCGTGTAGTTTAACGTTTATTTACGTATCTTTCACGAGTGACCTTACTTCCCTAGCCTAAATCGTGCCCCTAGGGCGAAACGGGTGGGGCAAGTTTTTAAATAAGAGGTGGTTTTAGTACGCACCTATTTTTTTCTCTCTTTTTCAGATGGTTCGAGGCTATTAGAAAAAGACCTAAATAGGCAATTATGATCTACTGAGGCAATGAACAATATTGTCAAGGCGGCTATTTCTGTCCAATTTGGGTATTTGACGGCTTCGAAACAATTTGATCTTCCGCAGTCTACTCCGGAAAGATAAGATAAAAACATAAAGAAAACCCTCACCACACTTGTATACAAGATTGTTAAAACGGTGGAAATTTTTAAAACATATTTACGGAAGAGCAGGAACTTGAACTCGTTAATTACTTAGAAACTATGGAGGGTATGTTATTCGGTCTAACAATGATTGCCTTGCGTAGCTTAGCTTATCAGGAAGAAATAGCATGTAAGGAATGACACTAGTCATAGATTTGGCACACAAAATAGCCACACACTTCCTGTTGGGCAATAGATAGCGAAGATGATGAGGCTGTCCTACTGTGTGAATTTTGTGGACAGGCTTAATATAAGGACACAATCAATGAAAAGTGTAGTTAAACCTTTATAGTCACTTAACACTAGAACGTCCGGAAATTTTACCCAATCTTAATAAAAACATTTTCACACCAGAATTTTTATTTAAAACAATTTCACTTATCTATTCAACCGAATTTTCTATAGTTGCAATTTAATTAATTTTACGAAAACAATTCTGGTTCGAATCGACATTTTGTCATTTCATAGGTGTCGAATTGACATCAGCTATACGTTCTAGTGTTAAAACTAAATAAATATAGAGTAAACGTATTCATTCTGCTTGTCCAATAGTTTTATCAGTTTTATAATTACTTGTCCTTACCCCATGCCCGGAGCAGAACGGGCAAATGACATAATGTTCTATTTCAGAAAAGAAAAAGAATGTCCTTTTGTTTTCTTACAATATTGTTCTATTTTTATGATTATAACATTATAATGTGCTCATAGAAATTTTTGCAGCTCTCTTAATTACCCCTTTTGTATTTTAAAAACATATTTTGAATTTGGTACCCCGTTCTGCCCCGGGTTCCCCTACACATTTTATGGATGAAAAAAATAATCGAAAATTTCGACACAAAGAAGTAGAACTTCTCTTTAAATTTCGAAAATACATTGGTTTCGGAGGTTTCTAAAGATAAATAACTATTTTTGGAATCGTGGGTATCTCGAAAGATATTATTCTATATTTTTGTTCGGGTTTATATTATACTAGCTGCTCTTGGCGACCAGTTTGGTCTCCCTTAAAATTTATGTTTGGGAAAGCATGCTAAGCATTGTATCATGTTACTTTTATTCATAATTTAATTGACTTGAACTCCCTTAAATATAATTAATATAGTCCCTTAAGCTAATATTAGTTTTTTTTGCAATAAAATATCTCAATTTGTTGATTTTCTGAAAACAAGTAAACCCTATTGGTTTACAATGGAAGTGTATGGGAATTTGGTGAAATATTAGAGATATCGCCTAGCTGGCATCACTTCTGGCGAAAATTTTTGTCGTCAAATTTGGCAATATGTCGCCAAGTTGGCGTCAGATTTGGCGGAATTTGGTGACAGAACAGGATCCCTCCCTACTTATAGGCATGAAGATGCATTAAAGGCTGTTCAATAACCAACGAGGCGCGTTTCATCAAGGCATTCGAGCGTTGCCATTAAACAATTAACAAATAATCGCGATTTCTGTGTCACGTACGGTAGAACATTATCTATACTCCTATTATAAAGAGGAAAAAATTGTTTATTTGTAGGAAGTAAGCTCTGGAGCTACCGAACCGATTCCAAAAGTAATGGTATCAAAATGATGGTGTTAGTCCAACTTAGAACATAGGCTATATCTTATGTCGGTGCTACTACCCCAAAGGGGGTTGTAGGAGCAAAAAACGTTCTAAAAATGCGATTTTAGCGTTACTGAAGGGCCTAAAAATATGAAAGTTTGAATATTAGTTACTTATAAGATATAAATGATGTCTAAGAACAGTTCTTAAACAATTCGAAATTTAAAAGGGGTGAAGATGCACAAAAAGCGTCCTAAAAAACGTTCTAAATGGTAGTTTCTACACAATCTCAGGAAATACCAAACCGATTTAAAGCCCCACCAGTGGCTGAGAGGTTCTGCTCTCGAAGCTGGTAGACGGGAAGTGCTGGGTTCCAATCCATTCGCGCCCGTCGGCCTAACCGTTTCGGAATTTTCGTGGTTTTCTTCGAAGCCTTGGATTTTCCATGCGTAAATACGGGTTAGGTTCCCTTAGAAAGACCCCCACGAAGGGCACTCCCCCCCTGGGCCTATATCCCTCGAGTAGATAATCGGCCGTCAACAATCAACCCAACCCAACCCAAACCGATTTAAAAAATATTGGTGTCGAAATGATGGTAACAACGCTTGCTCCAAGATAGGCTATGTTTTATGTCGGTGTCACTACCCCAAAGGGGATGCAAGAGCAAAAAAGGTTCTATAAATGCGATTTATGTGTTACTGAAGGGGCTAGAAATATGAAATTTGAAATATTACCTACTTATTAGATATAAAGGATTTCTAAGAACAGTTCTTATACAATTCGAAATTTGAAAGGGGTGATAATGCGCGAAAATCGTTCTAAAAAACGTTCTAAATGGTGGTTTCTACACAATCTCAGGAAATTCTAAACCGATTTAAAAAATATTGGTGTCAAAATGATGGTGACAACGCTTGCTCCAAGATAGGCTATGTTTTATGTCGGTGTCACTACCACAAAGGGGATGCAGGAGCAAAAAACGTTCTAAAAATGCGATTTATGTGTTACTGAAGGGCCTAGAAATATGAAATTTGAAATATTATCTACTTATTATATATAAAGGATTTCTAAGAACAGTTCTTATACAATTCGAAATTCGAAAGCGGTGATAATGCGCGAAAATCGTTCTAAAAAACGTTCTAAATGGTGGTTTCTACACAATCTCAGGAAATACCAAACCGATTTAAAAAATAATGGTGTCAAAATGACGGTGACAACCCTTGCTCCAACATAGGCTATGTTTTATGTCGGTGCCACTACCCGAAAGGGGGTGTAGGAGCAAAAAACGTTCTAAAAATGCGATTTTTGCGTTACCGAAGGGCCTAGAAATATGAAATTTGAAATATTAGCTACTTATTAGATATAAAGGATTTCTAAGAGTTCTTAAACAATTCGAAATTTAAAAGGGGTGAAAATGAACGAAAAGCGTTCTAAAAAACGTTCTAATGGTGGTTTCTACACAATCTCAGGAAATGCCAAACCGATCTAAAAAAGAATGGCGTCAAAATGATGGTGACAACCCTTGCTCCAACATAGGCGATGTTTTATGTCGGTGCCACTACCCCAAAGGGGATGCAGGAGAATAACTTTCTAAATTGCTGCTTTTGCGTTACGGAAGGGCCTAGAATCGTGAAATTTGGAATGGTAGTTAGTTATAAGATATCAATGATCTCTAAGGACATTTCTTAAAAAAATCAAAATTTAAAAGGGGGTCAAAATGCGCAAAAAGCGTTGCAAAAAAACGTTCTAAATTGCGATTTCTGTGCAATCTCAGGAAGTACTGAACCGATTTCAAATATAATGGTGTAAAAATGATGGTGACAGCTCTTTCTCCAAGATAGGCTATATTTTATATATTTTCCACTAACCCAGAGGAGATGCAGAAGCAAAATGAGCGAAAAGCGTTCTAAAAACGTTCTAAACGCCGATTTGTCACCAATATCTCAGGAAGATTCAAACTGATTTCAAAAGTAATGGTAGGAAATTGATGCTGACAGCCTCTGCTTTAACATAGACGCTATTTTATGTCGGTATCACTATCACCAAGACGTTGCAGGAGCAAAAAAGTGTTCTAAATTTCAATTTTTGTGATCGGTAGGGACTAGCAACTTAAAATTAGGCAAGGTACATATTTATTAGATATAAATGATCTTTAAGAACAGTTTCGAAAAAATTGGAAATTTAAAAAGGGGTGAAAATGCACGAAAAGCGTCCTAAAAACGTTCTAAATTGCGATATCCACTCAATCTAACGAAATACCAAAGCTATTTCAAAAGTAATGGTTGCAAATCAATGTTGACAGTCCCTGCTATAACATAGGTTATATTTTATGTTGCTGTCACTACCATCTGAGGGTTGCAAAAGCAAAACATGTTCTAATTTGCGATTTTTGCACAACTGAGGGGTCTAACACTTTGAAGTATGGCATGGTATTTACTTACAAGATGCAACTGCTTTCTAAGAACAGTCGAAAGAAAATTCCAAATTTAAAAAAATGAAGTGAGTGAAAAACGTTATAAATTACAATTTTTAAGCAAACTTATAAATTACAAAACCGATTAAAAAAATAATGATGACAAATTTTGGTGACAGAACCTGCTCAAACATAAGCTATATTTTATGTCTGTTCCACTACCACCAGAGGGTTGCAGGAGCTAAAAACTTTCTAAATTGCGATTTCTGTGATACTGAAAATGCTAGAAACTTTAAATATGACATGGTAGTTACTTATAAAATATAAATGCCCTCGAAGGAACGTCGAAAATAAATTCGAATTAAAAAGGAGTGAAGCGAAGGGGAGGTGCGAAAAGCATTCTAAAAAAGTTCTAAATTACGATTCTATGCAATTTCAGGGAATATAAACCGATTATGAAAGTAATAGTTGCGAATCAATGGTAACAGTCTCTTATCCTACACAGGCTATATTTTATGCCGGTGATTCTACCACCTGTGATTCACAGGAACAACAAACGTTCTAAAAAAGTGCTTTAAAAGCTTTTTAAATTACGTTTGTATGGAATATTAGGAAATAACAAACCGATTTCAAAATTAATGTTGGCAAATTAATGGTGACAGTTCCTGTTTCAACATAGCCCTTTATGTTGAGAGAGGAGGTAGGACTTGGAATTTGACATGATGGTTAATTTTAAGATGTAAGAAGATGCTTTCTAAAAAATTCAAAACTTCAAATGAATACTGAAATGAGCGTATTAATTGAGCATAAAAGTTTCAAAATATTTTCTAAATTATCATTTATTTAGTTTTATTTCATTTTATTAATTTAAGTCTCATTTTTCCCTAATGCAGTGTAATACTGATGTTTAATCAAACTGTGTTTTAAATAGTAATTTTTGAATTATTCCTAAAAGTAATAAGTACCTTTTAATAAAAAAAACCCTTTTAATAAAATAAAATATTACCTTTTAATAAAGTAAAAATTTAGTTAGTACCTTTTAATAAAAATTAGACATATAAATATCACTTGGCATATTTCAAATATTACGCGAGCAAAGCCGCGGGGTTTGCTAGTATATATATATATATATGGGGCATTCTCACAATCTTTTAACTTTCATGTCCCTTAATAATAATTTTTTATTTAATACACTTTTTGTGCTTTTTTTAATTTCATATACTTGGGAACATCCCATTGCATGATTGCACAACAATATTAACGAGATAAATAAGTTTTGGACGATGTTGGGGGTGCAAACATATGGAAAACTCATCTACCGTCCCGTGTCCCTGATGCTGATTTTGAAATTTGGAGCTGTCTGGATAAAATTGTTTCAATAAACATAATTCGATGTAATTTTTTTCTGAAACTTAAACTATTGTTTTATATAAATATGTAGCTAAAAATTAACCGGCACACATTTTTAGGGTTGATATTATTTTTTAACTCTGTCCCTGGGTTTTTGATTTTTTACCATCCCTCTTCTAAAACTATACAGGAAATCACTTCAGATGTAGCGACAGAATTTTTTTCAAGTTTTTGCTTATGCAGAAGTATGCTAGTGAAAGAATATCTAAAATTATATGACAGGAAATTTACTGCAGAATATAAATCAGCATTTAAATATCAATTTCAAGCACCGTGGCTTTATTGGTAGTCTTACCGTCCCCAAGGTTTATTCCTGCACTTTTCGAGGTAAATAAAAAAAAAAAAAAAAAAAAAAAAAAAAAAAATTAATCCAATGTTAACAACTGTTTCGAAAAATCAATGAACATTGTGGCTATCACTTAGTCTTAACATGATTTTCCTAAAAATAGGTGGTAATTTTCCTTAGCGTTCCATCCTTACCGTCTCTTTTTTTACCATTTCGTCCCTTTTTTCTTATACCATCCCCTTTTTTTACTCTACCATCCCTTCTTTAACACCCCTTTAAGACAATGTTATACAAAAATTCTGTACTACATTGTAATTATTTCTTATTTGAATGTCCTGTGGGTACTATGCAAATTCATTATAAGTAAAAATTTAGAAAAAAATAAACAGTTATAGAAGTAAGACGGTAAGTAAAATTAAACTCGCAAATTTAACTTAAACCTCAGTTAAATGAAAATTGTTTCGCTGCTGACCCTTTTTTCTTTATTTTGAATCATTAAGGCATTCGTCTGTCTGATTAAAATGTTATTTTAGCAAGTTTAATTTCGCCAGATTTTTTTCCCCAAAAGTCAAAAGATTGTGAGAATGTCCCATATATAGATTTTCGTACATTAAAAAAAGTTTGCCTATTTTTAGAGTGTACCTAGACTATGACGATAGTTGCCGCCGTTCTGAATTTAATGGGGTGGATATGACTTTAGTGACAACCCTTATATGAAAAAAAAAAGCGTAGTGTCAAATCGTTCCGTTCTTGAGATATAATTTTTCAAAAACTTGTAATCTGCCTGTTATTTTAGTATCTTTATAAGCAATATTAAAAAAAAAAGGCCGATAAACCGACGACAACTACATGATCTAACTCAAACAAAGCGTGCAGATTCCCTTTTTTTTTTTTTTTTTTTTTTTTTTTTTTTTTTTTTTTTTCTAATTCTCTAATAGTTCAAAAAATACGCAAGATTTTTATTAAATTTGAATTATGTAAAATCGTAGTTTCCTACACCAGATAACTGAAAAGACTTTTAAAGATAAAAAATCTTGGAAAATGGGTTTCAATTTCCTTTTTAGGTGCGTTCGTAATTATATAAATATGTAGCACCTAATGTCGTCCGCCTGTCTGTTCGTCTGTCCGCATATAAGAGAGCGAAAACTACTCAACTTAATGCTTTGAAATTTAATATATATAGTCGTTGCAGAATTTTGTCGAGTTATTTCAAATTTTATGAAAATCGAATCAAAACTCAAAAAGATATTAATAAAAGTTTTCTTCATTCTATTAAATCCTATCATGCGTAATTAATTCAATGATATCCCATGATAGATAACGATTCTAGGTTGCAATGGTGATCATGTCTTATTTAAGATGGAGTCCTATTATTTCCGTATTACTAAAATTAATATATATAATCGTAATAAATTTTGTATTCATGCATTTTTGCATAAGGGTGCAACTGCTATTGTGCCAAGATATGAATATTTATAAAACTAGTTATGGTACTAACGCATCTCATTTGCCATGTTTGACGTACAATCTCCAACTTGTTCATTTCCATTGTCATGTACAAAGTATGGGAATAATAAAAAATGTTAGGCAACTTCCCCCCTCCCTAAAAAAATAATAAACAAACAAACAAATAAGTAAATAAATACAATAAAAATAAAACACAATACAATTTGTAGGAATTCTGTGGAATGCGCCATTGGAAAAAAATATTTTCAGAAACCTAGGCATTGTTACCGGGAATTATGTTTAAAATATTAGACCTGAATGGTAAAATGATACTATACTAACTCAGTGCTTTCCTCTTTTATTTGTTTTTACGGATGTGAAAAGACGTTATTTGGCGAATTCTGTTTTGGTTTGCTAAAATGAAAAATAATCTTCTCGTTTATCAAATTAAGTATCCGTTTACATGATTGCTTATTCCAAAATCAAAGAAATAATTATCATAATTTCGGACAAAGAAAATTTTTGAACACTTTGTCCTTTTCACTTTGCTGTTTATTTTCCAACAATGAAAGATCTTTCACCGTCATTATTCTTTTGTTATTACTTTCTTCTATCTTTACAAGAAGAAAGTATTGGATTCTTGAAAAAAATTCCACTTTCGATTTTCGACGGAAATATACGTTTTAGAAGGTCCTGAACAGGATTTGACTATATTTAAAAAATGTCTGTCTGCAGGCGACACAAATTTTGTGTGCGCTCTATTTGAAGAACTAATGCACGGAATTTGATTTGGAAACTTTAGTTTCAGTTTTATACCTTGATATAAATTGGTGCTATTTAGTTTCTGATGCAAATCGTCGAATAGGTGGCGCTGCTATGCTGCATTTTCACCATTTACACAATAGCTCCATCTGAAGAACCAATGCACGGATTTTCATCAAATTTCAGATTCAGATATACCTTCATATAAATCGATGCTGATTAGTTCTTGATGTAAATCGTCTACAGATGGCGCTTCTGTGCTACATTTTTCACGATTTCCGCAATAGCTCTATCTCAAAAATCTAATGCACGGATTTTCATCAAACCGAAATCAGATTCAGTTAGACGTTGACATATGTTGTTACTGATTTGATTTTGGTGTAAATCGCCCAACGTGTGGCGCTGCTATGCTGCATTTTTCAGGATTTATACGATTTTAGGGATAGCCATGGCTCAAGAATTAATGCACGGAATTTCATGAAACTTCATATTCTGTTACACTTTGACATAAGTTGATGCTGATCTGGTTTTCGTGTAAATCATATAACAGGTGGCTCTGCTATGTTGAATTTATAACGATTTTCGCAATAACCATATATCAAAAACTAATGCAAGGAATTTAATCAAACTTCATATTCTATTACAATTTCACATATTAGTACACCTTACATCCTAACACATCCTATATCCCTATCACATATTAGTTACATCCTTATTAGTATGTATGTATACTGCGCGAAGTTGCCACTTTTATGCTCTTTGGGTTGGGAAATTTGATTTGCAAGCGTCTAAAAGGGTGGGTGCGGAAATTCAATGATTTCTTTGCAAATTGCGATGCTTATATCTCCTTTTTTTAAATGCACACAATTCAACGAACTTTTAGAATCCTCTTGGTGGGCGTATATTGTCATTTAATTTTGGTAATTTAGCAGCGAAAATTTAAGTATTAACATATACCAGGTATCACAAAAATGATCGATGATTTTGCTTCAATAACTTGAAGCAATTCAATTCAATAACTTGCAACTATTCAATAATATTCAATAACTTGCAAACGGAGGCAGATATTAAAAAAATTCTTGCAGGAGGATTATGTATGATTGCAGGTGTTTTTTTACTGTAATATTTGATTTTAGTTTTAATTTAAAAAAATAGATGGCGCTGCGAAAAATAGGTGTTTATTCCAAACCCGATTTTTGGTACTTCGGGATCCATTCAAAACATTTTAATCTCCTTTTTTCGCATTGGAGAAGAGAAAGGCCGAAAATCGAGCCTGGATTTAACGCCTATTGCTTGCAGCGCCTTCTATCAATGTTATTTGTAATTGTAACTAAAACTGGGAATCACAGCATAAAAACTCCTGACATCTTACATAACCCTCCTGCAAAGATTTTTTTTAAATGTCTGTCACCGTTTGCAAGTTATTTAATTTTAAAATCATCAATCATTTTTGGGACACCCGGTATGAGACAGAAAAAAGTTTTGGATTGGCGCATCCGACTAGTTATTCAATTGTTATTACAATTTTTTCCCAAGGTTTAGTTATGGCTTTCAGAAATTATTGTTAATGGTTTCACTTTATTACTTTGAAGCTTCAATGATTCATTTCCGAAATTCGTATTAAATCTAGCATTGCGTCCAAAATTTACCTTTCATTTACATACAGTATCAGCAGCTTTTAAAAATGTTAGAAAAATTTATCGACAAAAGATAAAAACATTTTCCGTTTTAAAAAGAATATTCGTACACTCCCTTGAATCCGAAATTTGCTATTTAATATTTAAATTGCTGAATTTTTCAATCACTTTATTTAATTGTAAAATTTTTTTTTTTTTTTTTTTTTTTTTTGGGGGGGGGGGGGGTTCTACGATTAAATAAGGCGAAATATTTTATTTAAATCTTGTCAAGGGTTGTACACGCACCATGTAAAAAAAAAAAATAAATAAAAAAAAAAATAAAAATCTCATCGAATATGCCATCACAAACACACATTTTTCAATTCTAATCAAAACGATACAGGATCTATACAAAAAGAGATAGAAGCATCCCTTTTAAAGTAATGGAAAGACTTTGACTTTGACTTTGAGAGGGGGGTTCTCTGGGACCTATAAAATGCAAAGACATACAAAAAAAAATGAAAATATAAAAAAATGTAAACAAATTGCAGAACATTCTTTAATGGAACTCGTTTAAAAATGGCTTAAAATTTTGATTTTTTCCGGATATTGTGAGAATTATTAGCGACATTTTATATATAATATATATATATACAGGGTGTCCGGTCTCAACGGTGTCCAATGGCTAATTCCTAAACCGTTAGTCATAGACAGATAGTTCCAATTACAAAAACGTTTTAAATCAGGTAAAGAAATATTTTAAAAGCAATTTGGGTCAATAAAAACATTTCTTAAAAAATTACGAAATTTAAATTTTTATACGGTCCCCCGGTCCTATAAGTTATATTTAGTGAAATTTTCCTTTTACACTGACAAGTAATACAAAAAAAGTCCCGTTATTCTACGATTAAAATTGACCGAGTAATAGCTGTTTAAAGTTGGAGCATATTTTTTGCTGCAAATTGGGGGTCATTCACAAATTTAGTCGAAATATAATTTCGTCAGATATAAAAAATGTTTGGTTGTAAAATTAACATTACAATATAAATTTGAAATCTTTAATCATTCTGGCAAATTAATGAAAAATATACAATTTGTAAAAAACATCTAATAAGAAAGAAAAAACAGAAATTTTGTTAAATAAAATGATTCTAAATTAACAGACTCAATTCTTTACAAAATGATACTACGTATTTTAAAATATTATTATATTGTAAAAGCTTGCAAAAGTTGGGTTATGACATGTTTTTTAGCTTTTGATAATTGATTCTTATATATTCTGTACCGCTGAATCCGAAATTTACCTTCATTTTTAACTATCATATCTGGATTTTTCGCAAATTGCAAATTTCAAAGTTAAGAAGTTCAATGTTAAAATTGAATTTCCTCCCCCCATCTCATCGGACCACTCAGCTGTTTAGCTGTAAGAATCCCAGGATAAGCAAAAATATCGAATAAATTTTTTAATAAAATAAAATAAAATAAAATAAAAAATGTTTTACATATGTTTTATAGTATGAGATTTTCGCTATATTTTAACTTTCACATTTCCATTTTGCAAAAAAATTCTAATGTGATGGTTAAAAATGAAGGTCATTTTCAGATTCAGTGCTAAAAAGTGCGTAAAAATCAATTATCAAAAGTTAAAAAACACAACCATCTCCTCTACTTTATAGTATTCGATTTTTGTTATTCTTTAAATTTGAAAATTTATAATTTGCGAAATATCCTGAAATGATGGTTAAAAATTAAGGTAATTTTCGGATTCAGTGCTAAAAAATACATAACGTTAAAAAACTCAACAATCGCAGTCTTGTATTATCTAATCTAAAACTTTTTCTTAAACTCCTTGGCAGAAATCTATTCGAAATTTTTAGTGTTATCCTGTAAAATAAGTAGTAATGGTAACCACCGAAAATCTTAATAATATTAGATTGTTATCGGATTTGCATCAGTATGTAAAATGCAATGTCGATCGGATATTTAAAAGTGGGTTAAAGTTCGAGCACAAATTTTGAACTGGAAAAGCATACATACGATTGTTGAAGTAACATAAAAACTTATAAAAAAACGTAATTTTTGTTAAAAGAAATCATAAGAGAAACAGTCTCAAATCCTGACAAAATAAAACATATGTTATTTTAGCGAATTTGAGACTTAATCATAATACTTGTAGGATTTTTTTTCAAAACGCAGATACACATGAAGTAAGATCTTCGAATATTTTAAACACTTGGTATATGATCCCTCAAAGCCAAGCCGAATTCATTTGCTTTCAGAGTAGAAAAGTGGCATAAGTCATGCATTTTTAAAGTTTCATAACTCGCTCAATTTTAGCATTATATGAATGGGACTTTTTTTGTCTTACTTGTCAGTGTAATAGGAAACAAATATTAAATATAACTTATAGGACCGGGGGACCATATAAAAATTTAAATTTCGTAATTTTTTAAGAAATGTTTTTTTTTTTTACCCAAATCACTTTTAAATGTTTCTTTACCTGATTTAAAACACTTTTGTATTTGGAACTATAAGTCTATGACTAACGGTTTAGGAATTAGTCATTGGACACCATTGAGACCGGACACCCTGTATATATATATATATATATATATATATATATATATATATATATATATTAAAGGGTCTCAGGACTCTTAAAAAAAAAAAAAAAAAAAAAAAAAAAAAAAAAAAAAAAAAAAAAAAAAGACAATTTTCAACATTTAATATCTTAAAATATATATGACTTAAAAATACAATTTTTACTGGGATCAAAAGATGTAAGTATGTTCTTTCATTTCACGTAATTAAAAAATTTAAAGATGTAAAATTAGTATTTATAGGGGGCTTCAAACTGTCAGACATTTGTCGAGCAGAAAATTGGTATAACAGCTTACGCGCAGGATTACAAAATAAATTTTGCAACTAGAATGAATGTTTTTGTGCCTTCTTTAGCTTGTAATAATTACCCTGAACCTAAATAAATTTATATTTAAAGCATTTTCATATATTTTCAATGCAAAGTTGTATTTAGCGATTACAAAATTTTGAAAATTTCAATAGTATAATCACCTAAAAATTATTTTTTTTGAACAAAGAAAATGAAATTTTAAGTTCAGTTTATACTGACTAACATGAAATATATGCTTTGAAAATTTCATGAAGAAATATTTTGAAGTTTTTGAGATATCCTGCGCGTTATGCCCAAAAACATCATTTGGAGAAAAATGACTTCAAAATTTCGGAAACGCCGCCTCAGTTATTGAGCTAGTATAATTCTAATAGTCATAACTTCTGTTCTAATTGGAAATTCTAGGAAACAATTACATTAAAATGTTCAAAAAAGATAGAAGTTTAGCATCTGAAAAATTAAAAATTTCGAAAATTTTGAAGCTTTAAGTGTCCTGAGATGCCTTAAGCAATTTTTAATATAAAGTTAGTTTTCATGAAAAAGCGACTTTGTGGTCAATGTATACCCCATTTACATTAGAAGTATTCTAGCTCTGAAACTTCAAAACCCACACATTTACATGTATTATTATACTTAAACCCGACCGGTAAATCAAGTTCAGTTTGGTATGACTCTGTTATATTCTTTATTGAGGGTCGGAAAAAGGTTTGGTTTTCATTCTTGCAAGTCATGTTCGGGTACACCTAATCTGTTTTTCAAGAAAGCCCAGAATTTTGTTTTAGATAAAAATGTTTTTATACATCCAAACTATTTATTATAAAAACTGTACTTACGCAGTAAAATTTAATATTAAAATAAACACATGATGCTACTCATTGTATATACATATAAAATGGATATAAAAACACAGAACTATTATTAAAACACCCAACATTTCGAACTTTATCTTTAAAATCATCATCTGGAGGTTAGCCTTCGTTCAGAGAATTCCATGGACATTTTACCGAGCCAGTTACTTGAATGAAAACATTGCTACAAAAAAGCAAAAACTCCAAAAAATGATTGGAACTGCCTACTTTTTGATGCATTCACGAAATCTTTTTCATCGTGAAAAAAAATCAGTAATATTACGAAATTTGTACTGGCAGTCAACGAAATTTTTTTACAGTGTTTATAAGAAACTTTTTATGAAGAAGAATTTTCAATCAATAATAATTTTCAATCGTGAAGGTGGGGGTCTACTTCTTTCGGTCAAAATTTTTCATTTTTTGTTTTGTGTATTTTTGCAATATGTAGATTGTGCCCTAAAGCCGTTTAGTGATATTCCAATTCCTTAAAATACTTTTAGCCCTCTAAGCGTGGCGGCGCTCGTTGAACGTAATGTTATTGTAAAATTTTAACCCTTTATCTACTGAATTATGAATTCATGAAAATTTTATCTTCTAAAGCCTTTTTCGGGAATTGTTTAAACAAAATTAGAAGATTTACATAATCATTTAATAAATTTTAAGAAGGATTTTAGAAATATTGATGGATTTAGAAGGACTAATTAAATTTTAATTTATAGGGATTTTGTGCAGTATTTATAACCCTACTCAAATCTTTTATTTTAAATATTTTTCTTAGTATTTTGTAGAATTAGGAAATACACAAATAATATGCCCTTACTATAGAAATATAGAAATACTTCCGAATTGAAAAATTCCTCCTTCCTCCCCTCAGCGCTAGAAAGCTGAAAAGAAAAAAAGGCAAAAAGAATGGTCCTTTTAAAAATATTTTTGTTATGTGTAACCCATAATGCTTTTGGTACAAGATAAAGTAATGTATCTATAACTCATTCTAAACAGTATTACTAATAATCGATGTATTAAATGAAATTTATAACAATTTACTTCAATGGTACTTATAAGTACCGTCAGTAGATAAAGGGTTAAACTCGATACTCTCGACCCCATGTTTTTCAAACTGGGTGACAATTTCGCTCGAGAACTATTCGACCGATCATTTTTTAAAAATATATATAATCTCTTTTGATGGAACATATACCATCAAAATTTATAAGTTTTGTTAATTATTTTTTCAAATTTCCAAAAGAGAAAAAAATGCGAAAAAATGAGATTATTTGCTCAAATGACAGCCTTTTTCCAAAAATTAACTTTTAAAGTAAATGTTAGTATAAACTCTTAAGAATTAGATACCCTTTCATATTTTGGTGACGAAATTTGTTTTTTCAGATGCTTGTGACCGGAGTAAAACTATCGCGCGTTTGGTGTTGGTGATATTTATGACGACCGATTATCCGCACGAGGGATATAGGCCCGAGGGGGAATGCCCTCAGTGGGAGTCTTTCGTCATACGATTGGAAGTTCACGGCGCACATCTGCAGGCATTCACCGCCTCACAAGGCGCATTATTGATTTTTTTTTTTTTAATTGCGCACACAAATTTAAATATATAAATGAAATGTCAATAAATATTATCAGGTGTCTCGATTAATGAACGTATGCCTAATGAAAATTACTGTTAATTAATTTCATTTTTCTTTATGTATTGCATTTATCTCTATATCAGTATCTACGTACGTGCGTTAGGGAATTATCTTTGGGATTAGAATGAATAATATGGTTTTCATATCAGTATTGTATGAAAAGATCCATTGTATAAATGGAGTTACCAGAATAGGGCCCTTTTTACATAGGAAAGTGAATGGCAATAGCAAATAAGATAGCGAGAAGAAATGATGATGAACAAGGGTCAGGTAGGTGGGGAGGCCTATCAAAATGGATGATGAACAAAAGAGAATCTCGTAGAATGGCTGGTCAGTTAACGAGGGTGTCAGTAGAAGGCACTTGGTTTGGGTTTACTTTACAGGTGAGACCCTGTAGATTTTTGAATGGAGAATAGGCGGTGAGAGAGAGAGAGCGAACAGTCTTGAGTTGAAAGTGAAGCGTGGAGTTTGGAAAAGTAGCTGCTGCTGCTGTGGAGTACTGTTTTAGGAAAGAGTGCGTGTGCACGGGAGTGGAGATAACTGTGTGATTATCCCGTTGAATAAGCTTAGTTGAGTATGGTAAATTGAGAAGGGATTAATATAATTTAATGATATCACTCAGTACGTAGATATTATCTTAACGTATAATTTAATGTTGGGCAGGTTCTGCTATATCCGTGCCTATAAATACAAATAGTGTGTTTTATTATAAATAGATTGTAAATCAATTTTCCATTGTGACAGTTATCAACGTATCGACAACGAAGGATTACAAATATAATGCAAAAAGTCTAAAGGTGATATCTTCTTTCTTTGCAACGGAAATAAAACTGTAAAAATTACGTGAACTGTTAGTCAAGGAAGCAGAACCTCTCTTTAATTATACTTTCACATAAAGTATATTAAATGAAAATTATTTTAACGTGTAATACTTAGAGCAGTCTTACCAAAATCGAGGGTGAGGTTGACTTGCCCAGGATAGTCTATTCCATCTTCCATGGTATCGCTCATCCACCATGTTAGGTTTCTAAGTGTGTTGAAATCAGTCATATGATGGGGCAGGTGAGCTCTGTGAGGTACGGTGGCATCGCATACTTCACAGGGTGCTCTCGTCCACGGGGTTCCCATTTGTCTGCAGAACTCTCGAGGCCGCCTAAGTCCGCAGGTGTTAGTGGAGAGGATGTTACGATAGGCAGCAGCATTAGAAAACTCCGGCATGCAACGTTGTGGATGGTTATTTTCGTCATAGCAACTGGATTTTCTGAAAAATAACAATAATAAGCTGATTTATTCCAGTTATATTAATACTGTTAAGAAAAAAAACTAAGAAAAAACAGAAAATGCACTGGGAGAAAAGTTGCCGTCTATTCTCCGTTTTTCTACAAAACCTCTGTTTCTCGCTATTCTGATTTTAGTTATTTTTTGATCGCTATTCTGAAATCTCTGATTTTAGGAATAAATGTGAGTTATTAACGTTTTCGATTCCTATCCTTATTATTTTTGGATTTAACTAATTTATATATAAAAAAAAATGTATGGCTCTGGGGCCTTTTCCATCTTTCCCCACGATCCCTGGCTAACTCTACCATTCCAATGCTCTAGAATTCGTAAGGAATTCAATGCTGCTTAAACACCGAAGCACTCTGACTCATTCGATCCTACTAATCCGATAGAGATAAACAGAAGCATAGCGACTCCTGTAGGTACTCTTGATGAATTGCATTGGTACATTGGTACAGCAGCGCAATATTAAAAGAAAATCTAAATAATACTCATATATATTTAAACGGACCATGTATTTGTATTGCATATTATCACAACCGTTTTTTATCGCCTTTCCTTCCCCTGGATTCGAACCTCGGTACTCGCAATTAGAAGATGGATGCACTATCCTCTAGGGATGGCGAACCAATGGCACGCGTGCCACTTTTGGCACGCGAAAGAATAATTTTGTCACGGCATTGCTGTGGCTCTAAGTCAAAATAAAGTGAGATTACACAAAATCGTGACTGATCTTTTCTAAATTCGATTTAATGGAAAATGAAACATTTTAATTGTGGCATATTATATTCCAATCTAATTAATTATGGTCTCAAAAATTTTTCAAACAAAGATGATGTTTGAAAATTATCGATAAAAATTTGTTATTAGACATAACTAAATTGCAGTGGTAAAGTTATGGCAACTTAGATTTTGTTTCAAAGCTATAAAAAGAAACTGGCGTTTGCTATTTTAACAGTTTTTCTGGCAGTCTATTCTTTCGAGTCACTGTTTTCACTAATGAATAATATCAAAACTGAAACTGGAAGCACTTGTCACATAAATCCGGTTCAGTGTGCATTAAAATTAACTTGATATTTAGATGCAACGACAGAAATCAAATTACACCACATTAATTTTTTTTAATTATTATTTTCTAAAATATATTTGTTTCCGTAATTATTGCAGTGTAATACCTACATGTATGTTTCTCATATTTTTTAAAGTTTAATAGAAAAATTTAAGTAATTTTTAAACCATTATTTTCCCACCTACTAAATTCATGTTTTAGTTGGCACGTCATAGTCATGTAAAATATTTTTGATCAAATTTGGCACGTGGCAACAAAAAGATTCGCCAACCTAGTTCTACACTAACAGGCCGCATCCTATGACTTAGTTATAGATCAAAACATCAGTTACGAAATTTAACTGGAATCTTCCCATTTTCTCTCAATTCAAAAAAAAAAAAAAAAAAAAAAAAAAAAAAAACATTTCCGTTTGTTTGTCTTATGGAAGATACATTTCCGCTTTATAGCTTCAGCGAGTAAGGATAAAAATAACATTTTCGGTTTATTCAGCGAAAATTTACGATTTTCACTCAAAACGAGAAGTTTCCGTTAATACTAGAACGTCCGGAAAATTTACCCAATCTTAATAAAAACATTTTTACACCAGAATTTTTATTTAAAACAATTTCACTTATTTATTCAATCGAGTTTTCTATAGTTACAAATTGTTTTCGTAAAATTAATTAAATTGTAACTATAGAAAACTCAGTTGAATAGATAAGCGAAATTGTTTTAAATAAAAATTCTGGAGTAAAAATGTTTTTATTAAGATTGGGTAAAATTTCCGGACGTTCTAGTGTTAATATCCCCTTTTTTCTTGTGAGAGGCGACAAATCAGAATATTTTGAAATGCTGCATGATAAATGCTAGTTTTTGGCTGTAAGTTAATAGTCCAGGCAATAGAGACCGTATAGGGACTCTACCTAGCAAAATTCATGGTAGTTCTGGAAAAAGGCTTACTATATGTTTTTTGGGTCGTTGAATCCGAATTTTTAACTTCCCACCAAAATTTCCCCCGGTAACCCCCCCCCCCCCAAAAAAAAAATGGTAAAATACCCCCCAAAACGGTTTTTATTTAAAAAATCACTTTTTTTATTGTTTTGGAAAAGTGTCTAGAAATTCAGAAAGTAGACAAAATTTGCAACAAATTAGATATATGACATTATGACTTAGGATGAAGGGGTTTGGTTTGGTTTGTTTTTTGACGGCCAATTATCTGCACGAGGGATATAGGCCCAGGAGTAGGATGAAGGGGAAGGGGGGATCTGCCTCGGAACATGCGCGCGATGCTGCGTGAACTAAGTTGGGCAATTCCACTTAACCACTCACACGTTTACATTCGCCCTCCCATGTCCCCTCCGAACTTTCTATATAAGGTTTTCATTAAGTTTTTTATGTCGCTGAATCCTAATTTTTAACTTCTCCCAAAACTTCCCCCCCCCCCGAAAATCTCTCCAAATTGCTGTTTTTAACTTAAATTTCTTATTGTTTTAGGGGGAAAGCATTACGAAATTCTAAAACTAGACAAAATTTGCAACAAATAGGATATATGACATTATGACGTAGGATGAACTGGGAGCGGGAGGGCTGCCTCTGAACATGCACTGCGGCGCTACGTGTACTAAGTTATGAAGTCCAGGCAATAGGGAATTTTACCTGGAAAAATTAATACTAGTTCTGGATTTCGACTCACTTTATGTTTTTTGGGTCGCTGAATCCGAATTTGTAACTTCCCACCAAAATTTCACCGGGCAACCCTCCCAAAAATTGATTTTTTGAAAAAAATTTGGTTTTTGAGAAAAGCGCGCGGGGAATGTTCCGAGGCAGCCCCTCTCTCCCCGTTTATCCTACGTCATAATGTCATATATCTTATTTGTTACAAATTTTGTCTAGTTTATTAATTTCGTAATGCTTTCCCTCTAAAACAATAAGAAATTTAAGTTAATAACGACTATTTTTTTTTTTGGGGGGGGGGGGAGAAATTTTGGGCGTAAGTTAAAGATTCGGATTCAGCGTCCCAAAAAACTTAAAGTAAACCTTATAAGGAAAGTTCGGAGGGGAGATGGGAGGGCGAGTGTAAACGTATGGATGGTTAAGTGGAATTGCGTAATTTAGTTCACGCAGCACCGCGCGCATGTTCCGAGGCAGATCCCCCTTCCCCTTCATCCTAAGTCATACTGTCATACATCTAATTTGTTTCAAATTTTGTCTACTTTCTGAATTTCTAGATACTTTTCCCCTAAAACAATAAAAAAGTTGATTTTTTTTTAATAAAAACCTTTTTTTTGGGTGGGGGGGGGGTGCCGGGGAAAATTTTGGTGGGAAGCTACACATTTGGATTCAGCGACCCTAAAACCATAAAGTTAGCCGATTTCCAGAACTACCATTAATTTTGCTAGGTAAAATTCCCTATTGCCTGGACTATAAAACGATGGGTTACAAAAGAGGAGATGGTTCTCTTTCTACTAATACGTATATACGAAATGAAGTTTGGTTAAAATGTCGCAAGTTGTATTCTGTTTATAAAATTATATGTCATTTCATCTATATTAGTAAAAAAAAAAAAATGTTTGCTGTGTATGTGTATATGAGATAGGCTGGGACATTTATAGAATGTAAAGGTCTGCAAATTTGCTTTCGTATAATTGAAGATATGTCTGTATGCACTTGGATCTGTGATTTAAGATTTTTGTTTCTCGATTTCAAACTTTAGACACATCAATGTAGTATATTTTCTTTTATTTTACATAATTTATTTTAGAATTCGTACTATAATTTATTGATTTTATGTGATTTGTTTTAAAAACTGAATTTTTCAGAAAAAATAAAAATTTTGTTTTATACTAAACAATTTCAGTAGGACATTATTGTCATACGTATTTAAATTTTATATCGTTATATAGAGCAAATTTCCGGCCCCCTCCATCCAAAAATAACTTCTCTAAAAGTAAATTTTCAAACGGCCCAGATTTTAAATGTTTAAGATAAGGGAAACGAAATAACTAAGTCGAAATTTCTTTCTTTATTTATTTTTTCTTTTTTTAATCAACCAGAAACATTTGATAAACCTTATTTTGACAGGGTAAACAATAATTGTCTTCATATATATATATATATTATTTATTTATTTATTTATTTTCTGTAGATACATATTTGAAACAAACATTTGAAAAATTGATTTGACGCTTGGATATGATGTTTCATAATTATTTTAAACAAAACCATTTAAAAACTATATTAATAACAGATAATTATTTTCAAGTATGTTAAATCTTCTGTTACTCAATATTTCACTTGTGGTCTTTAAACTATTCAACATTATAAACAAGAGGTTTTAATATTTATCAAAACTCCACCTGTCATTTAAAAAAAATACAGAGATGTTTTTCACTTTTATTTTTGCCCAAATTTAATTTTGGAAAGAAATTGTTTATTTTGACATAATATTAAGTACTATTAGTTTTTGAATTTAAAATGTTTAAAACTTTACCTAAAAAAAGATTTTATGGGACTTTTAAAAATGTTATGTAAGATTATCCAAAATTTTTTATTAAAGATATGTTGTAACTTTTAGAGAAAACTCATAGTAAGAAACTTTAAAAATGTGTTAGATACTTCATATTTGAAATAATTAGTTGTCAAAAGTCAGGAAAAGAAATCTATATTATAAATCAAAAGCATGTCTGTTAACAACACTGACGACATATTGACAGTGGCAAAAACTGACCAATCATTTTCGATTTTACATCCTTTCTAAAAAAAAAAATAAAAATAAAATAAAATCTAAATGTCGAGTGATTTAAATTTTTACACCATCGAATAGGAAAATAAATGTTCTTTCAAATGCAAATTTTTAAAAACTGTTTCTCAATTTACTAACTTTTCATGGTTTTAAAAATTAATTTTCAAACGTGAAATTTTTAAAAATCTGCCTCTATCGCATGCAGCTAAATTACAAAAATTAACCCGCTTGTACATAAAACAATATAAACAGTCATAATTTGTTTCCGGCAAATCATCTATAACAAAATTAAAACTTCACCAATAAATAAATTATATAATATAAATAAAACACACATTTAACAGACATGTAATTGAACCATGCGCTGAAACCAGTGAAATTATCAGAATTATAAAAATTCTGAAGTAAGTAGCGAAATCTTTAACTATTTATTCGTCTGTTAGCCATTAGTATACGATTAATACGAAAATATCACTTTTAACAAATTTAAAACTTTATTTGAATACATTATTGATATTTTTAATATAAAAATACGTTGTGGTGTTGCTAGTGGTCAATCTAAACATATATATTTAATATTAAATATCTATTAGCGTTTTCAATTTAAAAAAAAAATGTATTTCACCTATATTCTGCAACAGACGTCCGTCTTGGATCCACTGGTGAGTATAATCTAGTAAAACTTGCTTTATTTATTGAATAATTATTTTTTAATAAGGTAAAGCTAGGAGAGTCTGCGACATTTCAAAAGAATAATGATAAAAAATCTAAATATCAATTTTTTGCTAAACTATACATGAATAATTTTGACTTCATTTGTTTTTTTCTGCATTTCCATTGTTATTTTGTTGTTATGCTGTAATTTAATAGAGCAGCAGTAATAAAACCAAGAAAACTATTTTGCGCAGTCTCTCCTTACAGGGTAGGAGAGATCGCGCACATAAGTAGGCACATGAATAGAAGAGATTGTTATCAATAATAACTACAATTAAATTGTTAACAATAATAATTACACTTAAATGACATTGTTGTAAGGTTTTTGTGAGTAAATATCATTGTATTAGGAGTGAAAATTTCAACCAAATGTTTAAATAATAAAAAAAAGAAAGAATTTTAACAATAGTTAAAGAATTTTAATTTAAGTAAAAGATTAAAATATCAGAAAAATCAAGCCCTACTAAGATTGCAAAATAACATTAATCTACTTGATACCATGTTTAACTTGAAAATTACTTCATTTTCATTTCCACAGTTTTAATGCATTTTGTTTGCTAACCGAAGTTCTCATCGTCCACAATCGATGCACTTATTGTAGTAAATCGTGCAGCTTTCGTGCAATCACCTGCAACAAGCAATACATTGAATTCAGTCATTGGTCGAAATTGTCTACTGGTACAGTTCCAGATGTTCAATGCTCTCATCCGCATTGACCTTCGTTTTGTTTTCATCAGTTTTTTTTAATCTCACTTTTTCTGGAAGCATCTTATTTTCAGCTCTTTTTTTTTCTTGTAACGACATCCTTTTTAAGTCTTTTTTCATGTATATTTTGTTGATTAGTAACATTAGTTGCACTCTGTTTCCTTTTTGATTTCGATGACATTAAATTACTTGGAATGGGTGAAAGCTTTTCCAAAACATTGTAGCTGTTATTAGAAAATTTATTTTAGTTAACAAAATTAGTTTATTTGCAAATTAACTGTTCATATATTAAAAAATATATATAAATATTTAATTCATTTATTAAAAATATATTATTAATTTAAACAAAAATAATTACATAAAATTAATTTAATAACAACTATATTATTAATTTTTTAACAAAAGTTTTATCTGCAAAAGTTTTTTTTTTTTTTTTCAAATTAATTTATTGCCAAATTTAGTTTCAATAATTATGTATTTTTCCAAAAATTAATACAAAATTGATTAATCCATATATTTTACACGTAATTTGCAATTTATGCAAATTTATCAATAAGCTGCGTAATCTCTCCTAGCACTGAAATTTATGGGGAAATGTGCCGTCTCTCCTAAGTAGCAGATGCGCAAACTCTCCTATTTTGGTAGGAGAGATTGCGCGGCCTTTTAATTAAACATGGCCGCTTCTAAAATGAATTTTTGGTATTGACATACTTAGTCTAGGTTAGTATCTTATAAGAAATTGTTTAAGTTCAAAATATTTTGTACTACTGACATTCTATAAAAATTCTGACGAACAGTTATGAAAATTGAAGCACTTACTTTGGAAAAACAAAACAAAATAGCACTGCTTTATCCAAAACGCTTTGAACAATGAATGTGCACATTCATGTAGACACTGCACTAATGCTGCTGTACAACTACCTAGAGTCGCTGCGAGCGCAGTCTACTCCTTCCCGTCGAATCCCTTTGTGGGCGATCTCTCCTACCGCGCGATCTCTCCTAGCTTTACCTTATTTTATACATGCACTATAAAAGGTTTTTTTCGAAGTGCTAAATTTAAAGCTGACTTTGAATTTACCATTCGTTTGCTATGAATATTTTACAGCGCTATGTAAATGTACGACATTGTAATCATGAAGGAACAACGAAATTTAATGTTTCCGAGTAAATTCAAATATTGAAATTCTTTATAAATTTATTTAAATTTGTTTTTGTATTATCGATTATCTTTACTCTTTATATAATTTTTTAAATGTGGTTACATACACAAAACATATGTTTTTATAAAACGTTTAAGATCTTTTGCATGAAGCAACTGCAAAATCTTTTCATTTGAATTTTCCAAATAAATGTGTTATATTTGTAGAAAAATTAAAATTCATATCAAACAGAATAAAATAATACATATTTCGCTATATTAAATAAAGAACTAAATACGTTTAACTTTACGCTTGATATTCATAAATTTTAACCAAAACTTCAGTTAATTAAACTTTTTCTTTTGTAATTAACATTTTGAATTTCTAAAGAAAATGAATTTTAAACTATATGTTCACTGCAAATACCATTATCATCATAAGAATATCATATGAGAAGTTTCTAAAAATTCGTCAACCAAAATCCAAATAAAGAACAAAAATCAAAATTCTGGTATTTTTTATTCAAAATAGTAATTACGACGGTAACCTCATCATTAAAACTCAATAATAGATAAAACACAATTTCTGCATATTAATAGCCCTAAGTATTTAACACGAGGATCTCATTTTGGTAATTCAATGGTAAAGAAAAATGTCACCATCAAACTGATAACCAAATATTTGTAATCAAAATGTTGTTGGATGAGAATCTTTAGATGAGGGGGTTTGCATTATCGAAATTCAGTAAAAGAAAAAAAAATCATCAATGTAACCAATAACACTCAAAACTTGCATATAAGATTTTCATCATCAAAATTAAAAAAAAAAAAAAAAAAAAAAAAAAAAAAAAAAAAAACACCGACGTACTTATATATAGACTTTAAAAAACTTAGATGAGAATGCCGTCATCAAAATTAAATAAAAGCTAAAACTCCGTAAAACTGATAAACCCCAGTATTTGAGACGAAAATATCATCATCAAAATTCAATAAAAGAAAAAAATCATTGTCGTACTGATAATTTCGAAATTCGAGCTGGATGTTTCATCATTAAATTTCTATGAAAGAAAAAATGTCGCCATATACCCGAAATATTTTATATGAGAATCTCATCTTCTTCGGATGATAATTTCATCTCCTGGATCATTAGCTGAAAATTTCGAAATCAAAATTCAGTGAAAGAAAAAACTGTATCATCCTACTGATAACTTCAGTTATGCGATAAAATATGTTATATATTTTTTTCTTTCATAAAAAACAAAACAAAACAAAAAACGAAAAAAAAATCAGCGTTTCCTGGCATTGTTGATTTTTTTTGTGAATTCAAAACAAACTTTCATTATTTAAATCTTTTCTTTTGTAAATAATATATTGAATTTTTAAAGAAAATGAATTTTAAATTATATGTTCTCTATAAATGACATTATCATAATAAGAATATAACGTGGTAAGTTTCTAAAAAAGCATCAGCAAAGTTCCAATTAAAGAACAAAAAATAAAATTCGTAGTATTTATAACTCAAAATAGTAATTACCATGGTAACCTCAGCATTAAAACTCAATAATAGAAAAAGCACAATATCTTCAAATTAATAACCCTAAATATTCAGTATAAGGATCTCATCTCGTTAACTCAATGAAAAGGAAAAGGTCACCATCATACTGATAACCAAAAATTTGGAATCAAAGTCTTATTAGATAAGAATCGTTAGAGGGTCATGTCTTGTCAATTCAACCAATTTTTTTATGGTTTGTAACCCGACCGACAGGGATTTGGAGGAAACTTGGCGTATATACTAATCCTATCATGATATGAATACATCAGAAAATTTTCCTTCCTAGACCTCATGGATTGTGAGATATGGGGGGTCCAATTTTTGTATTTTTCTCAAATCACGCATTTCTGAGTCTGTATTTTTAGACTGCAGTTCCATTTTCAAAAAATTGTTTCTCTGGATCTAAAATGCGGATCATCTTAAAAATATAACCGTAAGTACATCAAAAGATGCAGATTTTAATAAAAAAATATTTAAAAATTTAATTTTAAATATTTGGGGCCAAAAAATTAAACCAAAGTTGAAAGTTATGGTTATTTTTCCAAATTTTTGTGACTTTACGAAAAAGGCTCTACACAAAAAGACAAATAAAATTTCCAATTTATTTTTGTTTTAAATAACAGTTTACACTTTGGGCTTTCTAGTTATGAAATAAAAATGATGTCTTTTTCATGACTTATGCAAAATTTTGCCCTGTTTTGGGAAACTGCACCAATCAAGAAAAAAAAAAATCTCTGCCTAACTTTAGCTGTGGTACTTAAATAACTACTGTGGCTCCTATAACTTGTTGAATATATTATTCAATGTTTCTGTCTTCTATTCTTTTGAAAAGCAAAGTTTTTGTTTTGTTTTTTTTCTTCTGAGTAAAAGGGGGGAGGAGGAAAGTCTATGACTGCAGCCTATCATCCCTAATTTTGTGCATAATCCTTATGTGTCCTTTATTTATTCATTCAATATATTTTCTTTTATTATAAGCATTTTTTTTTAAATTTAAACAATCCCTTAATTTTGTTTTTAAAATATAACTGTAAATAAAAAATCTTTTGTTGGTATAAAATAAGAAAATGCAATAATGACTTTTTACCAATCACATTTTCAATATGTTTTTTTCTGTGTGTGTATGTGTGTTTGAATTAAAATATTTTATTTGTATTTAACATTTTTTTTAAACTTTCTATCTTATTATCTTGGATAATTTTAATCATTTTAAAGACATTTTTTATTTTTAAATACCTTATATTTAACAAAGCCTAGTTCATTTCTACAGGATGAAACATATTTCTGCACCTGCCTTGTATAAACAAATTCTGACAAAGGCAGGATAAAATTTTTTAGTAAAGGCTGTTTTCGAATCAGTTAATCAAATTATTTTTAGTCTGCTGTTTCTCATAATAGAAGAGTGATCTATTTTTCCTTGTGCTGCAAAAGAAAATAATAGATGAATTTTAAGTAACTAATTATGCTGCAAGACCGCCATGACAACTTCTGAGAAAAAAGAGAATCTTGTCTATGCCAGATATAAGAAAAGGTAAAGCCACAGCCACAGGTCCAGAAATAATTGAACTAATTGAAAAGTTTTATAATTGTAATGAATATTGAAGAATCATGACTGGGAAAAAAATGAAGAATGTACTATACACAAAAGCTATTGTTATTATGTATATCTACATAAAGAATATTCTTTGAAAAATACATAAATTCATGTTACAGTATGCAAGATAATACACCTATACTTTAAAATATTATGTTAATAAATTTAAAAACAAATATGTTTTTTCTAAAACTGCAATTTACGTTGTTGAAAAAATAAAATAAAAAATAATAATTATATTGCAATATGTTTATTTGACGTAGTCTCGATTATGGAAAATTCAACGCTTTAATTTAAGTTTGGAATAAAGTAATTAGTGAATTTATTAAAAAGTTATCATTTTTGAACAGGAAAAGGAAAAGAACTATCTTTTCAGCATTTGTAAATTGTTTTTAAACGTATAATCATAATTTAATTAACAGTAAACCATTAACTGATAAAAGAGAATTTATAAAATATATTATACTTTGTGTTATTTATTTTTATTTTATTTCGTATTTTTTAGGGCTTAAAATATTTTATTGTTACAGCTTCACACCCAGTTTGCCTATTTTAGCGAGTGCACTTTAGCGTATAATTAACTCCATTCTTGTACTCCACTCGTATACTCTTATAGCCAATAAAGAATTTTTAAATAGATTTATCACCCGCACCCGGTGGACGAAAAAATGCCTTAAAATTAAGTTTTTAATTTATAATTATATTAAAAAATTATTGAAATGTTGTACTGCCATCAGAACGACATCTGTGTACATAACTTTTATAATTCTAGCTTTTCAGGAAGTGAGTGATAAATCAGTTATAAAATTCCCCTGTTTTCATATATACAGGAATTTACTTAAAGAAACGAGTGCAAAAAACGAGATTTTGTTTTTCTCGCAAAAAATTTCGCTTTATCGTTTTTCGAAAGCACAACCTTATACGAATAATGTATTTAAAAATTTGTTTTTCTCCTTACTTTTCTGCAGTTGAAAGTTGTGTAGTGGAGAATTTTACGCTCAAATAATCCCTTATTTATAGATAAAACTACAATACATATACATTTATTTTTTTTTTTTATAAAAACTGGCAGATTACAAAATATTTTATTTTTATAGAAATTTAAGTATATAGTAATTTAAGCAAATATTTTATAAAGAGACATATAGTTACCAATTTAATAAATCGGTTTTAAAGGACGAATATTTCCAAAACTTTACACTGCTATTGCATAATTTTCTAATATAGGATCTCTAACTATTAAAAGGATACATTGTTGATGTAGTATTTTTTCTAATTCACAAAGAGTGACATAAAAAGTTGACTAAAATAAGTAAATTTTTATCTTACGTGTCCGTGGTAGGTAAATTCCACGAGCCAGGAAAATCTTCATCATAATCTCCATTGCTATCACTCTCTACAAAATCGTCATCAAAATCCGATAGAAGAAAAAAATCGTCATCCTCATACTGATAAGCCGAAATTTTTGAGATGAGAAACAAGCTAACAGTGACTATCTCCGCTAAAGTGAAAACGGAGATGTTGTACGTCCAACCCATTTTCAAAATCGTCTGCTGCGGAGATCCGATTCTTTGTAAATTGAGCATGCGCAAAGAAGTTTATGAGCCACTGTGTCTAGGAAAAGTTTTATGTTCGATTAGGAGAAATTGTAGTAAATGTTGTTGGTCTACTAGAAATTATTTGATAAAATACATTTTCGAAATATATTAGAAAATAGAAAATATTATGAAGTATGAGAGATTAAAATAAATAAATAATAATAACAATATTTTTAATATTAATTCTATATTGAATCCTTATTATTTTTTAAATTAAAAGTAATTATTAATGCATGTATTTTTTAAATTTCTGTTTCCAGATCGTTTGCATAGGGATCCGATTCTACATAAAATTAGCTTATTAGCCACAGTGTGTAGAAAACGTTTTAATTTCGATTATTAGAATCATTTATTACAAATTTTTTGTTAAAATTGTTAAATATTTTATACAATCAAATTGAAAATTTGAAAAAAGAGAAGATATTAATAATAATATTTTCCCCATTGATTTCTTTTTAATTTATTATTTTTTATTTTTTAATTAAATATAATTATTCATCTATCAATTTTTCCCTTTTCTTTTTCAAAATCCTCTTCTGTATAGATCTTGTTTTTTGCAAATTGAGCATGCTAAAAGAATTTATAAGCCACTTTGTTCAGGATAAATTACAAGTACTATTAGAGAATTCACTATAAATGCTATAAGACTTTGATCATACTAATTAATAATCTAATAATTTAATAAAAATTATTTGATTAAATATAGTTGTAAAATCTTAGGAATTATGAAGTATGAGAATTTAAGATATGTAAATAATAATAAAAATACTTATTAGGAATTATGAACTAATACAATGTAAAATATGTAAATATTAAAAGCAATAATTGTTTTCTAATTATTATGTTTAAATGATAATGTAAAATATGTAAATATTAATAGCAATAATTGTTTTCCAATTATTATGTTTACATTCTTTAGTAGTTCTGTTTAAATTAAAAGTAGTTATTCATCAAGTTTTATATTTTTAAAATTGTCTGCTGCGGAAATCCGATTTTATATAAATTTAGCTCTGTTTATGAGCGGCTGGCACTCTCATAATACTTAACAGTGTAAAGTTCTTGAGGGTTGCCGAGTTGACAGCAATTTTACGCCCAGTCTTCAGTTGAATGTCTTATTATTAAGGAGAAGTTGGGAATTATAAGATTGTAACTGTAAAACAAACTGTAGTTTAGACTGTTAAAAAAGTATACTTTATAAACGACAGAAATAATTTATGAGAAATTAAAAATTAATACTGTGTAAAAAAAGAAAAAAATGCTAGAATACGAAAATGAGAGAATAATTAAAAGTTGTAATACTTTAATACATAAATAGTAATACATAAATAGTTTGAATAAGTTAAATATTTATATAAAAAATATGTAAAATACAGCTTTAAAAAAATGTAAAGAACAGTTAAAGTTGGGTAAGGGCAGGCAAGTCAAAAGGAAATGACAAAATCCACAGGTTTACAAAAAAAAAAAAAAGTCACTTTTCAGAGAAATTATTATTATTATTACTATTAACAGTGTATGAATATTATTTTGTTACAAAGATCCTTATTTTTTATATAAATTATTATATTAAGTAGAAATAAATGAAGAGAAATTAAGACAGGTTTGAAGAACTCAAAAGTCCCTCAGCATCCATAATCATGGAATATTTCGGTCTGCCTCGAAGGCGTTATAGTCAGGCAGTTCAGCGACTATTTCGTCAGGGAGGTTGTATAAACCTACTCCTAACTACTCGGATGAGAACAGGCACTGGTTTTTCTCAGCATATTTTTCTGGTATGAAATTCTGAATTTTATGAAACAACTAGTTTCGTTATTATCTCTATGCAGAAATGATTGTATCCTAATCCTAATAATATTATAAATGTGGAAGTGTGAAATTTTCTGGCTATAGTTAACGTCAAAAGGGATGATTAAATGCCTTTGTACTCATTATCCATTTTATTTATTTTCCTTCAATGTTCAAAATGTTCATTTCAGTTAATTAAATTTACATATTTTATTTGTTTGTAATACATAAAATAAAAGTTATAAGAATAAAACTCTCTGTCCATGAAATGTATCAATGGAATATTCTATTGCTTTTTCAATACTGTGACATTTCAAAGAAAAAAAAATACAAAAATTAATTTGAAATTGCAATAATAATAAGTACAGCAATTTTAACCTTACTAAAACTATACCTAATGCGAAAACCCAGAAGTGATTGTGTTTCAGTATTTTTTCTAACTATTATTTCATTCTAATAGTAATATTCGCCTTATAACGTCTGCCTTATAACGTCCGCCTTATAACGTCTTAAAGGTATTTGGCCACAGATTTGTTATCGTCCATTCGTTTATTCAAAAATTTTATTAATTAGCCGTAATTTTAAATTAAAATTCTACAGTTGCGCATGCGCAGTATATAAGTACAAGTCTACTTTTGGAGTGACGCGCTGCACATGTGCAAAGATGCTCGCTTAGTTGAACTATCACATCACAGGTCGAAGTTGTTTCAAGTTCGTCTGCTATTCGATCTTACTGTAAACAAGCCTTTCTTTCTCTCACAAAGTTAATATTATTTGGCTCTTTCAGCATTATTAACAATTAAACACTATATTGTGTCTATATTAAGAGCTAGATACAGTTTATTTCGGGGGTGTCATATTGTTTTGGTCATATTACACACAGAAGATTAACAAAGTGATTTCAGGCTAAAAGTTATGGACTGTAATCTCTCTTATGAATTTGAAATAGTTAGACACGAGAAGGTAACTAGCACATTAAGTTGTAGCTACTTCTTTGAAAAAATAAGGTATCATAAATATTAAAACGCAAAATTATTTGTATAAAAACAGAACTCAAATTTGAGACATTCGTATCCGCATCTGTTTTCGAACCTCTTCAATTTAGAAGGACATTAAACGAGTTCACGCTAGCGTAGTGGGTTAACACAGCACTTTACAGCTCTGAATTTTTGTGGAGAACGCAGTTTCGAACCCAAGCATGGCAAAATGTGTAGTATTTTTGTCGATAATTCATTTCAATAAGGACATTTTTTTATTAGGAAGAGAAGTTATAGGATTTTTATTTTATTATTATTATTATTTGAATTCTTTATAATTAAATAAAATTTAACACTCAATAATATTTTGAAAAAATAGTGATTTTATATTTTAAATATTTTGCATGTAATTACCAATTAAATAAATTGAGCTGATCTAAATATTTTGTTATATTTTCTGACCATTATCAAAAATATATATGTGTGTGCGTCAGAAAGAAAAGTTTCTCATCCATTTGCGTAAAAAATAAAACGGAAAGAAAAAAGTATATTCCTATAAGAGCTAAAAAGAAAATTATCTCGGTATCCAGGTTTAATATTTAAAAAACGTATAAAAATGTAAAATAAAATTCAAGTAATAAAAAATATATATTATAAACCGTTAGGTGCATCAAGTTTCAAATTTAGGTTTTTAGAGAATGAGACAGATAAAAATAAAATTCATGCAGCTTTTAATGGCCGTGTAGTTTTAATAAATAAATAAATAAATGAAAAAAGATATTATCTTTTTAAAAATGAGGTCGTAATACATAAAAATAAATTCTCTACCCTGTGCTTTTAGGTAAATTTCTGATAAAAAGCAAGCATAATTGGTTGTAAGTTATAAACTTACAATTCTTTCACTTCATTGAATATGTTAGATTGGCAGCACCATCTATTGCCTTAAAGAAATAAGAATCACTTACGATATACAGAAATTCGTCACGTAATTCATCATTCAATAATTAATTTAAAAGCAACAATTAAACAGTCAAGAATTTTTCTAATGAAACATTCAAGTTATTTACCGTCAAATCTTGACGGGCACTAACTAGTATAATATAAAGATATTTAAAATACGAATTAAAATTTGAAAGCTACGAAAGACAAACCTATAAAAGTAGAATTTAATAAATCGAAAATTATCTTTCGTACAAATAATTACCAGGAAGCCATCATAAGAGAGGGTTGGGTTGATTTTTGACGGCCAATTATCTACACGAGGGATATAGGCCCGGGGGAGTGCCCTCCGTGGGGGTCTTTCTAAGGAAACCTAATCCGTATTAACGCATGGAAGATCCACGGCTCGAAGAAAACCACGAAAACTCCGAACGATTAGGCCGACGGGCGCGATTGGGATCGAACCCAGCACCTCCCATCATAAGAGAATCAATTGAAAATAAAGATACAGCTTGTAACGATGCACTATCATATGATATCCGTGGTGTGTGGCGAGATTTGCTGCATAATAGATGAAAGCTCGTTTTGTTTAAAATTTGAAAAACTTTATCTTGCATATCATCTGACCAACAACATTTAAATTACAATGTTTTCTTCTGGACAATTCTCGAATAAGCGCAAAGAAAATAATAATAATATTTAAATCCTACACTGTAAAAAAAAAAAAAAAAAAAAAAAAAAAAAAAAAAAAAAAACACTGTAGATTTGCCAGCACATTGTGCTGTTAATTTTTCGCAATTACTGTTATTTTTCATGTTTATATAATCAAGAAACCAAAGGAAGCTGCAGCACATTCGACTGTGATCGAGTTTCAGCGCGAGATGAATAGCACTTTGTGCTGTAAAAATGTCGTTTTTTTTTTCAACAGTGTACTGATGACAGCCTTGTAAGGGTTGAAAACGTTCTGGGTTTTTCTAATGTATTTTAAGATATTTTCAATTTTTATTTTAAATATCTTTATATTATATGTATGCGCGTGAAAGTAATTTTTGTACAATTATTTGTGCTTTCATATGTATTTTAATTATTTAACTCAAGATGAACATAGCACTAGAATTTTAATTTTGATTTATTATAATAATTTTCATTTTATTTAATCCACAAAAGTCCCTCATAGAATAAAGTGAAAATTATTAGTAAAAAATTCTGGTATTATTTGATTACAAAAATAAGCTTAAATTTCAACACTGATCAATATCGCTGATATTTGAATTGAATTAACAATTCTGGAAAATATTCGGCGCATATTAGAGATATTTGTAGCGAAATGTTAATATTCCAGAAATATTGCTATGCATTGTAATTATTTCCTATAAAATGTCAAAATATTTACTTTATGTCTGAAATATTAATAGTGCAGTTGAAAAATATTTTTTGACAAAGTTGTGCAAATGTGGACAAAATGTCCGTTTGCACATTTTCTTTCTTTTTAGGTGCGTTCGTAATTATATAAATACGTAGCACCTATAGTCGTCGTTCAGTCCGTCTGTCTGTCCGTCCGTCTGTCCGTCCGTCCGTCCGCATATAACAGAGCAAAAACTACCCGACCGAATGATCTGAAATTTTTAATATATAATTGCTGCAAAATTTTGTCGAGCCATTTCCAATTTTATGAAAATCGGATGTATAGTTTAATTACAGGGACAGTCAAAAGTTTTTCTTTACATTACGGCCAATGGGAAAAATTATTGCAAGTGAATTTTAATGATGTTACAGACTTCCGAATGGTCTGAAATTTTTAATATATAATTGCTGCAAAATTTTGTCGAGCCATTTCCAATTTTATGAAAATCGGATGTATAGTTTAATTACAGGGACACCCAAAAGTTTTCCGTTACATTTTGGCCAATGGGAAAAAATTATTGCAAATGCATTTTAATGATTTTACAGCCTTCCGAATGGTCTGAAATTTTAAATATATAATTGCTGCAAAATTTTGTCGAGCCATTTCAAGTTTTATGAAAATCGAATGTATAGTTTAATTACAGGGACAGTCAAAAGTTTTCCGTTACATTACGGGGAATGGGGAAAAATTATTGTAAGTGCATTTTAATGATGTTACAGACTATGCACTTATGAAGCGCAAAAAAATATACATTCAGTACAATATGGGGTGCAAAAAATAATTATAAAACTAGTTATAGTACGAACGCACCTCATTTGCCACGTTTGACGAGCAATTTCCAACTTGTTTTTAATGGCACAGTATTAAAAACGGAATAGAAAATTTCATTGTTGCATTTGATTGACAGTAGATTTTAATTTTATAACTTTTATGTATAACAAACAAATAAAGTGAGTACAGTTTATTAACTTAAGTGAAAATTTTACACATGGAAAACGAGTTACAGAAAATATTTGGCGATTGATCTCCTGCGGCGGGCTGAAACCCAAATCCTTGTAAGCCAAGGATCTGGGTTCGATTCCCAGCCTGGACATTTTTCGCTCAGTTGTAAATATTCAATTCGTATGATAACTTTACCAAACAGTTTGATTGTGTTAAAATAATAGTTAATTGAAAAACACCTTGAAATTTATGTATTAATTTATAATTAAGTTATAAAAATATTAAAATGTTGTATTCTCATCGGAAACCTACCTTTGTACACAATTGTTATATAATTTGAAGAATCTGGTTAGAAAACGATTGCAAAATTCCATCTTTACTTACAAAAAACAGATTGAGTTAAATAAAAGAGCGTAAAAAAGGGGGAGGGGCACATTTTTTGTCCCAACTCTCGTATTTACATGCAGCATTTCATTATAAAGGCTAAAAAAGAAAATGAAAAAAAATCCGCGCCATTCCACTCAACTTTTAAACTCTTTACAGAATATTATGTGATCAGATAAATCTACCCTATCTATACTAATAAAAGAACAAATAGTTCTGTCTGTTTGTCTGTCTGTGTTCGATGGCTAGCAAAATCTACGGAACGTACGAGGCTCAAAAATTTTTTGAGGCTAGCCCAAAGTGTCTCATGATGCACCATACCTTCAGAATTTTAATATTCTAATTATTAGCTGAGTAATTAATTAATATTCGGACATCACTCCCATTAAAAAGTAGCTATTTCATCTCGGGTCATGAAGGCGCATGCCCAGTACGCATCCCTATGCAATTGAATGTAAATTTCGAATACTTTCGCAAGTCGCCTTGGCTCATTCGGTAAAGCGCCAACCTTCCAAAGCGAAGATCCCTGTTTCGATACTCGGCCAAAGATAAATAGTTGTTTTAATAAAAGAAAATTCACCTTTTTTCTGAAATTTTATGAATTTCATTTATATGAAAGCTCATTTAATACATAAGAAATCTTCTGAAAGGATTGCGTAAATTTCTTATAACAATAACAGTAACTATGTATATTTTAAGTTTTAAACACTTTTGTAACTTTACTAGAATAAAAACCTTAGTGCTGCCATCTATTATGATAAAATGAAACTAATTGCAACCTTTTTCTGAAGTTTTTGAAATTTTACAACGGATTTTTAAAAAAAAAGTTTTTAAACACTTTTATTTGTATTCGAAGAAATTTAAAATGATTTAAAAAATTTAAAATACAATTTTTTTTTTTTAATCTACTACAAAAATTATTCTAAATTAAGTAAATTAAACAAAATTAAAACTAATTCAATTTAATACTAATATAAACTAAAAATTAAATTTGATTAAATAAAATAGAAAAATATTTAGGAGGAATTATAACATTTAAAAGAAACAAAAAGCCAATGGCCCCATCATTTTTCAAAAATCGTAATTTTTAAGAACTCAAAAAAATTCAATATTTTAGTTTAGAAATAGAGCAATTTTAAATATAAGATTAATACTAGAATAGAAACCTTAATGCTTAGTGCTGCCATCTATTGTGGTAAAATGAAACTAATTGCAACTTTTTCTGCAGTTTTTGAAATTTTACTACGGATTTTTTTTCTTTTGAAAGTTTTGAATTTGGTGTCCTTTTTTAGGGACACCGCGTTGGAAAGGGTTTGAAAGGGTTATTCATCACGGCCCGGGCATCGCCGGGCTTATCAGCTAGTATATATAAAATCCTAATGAAACGAATTTATGAAACGACTGATTACGTTTCACAGCTACGTCTCCTAAAATATGGAATGGTTGAAGGAGAACTTAACGCCGATTATTCGTATTGAACCACAGGTGTGATATTACAAAAGTGGTATTATAATTTTAAAATTTGAATTGACTTTTGAGATATTGCTTTTTTTTTCTAATTTTAATGACATTTCTGTAATGATGGCAACTAAATGACTCCATCACTGAGCTCCACACTGGGTCACTGAGCTCTTCAACAATACGGTGAGCTAACTCCCAATTCTGATACATTGAATCCAGTGGTCCGCCCATGAATACAATGCCAAGATTTTCGGACGAAAATTTATGGCAAAACATAGATTTCTTCCCATAATAAAGTATGGGGAAATATTTTAAAATTGGATTTTCTTCTAAAAATAGGGCGAAGTTGCGACAAATTTCACCGATAGTTATTTTTTATTTAAAAAACATAGATTTTATTTAAAGTCATCTCAAATATTTAATTTGATATTAGTTAAAAATGAAATTTTAGGTAAGCTAAAGAAAGAAAAATGTAAAATTTGTTAAGTATCGCTCATAAAAATATCAAATAGGTGCAGAAATAACCAACATCGATAAAAAGTATGGTGAAAAGTTTGTAAAAATGCTTCTAGTATTAAGAAAAATCCAGGACTCATTACTTGCGCGCATTGAAGTGTGATGCGGTTGAGGCGGAAAGTGGATTGGGGTGTTAGCTCTCCGTATTATTAATGAGCTCAGTCAGGAGCTTTTTTGTAGAGAAAAAGGGAAAAAATGAAAAAGGTAGGGATTATTAAATTTCGTCATTTTCGTCATTTGTAAATTGAAATTGAAATTGAAATTATCTTTTATTTCAATGAATAGTGAAGACAATATTGTGATTAAATTATGTTTCTCAGGAAAATTTGAAAAAATATATTTTTTTTCTCACATTTCGGCTGCCAGGAATCAGTTTATTTTCGAAACCAAAAATCGCCTGTCATTTTCAACTTTGACATAAATTCCATAAATGTCAAAATCCATTTTTGAGGGGGTGGGAATGGAAAACGAAAGCGATTATTAAATTTCCTTTTTCTTGTTAGTTTCAAATTAAAATTGAAAATTTAAATTATCAAAAACAGAAAAAAAAATTGAACTAAGTATTAAATGATCATCACGTGTTAAAAGCAGAATGTAGGGAAAAATTGAGTCAAAATATTTACACGTAAATATTAACAAAATATGAAAACTTTAAAATAATAAAATTATTACCCACTAAAGACATTTAAAGCTGATAATTGCGACATATGTTATATGCCCAAATATTAAATATCGTCATATTTAAAGTGCCTAAAATAATTAAATCATTACGCGTGAAAAACTTTTATGGCGAATATTAGGTCATATTTCAAAAACTCAAATAATAATATTCCCAACACTTTTAAGTTAAATAATATATAGACCCGTGAATCTTAAAAAAGAAAGAAAACTTCAAAATAAATAAATTATTACAGGAGAAATGCATTTAATAGTAAAAATTCCGTCATATATTAAAACGATCTTCATTCCGGAGAATTTTAATGCGACGTCACATGGTATAAAAGTAGCAAATTTCTTTATATATTACATCTCTTGATGCAGCATAAATACAGGTATATGTGTTTGCACACAATACTTTCGATTTATTTTGTACGAATTACTATTCGATAAATGCATATTAGAAAATTTGTATATTCTTATTAATTAATATAAACAATAATTGCATTGTAAAAATGACATGAAAATATGTATTTATGATGTATTGAAATAGATAAAATAATTTATGAATAAGTTATACCTGTAACTGAAAATATCTAAAACTCGAACAAGACATAAAATATAAGCGTAAAATTTCAAAGAACAATGTTTTCTAATACTGTCGTTCTGAAAGCTATTCCCATAAGCATACTGATTTTTTTAACCTCGAACCTGCAGAAAGAATGTTGTCCATAGAGTCGTTATAAAAGTAAAAAAGATAGCGACATTTTAACCGAACCATTTTATACAAGCTTATTTTCAAATGTGTAATTGATCTTATTTATCAATCCCGAAAACAGCAATCAGTTGTTTGGACAGCGATGGATGAGGCCATGGTAACCGAAAAATGCTCTATTCTAACAGGAAAACATTGTAACCCGATTACGGAAGATAGGTGCCGTCATAGTAAAAATACCATTCAATCTTAAGTTAACTGGTAATATTTTTAAAACAGGGCACATTACTATGTTTTTTCAGGCTGCGAAGCCTGAAGGGGGGTAGGTGAGCTTAGTTCGCAGGGGGCTAAACCCCTTAACAGTAATAAAAATAATACAAAGTAAGATGCAAATTTACAAAAATGAAATGTATCCATTCGTGAAAATAATCTCTTGTTCTAAAGAAAACGCATACTTTCATAAGCTGAAACAATTAGCTAAAATTATGACGTAATTTTCAAAGGATTTTCTCCTCACCCGTGCTTATTTTTTTGCTCTTTTATAATCATATATAGTACAACGAGGAGAGTCTGCGCACATTTCAAAAGAATAATAATAAAAAATCTAAATATTAATATTTTGCTAAACTATGCATGAATAATTTTGACTTCATTTGTTTTTTATGCATTTCCATTGTTATTTTGTTGTTATACTGTAATTTAATAGAACAGCAGTAATAAAACCAAGAAAACTATTTTGCGCAATTTCTCCTTACAGGGTAGGAGAGAACGCGCACATGGGTAGGAGAGATTGCGCACATAGGTAGAAGAGATTGGTATTAATAATAACTACAATTAAATTGTTAACAATAATAATTATACTTAATCGATATTGTTGAAAGGTTTTTGTGAGTAAATATTATTGTATTAGGAGTGAATATTTCAACCAAATGTTTAAATAATAAATAAAAGAAAGAATTTTAACAACAGTTAAAAATTTTAATTTAAGAAGATTAAAATATCAGAAAAAGAAAGCCCTGCTAAGATTACAAAATAACATTAATTTAGTTGATAACATGTTTAACTTGAAAATTACTTCATTTCCATTTCCACAGTTTCATTGTATTTTGTTTGCTAACCGAAGTTGTCGTCGTCCACAATCGATGCACTTATTGTTGTAAATCGTGCATCTTTCGTGCAATCACCTGCAACAAGCAATACATTGAATCTAGTCAACTGTCGAAGTTGTCTCCTGGTACAGTTCCAGGCATTCAGTGCACTCATCCTCATTAACCTTCGGTTTTTTCCTTGAGTTTTTTTTATCCCACTTTTTGTGGAAGCACCTTATCTTCAGCTGTTTTTTTTCTTTTAATTGTAGCGGCATCCTTCTTAAGCCTTTTTTCATGTACATTTTGTGGATTAGTAATATTAGTTGCACTCTGTTTCCTTTTGATTTCGACGGTATTACACTACTTGGAATGGGTGAAAGCTTTTCCAAAACATTGTATTAGAAAATTTATTTTAGTTAACAAAATTAATTTATTAGCAAATTAATGGCTCATAAATTAAAATATATATAAAAATATTTAATTAAATTATTAACAAATATATTATTAATTTATTAACAAAAATAATTACATAAAATTTATTTAATAACAACTGCATTATTAATTTAATAATAAAATTTTTTCTGCAAAAGTATTTTTTTGCAAATTAATTTGTTGCCAAATTTAGTTTTGATAATTATGTGTTTTCCCGAAATTATTTCAAAATTGATTCATTCATATGTTTTACACGTAATTTGCAATTCATACAAATTTATCAATAAGCTGTGTAATCTCTCCTAGCACTTAAACTTATGGGGAAATGCGCAATCTCTCCTAAGTAGCAGATGCGCAAACTCTCCTATTTTGGTAGGAGAGATTGCGCGCCCTTTTATTCAAATATGGCCGCTTCTAAAATGAATTTTCGGTGTTCACATACTTAGCCCAGGTTAGTAGTTTATAAGAAATCATTTAAGTTCAAAATATTTTGTATTACTGACGTTCTATAAAAATTCTGACGAACAGTTACGAAAATTCAAGCACTTACTTTGGAAAAACGAAACAAAATAGCACTGCTTTATCCAAAACGCTTTGAACAATCAATATGCACATTCATGTAGACGCTGCACTAATGCTGCTGTACAACTACTTGGAGTCGCTGGGCGCGCACTCTACTCCTTCCCGTAGAATTTCTTTGTGCGCAATCTCTCCTACCGCGCGAACTCTCCTCGTTTTACTATATTGTTTATTTTGAAAACTAAGCCTAAATTCATGACTGTGATTTATTATTTGTACAAATAAATTTTGCCAATTCATTAATTTAGCGTCGGCACTGAACCCGATTATGGAACATTAACCCCCTTTTTTACGCTGACTAGAAAGCGCAAATAACCGAATTTATTATTATGTATTAAGATATGGCGTCTGGAAGGAAAATAGAGCATAATTTAAACTACCTATTCGAGATGTGTAAATTGTTTTCTCAATGTATAATCACAATTTAATTAATACTAAACTGTTAATTGATAAAAGTGTGTTTTATAGTTATTACACTCTTTCCCTTTTTTATTATTACAGGCTTTCTTTTATCTTACAGTTCTGTTTGTTAGTATGTGGCAGTCAAATCTACTTACTTATTTTTCATTCCCTTTTTGTTGACTCAGAGCTTTGAAATTTTGAATACATATGTATTCCTGAGGGAAATACATGAATTGGATATATAATTTTTTTAATTCGATCTCTAATGGGGGCAACTGGGGAAAATTTTAAATTAGTCGGTTGCGCCAATCCTAAAACTTTCTTCTATCTCATACATGTTAATAACTCAAAATTCGCTACCACAGTGCCAAGATTAAATGACAATCTATGTCAATCATGAGGATTGTAAAGGTATAGGTTCACTAAATTGTGTGCATTTAAAAAAGGAGATATAAGTATTGCATTGTTTCAAACAAATCATTGAACTTCGGAACCCACCCTCTTAGATGTCCGCAACCAAAATTTCCAACTCAAAGATTAAAAAATCAACACCTGATGTTCAATATACACCCAAGTCTAATAAGGATCTATTTACGTGAAAATGTAAGAGAATATTAAGCTTGATTATAATGCGTGCATCAGTTTTTCAGATACAGCTTTTGCAAAAATCGTGAAAAAATTAGCATAGCAGCGTCATCTGTTGTGCGATTTCCAACAAAGCCTAATCAGTAACAGCTTACAACAACGCCTAACTGAATGTGAAGTTTGATGAAAACCCATGCATTAGTTCGTGAGATAGGGCTATTGCGGAAATCGTACAAAATGCAGCACGGCAGCGCCACCTGTTGGGCTCTATGCACCAAAAACTAATCAGCACCAGCTTACATCAAGGTCTAACTGAATCTAAAGTTTTATTAAATTCCGTACATTGTTGAAATACAGTTAATTGTTGAAATACAGTTATTGATATGTGAAAAATAGCAGCACCACCTGCTCGGTCATATACATCAAAAACTTATAAGCCATAATTTAAGTAAATTTGTAACTGAATCTGAAGTTTGATGAAAAACCATGCGTTAGTTCTTGAGGTAGAGCTATTCCGAAAATAAAAAAAATGCAGCATAGCAGCACCACATTTTGGGCGATATACACCAAAAACTAATCAGACCACTTTATATCAAGGTCTAATTGAATCTAAAGTTTTATGAAATTCCGTGCATTAGTTCTTGAAATAGAGCGCCTTCAAAATTTTCGTCAAATACAGACAGGCAGACTCACAGAGTGACAGACAGACATTTTCAAAAAATCATCAAATCGTGTTCAGGACCTTCTAAAACGTATAAATCCATCGAAAACAGGAAGCCAAATTTTTTCACGAATCCAATACTTTCTTCTTGTAAAGATAGAAGAAAGTTAAAAATCACCATATCTTATAAACGAATGGAAATAAAATATTGAAACTTGACATACTTATATTATGACTAAAATTAGTAAACTAGTGTTTCGGATATTTTTGAAATTCGACGTCTAATGGGAGGAGGGGGGGCATTTCTCAAGATCCCTCCATTTTCGAAAGACATCGCAAAAACTCTACTTAAGGTTAAACTAACACTACTAAAGTTAACACTACTTAAACTTAATGATTGCTCAATTACAGTTTGATTTGCAATAGAGAAAACATTATCAGCTTCAATAATGATTATTTTCTGAAAAGCACTAATGACACGGTTACCACAATAGCGCCAAATTTTGGCCAACTTGTCGAAATATCGTCAAATTTGGCGACAAAAATAAGTTGCTCCCTATGAAGCAAATTTGTCGATAACTGGTTAATTCGGCGAAATTCCCATTTAGATTAATTAATCCATGTTTCCACATTTTTGCGAATTTTAATGAAAGCATGTTTATTTTAAAATTATTTTTTTTACATGTGTAATTATTATTAAATTTAATATCTACATTTTAGTAATAAAAATATTGCATTGTTGCAGTTATACAGACAGTTGGCCTTTGGCGAGCGTAGTTTAGAACATCATTCAAAACATTGTTGTTCTAACTTGTATACAACTAGAACCATAAAGAATATTTGACGATTTATCAACTGCGGAGGGCTAATGGAAAAATGCGTTAAAGTTATTAATATATAATTAATTTCTATAAATTTTTAAATGTTTTAGTTCCATCGGTAATACATACACCTTTGATTATCGTTTTTATAATTCTAGCCTATAACAAAAAGAGTTAACATCAATTACAAAATTCCATCTTCGCCTAAAAAAGGTTAAGGCAAATAAAAGCGTATGTAAAGAGGCACGCTAGGGACCTGAAAACGACTAAGAAACCAACACACATTCAGAAATATGCATGCACATATACTGGGTGTCCTAAAATGGGCTGACTGTTTTTAAAATTCAATAACTTGCAAATAGTGATAGCTTTAAAAAAAATTCATGCAGGAGTGTTATTAAAGATGTCGGGAGTTTTCATACTACCATTTCTGGTTTCAGTTACAAGTAACAGCGGTAGATGATGCTGAAAGAAACAAACGCTCATCGAGTTTCAAAACCGAAATAACCAAACATTGATGCAAACGAAGGAGGTTAAACATATAGAATGGCCTCACTCTGGCTGAGTTCAGAATGGCCTTAAGAACAAGATTGAAAATGCGAATAACCATTCCATATGTTTAACCTCATTTGCTCGTATCAATGCTTAATTTCAATTTTCCCTCTCAATTGAGAGCCTGTTTCTTGCAGCACCATTTATCGATTTTATTAGGAACTAAAACCGAGAATCGCAGTAAAAAATCTCCTGACATCTTACATAACCCTAATGTAAGATATTTTTAATAGCTGTCACCAATCGCAAATTACTGAATTTAAAAAAGTCACTCCATATTAGGAGATCTGGTAAAACCATTGTAGAAATACCGTGTATCGATCTCATCTCACATGATCAGTATAAACCGAGTTACTAGCTTAGAGTAACTGTATTCGCCTTCTGCTCGACGTTAACGTTCTCGCCTCTTGATAATGAAATCTATGGTTCGTATCCCATCGGCGCCAATCACACACTCCCTAAAGTGGTGACCCGGATGCACGCTAAATCGCAACCTTCAACAACAATCATCTCCTCTCATAACCAACAGGCAGCACCAAATAAATCATCTCCAGCAAGCTAAGCCTGTGAAACGCTCACAGCACATAAGCCTGGCATGCTGCGCATCACTCACGAGTGCATATCGCTCGTCAGATGTCAACAAGATGTCTTTCTCACTGGGGAGGGAGTGTGAAGCGATATCATCTCACATGATCAGTATAAAGCGAGTTACTAGCGTAGAGTAACTGGCTTGGCCTTTTGCTCGATGCTAACGTTCTCGCCTCCTGATCATGAGATCCGTGGTTCGTATCCCATCGGTGCCAAATAGATCGCTCGCCTCAACCGAAAACAGATTCATGGAATTTCAAAATGTAAAAATACACAAATATTTCGATAATCGTTTTTTTTTCATCATATTTGCAATACTTTCTTTACGCTATATATGTCCTTAAATTAAGAAGTTCAATAAAAACGTAATTTTTTTTTCTAGATTTTTGTGGCTCAGGCTATCTTAAATTATTTCATTCTCCTTAAATTTCTTCTAGTCTCGTGAAATGGTAATAACTGAATTTCTGCCACGGGGGCATTGTACTGTTCATTTTAACTGCAACTGTATCGTAAGAAAGGTTTTCAAAATAATAATGCACTGTTAAACTATTATTTAATGAAATACATAAAATGAAGTACTGTCTTAAAAACGTACTATCATAAAGTTTCCGATTGTTTCTTTCAATAATGAAATTAATAAGACCGATAAATCCTTTAAAATTGTTATTAAATAAATACTATTTCTTCGTCAAAGGTTTTCAGTGGTAATATGAGATTCCTCAAAGTTAAGTTAATTTTTGGTATATTTTTATTCCTTTTAGCTTTTCTGTGTGTCAGCCTTATTGTAAGCATTAGTAAGTTATCAATTTTAGGTATCGTAGTTTTATGTTTTCTTTGAAATATACATATTATAAAAGGTACCTTTATTATAATAGTACCCCGTCATGCTCTTGGCTCTTTTTTAAAAAAGATTGGCGCAATTCGGCCTTATTGTATTGTGGTATTTTTGCCAAATGCTATTAACAGCTACTAAGACTGGTGGGAAGAGTTTCGTATCCTCGCTGCTTGGCGCATTTAAGGAAAAAAAAAAAAAAAGGGAACAGATGTTATATATTCCCGCGGCTGCCATCTTGGATTTTTTTCTTGACGATGTTTTGTTGGCGTTTATCGATAAGGCAACCCCGACTAGTGACGTGTTCTGGCAACCCCGTTAAGCCTAACATGCTCATAAATCTGCTTGGCGATTATTACTTGGCGGAAAAGGGATTTTCACGCCGATAAAAAATCCAAGATGGCGGCCGCGGGAATATATAACATCTGTTCCAAAAACAGAAACCAAAATGGTACCAAAATACGATTTTATTATCTTGCAGGTTTTTTTTTCAAGATGGCGGAAAAACATGTCTCTTTAAATATTTATAAACATACGTTTATTAGAACATGTTTTTGCGTCATCTTAAAAAGTTACGAGGCTAACGAAAAAGACAGGCTATAGCGGTGCATTCCGACATTCCGCGTATCTTTTTTTACAGATAGCTGGAGTCACGTGATGCTCGAATGCACCAATGCAGGTGCACGAAAAGAGCATCACGTCACCCTAGCGGTCTCTAAAAAAAGACACTTGGGAAGCACCGCGGTAGCTCTCTTTTTCGTTAGCCTCGAAAAAGTTAGGTACGATGCTAAAACAATATTTTATCGACATTCTAGACATTTTAACAAGCAATGAAAATACATAAAGATATTTAACAAACCTAACAGATCTTTTTGTGATTAAAATTGTTATTGTTAGGGGGTGCTTTGTCTTTAAACGGATGTAGAAGCAAAAATCGTTGTAAAATTGCGATTTTTGTGATGCTGCTGCGGTAGAAACTGGAAATTTGGGTTGGTGATTATTTTTAAGATTTAGTAACTCGCTAAGAATGCTTTCTAAAAAATTCGAAATTTAAAAGGACAAAATGAGCAGTAAACGTTGTCAAAACATTTTAAATTAAGATTTCATTGTATTTGTTCGAGTTAGCTGGAAATTCAGTATATTGGTTACTTTAAGGTACAGATGCTCATTATAAAATTTAAAAATTCGAAATTTAAAGGTGTGAAATGAGCTGTAAAGTATCTAAATTACGGTTCATTTGGAATTGTTAGGGATAGAAAAGTAAAATTTGACACGCCTCTTATTTTTAATACGTAAATGATCGTACAGAACAGTTCGCGAAATCTGAAACCATGCAGAAGGAAAAAGTGTTCAAAAATTGCTATTTTTGTGATGCTGCTGGTGCTACAAACTGGAAATTTGGCATGGTAGTTATTTTTAAGATTTAAGAACTCGCTAAGAATGGCTTTTAAAAAAAGGTTGAATTGAGCGAAAAACTTTCTAAAAACTTTCTAAACTATGATTTATCTGAAATTGTTTAGGATAGACACTTGAAATTTGAAATGCCTATTATTTTAGAGACGTAAATGCACCCACAGAACAGTTTTCTAAAAATTTCTAAATTTTAAGAGGTGCAGTAACAAAAATGTTCTAAAATTGAAATTTCTGTGATATAGTTCTTATAGAAGCTTGGATAACTAGAAGATAGGAATTTGACATTGTGGTTACTTTGTTACTTTAAAGGGTAAATACTAAGAACGGTTTCTAAAAAATCGACACTTCAAATGAAAAATTAAATCAGTGCAACACTTTCAAAATCTATATATACAGAGAGCAAAAAAAGTATTTGCACGCAGACGATTTTTTGCATAAGTAACCATAGAAAGCAAATTTGATACTATTCTCTTAATTATTCATTTATTTAAATAAGAAGAAAATAAAAATAACTACCCATTTTCCTTAAACAGTAATATTACACATTTTAAAAATAAATTAATATTTTCTCATACCTAAAAAGTATTTGGACAAGAAGCATTGACTGTTAAAAATGGCATTAAATGTGAACATTATGCAGATGTTTAGCATATCAGTCTCGCAGTACATTAGCCCCGCACTTTAAAGTCACGTAACATATTAACTGGAGCAGGGATTCTGGGGAGTTTTTGTTCTAATTGCGCTGAAAACTTGTGAACTGTCTGTTGCTACCTGTGAGAAGATTATATTTCTTCACAATTCTGGATTAAGTTACCAAGGAATAGGTAAAAAATTAAATCTAAACTTTTCTAGTGTTCGTTATGTAATTAAGAAGAAAAAAGAAACTGGTTCGACAATAAATAAGCCGCGAACTGGACGACCTCCAAGAAAGCTGAATACCAGGCAAAGAAGAGCCATTATAAAAGAATCTTCAAAAAACCCTTTTCTAAGTGCTCGAGAATTGGCTGTTGATGTCGCTTCAACGTCGGGAACAATAGTTACACCACAATCAATTACAAATATTCTTCATGATGCAAAAATTCGAGGAAGAGCCCCTCGAAAAAAAAAAAACATTTATTAGTGAAACAAATAGGGTGAAAAGACTTGAATTTGCAAAAGCTTATGTCAGCCAACCACTAGAGTTTTGGAAAACTGTTATTTTATTCCGATGAAAGTGAGTTCAATATTTTTGGCTCAGATGGTAAGAAAACTGTATGGCGAAAGCCAAATACTTCTCTTCAAATTAAAAACTTGAAACCAACTGTAAAACATGGCGGTGGTCATGTAATGATTTGGGGATGCATGTCTTTTAACGGAGTTGGCGAAATGACCTTTATTGAAGGCAATATGAATGCTAAACAATATATTAATATATTGCGAGATCATTTATCTAATAATGCTCTGAAATTAGGAATTCCTAATTCATATTATTTCCAACAGGATAACGATCCGAAACACACTACATATGGCTATGGTTGCTTTATAATGTAAAAAATCAATTGAAAACGTCACCACAATCAGTAGACCTCAACCCGATTGAAAATTTATGGCATATTTGGGATGTGAAAATAAGGAAAAAGAAAATTTCTAACAAATCAGAACTCAAGCAAGCTCTTAGGGAAGAATGGCTACAAATCAGCAGTGAAACACGTCACAAATTAATAGAATCAATGCCCAGACGATTACAAGCTGTAATGGAAGAAAAGGCAAGTAAATATTAGCACTGTTTTTAACTTATAAATAAGTCCTCTAGTTCTATTTTTATTGCTAGTGTGCAAATATTTTTTTGGCAGTACAGCAGCTACTTTTTTATGTTTTCATATTTTAAATATAATTATTAAGTCAGATATTAAATATGTTTATTTGTTTTGTAAAAGTGTTGGTATTTTTAATTCCTAGTTGCTTTTTATTTATTTATACATATACTACAACAAATTTACCTGGTGTGCAAATACTTTTTTTGCTCACTGTATATTACGCTGTCGTATATGACACAGAAATCGCGATTATTTGTTAATTGTTTAATGCTAACGCCCGAATGAAACGCATCTCATTGGTTACTGAACAGCACTTAATGCATCTCCATAGTTATAAGGGGGTGTTACCATAGGGGAGGACCTCGTTCTGTCGCGAAATGCCGCCAAGTTTGTCACCAAAAGTGACGCCAACTTGGCGATATCACTAATATTTCGCCAAATTCCCGTTGACAGAAAATCAACAAATTGATCATCAATTCTCTGATCATCAATTGAAAATCATCAATTCTCTTACAGAAAATCAACAAATTGAGATATTTTAATGCAACAAAAACTAATATTAGCTTAAAGGATTATATTAATTATATTTAAGGGAGTCCGAGTAAATTAAATTATGAATAAAAGTAACATGATACAATGCTTAGTATGCTTTCCCAAACATAAATTTTAAGGGAGACCAAACTGGTCGCCTAAGGCGGCTAGTAAATTTTTAACTTACGATTTATTTGGAATTAATTTTATGTTTTCAAATTAATTTAAGTCTCATGATTACCTAATGCAATATAAGAATGAAATTTACTCAAAATACAGCTTAATTAGTAACTTAAGAATTATCCGTAGCAGCACAGTTTCCTTTAATAATGTCTAAATTGCTATGCAAAATTTATGATCCAATAAATGTTTTTTTTTTTTTTTTTTTTTTTTTTTTTTTTTTTAACTGAACTATATTGATCGATTTCAACTTTAAATAGCGCTTAAAGTAATTTTTCGATTTAAAACTACCTGCATCAGCGTAATTTATTATACCTTTCTCTATAAAACTGCCAGCTTTCATATTTTTTTTATGCAATAGTTTTTCAGTATACGATGACAAAGTGGAAATAAATTCATTTATGCTGCAGCAGTGTTTGTTAATTCTTTACACTCTTTTATTTAACTCGAGTTGGTTTTGGATGCAGAGATAGAATTTTGAAATCGATATTTAACACACTAACTGACTAATTAACTAACTGACATCTAGAATGATAGGTATTACGTTCACAGGTTCGTTTTCGATAATAATAAAACATTTAAAATTTTTTTTAACTTAATTAACTTCAATATAATACGTTCATTTTATATTTTTACATTAGACCGCCACGGGTAATAAATCACCAAATATTCTCTGTAACTGGCACAATTGTATACGATTTGAAACAACAATGGACTTAACCCATTTGTGCCTGAATTTTTGTTTTCTCAAATTTTTTGGTAAAATCACTTTAAAATGTTGCAAAATGAACTGGAAAAATACTAAAAAAAATTAAGCTTAATTTTTTTTGTATTTATTTGATAAAATGTAAAAGAACTAAATATGAGTATTTCTAGTAGAATAATATGCATAATTATATATTTTACCTACATTTATATTTAAAATGTTTTTAAATTGTATATTATGTACTATAATTAGTATTTTTATGAACCAAAAAGAAAATATATTTTTTTCTTTGCAGAGACTAATAACGTTATAACTATTATTAATAATAAAATAAGAATAATCGTATTGCAGACTTAAAAACAATTTATTTCATAAATATCTTCGAAAGGAGATTACATAAATAACGGTCTGCTAAATTTCTAACAAAAATATATGCCCATTTGTGCCTAGAACCGTATATTTTGGACATTACAAAAATGCATGAAAAATAGGCTTGAACATTTAATTTCGCAATTTAAAAAAAATACGTATTTCAAAAACGTCTACAAGCTAAGATTATAATTTGCGATTTTGCATTCTTGATAGAAAAAATACAAATAAACTTACTTTTTACATTTTACAATCTTGAAAAATTAAAAAGTCCTTCCGGCCAGTGCCGGGAGGAAGAGGTAGCTTTCACAGTCCTTATTTTTAAAAAGCAAGCTTATATTATTCAAACACACGAAGCTCAATTTAGTAGAAACCGATTATAGAAGATTTAATACTAATTTTTATCAATATTAAATCATTATGAATGAGAATTTCGCGAAATTAGTCAGCTTTATCCAAGCTTCTTTTATTTAAAGAAATTTATAACGAGTGAAACTAACGAGTGAACTTGGTCGAGTCCTTAGTAATTCCCGTGCACATGCTCACTCACATTGGAATCGGTTGATATATACAAGTGCTGTCGCAGGCAAAAAATCAGATTTTTCAAAATGTAAACCACATTAGAAATTCAAACTGCTATATCTGAGCCATTTTTTAAGATAAAGACAAAACAAAAAATGCTCCGGAATCTTTATACCATGGTCAAATACTTAAGAAAGGAATATTTTTCAGTTTCTAATTTTTTTTGCACCACACTTTAAATATATAAATATTTTCTTAATTTAATGGCCTCCATTTTGAAACAAGACGGCTGATGAAGCTGGCCAGCAAACTTGGTCGAGACATTACGATGTACTATCCACATGCCTTCTTACATCGAAATAGGTTAATAAATACGCGTGTTATCACGTGACAAATATCAGATAGTTCCAAAATGTCAGCCATGCTAGAAATTCAAAGTGCTATAATTCAACCATTTTCTAAGATATATACGAAACAAAAACTGCTCCGGAATCTTTGTATCAAGGTCAAATCTCTCTATTCTAAAAAAAAGTAACTACCGCTGTCACCGCCGCCGCCGCCGCCGGTTTTGATTTTTTTGTGACCGGAGGCCTTTCTTCGTTAATATTAACAAAATTAGTGCATACAAAAATATGAAAATCGGTGGTTTTATACAGAAATGTTTGATAAACACGCTGATGCAGACAGTTCTCAAATCGAAGAATTATTTTAAGAGTTATTTAATGCTAAAGTTGGACAAAATCGTTCCACTAAAAAAGTTTTATAGCAGCAAAAACTATACATGGCAGTGTAATCATTTTTAGATCATTTTATGCGTTAGAATTTGCCGGAGTGCAGATTGCATTATTTTTTTTATTTTGACTCATTTTTTCAGGTTTTATTTCTATTTTAAATTCAAATTTTCAGCATTTCTAGAGATATTTTTTACAGATTTCAGTAAATTGTACTAATTTAAACTGTTGCCAACTGTATAAAAAGCGCAAGCAATAATGTTTGCTTCAAATTAAAAATTTATTTACACGTGACTATTATAAACAGGAAAAAAACTTTCAAATTAGAATTAAATAATCACGTATAAAAAGCAGGAACTTATTAAAAATTACGTCATAAAAAGTATACACGTGAATTTTAAAAGAGAAAGGATATTGTAAAATAATAAATTCATTAACATGCGTTAGAAGTCTTAGGAGAAATGACGTCATATTTACGTCACATTATAGTTATTACATAAAATGAACACAAAATAATATTGCAAAAAAGTTTAAATTTAAAAATTGCGCTAGACATTTATTTGATATTTTGAGAATTCATTTAAAATATCTCATTTAAAAGAACTTTCTTTTCGCTTTGTTAAAAAATACCAGGAGACAAAGACTCTCTTTACTTAATTCCTTTTATATTAGCTTATTTTAAAATGTTGTTACACGTGTATACGTCATCAAGTTATTTTTATTTCGGCGTTTTATTTGTGTTTTTATTAATCTTGTACGAATTTATTTGTTCTTTCGTTATTTAAAATAAAAATTATATCAATTTGTATAATTTGGCGAGTGGTTTGGCGATTTATATAATTTGGCGAAATGGGTCGACAGGATAATCAAGTAGTACCGCAGCGGATTTGGCGTTAAAATTCCCGAATCAAAGAGAAATGAATAGAAATTCGTTTATAGGGAGATCGCCACTGTTTTTTAAATTATAATTCAATCTTTCGAAATCTTTTTAAAGCCGATCACATTACCGTGCATTTAGAGTCTGCGGTGTCTGGGCGGGGGTTGGCGAGCGTAGCTCGTAGGGGGCCGAGCCCCCTAGTACATAAAAAAAAATCTTTTTCAGTTTTCAATTTTTTGATAACTTATTTAAAATTTAAAATTTATTTTTATTTAAATGGCAGTCCTTCTGAAACAAGATGGCGAATGAAGCTGGCCAACGAACTCGGTCGAGACATTGGTATGTACTATGTACACACCAAGTTACATCAAAATCGGTTCATAACTACGCCTGTTATCCCGTGACAAAAATCAGATCGTTTCAAAATGTCAGCCACAATAGAAATTCAAAATGCTATAACTCAGCCATTTTTTTAGATATGGACGAAACAAAAACTGTTCCGAAATCTTTGTATTAAGGTCAAACACATACAAAAAAAATATTTTTCATTTTTCAATTTTTTGGTACCTCATTTCAAATTTTAAATTAAAAAAAAATTAAATTGCCACCATTTTGAAACAAGATGGCGGATGAAGCTGTCAAACGAACTCGGTCGAGACATTGGTACGTATACATTAAGGTACATCCAAATCGGTTCATAAATACGCCTGTTATCGCGTGACAAAATTCGGACCGTTTCAAAATGTCAGCCACGATAGAAATTCAAAGTGCTATAACTCAGCCATTTTTTAAGATATAGAAGAAATAAAAACTGCTCCGAAATTTTTGTATCGAGGTTAAACATATAAGAAAAAAATATTTTTCAATTTTCAATTTTTTGGTACCACATTTCAAATTTAAATTTTTTTAAAAAAATTTAAATGGCCACCATTTCGAAACAAGATGGCGGATGAAGCTAGCCAACGAACTCGGTCGAGACATTGGTACGTATTATGTATACACCAAGGTACATCCAAATCGGTTCATATATACGTCTGTTATCGCGTGACAAAAATCTGGCCGTTTCAAAATGTCAGCCAAGCTAGAAATTCAAAGTGCTATAACTCAGCCATTTTTTAAGATATAGACGAAACAAAAAATGCTCCGGAATCTTTGTATCAAGGTCAAACACATACGGAAAAAATATTTTTCAATTTACAATTTTTTGGTACTACATTTCAAATTTTAAATTTAAAAAAAAATTAAATGGCCGCCATTTTGAAACAAGATGGCGGATGAAGCTGGCCAACGAACTCGGTCGAGACATTGGTATGCACTATGTATACACGAAATTTCATCCAAATCGGTTCATAAATACGAGAGTTACAGTGTGACAAAAATCATATATATATATATATATATATATATATATATATGGATATATATATATAACCAATAATTAAACATAACCTACCACCATCAAAAACCGTAATATTATGAATTAAAGCTGTAAGTATATTTAAAAAAAAAAAAAAAAGATTAAATTAATTATAAGAATTATCTCTCTATTCTAAAAAAGTCCTTCCGGCCAGTGCCGGGAGGAAGAGGTAGCTTTCATATTCCTTATATTTAAAAAGCCAGCTTATATTATTCAAACGCACAAAGCTCAATTTAGTGGAAACCGATTATAGGTGATTCAATACTAATTTTTATTAATACTAAATCATTATGAATGAGAATTTAGCGAAATTAGACAGCTTTATCCAAGCTGCTTTTATTTAAAATGACTTATATTTTGTTGCCAAATATGGCGATACATTGAAGTGCCTGCCATTTTAAGACAACAAGTGGATGAGGCTAACCAGTGAACTTGGTCGAGACCTTAGTAATTCCTGTGCACATGCTCACTCACATCGGAATCGGTTGATATATACGAGTGCTGTCGCAGGCAAAAAATCCGATTTTTTAAAATGTCACCCGCATTAGAAATTCAAACTGCTATATCTGAGACATTTTTTAAGATAAATTAAAAAAAAAAATGCGCCGGAATCCTTATATCAAGGTCGAATACTTAAAAAAGAAACCTTTTTCAATTTCTAATTTTTTTGTACCTTACTTTAAATATTTTTTTTATTTACTGGCCGCCATTTTGAAACAAGATGGCTGATAAAGCTGGCCAGCGAACTTGGGCAATACATTGCTATATGCTATCCACATGCCTTCTTACATCGAAATAGGTTCATAAATACACGTGTTATCGCGTGATAAATATCAGATCGTTTCAAAATGTCAGCCATGCTAGAAATTCAAAGTGCTATAATTCAACCATTTTTTAAGATATAGACGAAACGAAAACTGCTGCGGAATCTTTGTATCAGGGTCACACACATAAAAAAAATCTTTTTCATTTTCCAATTTTTTGATACTTCATTTTAAATTTAAAAATTTAAAATTGTTTTTAATGGCAGACCTTTTCAAACAAGATGGCGAATGAAGCTGGCCAACGAACTCGGTCTAGACATTGGTATGTACTATGTACACACCAAGTTACATTCAAATCGGTTCAAAAATACGCCTGTTATTGCGTGACAAAAATCAGGTCGTTTCAAAATGTCAGCCACAATAGAAATTCAAAATGCTATAACTCAGCCATTTTTCTAGGTATAGACGAAACAAAATCTGTTCCGGAATCTTTGTATTAAGGTTAAACACATACAAAAAAAATCTTTTTCATTTTCCAATTTCTTGGTACCTCATTTAAAATTTAATTTTTTTTAAATTAAAATTTTTTTTTAAATGAAACATGGTTCGGATGAAGCTTGCGAACGAACTCGGTCGAGACATTGGTATGTACTATGTATACACCAAGGCATATCCAAATCGGTTCATAGATACGCCTGTTATCGCGTGACAAAAATCAGGTCGTTTCAAAATGTCAGCCACGCTAGAAATTCAAAGTGCTATAACTCAGCCATTTTTAAAGATATAAACGAAACAAAATCTGCTCCGGAATCTTTGTAACAAGGTCAAACACATAAGAAAAAAATATTTTTTAATTTTCAATTTTTTGGTACCACATTTCAAATTAAAATTTTTTTAAAAATATTTAAATGGCTGCCATTTTGAAACAATGTGGCGGATGAAGCTGGCCAACGAATTTGGTCGAGACATTGGTATGCACTATGTATACACCAAGTTACATCCAAATCGGTTCATAAATACGCCTGTTATCACGTGACAAAAATCAGGTCATTTCAAAATGTTAGCCACGCTAGAAATTCAAAGTGCTATAACTCAGCCATTTTTTAAGATATAAACGAAACAAAAACTGCTCCGGAATATTTGTATCAAGGTAAAATACATAAGAAAAAAATATTTTTTAATTTTCAATTTTTTGGTACCACATTTCAAATTTTAAATTTTTTTAAAAATTTTAAATTGCCGCCATTCTGAAACAAGATGGCGGATGAAGCTGGCCAACGAACTCGGTCGAGACATTGGTATGTACTATGTATAAACGAAATTTCATCCAAATCGATTCATAAATACGAGAGTTACAGTGTGACAAAGATCAGATATATATATATATATATATATATATCAACTTTTGAACGGAGGGTGGTTTCGAGGTCTGGGGGTCATGATCGATCCAAAATTTTTTGAAATCGCTTTCCTCCGAACGGCTGCAATAGGTAGCTTTTTTTAATGAAAGCTACCTAAAAAAGTAACTACCGCTGTCACCGCCGCCGCCGGTTTGGAATTTTTTGTGACCGGAGGTCTTTCTTCGTTAATATTAAGAAAAATAATGCATACAAAAATATGAAAATCGGTAGTGTTATACAGAAATGTTTGATAAACACGCTGATGCAGACAGTTTTCAAATCGAAGAATTATTTTAAGAGATATTTAATGCTAAAGTTGGACAAAATCGTTTCACTAAAAAAGTTTTATAGTAGCAAAAACTATACATCGGAATTTAATAATTTTTAGTTCATTTTATACGTTATAATTTCCCGGTGTGCAGAATTGATTTATTTTTTTAATTTGACTCATTTTTCGAGGTTTTATATCTATTTTAAATTAAAATTTTCAGCATTTCGAGAGATATTTTTTACAGATTTTAGAAAGTGATATTAATTTAAACTGTTGCCAACTGTATAAACAGCGGAAACAATAATGTTTGCTTAAAAAAAAAAATTATACGTGTAATAAATTAAAAATTTATTTACACGTGACTATTATAAACAGAAAAAAACATTAGGAATTAGAATTAAATAATTATGTACAAAAAGCAGGAACTTATAAAAAATTACGTCATGAAAACCATAATTACACGTGAATTTTAAGAGAGAAAGGAATTTGTGAAATAATAAATTTATTAACATTCGTTAGAAGTCTTAAATAGGAGAAATTACGTCATATTTACGTCACATTACAGTTATTACATAAAATGAACATAAAATAATATTGCAAAACGGTTTAAATTTACAAATTGCGCTAGACATTTATTTGATATTTTGAGAGGATAATTTTCAACTATTTCAATTCCTACTATTAGCTCACACTCTCCCTATATTTATTTATTTATATATTTATATATTTATCTAGTTCAAATTTTCAATTGTTAATAAAATACTCATTATTCATCCTATCAAGTTGAAATAAATTTTTTTAAACTTGTACTGGATGACAATTGATGTTAATACAGTTTTTTCAAATGTTAATTAATTAATGAAATATTAATTAATTAATTTTAGTTTTGCATGGGAAACAAAATGGCGGTCATTGGTTATTGAAGTTCAATGAAAGTATTTTCAATAAGGGGTTACCATAGGGGAGACCCTGTTCTGATGCCAAATACCGCCAAGTTTCTCGCCAACTTGGCGATATATCGCCAAATTTGGCGGCCAAAATGAGTCGCCAAAAGTGATGCCAACTTGGCGATAGCTCTAATATTTCGCCAAATTCCCATAGAGTTCCATTGTAAACCTTCTTGCTTATAGAAAATCAACAAATTGAGATATTTTAATGCAACAAAAACTAATATTAGCTTAAGGGATTATATTAAATTTTTCTTTGATGGCCTAAATAGGAATTGACTTTAAAAACAAGATTTTTATATCACTTGTTTTCTTAGGAAAGCGCAAATAATATTTTATTTCTAACACAAGTATTTTCACGTGAATATTAAAAAGAGAAAGAATAGTTTGGTCAAAATTACGTCAGATTAAAAACGATTAATTTAAAATGTCTCATTTAAAAGAACTTTCTTTTCGCTTTGTTAAAAAATACCGGGAGACAAAGATTCTGTTTACTTAATTCCTTTTATATTAGCTTATTTTGAAATGTTGTTACACGTGTCTACGTCAACAAGTTATTTTTATTTCGACGTTTTATTTGTATTTTTATTAATGTTGTACTAATTTATTTGTTCTTTCGTTATTTAAATTAAAAAATATGTCAATTTGTATAATTTGGCGAGTGGTTTAGCGATTTATATAATTTGGCGAAATTAGTCGACGGGATAATCAAGTAGCACCGCAGTGGATTTGGCGTTAAAATTTCCCCAATCAACGAGAAATGAATAGAAATCCGTTTATAGGGAGATCATCACTGTTTTTTATATTATAATTCAATCTTTCGAAATCTTTTTAAAGTCGATCACATTAGCGTGCATTTAGAGTCTGCGGTGTCTGGACGGGGGTTGGCGAGCGTAGCTCGTAGGGGGCTGAGCCCCCTAGTTATGGAAGAAAAATAAGAAAGTGGACACCGACAAATAATGGAAATGCTTATATATTGAATTACGTTTTCAAGGGATATATATATATATATACATCAACTTTTAAACTGAGGGTGGTTTCGGCGTCCGGGGCTCATGATCGATGAAAATATACCAAATTTTTTTGAAATCGCTTTCCTCCGAATGGCTGCAATAGGTAGCTTTTTGTAATGAAAGCTACCTAAAATCTATAAACACCGAAAAAAGCCTTCATTTAAGCAAATAATATCCACCTTATGCTGTCATCTCTCGGTTACAGATAAAGACATTTATAAATAATGATTTCATGCAATTTTCATGTTATAAAGGAGAAGAAAATTATACAAATTCAGTAAAATTTGAAACGTCCCAAAAATGGGACGCTAGGCATAAATGGGTTAATGATGCGCCATTACACGCCCGTCAAAATAGGTCAAATTGTCGTGGAAATGTAACATCGAAATATTTTAAAGTCTAAGAAGTAGAAAATACTTTATAAATAAATGTGTAATATTTAAGAAATATCCGCTTTTATTAATAATTACTTCATGATTATACGTTGGAAAATCCATTTAGAAATCCGAAAAATATAGTTTATATAATGTTTAACTTTTTTCTTTCCTTTTGCCGTATCTTAAAAAAGAAATAGATAAAAAAAGGTATACATTAAAAAAAAAAAAATAATTCGCTGTCTCACCCTTTCTACCAATCATAAAAAACGTCTGAAATTTCCATAATCGAGTTCGAGGCCCACTCTAAACTAATGTATTGTAACGGAAATGTTTTTGAAAAAATCATGAATTAAAGGCATGAAATTAGGTGTTTTTTACTGATAAAGAAATTCTTATGAAACTGTATTTTAAAAAAAGAACCAATTTTTATTTTTATACTTACGTTATTCATTTCAATCAAAAGGAAAAGAAGACATCATAACTGATATTTTTTCTAAAACAGTGAGAAAAATAACCTATTTTTAATATTTATACTTATCGTTATTCATTTCAATCAAAAGAAAAAGGAAGCATCATAACTGATATTTTTTTCTAAAACAGTATATTTAGAAAAAGGACCTATTTTTATTATTTATACTTATCGTTATTCATTTCAGTCAAAAGAAAAAGAAGTCATCGTAACTGATATTTTTTCTGGAAATAATTCGTATACTCCATTAACCTTCGTGAGAGATCTATCATCTATTTCCGGTCGGAGAGAAACTTTTATGTTTAATGCATACCCATCTTTTCTTTAGTTTAAAATGACTTCGAGCAAACTGTAGCTTACTTGTAGAAGAATAGAGAAGAATTTCTTTCGCTTTTAGAATTGTGTTTTTGTTGCTTTGAAGAAAGTATAGGTCTTAATTGTATTCTTTCCTCATTTAAAGACTTATTTATTTGTTTCTCTCTATTCTAAAATAAATAAAAAGAAAAGTGCTTAGTTAAACTGATGGCATTGAGCTCACAGGCTTTTCACACTAACTGTTTATTATATTCTTATTTCAAAGAATAATACCCCTCCAAAAATAAAGAAATTGACAATAAAAATGCAAAACGGTCAAAAATAAAGATCACAAAAAAGCAGCGCTTTTTTGTTATAATACAAACCAATATATTTCAAATGAAAAAAAAAGGAACCTCCAAAACTGATCAGGGAAGCGCCTTATTAAAATAAACCTGTATACCAAATTTGAAACAAATCACGTAATTCTGCATGAAATACCCATTTAGCTAAATTAAGGGGGGATTAGCTCCACTCCCCCCATCGTTTCCCTCTTTTATACTTAACCCAAGAACCTCCAAATCAAATTTTGGAAGCACATTATCAGAATAAGACGGTATACCAAATTTGAAGCAAATCGGATAATTCTGCATGGAATATCCATTTATCTAAATCAAGTGGTCTTAGACCCCGTCACCCCCATTATACTTAACCAATGTACGTCCAAATATAATCAGGGAAGCGCCTTATCAGAATAAAACGGTATACCGAATTTGAAGCAAATCGGATAATTCGGCATGAAAATGCCATTTATCTAAATTAAAAGGGGGATTACCCCCCCCCCCCCGTTCCCTCTATTTATACTTAACCAATGAGCCCCTAAAGCTAATCAGGGAAGCGCCTTATCAGAATGAACCTATATATAAAATTTGAAACAAATCGGACACTTCTATCAAGAGTTATCGAAGAGAGGTATCGAGATAATTCGACACACGGTTTTTTAGCAAAAACTTCTATAATATTTATTAAAAATTACTGAAATTTCATGTGATATACAGTATGTATAATAAATGAATTACAAAAATAAAATTTCCTACATAATATTAAACATAAGCAAAAAGTCAAAAAATAGATTTTCATAATATGCAAACATGGAAATTGATTTATGAAATATCATATTACATTGGCTATTCCGAAGTAATGCGGCAAAAATTTGCATAAAACAAGGTAACGTGACATACAGTAGACATAAAAAGCATTATATAATGGAAGCAACAAGTTTCAGTCATACTTTTCACTATGGGTAAACGAAAGATGCTGTCTGATGAAGAATGAGCTAAAATCGATGCATATCTAGAATGTGGAAAGTGTATTCCGGAAATTAGTAAATTAATTAAAAAATCGGTTGGTGTGATATATAACTATAGAGAATATCCAGCAAGTTAGGGTAAAAATTTTTAAAAAAGGTAATCCACGTTTAAGTAAGAGAGAGAAAAGGGGGATTATTCAACTTGCATCGAAAGCCGGTCACAGTGCAAAGAAGATTTGTGCAAATCTATCCCTTCCTGTTATTTCTAGAAAAATTACGTAAATTTTACATTCTTCACGGAGCTTGAGATTGTCGAAAATGAAGTCTGGTCCAAAGTTACTTTTGCGTCTCTAGCGGATGCGTTTGCAATATTGCGAGAAGTACATGAAAACGGTAAAAATTGGAAGAAAGTCATTTTCTCCGACGAAAAAAGATTTAATTTGGATGGTCCGGATGGTTTGAAGTATTATTGGAGGGATCTCCGAAAAGAACCAAAATCTACATTGAAAAGAAATTTTGGTGGCGGAAGTTTGATGTTTTGTGTAGCACTCGGTTATGATGGGAAAAGTGAAATTGTATTTTTAAACGGTCGCCAGAATTATTTTGATTCCAGTTTAGTTTTAGAAAATTCACTTCTTCCATTTGCATGGCAATATTAGGGTTTAGATTACATCTTCATGCAAGACAATGCAATGAAAGATTGCAATGCAATGAAAGATTGCAATGCAATGAAAGATTGCAATGCAATGAAAGATTGCAATGCAATGAAAGATTGCTTCAAATGCAATGAAAGATTGGTTTTACGAACAGAATATTGTTCTTTGGATTATCCGCCTGTTAATCCTGATCTGAACCCCATCGAAAATGTTTGGGGACAGCTTGTTCGAATGGCTTGTGGAAATGGGATGCAGTACACATCATTTGTAGAATTGAAAGCTTCAATCTGTCAAAACTGGAAATTAATTGATCAGAAATACATTCAAAATCTTGTTTTATCAATGCCATCTAGAATAAAGAAACTCTTATGAATAAAGTCGACTTTACTAAATATTAATTTCAATTAAATGTGATATTTCATAAATCAGTTTCCATGTTTTTATGTTACTAAAATCTCATTTTTGACCTTATGTTTTAGTTTATTAATATTTATGAAATTTTATTTTTCTAAATTATTTGTTGTACATAGTATGTATAATGTATGAAATTTCATTAACTTTTAATGAATATTATAGAAGTTTTTGTTAAAAAACCGTGTTTTCATAAATCAATTTCCACCAGTGTATGTGATTATGTCTTGTTTGTTGTAATTACGTGCGCGAGGAATATGTTGTACTCCATTAAAAACACAAAAAATTCTATTTGCCCTACATGCAGTTAAAAAAAATAACATTTTTCATTGTCAAATTTTTAAAATTGCTTTAAATAATTTGTTAAATTTTCTTCATGATTATTTTTTCATTATGTTTCTAAATTTTCAAAAAATAATTTTTTTTTAAATATTTGTTGCTTTTTATATATTAAGTATAAATATTTTCATTTCATTTCGCCTATGGGCAGTATTACCTGCATATAACCACACCACATTAAACTCGCATTTTCTTTACACAAAAAGCTACAGATACAAAGTTTAACTAAATTAAATTATTTTTTTCTGTTCTAAGAAGGGTCTGCATTTCTAGTGAATTTATATATATATTTAAAAATCTGTTACTACTACGGTTTAAAAAGTTCTAACCTTTGGGTGGTCATTTTATCTGCAGTTACTTTATGAGGATATATTAAAAACAGCGTCTTTCATACTCCGGTTTCTAATACTGGTTTGAAAAAAAAAAGAATCACAATGGAAATTTCCGTTAGATATATATTCTAGCGTGCTTAAAAAGAGCTGAATAACCACTTTTACATCTATAAAATATCCAACATAAGAAGCATTCCTCTTATAAAGAAAATTTCATGTGTTGCTGCTATAGGGGAGATGGGGGCACATGTGAACATGGGGCAGATGTGAACATCGCAATTTTCCAATTGTTATTATAAGTTTTTTTATTTGAAAAAAATTACTAAAGATGATAGCTCCTGTAGACATATGGTAAAAAAAATTTGAAGCTATTTGACATTTTATTTGTCCTTTGTAGCCAAAACACTGTTTTTAGATTTCAAAAGTAAAATCTTTATTCCAAGTTGGTAAGCGAATAACTTTATTTATTTATTCATTTATTTGAATTTGAGTGTTTTAACATATACTATGAACACTAATAAATATTTTTGATGAGGTTCTTTTCTTCTAAAATTGAGAAATGTTAATTATTTATCAATTTAACAGAAGCAGCAATGTGGGGCACTTGTGAACAGACTTGTTGGGGCAGATATGAACAGTTCAGAAGTGCCCAATAATCATTCTCTGATTCTGTTTCTTTTAGTTAACTTAATGAAAAATAATATCAGTTCCATTATCTATAATTTTCCTGAAATAGAAGATATTTTCTTCACACAAAGTTGATTTTGTATTGAAACTTCCACAAACACATCTTTCAGCAAATACATAAAGAGCAACAAGCTCGTATACGTTCAATTGTACTTTAAATGAATTTAATGTTTTCTAAAATGTAATAAGTGTTATGGATTTATTTTACTAAACGGTTTACAACAATATTTTTTATGCATTGTTAATACAAAAAAACACCTTGAACCTTTGCACCTCACAACCTTGAACAATTTTGCAAATTTTTCTATTAAATTTGTTCTAAATTTGCAATGATGGCTTACTTCCATCTCTAAAACAGTTATGTATATGATGCTTTGAATGGAGATAGATATTAGTAATATTTTAAGAAAGTAAAATTTTTAAAATGATAACTACCGTAAAATCCCGATTGTAACCCCTCCCCCCCCCATCTTTCAAAAGCAAAAGAAGTTAGGGGGGGGGGCTATAGTCGAGATTTTTTTAATCATTAAAAAAACCTTCTTTATCTATAATTACAAGCAAATAAGGCAAATACAGGAGTGAAAATCTTTCGTATTTTCACAGGTTTCCGATAAATAGTATGTAAATGCCCCCTCCCTAAAATTTCCCCCAAACAAAAACCCCTAAGCAGAATTTAAAAGTTTTAATTTATTTTTTATAATTGCTTCTTTTTTTTAATTTATTGCAACAATACTTAATGAATCATCTAAGTCTCCCCCGTCAAATTTACTTATTTTTATTTTATAATCTTTTGCTTAAACATATCCCAGAAAACTAGAGAAATATATATATACATTTTCCTTTATGATGAATTTGACGGGTAATATAACTAATGATTACGACGACGAATGAATAACAGAATAAAAAGCATGTCAAAGGATATTTTTCCCTTGTGCTCACATGTGCCCCACTTGTGTTCACAACTACCCCGCTGATGAAGCACATGTGAACAATTTTTTGAATTTATAAAACAATTAAAAAATGTAAGAAGAACTATACAGGTGATCTAAAAAAAATTACCATGTGTAAAAGAAAGTTCTGTTTACTATATGGAGTAGTTTTTGTTTATAGAAATTAAACCAGTTATGAGAAAAAGCTATGTTTATGCGAACTGTTCACATGTGCCCCCATCTCCCCTATGTACAGTCGTGGGGAAAAAGTGTAAACATGCCCTACTAACTCCAAAACAAATTATATTAGAAGAACATTACTGGTACTAAACGATTGGAAATAAAGTATACTTTTAATTTATGTATATAAAATTTGCTTAGGGGACCATCTACATATCAAAACGAACCCAACGTTGTTTGTTTCAATCGTAATACCCAAGTCTGACACCCTAAATAAATTTTATACCCTTCATAAAACCTTCATTATTTTATACATTTCATTTACCTAAAAACGACTTTTCATAAAATTCGTATGATTAGTTTAAGAAAAATTAATTATTTTAAAATGAGCTTATTTTAGTGGTTGTATCCAAAGTGGTGTTCGGTATTCGATTTTTGAAATGCTACAAAATGACAATGTCACTTCTATTAATGTATTATGCCTTACCAATATGACCATTTCAGTCGCCTAATGTGTTTTGACAATTGCCAGTCCAAATGTTTCCTTAAAATGAGTAAAATATATTTTTTTCAAATTATGCTTTACTGCACATCACAGATGGTCCCTTAAACCAGCATGTTGACGTTTTTTAAGCATAATTCGAAACTATTTGGAAGAAAAAATTGAAATTGAGAATTTGCATAAAGCAGGACATAATAAAAATAAATCTATTAAAAAAATTGTAGGTTGCAATTCATATTTTTTGCGAATGTTAATTTCATAATTCGTAATTCATATTATAAATTCTTCAAAATTACAAATTCAATGTATTTATGTTTAGGTTTTTAGTATTGTAACCACAAAAAGTTATCACATTAGGATTATAACTTCAGGAGATACTAATAAAAATATGAAAATGTAATTTAACATTAAAAGTTCTAAATTTTGAATGTTTATAATTCAAAAACTTAAAATCCAAATAACTTGCAATTTCGTATCTAGGCATTGTTTGAACTGAGGATTGTCAAAATTGGGTGTTTCTATTAAAAAAACAGCGTTTGGTTTGGTTTTAATTTGTAGATGTCTCCCTAAGCAAGTGTTATATACATCATTTAAAAGTAGACTTTATTTCCAATCATTTTCTACCAGTAACTTTCTTCTATTGTAATTAGTTGCATAGTTAGGAGGGGTTGTTTAGTTTTTTCCCGACTGTACAATCAATGTAAAATGGCTATCTTATTTATTTCAGATTTAAATCAGTTTAAAAGTTCTAAATATCATTCTCATTCCCTTCGTTTATTCTCTAACAATTTTATATGCTTTTCAGTTTCATATTAAAACCAAAACTGAAAAAATGCACACTTGTATTGGAAGATTTTATTTACTCGATAGAGAAGTGATTTTTTTTTGTGTTTTTCATGAACAATTATTTTAAAGTGATTGAATTGTAAATATTTATTTATTGATTTTTAATTTAATAATATTTGTAAATCACAGGATACTTGGATGTCCCAAAAGATTCTGATTCGCTGGACGTAAACGGCATTCTGGATGAAATTTCTGAATCAAATAAAGAATTCAGTTTGAAAAATCTTCAATATAAGCTAAATCTCGTACAAGCCTTGAGTCTGAAAAAGCTGAAGAAAACTAAACACTGCCGACTGCAGTGCAAACATGCTGTAGATTATTACAATTCTGGAATACGTATGAGTTTAACCAAGTCCGAATCCAAAGTTCGAATAATGATGTACCATTGCCTCCATTGTTTGATGACAAAAGGAATGATGGGAAAAATCAGGGAAAGAAGCAGGCGAAAGAGGGAGCTTTCGGAACAAATGGTTTGTTTTATTTAATTTTTGTATATTTACATCATTCAATATTTGTTCTTTGAGGCTTTGTTTAAAGTATAAAGCAATACTCATGCAATCCCTAACAATAGAGCCAGTCAATGTGACGTTACTGAGACATTAAAAATACTCACCGATGTCGCAGTCACGGCGATGATCAAAATGTGATATCTTAAATTGGTCCCATTACGACTTTACCATTGTGACCATGTTTTTGTTACCATTATTTTGTGACTCCACTGTGAACTCAAAATCAGGATTTTTTGTGTCATTGGCATAATGTCACAAAAAACGACATAATGATTTCACAGTGACTGATTTTCCTTGTTATAAGCAAGGGCAATGTGTATGGTAAGAGTTATATATGGATCGTGTTATATCTTCACATTTTGCTCACATTCCGGTACGTAGTTGCTCCGACAACAGGAGTACTTTAGTTGAAAATTGATTAAGAGCAATTTTTAGATTGATACAATATTTATATCGAGAATATTCTGGAAAGGACGGGAATTAATAGAAGCAGATAAACACTATTACGCAAGAAATTAGAGCTTGATACATCAGAAGAGTGACACTAAATTCTGAAAAATCAGAATTAATGTTTTCTAGTCATCATTATTATTTTTTAATATACGAATTACTTCTGTTTGTATAGAAATATAGATAAATGGATTCTTTATTTTAAATAAATTGTACAAATATTGAAATAATTCCTTTTCTATATGAAACGGTGAATATGTTGCCAGAAAATATATTGTCAAATTTCCATCTCTCGCCAAGTCCCTTTTCTCTATTTCTGCAAGACCACTATAGTGGAAAAGTACTCATTTCCGTTTAGACCAGCCATACTCAACATGCGGGCCGCATGTGGCCCGGCGGCCTTTTATATGCGGCACGAAACACATAATGTTTAATTCATATTTATAAAATTAAGATATGCATAAAAAGTAATGACCTTCGCTGTTGTTTTATATATTTTCATGGGATGGCAACATCTGTCTTGTTATTTATAATTCATTTAAAATTATGTTAAAATATCTTGAATGTTATTTTCTTAGTCAAAAATACTTTTTACATGTCTTTCTAATCTAAACTGCAGAGTGTATACATTTCTTAATCGTCAACGCTAATCAAACATGAACCCAAATTAATTAATTTTGCACACTATATTTCTGCAAATTAAAAAAATATATATTTTTTTTACATTGAGCAAAAGATTTATAAAAGAAAACTTCCTCATTTTTTTTTTCTTTAGAATTCAAAAATTTTGCATTACTAATATTATTAGTTTTATAACTAATATAACTAATTAGCGATACTAAATAATATAATAATAACTAATTAGTTTCATAACTAATATTATTAGTTTTATAGTTATTTTATTGCTAATACTGCTTTTTAGCTTTTAATGTTTGTCGCAGAAAAGAATTTGTACCAAAAACTTTTTACACCACTATTTTCAAACAACAAACTTACCCGTACATTTCTACAACATTTGCCATAGAAATTTACCACGAAATTTATTGTTTTGAAATAATGATGTTAAAACCTTTTGGTAACATTTCTTAGACGACAAATGTTCAAACTTACTGATATTATTAACTTTGTTACACTACTTATGTTATCTTGCTATTTTAATTACTCTTTTTCTTTTACCCTTTTATACATGTGTTGCGGCCCGCCTAACGTCGCAAACCTATGTTTCCGGCCCGCAAGAATAAAAGGTTGAGTACGGCTGCTTTAGACATTCAACGAGTAAGGATAAAAAAATAAATTTTCCGTTTTTTCCGTGAAAATGCAGGATTTCCACTCAAAACATTCATTCCACCATACACGTAGAACGTTTTTCTAAAAAGTTCTCATAAAATCATCCGTTTATATGCTGTTTTTATTTTTTACTGTGTAGAATATTAATAAATAGTGATACAATAGTGATACTTTGGTTATATTATAATATTTTTTAAATTATTTTATTTTCCCATTTATTAAGATAATTATTCCTCATATTTAATTGAATCGAGGAATGAAGGTAGAATCTTCTGTTATAAGACAGAAATTTCACATAAAATTAAAGTATACATACAGATTTTTTTTTTTTTTTTTTTTTTTTTTTTACAGTGTAGAATATTAATATATAGTGATACTTTGGTTATATTATAAATAATACATTTTATTTTTTTTTACACTTATTAAGATAATTACTCCTAATAATCAATAGACGCTAAAAAATCGTCGAAGATAGCATCTTTCGTCAGAAGACAGAAATTTTACACAAAATCACCCATTTATGTAGAGATTTTATTTTTATTACAGCGTTGATTATTAATAAATAGTGATACTTTGATTATATTAGAAATAATACATTTTTTTAAATTATTTTCTTTTCCCATTTGTTAAGATAATTTCTCATAATATTCAATCGACGCTCGACGCTAGGAATGAAGATAATATCTTCCGCTTAAAAGACAAAAAATGTCACGTAAAATTCGTATATATATTGATTTTTTTCAGTGTAGACGTAGAGTATTAATAAATAGTGATACTTTGATTATATCATTAATAATATATTTTTCATTTATTTATTTTTTTTTTTACATTTAGAAAATTACTCCTAATATTCAATCAACGAAACCAATGAAGATAGCATTTCCTGCCAAATCGACTAATGATTATAAACATAATGTGTTTGGCGGATGGCTTTCAGATGTGTTTCGATCAAGAAACAAAGAAAAGAAAAGCATAGCAATCCCAGATTCTTTCAACACTCGAAATTTACTAAATGTCGTCAAGGATACAGCTGATAAAACAAAAGTATTACCAACTCCTAAGAAACCTCTTGTTATTAAACAAGAAGACGATGATGAAGATTACGAAAATGTAAGATTATCTACTATTTTTTTTTTTTTTATTATGTATAATATAATCCTTAAATTTGTATTTAATATAAACTTTCATGTTTACTCTTTTACAAAAAAAAAAAAAAAAAAAGTAATTTATGAAATTACAACGACCATTTGGAAAACGATTTTCTCGAAGACTAAAATTTAAGACATAAAAAATTGCACGGAGTTGATCATACATTACGTACGCCATGAATTAAACATTAATAGTGTTATTACACGTAAAAATTGCAAGCCAACAAAATCGCCTGCGACCCGTCAGATTTCATGAAACTTAAGTATTGTTTACCTGAAACTTACGTAAATATCCAAGCATTTCATTGGCTGTTCGGGAAAAGGCTTTTCCATCGCCAGATTTCCAAGAAATCTGACGGCCAATGAATGAAATCTGACGGCCAATTAAATGAAATTTCATTCTTAAACTTCTAAACATCCGACAATATTACTTTTTACACCGTCGGATAGAGAAAAAAATGTACTTTTAAATGCAATTTGTTTGAAAGCTGTATCTCAATTTGTTTCAGAGTTATTAATTTTTTTTTTGTAGTTTTTATTACTTTTTTGTCATCGTTGCAACAGAAGGTATTTATCGTTGTTGAAATTAAAGGGAAATACAGATATATACTGTATAGACCAATCAGAAAACGAATAAAATGCAGATTAAACCAATGAAAACCTTCAGATATGCTTTTGATTTCCCATCCTGACGAGAACAATAACCATTTTTCCAAATGGTTAAAAAAAATAAATAAATAAATAAAAGAAGATACTTTCTATTATCTTTAATTTGTTTTGGGCATTGGATTGCCATTTACCTCCGCACTACGCTGTAAAAAGACAAATGTTTCCGAGAATATTACAAAATTTAATACCCTTTACAAAAATATAACATAAACCTTTCCAAGAGACCAACGGATCCCAAAAGCTTTGCTTTATCCTCCAAAATATAAGAAACTAATACATTCTCGCGGCTTAATGAAGTATTCTGAAGCAGAAGTTTCTTGTGCTGCCCATATTTTTTGGAAAAGTTTCCGAGTAGAATTTATAATGTGTTAATCAGTTTTCTAAATGTGTAGTATCGATTTTTCGGGTGCTATAAATTCTAATGTTAACATACCAGCTGCGTAGCAGAATTTTTAAACGCAAGATTAACAAAAAATGCAAATATTGATGAAATTTTTTATACTTTTAATTTCATATGGTCTGTTGAACATGTTTGTTGAACATGAAAAGTTTACTTGACAATGGATAGTAATGCGAAAAATACACGTTTCGTATTGAGAAATCTGATGATACACTGTTAAAACAAGCCTGAAAAGCTTCCGAAAAGTACGAGTAAACAAGTAATATAAAAATTTTGTTTTTAAAGTCAATTCCTACTTAGGCCATCAAAGAAAAATGTAATATAATTCCTTAAGCTTATATTAGTTTTTGTTGTATTAAAATATCTCAATTTGTTGGTTTTCTATAAGCAAGTAGGTTTACGATGGAACTCTATGGGAATTTGGCGAAATATTAGAGATATCGCCAAGTTGGCGACAAAACAGGGTCCCCCCTATGGTAACCCCTTATTGAAAATACTTCATTGATCTTCCACAACCAGTGGCCGCCATTTTGTTTCCAATGCAAAACTAAAATTAATTAATTAATATTTGAAAAAACTGTATTAACATCAATTGTCATCCAATACAAGTTACAAAAAAAAATATTTCAACTTGATAGGATGAATAATGAGTATTTTATTAACGATTGAAAATTTGAACAAGATAAATATATAAATAAATAAATAAATATAGGGAGAGTGTGAGCTAATAGTAGGAATTGAAAAAAGGAACTATTGTTTCAGAAATATTTTTTTCAAGATTAGAAATTTATTGGTTTTTAAGTATTCGGAAGTTAAAGAAACACTTTCAAGAATCTGAAAAGGTTATGTTACGTTTTCGTAAACTCTATTAAATGCGCTATTTTTTTTTCGTAATTATCTTTTCTACAGTGTAGTTACTTTAAATTATTGTTGAAAATCGTTCACTGTTGAGATAGATTTGAAAATCATTCATGCATGAAAATTATATAAAAAGGCACAAAATGTCACTAACTGGAGACCTATTTGTGAAGTACATTTTTTTCGAAAATACCCACCCACTATTTGATGATGAAAAAAATTGAATTTCCAATGTTTAAATTCGACGAATGACTTATAACAAAATATAGAGCGATCTTTGGCATATATCCAAAAGAAAGTGCACTTCCTGACAAAAAAAAAATCTAGTGAAAATTAGAGTACTTTATCTCTAATAAAAAATAGTGATCTAAAATTTCACATTCAGAAATGGACAGCGTTTAACCAGAAGCACCATTTTAGTACAAAAAAACACTTGATTTTACATAAAAACAAAATCTGTCAGCCACGACGCCAGTAACTATTTATTTTACGGAAATAATCTGTATATATTGCAAACTTTCTGATATTTTCACAGATTTTTCCCGTATTTACGTAAGAAATGCAGATTATGTCTTTACAATAAACATTTTTAATCTGGCCTCCGAACTGACAGATTTTCGACCCTTTATATCCTGAATTTTGAACACAAAAATCGCTTCACGTGATTAATTATTTACGTTAATATCTAATATATCGAGAGCAACATATAAAATAATAATTTGATTTTTAGATAATTTTTTTCAATTAAAACTGATTTAATAAATAAGTAGATAGAGCTTTTTTTGCAATATATTTACAAGAACAATTAGATTAATTAACAAAAAATACTGTTATGGAAATCTCACAATTTTTATAAGAAAAGAGTAAATAAACGTATTGTGATCCTATCTGCAACAGAAAAGTGTTTTGTAGTTGCAAATACAGTGAAACCTTTCTGTGCAACCACCTCCATTAAGCGATCACCTCCCTGAAAGGCCGTTTTTTCATGAAGCGAAATTTATTCCCATAGCCTCAATACTAATTTTACCTCCATTCAGAGACCATCCCAGTTGAACTCCCTCCATGAGCGACCAATTTCTTTGACGAAAATGAAACAAATTCCGATTTTTCGTGGTCGCTTGAAGAAGGTTTTATTAGAAAAATAATTCCGGAGAGAGCGTTATTCATCAAACTTCTAAAGTAAGTTTAGAATTTTTTTATCCCGGAAAATTTTAAATGTTCAAAATCCTTTGTGCCTTATTAGGCAATGAATTGAAAAGATTTAATGAATTCTCTGATGACAAATTACGAATGACGGCCAATAAACTCCCCTGCCCTATTCTGTCAAGAAACTCTAAAAAAAAAAAAAAAAAAAAATAGATAAATTAATGAAATCGTCATTATTTGTTCCCGTCCAAAAAAAAAAAAAAAAATGAAAAATGAAAAAAATGTATTTATTTACTGAACTTCGAAAGGACTTGGAAATAAAAGTTATAAAAGATAAAATAGTAAAATCAAAATAAACGTCAATGTATTCATTTTTTGAACTCTGCAGTAACTAACTTATGTAATTAACTTTTGTTTTGATACTTAATTTTTTATATTTTTTCCTAATGTGAAAAAATAAATATTAGTAACATTAATTGTTACCTTTTTCAACAATTAAAATCTAGGTTTAAACATGACATCCATTAAGAGACCACTTCTCGGAGCAACCAATTTTTATTGGAACGGAACGTGGTCACTTTAGAGAGGTTTTGCTGTATTTCATATAACATATTTTAATAGAAGAAAAGCTACACCTAGGTAAATGGTTTAGAAAATAACCACATTAAAAAATATTTAGCTTAGACTGCTTCACTGTGTTTTCTAAATAGGATTGAGCAAATTATTTTGTATGAAAAGTGAAATCTACTTTTATTAAAAGACGAATTAAATACATTTTACATTGAATTTTCTTTAATGGTACTTAAAAGTACCGCCAGGATATAAATGGTTATTGTAAAACCAAAAGATTTTTTTTTTTTTTTTGCAGTGTAGAGCATGAATGTTTTAATTCTTTTAGAATTATGAAGACAATTTCGACAGGGATGTGCCTGATTTTGAGAAGCAAGCCCAAAAAACTCAAGATGCTCTGACGTATTTCCTCATCGGCGCGTTCGCATTCTTCGCTCTGCTCTTCATGTTTGTATTTCCACTCGTCAGCTTTCTGAGGATGTGCTGTAAACACTTCCATTCCAACGCTCTGATAGTGTTTAACATATTATGTTGCCGAGATCCAAGTAAGAAATACGCTTTGCATTTCACATTATCATAATATTTTCTCGAGTTAAGGCACTTGTAAGGTGTTTAAGAATTTCCGGTAAACTTAGATAGAGCGGGCGGCGGCGACACGAATGACTACGTCATCGAGTTACGCGATGAAATCATGATGCAGGACAAGATTTTTAGGAGTAGATTAAGGAATGACTAGTCTGCCTCGACATTTCTTGGTACGATAGACGCAGCAGCGGGCGCCAACTCGTCATTTTGGCATCACTATCACGTCATCGAGTTACGGAATAAAACCTGTGCCAAATTAAAGGTAAAAAAAAGTCTTTTAAGAATATTTTGGTCTGCCTGCGCACATATCCTGGTAGAAACTCCCGGCAGACTAAAATCTATAACAAAAAATACGTCATAATGCACAATTAAAACCATATAAGCAGAATGTTTTACTGGACATTGCCATATATATTGCTTCGAATCGACTTTCAAAATGAATTAACGGTTTAGGAGAAGCTTATTAATAGTATGTGAGAAAATGACTGGTTTCAATTGTTCATTATAACGTATTTTTTTGTTATAGATTTTAGTCTGCCGGGGGTTCCTACCAGGATATGCGCAGGCAGACCAAAATATTCTTAAAAGACTTTTTTTACCTTTAATTTGGCGCCGGTTTCATCCCGTAACTCGATGACGTACTAGTGACGCCAAAATGATGAGTTGGCGCCCGCTGCCGCACCTATCGTACCAAGAAATGTCGAGGCAGACCTGTAATTCCTTAATTTACTCCTAAAATTATTGTCCTGCATCATGATTTCATCCCGTAACTCGATGACGTGTTAAAACCGCTAAAATTAAGAATTGGCGCCCCGTTCTGTTCGTCTCTTACCAAGATATGACGAGGCACACTGAAATATTTTTATTGTACTGATATGTACCTTTAATGTACCAAATTTTTAAGCCGTAACTCGATGACGCGATTATACCGCCAAAATTAAGAATTGGCACACCGCTCTGCTCATCTCCTACCAATATATGACGAGGCAGACTGAAATATTCGTTTTGTACTAATCGGAAGGTTAAATGTGACAGAATTTCAAGCCGTAACTCGATGACGTAATTGTACTCTCAAAATAGGGAATTAGCGTCCCGTTCTTCTCGCTTTGTACCAAGTTAAGTCGAGTGAGTCTTTCTCTTACGTACTATTAACAAGCTTTTCCTAAACCGTTAATTCATCCTGAAAGTCGATTCGAAGTAATATAAATGGCAATGTCATGTAAAATATTATGTTTATAGGGTTTCAATTGTACATTATGACGTATTTTTTTGTTATAGATTTTAGTCCGCCGGGTGTTTCTACCAGGATATGCTCAGGCAGACCAAAATATTCTTAAAAGACTTTTTTTTACCTTTAATTTGGCACAGGTTTCATCCTGTAACTCGATGACGTGATAGTGACGCCAAAAGGACGAGTTGGCGCTCGCTGCTGCGCCTATCGTACCAAGAAACGTCGAGGCAGACCAGTCATTCCTTGATTTGCTCCTAAAAATCTTGTCCTGCATCATGATTTCATCCTGTAACTCGATGACGTAGTCATTCGTGTCGCCGCCGCCCGGTCTAAAGAGAATGTTGCACTTTGGGGCGAAATTTGCAAAGTTACATAACTCTTTCGAAATATACAATTCTTGTCCATAAATCTACAATACATATTATATACTGATTAATGAATAATAATGTAGTTTTAGTAATAGTAAAGTACAAATAGCACTGTTTATACGTTTTCTCATCTTTTCGTTTTGAACTGATTCACAACTTTTGAAATGATGAAATGCATCGTTTATATGACCGAAGAAATTGATAATTTCACTTCTACTAATGCATTTTATCCTCGTTTATGAACTAGGACTTCCCTCAAAGGGATTAGTCTGAGCGATATTGCTGAGAACATAGATTTAATAATAACATGTGGAAGCAAAGAAAATGAGATGTTATCTTTAATTGTCCATATACTGCGATAAATTGAAATGATGAAAATAAACGAATGGTAGAATTACAAAATTTTATATATAAATTCGTATACACTGTTTAAAAAAATGGGAAATCAAACCATGCAAGACAGCCATGCATGGATATAAAATTGAAAGTACGCAATATATTAAAAATAAAATAGAAAATGAAACACTAAATTATCTTATATCGGAATTTTAACTGTATAAAATGATGTCAAGAGCATAATCAGACGCTCCGCACCAATTTGAATAACTTTAAATGACATATATATAATGTTTATAAAGAATGGACTATACTTTATACGGCAACATAAAGTATGACACAAGATCTGAATATATCGTCTGCATAACTTTTGAGCCGTCAAAGTGTCATTTGAAGTAATTTACAAATCCATACATATTTATTCAGCAAATCATGCAAGCTAACATACGCCAATATGTACCCGATTATGAAATTTTACCAGAATAAATTAATATATAAAAAATCTACTAATGATAATTGAGAATATGACCTTATGATAAAATGTCTAGAAAAATGAATCGGATAAAAAATTCATATCACATTTAAAACGGCACTTCCCTCTGTTAGTGGCCTTGGAGAGAGAGAGAAAAGCCTAGAGAAGGAACACTTTAACAAGTACTTTCGGGCAACCTAATCACTGTTTCATACAGGTCTTTATTCAATATTTACACAATTTATTTAATGCTAGGTGGGTATCTGTCAGTTTTGTTGCATTTAAATTGCAAGTTTTGCTGAGGAAATGCAGCATTACGAAATATTTAGAGTTGCTATACCTAATAATTCCAAATTAATGGTAATTGAGATCACTTTCCGTTAATTTCATCTTTTTAAATTTTAAATTTTTTAGAAATCATTCATAGGGACAATTGTATATTTTAAAAGTAACCCGAAGCAAAATTTCAAGATTTTGGGCTCAGCAGTAACACAGAAATAGAAAATTTTCGAAAGTTTTTTGTTTCTGCACTGTTTTATATAGCGACATTTTCAGAAATTGTTCTATTGCGAGAATTTACGTCATGATAAATACAGCCATGTAAATTTTCATGTTTATATTCCTAACAATTCCATGTACTTCGTTACTTAGATCATCTTTAGATCTTTTTGCGCTTTGTATAGTCTTTCGATTTTTTAGAGTTCGTTCTACAAAGAGCATTTACATCTTATAAATTACTACCATGCCATAGTTCTAGTTTCTAACAATAACAGTATCCCAAAAATTTCAGTATTCCAAATAAATCATTGTTTAGAACCTTTCTAGAAATTTTTACGTTTATCCGTCAAATTGAACTTTTTAGAGAGCGTTCATTACGAGTATTTACATCTTAAAAGTAACTACCACACCAAATTTAAAGTTTCTAACCCAATCAATATCGCAGAAATCGCAATTTTAGAACTTTTTTGCTCCTGCAGCGATGTAGGTTCTTGCACTGACATAAAATACAGTCTTTTTTTCGGAGCAGAGATGGCCACCAACATTTTTTTAATGTTGGCTATGTAGTTTTAGGGATAACACCTCACAAACGTACAAGCATTAATAATATTATACACTTTATAATATTAGCATTAGATGTACAGATACAAAAGCCATTTATCTGTTACAAACTAAAGTGCCGGGCGTTGCCCAAAATTTGAAGGATGTTTGTTCTGAAAAATCAATTTCAAAATTTAACATACAACACAAAACAAACATAAAAAAAGCAGTCGAAATGTTGTATGAATGAATGATATGAAAACGCTACATAAAAATGTATACATGTATATAACAGACGCAAAAGAATACAGCTATAAATGAACTTATTTCAATTTATAATTGGAGCAATAATGTTAAAATACGCCAGTATTTCCCTAATCCAGGGGCCTGGGTAAGGGGTGGGACGGGGGGGGAGCCTCCCCCCCCAAACATTTGCGAATGTTATTACACTTGGCAAATTTACAAACTTAGTTGGCAAATTTGTTTAAAATTTTAATAAAAACTATAATATATTTTCTATTTCTGACAGACTTGGCAAAAATTACAAAACTAATTGGGAATATTATTAAACTTTTAACAAATAAGAACTATAGTACATTTTCTAACTGTGGTAAGTTGGCAAAATTATAAAACATGTTGGCAAATGCTGAAATTTGACTTGGCAATTTAAGGTTTTCTCCCCCACCAATAAAAAGTCTTAGCGATGACACTGCCCTAATCGGGTTTTTATCATGCTTCAATACATTTTTCACACTCATATGGCGTTATACTATATCCACCACGTCCTTTATATTTCCAATATGACGTAATATTTTCCTCTTTCACGTGGAAACCTTGAAATAGAAAAGTTATGAAGTTATATTCACTTTTTTTTTTTTTTTATTCGCAAACTATTTATTTCATTTTCATTTTTCACGTGGAAATCTTGCAGTAGAAAATTAATTGTTGTAGTAATAATTTTATTGTGTATTTTAATTGTTGGCAACTGCTATAACGAAAAATTTTTAAATTTGATAAGAAATTGCTGTTAAATTGGTGGTTTTTTTATTAATTAAAAATTAACTATAAATTATTTCGATTCTGGAATACTTTAGTTGATTCGGCTATGTTTTAATACACATGTACGTATCTTTTCACAATTTTGGCTTCCAAATTGTGGATTTTTATAGAATTACAAACAGACAGATAGACAAGTTTTCATTTTTATATATCTCTCTATTCTAAAAAAGTAACTAACGCTGTCACCGCCGCTGCCGGTTTTGAATTTTTTGTGACCGGAGGTCTTTCTTCGTTAATATTAAGAAAACTATTGCATACAAAAATATGAAAATCGGTGGTATTATAGAGAAATGTTTGATCAATACGCTGATGTATACAGTTTTCAAAAAGAAGAATTATGTTAAGAGATATTTAATGCTAAATTTGGACAAAATCGTTCCATTAAAAAAAGTTTTATAGGAGCAAAAACTGTACATAGGAATTTAATCATTTTTATATCCTTTTATTCAATAGAAGATCCCGGTGTGCAGATTCCATTAATTTTTTTTTTTTTTTAATTTGACTCATTTTTTGAGGTTTTATTTCTATTTTAAATTCAAATATTCAGCATTTCGACGATATTTTTTTACATATTTTAGAAAATGGTATTAATTTAAACTGTTGCCAAGTGTATAAACAGCGCAAACAATAATGTTTGCATCAAATAAAAAAAAAAATTATTTACACGTTACTATTATAAACAGAAAAAAACCTTCAAATTAGAATTAAATAATTAGGTATAAAAAGCAGGCACTTATTGGAAATTACGCCATAAAAACTATATTTACATGTTAATTTTAAAAGAGAAAGTATATTGTAAAATAAATTCATTAACATGTGTTAGAAGTCTTAAATAGAAGAAATTACGTCACATTACACTTATTATCAAAATGAACAAAAAATAATACTGCAAAACAGTTTAAATCTAAAAAAATGCGCTAGACAAAATATTAGAGGTTAAATATTAGACTTTTTTAAAATTTTATTATTTGTTCTTTGATGTGAGGTGTTCAGTTATAAGTATGCAAAATTTCACGTCTCCATATTAATTAGGGGCTGAGTTAGAAAAATTGCTTAAAATACGCAAGTTAGAGCCCAGATGGTTAAATATTAGACCTTTTTCAAAATTTTATTATTTGCCGTTTGATGTGAGGTGTTCAGCTATAAGTATGCAAAATTTCATGTCTCCAACTTAATTAGGGGCTGAGTTAGAAAAATTGCTTAAAATACGCAAGTTAGAGACCAGAGGGTTAAATATTAGACTTTTTCAAAATTTTATTATTTTTCGTTTGATGTGAGGTGTTCAGATATAAGTATGCAAAATTTCGTGTCTCCAACTTAATTAGGGCTGAGTTAGAAAAAATGCTTAAAATACAGAAGTTAGAGACCGGAGGGTTAAATATGACTTTTTCAAAATTTTATGATTTATCGTGTTATCGCAAGTGTTCAGCTATAAGTATGCAAACTTTCATGTCTCCAACTTATTTAGGGACTCAGTTAGAAAAATTGCTTAAATTACACAAGTTAGAGCCCAGAGGGTTAAATAATAGACATTTTCAAAATTTATTATTTGTCGTTTGATGTGATGTGTTCAGCTATAATATGCAAAATTTCATGTCTCCAACTTAATTAGGGGCTGAGTTAGAAAAATTGCTTAAAATACAGAAGTTAGAGACTGGAGTGTTAAATATGACTTTTTCAAAATTTTATGATTTATCGTGTTATCGCAAGTGTTCAGCTATAAGTATGCAAAATTTCATGTCTCCAACTTAATTAGGGTCTGAGTTAGAAAAACTGCTTAAAATACACAAGTTAGAACCCAGAGGGTTAAATATTAGACTTTTTCAAAATTTTATTATTTGCCGTTTGATGTGTGGTGTTCAGCTATAAGCATGAAAATTTTCAAGTCTCCGACATATATAGTTTCTGAGAACGGGCTCTGTGACAGACGGACAGACAAAGGAGTGAGACAGGTAGTGTTTCGTTAGATGAACGAAACTCTGAAAACATGCTACGGATGACTGTAACAACATCCTAAAATTACGTTACCATCAGCGATCTACCAATCCCGAATTTAGTTTATATTCGTTTCATATATTCTTATTCTTTTGTGCGGGCCTGTAAAATAACTATCAATAATATATACATACAGTAAAATCTCTGAATAGCGGACACCTCAAGAATGCAGAATTTGTCCTCTATTTGGAGGTGTCCGCTACTGAGAGTAAAACATGTACAGTTATTTAAGTGTTGGTAATCGAAAAAATGTCCGCTAAATAGAGGTATCCGCTAATCGGGTGTGTCCGTTATGGAGGTTTTACCAGTAAAACCTCTGAATAGCGAAAACCTCGGGAGGGCAGAATTTGTCCTCTATTTGGAGGTGTCGGCTACTGAGATTAAAAAATGTACAGTTATTTAAGGGTTGGTAATCGAAAATAATGCCCGCTAAATAGAGGTGTCCACTAATCGGGTGTGTCCGTTATGGAGGTTTTACTGCATAATAATATCATCCTTTACAAGAAAATTAAATGCTGTATGATAAACAGACAGACATCCAGAGAAAGATAACCTCCCGGAGCAATAAACACTCATATCATTTGTTTTAATCATCCACAATCGTTTCTAAATTTCGTTATACGCGTATTAAAAAAATCTGTTAATTTCCAGTCGATAGACTGACAACTATCTTTTAACCCGAGTTTTTAGCCGGATTTAGCCCGTACTGTATTATTAATTGTTTGCCCACCAAAACTGGTTGCCACGGGTTGTTGTAAGGTTTGTGATTACGTGGTTGAAACTGATCTATTCAATATTACTGTGTGCATATTTTTTTTTTTATTTGCTCCATGTGTTCAAACCAGTTGTCTACGAAAACATCCACCGGTGAAAGTGACGCACACCAAATTTCTGTGACGTATGCAGATATCTTGTGCTTTTTTATCAGTTTTTTTATTATAATTTTTAAACGGTTTGGAACATATTTTTCATAATAGGTGCATTCAGTAGGTGGCCCTCATAGGTACCTTCTGGTGCAATCAGAAAAGAAATCCGACAAATATTTTTTGAGTTATGCTTGACGAAAGGTTTTTATTAGGCTTTTTTTTAAGTAGGACATGGCGTTAATATTCATCGTAGTAGTAATGTGTCCGGACAGTAATATTTCGCTGAGTATTAGCCTTCGCTTCGCTCAGACAATTACATATTTGTAAAAAGATAATATTGAAAATTTTATTTGTATATCTATAAATAATTCTTTTTTAAAATGAAGACTCATGAGCTCTATTCTGTAAATAAATACTTTATGAAAACGTTTAATTTCACTACATATAAATAGATGGATTCTTTTATACCTTTAAATAATTCTTTTTTTCGTATAAAAGATACACTATTTAAAAATAATTAATATCTGCGATTAATTACTTTATTTTCTTGAATTGCATACTTATGAATAGATACATTTTCTCAGGTTATCTCAGCTCTTCTCAAATCATGCAAATAAAATAAATACTTTTAAAGGAATGTATTTAAAACCATGACAATTGTAAAACAATATATTAAAAATGTACTTACAAACAGACAAAGCTTTTTCAAAAATATATCTATTTATAAGTATCTATTTATAATCATGAAAATAAATTAATTACTCAACAGATATGAAATATTGTGAAATAGCATTCTAGTGTGAAATAGTATGAGATTAAAAAAACAAATATTAAAAAGTATAAAAAAATCCATCTAAAAAAGTATAAAAAAAAACATCTATTTTCGTAGGGAAATTAAAATTTTCAAATTATTTGCAGAATGGAATTCACGAGATCGAATTTTTTAAGAAGAATTTTTTATAGATCTTTTTTACAAGTGTATGATTCATAAACAATTAGGATAAAACAAATAGTATAAGTGAAATCATGCATTTCTTCAGTCATATAAACGATATATTTCATCGTGAAATGGAACATAAGTTCAAAACGAAAATATGATAAAAATATATAAACAGTGCTATCTGTACTTCACCAACAGCAGTATTTAGGGTTCGTACGCTTCAATGACCTTTTACGAGAATTTTCGTAAAGTAATATTCGCCGTATTTAATGAAAAATTCTAAAAAAAAGTAACTACCGCTGTCACCGCCGCCGCCGCCGCCGCCGGTTTTGATTTTTTTTGTGACCGGAGGCCTTTCTTCGTTAATATTAACAAAAATAATGCATACAAAAATAGGAAAATCGGTGGTTTTATACAGAAATGTTTGATAAACACGCTGATGCAGACAGTTTTCAAATCGAAGAATTATTTTAAGAGTTATTTAATGCTAAAGTTGGACAAAATCGTTCCACTAAAAAAGTTTTATAGCAGCAAAAACTAAACATGGCAGTGTAATCATTTTTAGATCATTTTATGCGTTAGAATTTGCCGGAGTGCAGATTGCATTAATTTTTTTATTTTGACTCATTTTTTCAGGTTTTATTTCTATTTTAAATTCAAATTTTCAGCATTTCTAGAGATATTTTTTACAGATTTCAGAAAATTGTACTAATTTAAACTGTTGCCAACTGTATAAAAAGCGCAAGCAATAATGTTTGCTTCAAATTAAAAATTTATTTACACGTGACTATTATAAACAGGAAAAATCTTTCAAATTAGAATTAAATAATTACGTATAAAAAGCAGGAACTTATTAAAAATTACGTCCTAAAAAGTATACCCGTGAATTTTAAAAGAGAAAGGATATTGTAAAATAATAAATTCATTAACATGCGTTAGAAGTCTTAGGAGAAATTACGTCATATTTACGTCACATTATAGTTATTACATAAAATGAACACAAAATAATATTGCAAAAAAGTTTAAATTTAGAAATTGCGCTAGACATTTATTTGATATTTTGAGAATTAATTTAAAATGTCTCATTTAAAAGAACTTTCTTTTCGCTTTGTTAAAAAATACCAGGAGACAAAGACTCTCTTTACTTAATTCCTTTTATATTAGCTTATTTTAAAATGTTGTTACACGTGTATACGTCATCAAGTTATTTTTATTTCGACGTTTTATTTGTGTTTTTATTAATGTTGTACCAATTTATTTGTTCTTTCGTTATTTAAAATAAAAATTATATCAATTTGTATAATTTGGCGATTTATATAATTTGGCGAAATTGGTCGACAGGATAATCAAGTAGTACCGCAGCGGATTTGGCGTTAAAATTCCCCAATCAAAGAGAAATGAATAGAAATTCGTTTATAGGGAGATCGCCACTGCTTTTTAAATTATAATTCAATCTTTCGAAATCTTTTTAAAGCCGATCCAATTAGCGTGCATTTAGAGTCTGCGGTTTCTGGACGGGGGTTGGCGAGCGTAGCTCGTAGGGGGCCGAGCCCCCTAGTTTAATGAAAAAAAAAATTCTATCTTCAGATATACCAAGCAGCACTCTACGAAATTTCTGATACGAAAACACCTAAAATCCTTTGATGCTTACGAATCTTGTTATTATTAGTTAATCAAATATCTAGTCTTATATCTATCATAGATTCGTGGACAAGAGTATATGTTTCGACCGAGTTATTTAACTTTGTATCTGAAACAAACTATAAACAGTAACTTTAATATTATTATTCAATAAAATTCAATCGAATAATATTAATTCTTTTAAAAAAGCGTATTATTTTCTTCATTAAAAAAATATAAAACATAAATGCTTACTTTCTTCAAAATATTCGTTACGTCTCTTCATTACTTTCAACGACATAACAATAAAAGTCACGTGATCATAACGTTTGTAGAATGTATTGGAATGTGCAGGAAATCCGAATATTCGCATTCAAATACTTTACTGGAAAATGAGTGTAATCTCCGATTTAATAAGTTACTCAAGAGAATTCATAGTTTACACTACATTTTCGGAAATATTTCCACTATGGACTGTAACATTTATGATTTTTTTAACAATGCATTTGCTTCAAATATTTTACACAGAAATGAGAGTAACGATTCCGATTTATTCAGTAAATCAAGATAATTAATAGTTTACACTACATTTTTGCAAACGTTTACGCTATGGACTGTAACGGTTCTGAATTTTTTTACAGTGTACATTTTAAATATTTACACCGTCAAATAAGTAAACAAATGTACTTTCAAATTAAATTTCTTTGAAAAACTGTATCGCATATATATATATAATATATATATATATATGTATATATATGTATCAATGTATGTATTATGTATCAAAACTCAATTCCCATTCCTTTTAAAATGCTTTTCAAGCATGATTTTTTTTCTTTAAATCTATCTCTATCGCGTGCAGATGATTACGAAAAATAAATCCGTTCGCATTTAAATTAATATAAATAGCTCAGTATTTGTTTCCAGTTTATATTCCATAACGAAATTAAAACATTCACCAACAAATAAATAAATAAACAAAATATCATACTTAAAACACAAATTTGATATGTATTTATACTACGCACTTAAACCACTTAAATGATTATAATCAAAAAGGCTGATTGTAAATAGTGATCTTTGGCGATTTCTTCGACTAACTCTTGGCGCGATGCCAACAAAAATCTATCGTTTTTAATAAATTTCAGAACTTTATTTAAAGGTATATTTGCAATTTTTCATATAAGTATGTTTTTTGGTATTGTCTGAGCGCATTCTAAAAAAGTATATTAAATGCAAAAAAATATTATAGTTATTAATTAATAAACTGGTATATCACCTATATTCTGCAACACGGGAAACCTGGGTATATCCCCTTGTCATATATAAACTTCATATGAGGTTCTATTAAAATGAACTCTCAGAGAAGCGTTGTCATAGTATGATAAAACCTCATATGAAGTTTATTCATGATTGTGAAATTCAGCAACAGATAGCAGTACTATTTTCTTGTAAAATACTAGGGGGCATTATTCCCCACGAGCTATGCTCGCCAACCCCCTTCAGACACCCCAAATTCTAATAGCAAGCTAATTTGATCGGCTTTTAAAAGATTGAATTGTAATTTAAGAAAACAGTGGCGATCATTCTGTAAACGGGTTTCCATTCGTTTTCCTTTGATTGGAGATTTTTAAGACCAAATCAGCTGTTGTTAAGAGATACAATGGCTGTTTTCGTCTTTGATTTAAAAAAAAAAAAAACAGTTAAAAATTTGAAAATAAGCTAGTGTAAAATGTTTTAAGTAAACAGAGTCATTGTCTCCCGGTATTTTTTAACAACACTATAAGAAAATTCTTTTAAATAATTCATTTTAAATCTGACGTAATTTTCACCAAAGTTTTCGTTCTCTTATTAATATTCACGGGAAAATACCTTTGTTGTTAGAAAGGAAATATTATCTGCGCTGTCTTAGAATTCACAATAATAAAGATTATCTCAAAATGTAAAATATATAAATGTCTCGCGCAAATGTATTTTTAAATTTAAACTGTTTTGCATTATTATTTGGCCATTTTAAATACGACGTAATTTCTTCCAATTGTGACTTTTAACGCATAATAATGAATATTTTATTTACATCTTTTAAAATTCAAGTGTAAATATAGTTCTTATGACGTAATTTTAATATTTTCCTGCTTTTAACACGTAATCATTTATTTCTAATTTGGAAGTTTTCTTTCTGTTTATAATAGCCACGTGTAAAGAAATTTTTTATTTGAAGGAAATATTATATTTTGCCCTGTTTTTAAAACTGGCAACAATTTAAAATAATACCCTTTTCTAAAATTTGTAAAAATATCTCTCGAAATACTGAAAATTTGAATTTACTATGGAAATAAAACCTTAAAAAAATAATCAAATTAAAAAAATAGATGCAGTCTGCACACTGTCAACTTCTAATGTATAAAATGATCTGAAAATAATTAAATTCCTATGTATATTTTTTGCTCCTATAAAACTTTTTTAATGGAACAATTTGGACCAACTTTAACATTAAATATCTCTTAAAATAATTCTTCGATTTGAAAAGAGTCTTCTTCAGCGTGTTTTCAATTATTTCTCACTAATACTGCCGATTTTCATATTTTTTTATGAAGTATTTTTCTTAATATTAACGAAGAAAGACCTCAGGTCACAAAAAATGCATTTTCAGCGGCGGTGATAGGGTTAGTTACTTTTAGGTAGCTTTCTTTACAAAAAAGCTACCTATTGCAGCCGTTCGGAGGAAAGCGATTTCAAAAAATTTTGGTATATTTTCATCGATCATGACCCCCAGACCCCGAAACCACCCTCCGTTCAAAATTGATATATATATATATATATATATATATATATATATATATCTATATATATATATATATATATATCTGACCTATGTCACACTGTAACTCCCGTAATTATGAACCGATTTCGATGTAATTCGGTGTGTACATAGTACATACCAATGTCTCGACCGAGTTCGTTGGCCAGCTTCATCCGCCGTTTTGTTTCAAAATGGCGGCCATTTAAAATTTTTAAAAAAATTTAAAACTTGAAATGTGGTACCAAAAAATTAAAAATGGAAAAATATTTTTTTCTTATGTATTTGACCTTTATACAAAGATTCCGGAGCAGTTTTTGTTTCGTCTATATCTTAAAAAATGGCTGAGTTATAGCATTTTGAATTTCTAGCGTGGCTGACATTTTGAAACATCCTGAAATTTGTCACGCGATAAAAGGCGTATTTATGAACCGATTTGGATGTAATTCGGTGTGTACATAGTACATACCAATCTCTCGACCGAGTTCGTTGGCCAGCTTCATCCGCCATTTTGTTTCAAAATGGCGGCCATTTAAAATTTTTTTAAAAATTTAAAATTTGAAATGTGGTACCAAAAAATTGAAAATGGAAAAATATTTTTTTCTTATGTATTTCACCTTTATACAAAGATTTCGGAGTAGATTTTGTTTCATCTATATCTTAAAAAATGGCTGAGTTATAGCATTTTGAATTTCTAGCGTGGCTGACATTTTGAAGCGTCCTGAATTTTGTCACGCGATAAAAGGCGTATTTATGAACCGATTTGGATGTAACTTCGTTTATACATAGTACATACCAATGTCTCGACCGGGTTCGTTGGCCAGCTTCACCCGCCATCTTGTTTAAAAATGGCGGCCATTTAAATTTTTAAGAAAAATTTAAATTTGAAATGTGGTACCAAAAATTGAAAATTGAAAAAATATTTTCTTCTTATGTGTTTGACCTTGATAAAAAGATTCGGGAGCAGTTTTTGTTTCGTCTATATCTTAAGAAATGGCTGAGTTATAGCATTTTGAATTTCTAGCGTGGCTGACATTTTGAAACGTCCTGATTTTTCTCACGTAATAACAGGCGTATTTATGGACCGACTTGGATGTACCTTGGTGTGTACATAGTACATACAAATATCTCGACCGAGTTCGTTGGCCAGCTTCATCCGCCATCTTGTTTCAAAATGGCGGCCATTTAAAAAAATTAAAAAATAAAAAAATTTAAATGAGATACCAAAAAATTGGAAAATGAAAAAGATTTTTTTTTTCTATGTGTTTGACCTTAATACAAAGATTCCGGAACAGTTTTTCTTTCGTCTATATCTAAAAAAAAAATGGCTGAGTAATAGCATTTTGAATTTCTCTTGTGGCTGACATTTTAAAACGACCTGATTTTTGTCACGCGATAACAGGCGTATTTATGAACCTATTTGGATGTAACTTGGTCTGTACATAGTATATACCAATGTCTCGACCGAGTTCGTTGGCCAGCTTCATTCGCCATCTTGTTTCAAAAGGGTTGCCATTTAAAAAAAATTAAATTTAAAATTCAAAATGAGGTATTAAAAAATTGGAAAATGAAAAAGATTTTTTTATGTGTTTGGCCTTGATACAAAGATTCCGGAGCAGTTTTTGTTTCTGAAAATTTGTTCTTTTGTTGATATCATAAAAAATGGTTGATTTATAGCACTTTGAATTTCTAGCATGGCTAACATTTTGAAACGATTTTGTATTTGTCACGCGATAACACACGTATTCGCCTATTTCGATGTAAGAAGGCATGTGGATAGTATACATCAACACCTCGACCAAGTTCGCTGGCCAGATTCATCAGCCACCTTGCTTCAAAATGGCGGCCATTAAATTAAAAAAAATATATATATTTAAAGTGAGGTGCAAAAAAATTAGAAATTGAAAAAGGTTTCTTTCTTAAGTATTTGATGTTGATATAAGGATTCAGGAGCATTTTTTGTTTGTCTTTACCTTAAAAAATGACTCAGATATAGCAGTTTCAATTTCTATTGTGGGTGACATTTTGAAAAATCTGATTTTTTGCATGCGACAGCACTCCTATATATTAACCGATTCCGATGTGAGTGAGCATGTGCACAGCAATTACTAAGGTCTCGACCAAGTTCACTGGTTAGCCTCATCCACCATGTTGTTTTAAAATGACAGGTACTTTAAGAAATTGCCGAATTTGGCAGCCAAATATATGTTACTTTAAAGAAAAGCAGCTTGGATAAAGCTGACTAATTTCGCGAAATTCTCATTCATTATATTGATAAAAATTAGTATTGAATCTCCTATATCCGGTTTCCACTAAATTGAGCTTCGTGTGTTTGCATGATATAAGTTGGCTTTTTTAAAATAAGGATTATGAAAGCTACCTCTTCCTCCCGGCACTGGCCGGAAGGACTTTTTTTTTTTTTTTTTTTTTTTTTTTAGAATAGACAGATTCAGTTGGGAAATCCATCTTTTGACAAATTTCCTTCTGTTTTGCATAAGAGGAGAATTTTTTAAAAACAATTTCTACTTTTGCTATCAGGGGTTACAAAAATATGAATTTTCACATTAATTTTAGATATGATGCCTAATTAAGGCCTATCGTTATTTTTAAAAATTTACTATTCTATGCATTAAATAACAAAATATTTAAACCATTTTGTATTCTTTGGATTGTTTAATGCAGTAAGCAACATTATACTAAAATAATTTTGTATTCTTCCCATACCACAACCCGTATATATGCCTATTTATATAAAATTGTAGGAGTAATAATTTAAATTATTGGTAATTGTTTTTAGGTAGCTTTCTTTACAAAAAGCTACCTATTGCAGCCGTTCGGAGGAAAGCGATTTCAAAAAATTTTGGTATATTTTCATCGATCATGACCCCCAGACCCCGAAACCACCCTCCGTTCAAAATTGATATATATATATATATATATATATATCAATATATATATATATATATATATATATATATATATATATATATATATATATATATATATATATCTGACCTATGTCACACTGTAACTCTCGTATTTATGAACTGATTTGGATGTAATTCGGTGTGTACATAGTACATACCAATGTCTCGACCGAGTTCGTTGGCCAGCTTCATCCGCCATTTTGTTTCAAAATGGCGGCCATTTAAAAAATTTAAAAAAATTTAAAATTTGAAATGTGGTACCAAAAAATTGAAAATGGAAAAATATTTTTTTCTTATGTATTTGACCTTTATACAAAGACTCCGTAGCAGTTTTTGTTTCGTCTATATCTTAAAAAATGGCTGAGTTATAGCATTTTGAATTTCTAGCGAAGCTGACATTTTGAAACGTCCTGAATTTTGTCACGCGATAAAAGGCGTATTTATGAACCGATTTGTATGTAACTTCGTTTATACATAGTACAGACCAATGTCTCGACCGAGTTCGTTGGCCAGCTTCATCCGCAATTTTGTTTAAAAATGGCGGCCATTTAAAATTTTAAGAAAAATTTAAATTTGAAATGTGGTACCAAAAAATTGAAAATTGAAAAAATATTTTTTTCTTATGTATTTGACCTCGATAAAAAGATTCGGGAGAAGTTTTTGTTTCGTCTATATCTTAAAAAATGGCTGAGTTATAGCATTTTGAATTTCTACTGTGGCTGACATTTTGAAACGCCCTGATTTTTGCCAGGTGATAACAGACGTATTTATGAACCGATTTGAATGTAACTTGGTCTGTACATAGTACATACCAATGTCTCGACCGAGTTCGTTGGCCAGCTTCATTCGCCATCTTGTTTCAAAAGGGTTACCATTTTTAAAAAAATGTAATTTAAAATTTAAAATGAGGTATTAAAAAATTGGAAAATGAAAAAGATTTTTTTTATGTGTTTGGCCTTGATACAAAGATTCTGGAGCAGTTTTTGTTTCTGAAAATTTGTTCTTTTGTTTATATCTTAAAAAGTGGTTGAATTATAGCACTTTGAATTTCTATCATGGCTAACACTTTGAAACGATCTTGTATTTGTCTCGCGATAACACACGTATTCGCCTATTTCGATGGAAGAAGGCATATGGATAGTATACATCAATATCTCGACCAAGTTCGCTGGCCAGCTTCATCAGCCATCTTGTTTCAAAATGGCGGCCATTAAATTAAAAAATATATATATTTAAAGTGAGGTGCAAAAAAATTAGAAATTGAAAAAGGTTTCTTTCTTAAGTATTTGACCTTGATATAAGGATTCAGGAGCATTTTTTGTTTGTCTTTATCTTAAAAAATGGCTCAGATATAGCAGTTTCAATTTCTAACGTGGGTGACATTTTGAAAAATCTGATTTTTTGCATGCGACAGCACTCGTATATATCAACCGATTCCGATGTGAGTGAGCATGTGCACAGCAATTACTAAGGTCTCGACCAAGTTCACTGGTTAGCCTCATCGACCATGTTGTCTTAAAATGGCAGGCACTTTAAGAAATTGCCGAATTTGGCAGCCAAATATAAGTTACTTTAAATAAAAGCAGCTTGGATAAAGCTGACTAATTTCGCGAAATTCTCATTCATAATGATTTAGTATTGATAAAAATTAGTATTGAATCTCCTACATTCGGTTTCCACTTAATAGAGCTTCGTGTGTTTGAATAATATAAGTTGGCTTTTTTAAAATAAGGAATATGAAAGCTACCTCTTCCTCCCGGCACTGGCCGGAAGGACTTTTTTTTATGACGAAAAGTGTTAACGGGCAAAATGTCATAAAATCTTATGTAAGCAAAAGGAGGGTGGGGATGTCCAGTATTTGCTTATTTTTTCCTACAAAGAGGTGGTCGAGGATGTAAAAAACGGCTAAAAATATGCTTACGTAATACTTGAATGGTCCCTTAGTTTTAAAAGCGATGGCATTATTTTGAGCACTAGATTAATAAAAATGTAAACAAATGATTTATATTACTTATATTTTTTTTACTGAAAAGTCTTTATTTTCATTTTCAGAGTACAATTTAGTGAGAGCAATGTGCGTGAAATGTGATGTTCCTATACCTGACTACCATCTATACAAGGAATTAATAAGGGAATACGAAGCAAAAGATGCAGAAACAGTAGCCAGAGAAGAACGGAAGAAGAATGAAGATGATTTAAAAAATCTACTCTTTTAAAGAAAATTTATTCTATAAACTTTTAATCCTTCGGAATTTTTCTTGTATATTAGAGTTGTGTCAAATTACGAAATTAAAAAATAAAACAAGAACAAAAATTCCTGCATTCGGCATACGTTATGAAACACTTCCCAACGCTAACAGAATATTGTTAAGAAAATTTATTTTTGCATGCAATGAAATGAGGCATCTAAATAAACAATTTTAAAAGTGCTACACCATTTTCCATAGCAGGCAGCTTGGAAAAGGGTAATACAATGTTGGATATCAATTTCAGTACGTTTGAAATAGTATAGCATCATTAAAATACACATGAAACAATTTTACCGCATTACACCGTAATGTAACATGATTATTTTGATAGGCCGTGTAAACGAACTAAATGTTGCACACTTTATTTTAAATACCGAACATGCCATGGTAAATCTCAATAACCTACAACGATTACATGATAATCCTAGTTTATTTACGCGAATCAGAGCACGGCCGGCCGGCCAGACAGACAGACAGATTGATTCATAAACATTTTTCGACTATGTTGGAAAGTGTTAAAAATATTTACAATACTGCATTTGACGTAGAACGTAATTTAGAAGTTTTGGGGTTTTTTTTATCAGTCCATCGAAATTACCAGCACATCTATGTTGGGTTATACCCAACCAAAACCCAAAAATTCAATTGAAGTCAACATTTTTTTTTTTTTTTTTTTTTTTTTTTTTTGTCAACAAATCACCAGATGTCCATAGCATAATTTTTGCCGATACGCTATTTGACAAAATGGCGGCAATCGGATTATTTCCATTGTTGCAGAGAAAAAAGGAGTGAGGTTTTTTTTAATTGATTAAATCTTTATTGATGCCATTTTATCATTGCAATGCAAAATAACTTTAAAAAATATGCACAGAAAATGACTTAGCGCTAAAAAAACACGCATTTTTCCTCACAAAGCCGTTATTAATTTTGTTAACGGTAATTTTTTTCATTCCGCTCATACTGATTTTGAGGCGTCAGTGAGTAAAAGTGACGTTATATATTAAAAAGAAAATGATTATTTTATTTGATAAAACTATAGTTTACTACGAATGTGTCTGAAAGACACAAATTTCAGGAATTTTGACTCGCTGGTAATGAGATTCGAATCTGAAGTCAAGAGTGTGAATCCTCACAGCAAAATTGTAGCTCACAAATATCACTTCAAGTTCGCAAATATTATCTTCTATACAAATAAAAGAAAGTTTCGCGCTGTCTGTCTGCGATGGCTAGCAAAATCTACGGCGCGTACGAGGCTGAAAACTTTCGTGAGAATAGCTCAAAGTCTTTCCTGATGCACCTGAGATTCAGAATTTTGAAATTCTAATTATTAGCTGAGTAATTAATTAAAAATGCTGAGCAAATAATTACTACAACGCCTAACTCAAAAATTCATTTCTTTTAATTTTAGGTATTACATTTTCAGACATATCGTCGAAAATATAACGCAAAAATATATTCCCCCACTCTATTTCCGAATATACTGAAACTAAAATTATGAAAAAATTACGAGTAGTAGAAGTTAATTTAAATCTTATTAATTATAGCGATGAAAATTATAGCAATTACGCTAGGTTTCATAGTTTTTGATAAAATCCCATTTTTTCGTTGCACACAAATTTCGATTTGCGGGCGTTCAGCAAAGGAGTTGAGGAACGCTAGAAGTACCTATCGTCGTAGAAGTATAAAAGAATTGTTGATAATGATTTTCGAAAAACACTGTTTGTAAATAGCCGAGATATTAAACGTTAAAGACATGGACGGTTTGGACATACATAAAGACACATGCGGCGTACCATATGCGCTTTCGGCTTTTAAAGCGAAGATAACAATTGTTAATGATAAATTTGTATAATGCTGTGCCCAGTAGTAGTATAAAAGCAATGCTGTTAAAAACACACTAATTTAATTAGAATTAATCACATAATTACTATGAGATTCGTGACTAGTTTACGTTGAATGGCTCTCTCAATACGCCACCAGTCTCTTTAACACGTTCACGCCGGCGCGGTGGGTCACACTCGACTCTCTCAGATCTGCAAAATCTCCGGCTTTTTGGATACCAGTATTTTAATACAGAAAATGTTGTTTTATTTAATTTGAACAATTAAGCGATTTAAAAGAACAACATTTTCTCTAAAATAATAGTGGTGTAAAAAAAAGCCGGAGACTTGACAACTCTGAGGCAGTCAAGTGTGATCCACCGCGCCGGCGTGAACGTGTTAAAGGTTACTTAAAAATCTATCTGGAAAAACGCGGCACGGACCAAGGCGGTGTTGCAACTTTGCGACCTCCTTTCTAAGCGTGCTGAGCTCAATGCCAAGTTTATACTATGAGCAAGGGTTTTGTTTTAGGTACTGTGTAAAAAGGAAAGATTATTACTATGCCGAATTTGGGTTTATGAAATGCTAAATGAAGTTTAAATATGCACTATTTTTATTGTCAGCACCAAATTAAATTCAACATTAACAGATTACGATAAGATAAAAAAAGGAGTTATACAGAATAGCAATATTTGATACTATTTAGACATTATATCTCTCTGAACTTTCATGTTATCCATTTATACTTTTCTAATACATACAGCTACTAGCGAGGATGACCGAGCTAAGCTCGGTCAAAATTAACCTTGTGCTCAATTCGATATTTTATTATCATTCTTGCTGTTTAGAAACAATTGGCAGGATCCTGAGCCATAGTGACCCAAAATGACCCACTAACCGAATTTTTTTGGACATGCGACCTGACCAATGCTCTTCTCGAACCTGAAAAGATAGAATACAAAATTTAGTCAAGATCGTTAAAGTCGTTTTATCTATAAAATTAGCTTGACCCACGGTAACCCAAAAAGGACCCACTAATCTAAATTTATTGAAATGGAACCTATCCCAATGGTCTTCTCGTGCTGGGTTGGGTTGATTTTTGACGGCCAATTATCTACTCGAGGGATATAGGCCCAGGGCGGGTGAGTGCCCTTCGTGAGGGTCTTTCTAAGGGAACTTAACCCGTATTTACGCATGGAAATCCATGGTTCGAAGAAAACCACGAAAACTCCGAACGATTAGGCCGACGGGCACGATTGGGTTCGAACCCAGCACCTCCCGTCTAACAGCTTCGAGAGCAGAACCTCTCGGCCACCGGTGGGGCCTTCTCGTGGTGGGAAACGGTGTAATAAAAAAATTTGTCACAATAGTTTGAGCCATTTTTCAGATGCAATTAGCTTGACCTTGACCCATCGTTGCCCAAAATGACCCATTAATAAAATTTTCTTGAGCATGCGACCTAGTCCAATGGTTTTCTCGAACCCGAAAATGATAGAATACAAAATTTAATCAAAATCATTAAAACCGTTTTGTAGATAAAATTAGCTTGTCCCACAGTGACCGAAAATTACCCACTAATCGAATTTTCTTGAACATGTGACCTAACCCAATGATATTCTCGTGCCCGAAAACAGTGTAATACAAAATTTTGTCAAAATCGTTTGAGCTGTTTTTATATACAATTAGCTTGATCCACAGTGAATCAAAATTGACCCACTAATCGAATTTTCTCGAACATGCGACTTAGCCCAATGGTCTTCTTATGGTCACAAGCGATATAATACAAAACATTGTCAAAATGTTTTGAGCCCCCTTTTTAGATACATTTAGCTTGACCCACAGTGACCCAAAAATGACCCAGTAATCCATTTTTCTTGATCATGTGACTTAGCCCATTGGTCTTCTTGTAATCCAAAACAGTAGATTACAAAATTTAGTCAAAATCGTTAGAGCGTTTTTTAGATAAAATTGGCTTGACCCAAAGTGACCCTAAAATGACCTACAAATCGAAATTTCTCGAACATGTGACCTAGCCCAATAGTTCCCTCGTGCCCAGAAACGGTTGGATATAAAATTTAGTCAGAATCGATTGGGCCGTTTTTTAGATATAATTAGCTTGACCCTGACCCATTATGACTCAAAATGACCCACTAATCGAATTTTCTCGAACGCATGACCCAGCCTAATGGTCTCCTCGTGCCCGAAATTGATAAAATACAAAATTTAGTCAAAATTGTTAAAGCCGTTTTTAAGATAAAATTTACATATATACACACACACACACACATACACACACAATTTTTGCTCGTATTATAATATAAGATACCCAAACCTACGCTGTACAGTTTTTTACAAAGTCTTATTATTCTTTTTACAACGATTTTTTTTTGTACTAATACAGTTATTAATTAATATATTTACTGTACGGAACACTCTGTACGCGGCTAATACTCGCACTTGACCTATTTTTTTATTATGGATTTAATTCAATCGAATGAAATTCGTATCAGTTCATGATTTAAAAAAAAATTTAAAAGTACATTTTACATCTCATAATGAGGGAAAGAAACCATAATTACGAGAAAGTGGTAGTTAATTATTCAATAGCTCAATTATAGGAAATGTCAAAATTGGGTGTTACTCTCGGTATTAACATGGTAAAAAATGGTTCTCCTTTTCTTTTTTTTTTTTTTTTTTTTTTGACTAGATAAACCTTATGGATTTAATTCAATCAATTTAAATTCGTATCAGGTCATGATTTAAAAGAAAATTTTCATTACTTAATGATGGAAAGAAGTCTCTTCGATTACAGGAAAAGTCAAAAGTGGGTGTCGCTCTTGGGGTTAACTTGGTGAAAAATGGTTCCCCCTTTTTGATTATGGATTTAATGCAAATGATTTAAATTCATATCAGGTTATGATTTTCAAAATAAAAAAAAAGTACATTTTACATTTCATAATTATGAAAAGAAACCATAATCACGGAAAAAGGAAAGTCTCTTATATTATATGAAAAAAGATGAAGAAAAGTGGCAGGAAAAGATATAATCTGTTTAAAACATCAAAAATAAGACTCCTATTCAAGTTTTATCTATCCTACTGAGGCTTGTAGATAAAATTTGGTAATTTGGTAATTTTCTTTCATGCATTTCTTTTTTATGCATTAATGCTCAAACTTATATATGCAGCATGCAGCATGCATAATAGTCCATTTTTTTGAATACCAGTATTTCCGAATAGTTATCTTCGGATTACCAAGCGGTAAAATAAGGGGAAAACTACTATTCTTTTTTTCTGTTACTGCAAAAAAGATTTTGCTAGGACCCTCAAAAATGCCAAGGAGTATGTTATTAATCAAACATTTGAGACTGTACTTTTCAATAACTAATACAAATACAGATGAAAGCAAAATACGAACAAGTGCAATGTCTAATAGCATTCAAAATATCGACTTGTTTTGACATTACGTTTTTCCACACTAGCTTTTAGAGATTTTGATGCCCTTTTCATTTCCCCTTTTCCCTTTTAAATACATTTGTGACAGCGTAGAAATACGTAAAAATATTTTTACGGTGTTTTCGGTACAAATCGATCGTTAACTGACAAAAGTCAAGGAAGTAAATGCATTTTTATTTCTTGATCCGAGAAAAAAAAAAATGTTTTGGTCGAAAACTCTGCTCTGTTGATGATTCCAGTTGCTGAAAATATAAATTTATGTATGGTTCTACGGAAGGTAAGTAACAGTTCTTCATAATATACAAATGATATTAAGAAAATAATGTTTTAACATTTTTCCGCTTGAAATATTTTATGTAGAATGTATTTATATTTTGTGACATAATTTGGGTAAAATTATTTGCTAGACAATTGCAATTTTTCTGCACAGAAAAAAATAGAGGAAATAAAATATTTTTCATTTCTTAGTTTAATGGCAAATGAGAAAAAAAAAATTATATGATCGAAATTTTTGTGCAGCTGAGAAAATGAAGCTAAATTGCTAAAACTGTTAATGTAGGCATAATGTAATGAATTTCCAAGATCGTTGGAAAGTTAATATATTCTAATTAAATGTATTCGGTTATTATTATAAAATATGTAATTTATATAGTGTAAAAAATATGTTGACTTTACTGAAAAAAATATGAGTGGCTTTAATGAGTGGTTGTCAAAATATTTCTAAAATATGTACTTAGTTTTATTTAAAGTGTTAAAATTTTACTCACGATTCTTTAGCTTTGATATGATTTGATCACATAAAATATTGAATTTACCATATATTTAGAAATGTTTCGGAAACTAAAAAAGAAAGGGACATCATTCAAGAAGATACCAGACATAATAAAAGAAGTTAAAAATATTAATAGTCTGAGGAGATATTTTAAAAATACCCATATTTAAATCCATAGGTTTGACATTAGCGAGGGGAATTTGAGATCTTACTGACCTTAAGGGATCTCTTCACTGAAACGCTTGATTGTTCATTACCTAACACAATTATCAAAATACGTTTTTCACTAAGAAAAATGTAGACGTCAGATGGCGACGACGTGCGTTTTTGAAAAGTATCTTCTTAAATATTAAACACTTAAAAACTGCATATAAAGTCTGAAATTTCAACTTCATGAAAATTTATCACATTCTTAAAACTATTTAAAATTTATGGAGGCAGTTTTAAAAACTCACGTCGCTGATATTTGACGTCTACGTTCTGATGAAAAAAAAAATGGTATTTCAATAAGTATATTAGGTAATGAATAATCACGCTTTTAAATTTATCATATGTTAACATGGCATTGAGCGATAGGGAAGTTTCAGTGAAGCAGCGGCCTAGTTTGTCTAGCCAGAAGTCCACATCTCCCGGTCAACCCTGGAAAAAATTATTTGCGCTTACAATAGACAGGAGGCTGCTGTACAAACTATCACCTCATCGAGTTAGCTGTTGACATTACAGGATTAGTTAAAATTCTATTCGCGTATTAAAATGCAACTGGTCTGCCAAGTCATATCTTCGAGGAAAACACCTGTAAACACGATTTTAGCGGTTGATTGTTAGGTTTACCATTGTGCTTTCCTGTTTACAGCTTTATGTTTTCATGTTCTTGGGTGCAGGAAAACACAATGATAAACCTACCAACCAACCACTATAATCGGGTCTGCGGGGGATCTCCACCAAGATATAACTTTGCAGACTAGTTGCATTGTAATATGCTAATCGAGTTCTGTCTAATCCTGGAATTTCAGCCGTTAATTGAATGAGGTGGTGGCCTGCACATTCGTCTTCCGGTTTACAAGTAAAATCTAGCGAATATCCGAAACATATAAATTATTCTGAAATTTCGACTTAATTTTTCAGCTGCCTGGCTGATTCTGGAAGCTTTATTCCTCGACAATTTTGCAACAATCGAACGATATTGAAAACTGACAACACTATTAAAAGATATGAAGGAAAATAAATGGAAAAAGGAATTCCGACTTCTTCTCAAGCGCTCCGTTGTGACTGGTGTACCAGAACTGGCAGCGACCAAGAGTAATTTCAGAAGGCTGCTGAGAGGTTGCGTGCTGTGCTTCTGCCTGGTGGGGTTTTCGTATTACACTTATCTCTTCCTCAAGGCATACTGGAAGTACCCGACGACTATGGATGTAGTCATTGAGACACCAGAAATGGTCGATGTCCCTGCTGTGACATTTTGCAGTTACAATGGGTGAGTAAATTTTAATGGCATACTCACCATTTACACATTTACTTGAATGTTTCTCACACAGTTTCGTACTTTTTTATTTCACTCCACCTGTTTTTTGTATGTAAAGATGAAATTTTGTAATCGATTTTTAAATTACTTCTTGATTGGCTAGATTTTATAGGCTAGAATAGGCAAACTGGGCAACCCTTTTCCTCGAGAACTATTGGACCGATTCCCTTAATTTTTTTTTTTAATTTAAAAGAAAGCTAATAATTTTTGTACTACTACTGAAGGTATGATTCAGTTGACATTCAACATTCACGTTACGTTGTATCCTATTTCAGCCTTTCTGCAAGCACATTTTATATAAATCGCTATTATGACGTTGTGACTTTATCTGTTACTTTTTAAAAAGCACCATTGCATTTTGTATATTTTGCGAAGTTAGTTTGTAAAAAATAAAGGTCATGAGAAAACTATTTGTGTGAATTAAAGCATATTTTCCTTACGATATATCCTTTTAGGACATTTTCCCATTTATTAACCCTTTATGTACTGAACTATGAATTCATGAAAGTTTTATCTTCAAAGCATTTTTCGTGAATTGTTTAAACTACATTAAAAGATTTACATAATCATTTAATAAATTTTAGAATTTTGGAATTTTGTGCAATATTTATAACCCTACTCAAATCTTTTATTTTAAATATTTCTCTTGGTACTTTGTAGAATTAGGAAATGTACAAATATAATGCTCTTACAATAGAAATATAGAAATATTTCCGAATTGAAAAATTCCTCCCCCCCCCCCCCACCCCTCCGTTAACGACAAGAAAGCTGAAGAGATGCAAAGGCAACATAAATCATCCTTTTAAAGTCTTTGTTGTGTGTCAAAAATGCTTTTGGAACAAGATAAAGTAATGTATCTATAACCCATTCTAAACTGTTTTACAACTAATCGATGTATTAAATGAATTTTATAACGAGTTACTTTAATGGTACTTATAAGTACAGTCAGTAGACAAAGGGTTAAAGCTGTTACTGAATTAGATTTGCTTTTAAATATGAATAGCTCATTCCTTTAAGGGATGGTTCTATTTCTTTTTTTTAATTTTGCATTTTTCGCCTCCCACGAGTGTGTTGTCCAAAAGTGATTTCGTAATATTTGAATTTATTAGAGTATTTTTTGCTCATTGTACGTTACGCTGTTCTAAAAATTTAAACTTTCTTTTCTCGAAACCCTATTTTTTAAACTGGGTAACTCTTTTTCTAGAGAACTATTGGACCGATTTCGTCCATTTTTTTATTTAAAATAAAGATACTCGTTTTTCTGGAGCTTATACTACCGAAAAGTATAATTTTCATTATATTAGTAATTTTTTAGAGTTCGCAAAAAGGAAAAAAGGCAAAAAAGGAACCTTTTTTGTTCAAATGACCGCCATTTTGTCAAAAATAAGCTTTTAAAACTAAATATAGGGTAAGCTGCTGCGAATGGAATGCCCTTTCATAATAAGGTGACCAAAATTTGTTCAAGATGCTTGTGACTGGAGAAAAATGGTCGCCCGATTGGAAGGCCGTGCATCTGCAGTCGCACAAGTCATAATATTCATGAAATACGCAACATGGACTTTAAAAAGCTCACTCTTTTACTTAAAAGACGACGAAAATAATGAAATCTGATGTTATAATTTTAAAATATACATTTTATTTAAAACTTCTTAGTACTATCGGCATGCATTTCCCGAGGCCATCATCAGAGAATATTTTAGTCATATATTTAAGGATAGCAGATAGTTATTAAAATATTATTTGGTGATGCCCTCGAGAAATACAAGCCTAAAGTACTAAGAAGTTTTAAATAAAATGCATATATTTAAATTGTAACATCAATTTTATTATTTTAGTCGCCTTTTAAGTAAAACGGCGAGCTTTTAAAAGTTCATATTGTGTATTTTATGATTGAATGAAGGTGTAATATTGCATTTCGTCTTATGATTTTATTTACGTAACATTCACTTTTTCATGCAAAAAAATTAATATAAAATTAAAATGTCATTAAATATACAGTAGAGCGCCGATTATCGGAACTCCAATTAACCGAACAGCCTATTTCTCTCCAAACAAATTTTTAACCGAACTCCCAATTATCCATTGGCTTGGAATAAAATTTTAAATGAAGAAAAAACTGATAGTGGATCAGAAAATAAGGAATGTAAAACAATAAAGGAGATAGGAAGAATCCTAGGCTATGAAGAAAATGAAATTAAAGAGTAGTTAAATAGTGAAGTACATTACCCTGGATATCAAATTTTAAATGATAGTGGGATTGTGGATGAGATTCATGATGAAAAAAAAAATGAAGAAAATGAAAACGAATGCTCTGAAAATAACTCAGGTCCATCACATAACTAAGCCTTTGCATGTTTGGAAACAGCTATGAAATGGCTCGAACGGCCAAAGAACGTTGATCCTATTCAACTAACGTATTTAAGAAGAATTAGAAATATGGCAGATTGCAAAGAATGCTATCGCTAAAGCAAGCAACAATCAAAAGCTTTTATACTTAAATTATAATCTCTGGAGTTCAGAAAATGATAAAAAGAGAGAAAAAAAATAATTTTTAAACATGCTACCACTAGCTGGTGCCGCCAGTCCTAATCTTAGATAACGTGTGAATGTTTTAGTATAGTCAGAAAAATCCCTTAAATTGTCTGTCCATTTATCCGAACTTTTGCTTATCCGAACGAGAGTCGGTCCCGACTTGTTCGGATAATTGGCGCTCTACTGTAACTCAAAAAGTGTGAAGTTTATATCTATTTTCTTTTTGTCACCGAAAAAGAAAATCTTAAAAAATTACTTAAATTTTAGACCAGGGAATTAGAACTACTGAAGTTATGATCCAGTTCATATTTGACACTCACGTTACGTTGTATCCTATTTCAGCATTCCTGCAAGCACGTTTTGCAACAAGTTTCCAAACAGCTGCTCTCCCATAAAGAATTATACCCATTTCTGCCTAGACAACAATAATTTCTTCTGCGATTTAAATTACATAATAGATCCAAATGATACGGTAAGTACGAATATATGTCTGTCTATTAACCTATGTATCTATGTACAGGATATCTGAAAAAAGGTTCCCCGAAACTTTAAACCCAATTAATCAGCCGTTGATTTTACACGTGGGGAAGTCCACTTTGTGAAAAAAAAATAGTTAACGGTAAATCGTATTTCAAATTAACATAAAATTTATGTTTTTAATCATTTCACAATAAAAATCTTTGAATATCAGCATAAATTTGTTGGTAGAATTTATTGAAAATTACATTATAAAAATTGTATTTACACGTGAATATCAAAAAGAAAGAAAACTTTAAAGTAATGAATTCATTAATATGCGTTAAAAGCAGTAAATGGGAGAAATTACGACATATCTAAAATGACCAAATAAAAATATTGTCAAACACTTTAAATTTAAAAATATTTCACTCAAGGTATTTATTTCATATTTCAAGATTGTGCTAATGTTGCCAATTCTAAGACAACGCAAACAATAATATTTCCTTTCTAATAACGGAAGTATTTGACGTAAATATTAAAAAGAGAAAGAAAACTTTGGTGAAAATTACGTCAGATTAAAAAAAAAAAAATCATTTAAAATGTCTTATTTAAAACAATTTTCTTATACCTTTGTTAAAAAATTACGGCAGCCAAAGACTCTGTTGACTTAGTTCATTTTATATTACACTAGATTAATTTTAACACAATTATTCCAATTGGTAAACAAATCATATTAGATGTAAATCTCCAACTGGGTGAAAAATGTCCGGACCAGGATTCGAACCCGGGATCTCCTGGCTGAAGCCGCCAGTGCTCTGCCATCTGAGCTATCCCGGACGATTCTGGTCGAACTTTTTCACCCAGCTAACCTTGATGATTATAGTATCTGGTCTGAAACCTGGTTCAGCTCAACAGAATAAATCTCAGGTAATGGAACTCCAGAAATCGCTGGATACGAAATTACACTAGATTAATTTTAACACAATTATTCCAATTGGTAAACAAATCATATTAGATGTAAATCTCCAACTGGGCGAAAAATGTCCGGACCAGGATTCGAACCCGGGATCTCCTGGCTGAAGCCGCCATTGCTCTGCCATCTGAGCTATCCCGGACGATTCTGACAGAATCTCTATCCCGGACTATCCCGGACTATCCCGGACAGAATCGTCCGGGATAGCTCAGATGGCAGAGCACTGGCGGCTTCAGCCAGGAGATCCCGGGTTCGAATCCTGGTCCGGACATTTTTCGCCCAGTTGGAGATTTACATCTAATATGATTTGTTTACCAATTGGAATAATTGTGTTAAAATTAATCTAGTGTAATTTCGTATCCAGCGATTTCTGGAGTTCCATTACCTGAGATTTATTCTGTTGAGCTGAACCAGGTTTCAGACCAGATACTATAATCATCAAGGTTAGCTGGGTGAAAAAGTTCGACCAGAATCGTCCGGGATAGCTCAGATGGCAGAGCACTGGCGGCTTCAGCCAGGAGATCCCGGGTTCGAATCCTGGTCCGGACATTTTTCGCCCAGTTGGAGATTTACATCTAATATGATTTGTTTACCAATTGGAATAATTGTGTTAAAATTAATCTAGTGTAATTTCGTATCCAGCGATTTCTGGAGTTCCATTACCTGAGATTTATTCTGTTGAGCTGAACCAGGTTTCAGACCAGATACTATAATCATCAAGGTTAGCTGGGTGAAAAAGTTCGACCAGAATCGTCTGGGATAGCTCAGATGGCAGAGCACTGGCGGCTTCAGCCAGGAGATCCCGGGTTCGAATCCTGGTCCGGACATTTTTCGCCCAGTTGGAGATTTACATCTAACATTTTATATTAGCTTATTTTTAAATATTTAACTTATCTTTAATCAAACAAGAAAACAGCCCTTAGCAACAGCCGATTCGGCCTTAAAATTCCCTAATAAAACCAAAATGGATGGAAACCCGTTTACAGGGAGATCGCCACTGATATTTAAAATATAATGTAATCTTTCGTACCCTTTTTTAAGACGATCAAATTAGCTTGTTTTTAGAGTCTGTGGTGTCTATGAACGGGGGTTGGCGAGGGTAGCTCTTAGGGGGGGGGGGGGTAGAACTCCTAGTATTTAAAAAAATATAATATAAATAGTTAATGAACACTTTCCTTGCAATTATTTAAATTTTGGATACATTAACACACAGAAAAAAGTAAAAAAAAAAGAAAATTAAAAAAGCAATTTAACAAATTACAACGACCATTTGGAAAATGATTTTTTCGAAGACTAAAATTTAAGACATAAGAAATCGCACGGAGTTGATCATACATTACGTACTCCATGAATTGAACATTAATAGTGTTATTACACGTAAAAATTGCAAGCGACAAAAATCGCCTGCGACTCCTCAGATTTCCTGAAACTTACGTATTATCCACCTGAAACTTACATATTATCCAAGCATTTTATTGGCTGTTCTGGAAAAGGCTTTCCCTTCGTCCAAGAAATCAGACGACCAATTTTAAATGAAATTTTATTCTTAAACTTCTAAACATCCTACAATATTACTTTTTACACCGTCGTAGAGAGAAAAAAGTGTACTTTTAAATGCAATTTGTTTGAAAGCTGTATCTCAATTTGTTTATGAGTTATTAATTTTTTTTTGTAGTTTTTATTACTTTTTTGTCATAGTGGCAACAGAAGTATCCATCTCTGATGAAAGTAAAGGGAAATACAGATTACTGTATAGACCAATCAGAAAACGAATAAAATGCGGATCAAACCAATAAAAACTTCAAATATGCTTTTGATTTCCTACCCTGACTAGGACAATAACCATTTTTACAAATGGTTAATAACTTTTTATCGCGTTCTCTTTTCCACATCCGAGTGCAGAAACTCTTTCAAGAAAACTCTTCTCTCATTCAGGACACAAATAAATCCACAGTTGTTTTGTAATGCAGTCGTATATGAGTTTTCCATGTTTAAGATGATTGAAACAAATTGCTCAACTGTTTGAAAAGAGACACATTTAAAAAATACTACATTTCATAGGAAAGGCGAAAGAAGATTTCCATTTTGTTTTACCGGTTGATTATCCGGGTCGTAATCAACCGGAGAAGTCAGTCACGGCTTTGAAATTTTTTAGTCGGCTAATTCACAGCTTGTCTTTTGTCCCTCTTCATTAATGTATATAGATATAGACAGAATGGACAAGTACCTCCACCACCATAATAAAAATTTCCATTGCAAAATTAAGAAAATTTCACTGCTCGAAATGTACCGAAGCAAACGGGACGGTATCCCTGTTCGTGAACTTATGACAAATATCGTTCCGGTTCCTGAAATTATGGTAAATATCGCTCCGGTTCGTGTTCCGTTAATTATTATAACATTTTGTTACAGTTTACGAATAACATTAATATTTTCGTCCCGATTCAGGTTCATATGGATAGAATGTGTGGGGATGCACTTACCATCACTGTAAGAAGGTTCCACCCATACCCACGGCTGTGGGGTGATTGGGCTAGTTCCAAGAGAAATACTCAAGAGACAGATGACTATTAAATTTTAGTGACTAAAAAAATATGACAGGCCCCACTTCCAAGATTATTAATTTTAATATTTTGATATAACGAAGATGAAAGAAGGCTGGACTAAAGCATACCGGAGACACTATGTACTTACAGTGCTCTCTGTAACTTCTTTTAATTATTATTTAGAATCTTGAATGCATTTTTAAATAATTTGTGTATTGTTTGACATAAATTTTTCTATACTTAAAAAAGTATTTTTTAGTCAACAATAATTTTGAAAAAAATCCTTGCCGGCTCGGTCTACAAACAGAGGTAGATTTCGAAGTTAAGTACTAATTTCATCAATAAAAACTAAATCAAGATTAGAGATAAACCCAGTTTAACAATTTTATCTTGCCGCTTTTCACGAGTTTTTAATTTCATTTTTCTTTAAGAGCTGGTTTTTATCAGAAACATGTTAATACGATAATTTTTTCTTCAACCCCTATTTTTTTTATTTGTTTTTGCTGTAAGAATTCTGGTCCTATCAAAAATTTGTCATTATAAAAGTTGTAGATAATATTAAGAAGAATTATAATAAGCTTAAGTGAATTTTATAGCTTGAAAATTGACGAAGTTATGATTTTTTCTCTCCTTAAAACCCTATTTTTAACGCCCCTTGAACCCACTTTTAATTTTATCAAATATCTGTCATGCGTAAATTTGTGTAAATGCATATTTAATTTTATCAAATCTCTGTCATGTGTAAATTTGTGTAAATGCATATATATTATAAATAAGAAGTTATAGTGTTTTTCGGTTTTCACAAAACCACTACCTATTTCAAACCCCTTGGTCCTATTTTGCCCGTTAATGAACTTGACCGAGATTTTCTGCCCCTTGATTTTATGTATCAGTTTGGAAGATAGGGGAGAGTAGCCGAATTTGGACCACTTCACATATTTTCAGGTGTAACTCACTAAATTTTTGAAATATCTGCAAAATATCACTACAGGGGATTAATCTATTCATCTACTAACTAAATAAAACTTCAGGTCAATTTCTTTTTGAAAATCTTAAGTTTTATTTTAATTTGAAAAATTTATCAAAAGTGGTCCAAATTCAGCAACTGGTCGCCTAAGTTGGACCCCTAGTCTCCTAAATTGGACCAAATAATATCAGGTTGTTTAATGACTATGAAATATAACTAATTTCATTAAAAGAAAAGCTTGCGACTAATGAAATAATCACCTATGAAATATAATTAAATCAAATATCTGAAAATAAGAGTAATTGTTTAAATTCAAATGTATTCAAAATATAAAGCGAAGTTATTGGTAATTAAGAGCAGAAATTATAGAACTTATTGCCAGTTACTTAAATATCATGTAAGAAGTGATGGAAAGGTTACACGTGAATTTCGTTTATTCATTTTTTATTCCAGAGCGCACAACCTGGAACCATATTTGGCAGTCTGAACACTGAAACACTGAATAATTTCTTCTATTTTATTTTTCCTACAAATTTGGCAAAAAAAAAATCATCATAGTCTAAATTTTTATTTTTAAATTCTGAATCATTAGCCTTTTTTTTTTCCCCCAACAGATATATTTTTTTTTTCCCCAACAGATTTTTTTTTTAATATATATATATATATATATTATGTTTGTAGTTCTTTCCTTCCATCATTTTCTTTCCAATTACATCACGGTTGTTTTTTAAAACTTGATTTTCCAATTGCTTTTGTGCTGTGAGAGCATGCTTTTTGTCGTTTTTTCATTTCAAGGTTTACTTTGTATGGCAAAAATGTTAACACAGCTATTTTTCGGCTCCTTCTGTACTTTTATTTAACTGAATTTTGCTAGAGGGATATAATATTTCTAATGATTCTTTGGTTTTTTGGAGGGGATTTGTAGCTGCAGCCTTCTTGCATGTCAATTTCTTCACAACTTACTCTCTCCTTTTCGTTCCTTGCATCTTTAACAGCTTTTTCTGTCACGGGTGTTTTTCTTCCAGACTGTTTGTCTGTTTCGTTTTCTTCATTTTTCAATCATATTAATAATTGTTTTAAAAATATGCTATATTGAAAGAAAAATACTCTACGATTAATCAAACTCAAAAAATTATACATTTAAACAGTGTTGAATTCAGGGGATCCCCCGGAGCCTTGAAATAACTCTTCTCCGCGGAAGGCTTGTGATTTTAATGGCAAAAAAGTGTAATTTCACCCATCAGAACTGTAAAGAGTCTGCTCCACCATCCTCACGGAACCGCAAATATTCACCAGGAGGAAAATGTTTGAATTCAGTTTGTAAATCAAACAAGCCGTAGGAATACAGAATTAAAAGAAAATAAAAAGAAATACATACCAGATAAAGGACATTGCAAACAAAATTTTTTGCCTAAACATGTTGTGGATAATTATATGTTTTGACGCCAAATGGGCGATAACGGGACAGCAATGGATCTATTGTTTACATAAGGTAACCCCTCCTGGGCTCATCGCGCGCGCTCTCTCTGTTTTTTTTTTTTTTTCGAGATGGTGTTGTTGAAAGAATGTTTTGTTTTTAAGAACGCGTTTCGCTTTTGTAAATAAAATGTATTATAGTGTATAATAGATGTAAATATGTGTCTTCCAATTAAAAGAAGAGAAAATTTGATATCCCGTGGAATTAATTGAGTAAGTGCCAATTGATTTATTTTTAAGATAGTGTTAGTTAATTTAAGAAATCCACTGAACCAAAATCGGTCGCCACACTGGTGCGTCGGCCGGGAGTATAAATTGATAACTACGCTACTGGCATTTCATTAAACGGGTAAATTATTTAAAATTTCTCTTAAACTTACGATATATTGGAAGACATAATTCTTTGAATGAGTGAATATAAAGATGAATCAAAGTGAAGTTTTAAAACGAAACATAGCAAAACGCGATCAATTAGAACCACAGTAACGAAATTGATAAAAAGGATTGATAGTGAAATTAAAAAAAGAAGGTGATTCCAAACCGAAAATAGTTGAGGACTCTTTAGAAGCATTATTTGAACACAAATTATCATTAGAAAAATTGGATGAGTCAATTGAATCGGAAATTGAAACCGATAATTTAGAAACAGATATAGAAACTTCGATAGAATATAAGGAAGCTATTGTGACTTGCAAATCTAGAGCCAGTAGATATTTGAAAAATTTAAACATAAATTCAACTATCACGAGTGAACCAAAAGTAACTACGCCCTCCATATCAGACAGTCAATTAAAGTCGAATACGAAATTGCCGCGAATTTCTTTAAATAAATTTACAGGCGACATTTGCGAATTTCAAGAATTTTGGCCTCAGTTTAAAGTTGCTATTCACGAAAATGAAGCTCTTCAGCAAATTGAAAAGTTTACTTACTTAAAATCTTTAATTTCTGATTCAGCAGCTGCCGCTATTAATGGGCTTCCATTAACAAGTGAAAATTATGTAACGGCAATAAATATATTAAAGGACCGTTTTGGGAAAAGAGATGTTTTAATTTCCGAGCACACTAACAAATTATTAAACTTAGAAGCAGTACGAAGATCAAATGACATACATTCTTTGAGAAAATTATTTGATGAGATAACTATACAAATACGATGTCTCGAAGCGCTTGATGTGAAGTCAGACCAATATGGTTGCTTATTATTACCCATTATTTATAAATGTATACCGAATGATCTCGTATTACAATTTCACAGAGAACAATGCGATAAAAAGGATGTTAGTGTAAATGATTTATTGTTGTTTCTGAAACGTGAAACAGAAGCGCGAGAAAAGGCTATTAATGTTACTTCTATCAGTTTAGAGAATACTAAATCCCATGAAAATAAATTTAAACAAAATTCTCCAAAACACTTTCACCAAGGAAAAATAAAAAATCCTTCGGCATTCACATTAAATACAATTACTGAAAACCTTTGCCCCTTTTGCTCTCAAAAACACGACGCAAATTCGTGTAAGTTAAATTTGGAACAACGAAAAGAATCTTTATTAAAACAAGCTAAATGTTTCAGATGTTACAAACGGTTCCACCGAAAACAGAATTGCAGAAACACTGAAATTCGTTGCACAATTTGTTTTTCGAGAACGCATCAAAATTCTCTTTGTAACAAAAAACAAAAAGAAAGATCATCGAATGAAAATAAAATTGACCTTCTTTCGACTGAGCGTGAACCGGGGGGAAAGGAAAATAAGAAATATGAAAAAATAACAGTTTCATCACTTTGTTGTAATCCAGATGAATATATTTATTTTCAAACATTGAAAGGAATTACAGGGCTCCCAAATGGTCCGCCAACTGAATACCAATAAATTTTAACAGAAAATTTTATGGTAGGTTTGCGCTAGAATTAACTTTCAAAGGTGATTCCGGGGCGGTTTGTAAGAAAAATGTAAAAAGAAAATATTTCTAAAAAAATATTGGTATTCAGTTGGCGGACCATTTGGGAGCCCTGGAATTATGATTGGAAAGAATCAAAATATTAATGTTCGAATATTATTAGATAGCGCCTCGCAGCGAACATTTATTGGGAAGAATTTATCTAATCGTTTAAATTTAGAGGTGACAGGGCAGGAATCATTAAAAATTCATACCTTTGCTGGAAAGAAACCTATTGTTGATAATCATAATAGAGTAAAGATTTCCCTAAAAGACAATAATTCGGACAATATAATATGTCTGGAAGCGTTAGAAACGGAGAGAATCTGTTCCGATATAATACGAGCACCAAGTTCTGAGTTATATAAAAAAATTAAAAATATGGGTATAGAGTTATCAGACGTTTCTAATGAATTAGATGATGGTGATAATGAAATAGATTTATTGATTGGTAGCGATTACTATTGGTCAATTATGACAGGAAAATATAAACGTATTTCACCAACTCTTGTTCTGAATGAAACTAAATTAGGCTGGACACTTCACGGCAAATTCTCAGAGGAAGTTAATAGAAATAATTTAGTAAGCGCTATGTACATATCTATTTGGGATAATAATAAAGATGATAAAATTTCAGTTCAAATTGAAAAATTCTGGACTATAGAAGGGTTGGGAATTCAAGAAGATAATACGAACAAAGATTTGTGTGATAAACAAATACTAGAACAATTTGAAAATTCGATTGAATTTAAGAACAACAGATATGAAGTTAAACTACCTATGAGATATGATAATCTTGATCTTCCTAATAATTATGAAATTGCCAAAAAGAGAATTGAAAGTTTAATTAAACGATTTATGAATAATCCTGCATTGTTTAAAGAATATAAAGATATAATTAATGAATATAAGGCTTTGGGAATAGTAGAAGTTGTTGAACCCCAGGAAATAAATTCGACCAATGGTAATTTGACATACTATTTACCCCACCGCCCTGTGATTCGAACGGACAAACAAACAACCAAACTGCGCATCGTTTTCGATGCATCATCTCACGCTCCTTCTGAACCTTCTCTAAATGATATACTCTTTCCAGGTCCGAATTTGAACTCTGATTTATTTGATTTAATTTTACAATTTCGAAGCAATAAGATTGCCGTAGTGGCAGACATTGAAAAGGCATTCTTGTAGATAAGCCTTGCTGAGACTGACAGAGATATGACACGATTTTTGTGGATCGAAGAACACCCTCAAGATAAAAATGTTCCATTAAACTTTATAATTATGAAAATGTGCCGCGTATTATTTGGCGTTACTTCGAGTCCATTCCTGTTAGGAGCAGTAATTAAGCATCATGTGAAAAAGTATGTAACTTCGTATCCGGAAACTTGTTCCAAAATTAAATCTTCCATGTATGTTGACGACCTTTTGTTAGGAGCAGATACTGTTAGTGAAGCTTTAAAATTTTCAAAAGAATCGTTAGATATTTTTCAACAAGCAAATATGTCCTTGCGGAAGTGGCAAAGTAATTCTACTATTTTAAAGGAACATTTAAAATCATTAGATATGAACGTTTGCCCTGATACATCAGCTGATACAATTCCATTTAAAATCTTAGGCTTAATATGGGACACGGAAGAAGATATTTTTAGATTCGATAATCATAGTCTTTTAGAATTTGTTCATTATCAGGAAAAGTCTAAAAGAACTGTAATTCGAGCGGCTGGAAGAATTTTTGACCCCCATTGGGTTTTTATCTCCATTCACGATTTTAATAAAAATGATTTTTCAATCATCATGGGAACACGGTATCGATTGGGACCAGAAATTGCCAGAACATTTAGAGAAAAAATGGGATAATTGGTGCTCACAGATTCCATATCTTAGTAAAATAAAAATCCCAAGGTATTATTTCCAGGACATCGAATGTTTTGATAATGTAGAAGTCCACTGTTTTAGTGATGCAAGTATTAAAGCCTATGGAAGTGTTATTTATCTTAGATATAACAACAGTAATAGCATAAAGACAAGTTTTGTTACATCAAAAAGTAGATTAGCTCCCATAAAAAAGTTAACTTTACCACGTTTGGAGTTAATGGGTGCTATGATTGGAGCTAGACTTGGAAAACGGGTAATGTCCATTCTCAAGATAAGTGAGAATAAAGTACACTATTGGACTGACTCGAACATCGTACTTCACTGGATCAAGAGTTCATCTAGTACTTGGAAGCCATTTGTCAGCAATAGAGTATCGGAAATACAAACTTTGACAAATCCGATGAACTGGCGACATTGTCCCGGCAGCTCAAATCCTGCTGACCGACTTACGAGAGGACTCTCACTTCTCGACCTCGAGAGCGATGATCTATGGTGGTCAGGGCCTCCATGGTTAATTAAGGATTCAAATTTATGGCCCAAGGAAGATAGAGAAGTAGATGAAGATATGAAGCAACTAGAAGCTAAAGGAAAAGTAATTTCCCAAAACCTTTGTTCATCAGAACAACAGAAACCACTTATAGAGATTGAGCGTTTTAGTTCTTTATTGAAGGCAATTAGAACAGTGGCAAGAATTAAAAGATTTGTCTTCAATCTAAGAAATCCAATTAAACATAAAGGTGTATTATCTGCTGAAGAATTGACAGAAGCTGAAGAATTATTAATTAAAGAAGTACAAATGAAAAATTATAAGGAAGAAATTGAGTCATTAGAAGAAGGAAATCCCATTAAGAAGACCTCAAGAATTTATTCGTTATGTCCATATTTGGATAAAAATAAAATTTTACGAATCAGAAGCAGACTTAATGAAGGCTCATTTAGTTTAAATGAAAGCAATCCAGTCATATTGCCAAAGAATGAAAAATTTACCGAGTTGTTGATTATGCAAGAACACAGAAAATTGTTGCATAGTGGAGTTTCTTTGACACTTGCACAAATCCGAAAAAAATTTTGGATTCCTCAAGGAAGACAATTAATTAGGAAAAGTGTCAGGAAATGTTTAATTTGTAAAAAATACAATGCGAAAGCAGCTGACCAACTAACTGGCCAACTTCCGAAGGAAAGAATATCAGAATCTCCTGCGTTTACCGTTATAGGATTGGATTTTGCAGGACCGATAATCGTAAGAACAGAGAATAAAGAGACGTCAAAGTCATATATTGTACTGTTCACCTGTGCCACAACAAGAGCAATACATCTGGAAGCAGCCAGGGATATGACTACAAAATCTTTCCTTTTGTGTTTTCGTCGATTTATTTCTAGACGCGGAAACTGTAAAATGATTTTTTCGGATAATGCAAAGAGTTTTAAGGCTGCTGATAAAGAATTACAACAATTTGAGAAAATCATTAAAGATCAAGAACTCCAGGATTTTATATCGAATAAAGGTATGACATGGAAATTTCTCGTCGAACGTGCCCCATGGTGGGGAGGGTTTTACGAAAGGCTCGTAAAAAGTGTAAAAGAACCTTTAAGAAAAATTTTGGGAAGAGCTCTCATCACATTTGAAGAATTGGCAACAATCTTGACAGAAATAGAAGCCATAATAAATATGAGACCGCTAACCTACACAACAAGGGATTTCGGCGAGCAAGAGCCACTTACCCCGGCCCATTTCCTTCAGCTAGGAAGAGAGAACATCAGTTTTCCTCTACATTTTGCCGAATTAGAAAATAAAATTTCTACTAAAGAAACTTTGTTAAGGAGAAAACGATATCAAAGTAAGTTGTTGAAACAGCTCTGGATTAAGTGGAAGGAACAATACTTATTGAATTTAAGTTCAGTTCATGAATTTAAAACTCCTGAAAGACACAAAAACTTAAAAATTGGCGATGTTGTTTTAGTAGATGGTACTGCTAAATCTAAACTGTTGTGGGACTTAGGAATAGTTAAGGAAGTCATTATTGGCAGAGATAAACTTATTCGTGCTTGCATAATAAAAACTGCTAAAGGACTGCTGAGAAAACCAATACAACTTTTGTATCCTTTTGAACTAGATATCTGAATGATAAGTGATTTCAGTACTTGATTTGAAATTTATTTTTTCTACTAGTGTTTGAATATCAAAGTGTGTTCGTTTATAAATTCATGTTTGGAAATATTTTTTTTTTTTTTTTTTTTTTGGGGGGGGGGGGGGTGTTTTGCAATTTGTTGTTTATTTAGTAAAAATCTTTCATTTATGCATAATTGTACTTTATTTCAAATTGACAAGATAATTGAATTAATAATGGTATTTAATTTGTTTATATTATGTATATATATATATATATTCAGTTAATCTTATTCAGGTAAAATATCTGGCCAGATATGTTCATGTAGCTACATGTTATAAGAGTGTCATTTTTTTTTTTATTTATATTGATCATGACTTTATTATTTTATGTTTAATTCTTTATACTTCAACGCCTGTAGATTGAAAATTTTCTATTTTATCATTTGAGTTGTCATTTAAGGTCAAGTTTATTATAAGAATGTTTATGTTGATTTATCATTATGTACTCTCATGAGTCCAGGTGGGGAGTGTGTGGAGAATTATATGTTTTGACGCCAAATGGGCGATAACGGGACAGCAATGGATCTATTGTTTACGTAAGGTAACCCCTCCTGGGCTCATCGCGCGCGCTCTCTCTGTTTTTTTTTTTTTTTTCGAGATGGTGTTGTTGAAAGAATGTTTTGTTTTTAAGAACGCGTTTCGCTTTTGTAAATAAAATGTATTATAGTGTATAATAGATGTAAATATGTGTCTTCCAATTAAAAGAAGAGAAAATTTGATATCCCGTGGAATTAATTGAGTAAGTGCCAATTGATTTATTTTTAAGATAGTGTTAGTTAATTTAAGAAATCCACTGAACCAAAATCGGTCGCCACACATGTAAAAATAAATTCATGTTTATATAGGCCTAATAAAGAAATCGATCCAGATATACATAAAAAAAAGAAAATCAAAACCTTGTATAGGGATAGAAATCCATTATTAAAAAAAAAAAAAAAATAGTGAACAAAGCGTACAGCCGTCGAAATTCATTGCTTACTTTTCAAATTTATGATCGTGTATTTGGTCCAATTTAAGCAACTTAAATTTACCCACTTAAGGCAACTGCGCCATTTTTTAATCCAGATAATCTTAAGACTAAGAACAAAAACGACATCAAACAAATCCGCGTGAAAAATATGCGCAATAAACAGATGAATTTAGATATGTATATGAAAACATAACAACTTACCACAGTTTTAAAGTATTCACTTACGTTTAGTAGGAAAAAATTAGATCAAAACAGCTAATTTTAAGTTTTTTTTAAATCGTATGAAAACAGTGCTTAGTAGGCGGGTGCTTCTTCTAGTCATAAATAACGTTATGCTATGGCTACTCTCCCCTAATTGTGCAAAATTTTGGCAGTTATCGTGAATAAAAAAGTGATATATATATATATATATACATATATGTATAATTTTGAAATTGGGGTGTTTATGGGTTCTAGGGGTAATGATCGGCGTAGATCTGCAAAAGTTTTTCAGAAATTCCAACATAGTGGAAAATGTAATAGGTAGTATTTCTTACGAAATCAACCTAGATTTTTCCATTTCGAACTCTGAATATTGTTTAAGGCTGTTCTCAAATCCAAAGGGTCAACTTTCTGACATAAGTTTTAATTCATTTTTGTTCGGAAACGCATGAAACTAGAAGGTATTGTTATTCAGAAACTATGTCATCGAACTGTTTTTTACGTTTTCTTGTAAACGCAATAGATCTTTCAGAAAATACTGTCAAAGTTGGCATTTTGAACTGAACTACCGAATAAAAGAAGAAAATCCAGTCAGTAAGGGGAGAAAAATGCCGTGTCACGTGATCAAAATCGCTAACAACAAGTAATTGATTGATCAAAAAATGGAGAAAAAAATTCGATTCCAAATCAATTCCATGGTCAATCTTTCTAATTTTATATCTTTCCGTTAAAAAATGAGTTTGTAAATGTGTCAAAACGTTTTGCGCTTGTTGAGCAGAGCAGTTGAGAACAGCCTTAATGTAATATTGGTAATATAGGTGACATGGAGTCCAGTGGGGATCAAACAGCTGCTATTGAGTGGGGGTGGGGGCTCAGTAGGGTGGAACTAAAAAATGAAGTTTCGAATTTTATATTCTAATAGTGATTATTTTTTTCCTTTTTAACTCCATAAAAAGAAAATATTTTTCTTTTAATTTTAAAATGATATTTTCTGGTTCCTCAAAGCGCCTGATTTTCCATAAAAAACGAAAAAAAGCCAATAATTGCATGAAAAGTTTTTTAAGTTTATTGTTAAATTTATATTTTGCAAAATTAAATTAATTAAGTGTTAATGTCCTGTAATAAAGAGAATAATTTAGTTTGAGTGCCTTAGAAAAGTTAGCCCCACTTTATTTGACTTTTGTAGAAGCCAGCGTTGTGGGCGTCAGCTTTCATTGTCTCTGATTTATTTGGCTGCGACACATAACAAGTTAGTCCGATTTAACGGGTGTTAACAGTTTCTTTAATTATTTTTCGATAAACATTCGGTGTCAAAAGTGACAAAGTCTGTTAACGTACCTAAATCTAGATAATTGTTGAAGTGTCCTGTATTTCGTGAACCAAAACAATTAACATTAGACTGTCATCTTTGACGAACATATGAAGAAGTTATGAAACATTATTTTTGGGTTCAATTTAACTTAAAATCTGACAGCTGGAATCTGTCACACACTATTTCTAAAATATCTAAAACTGTTGATGATACAATTAAAAGTTTATTGCTGAGACCTTCAATTCCAACGGTTTCTGATAAACAAATCATAAAAAATGATTAGAGACTAGTGCGAGAAATGTCAAAATTTGAAGAAAAATATTAAGATTAGAAAGAATAATCCCACATCCAATATAAAAGTGCAAAATGTTAGGTAATCCTGTAAAAAACATTTCTTTGTGAAAAAGCACTAAATATTATCGTGTATCAGAACAAGAACGTCACTTTCTCAAAGACCAAAGAGAGATGGGGTGATGACAATACGATCAATAGATATAAAAACTACAAAAAATGTGTAGCATGACTGGAAATGGAAATATCAAGGAAAAAAGTTATTTTAAAACAAAAAAAGGATGTTTTGATTGAATGATCGTCAAGTGTAAAAAACAGTTCGGAAGGAAATAGTTCAATCGGTTGTTTTTCTAAACCTGAATTTGATAATCAACACGGTGAAAGAACCGGAGTATTAGACAGAACTGCAAATATTATTGCAAATGGCACCTTAGAAGATATGGGTATTTCTGATAATAATAAAGAAAAGGTAACTGAAAGAAGGACTTGAAGACGACAAAGAGAAAAGAAAAGGAAGAATTTGAAAGAACGGGAAAGACGAAATGAGTTAATTTTAGAAGGTTAGTATTTTTATGGCAGAAAGGATAACGCTATGATAACTGAAGCAGAGGGAAAAAAGTATAAAGAATCATTAAAGACGAACATCTGGTCTCAGTTAAAAAACCAGGATAAAAATATATTGGTCATATTTCATTGATATCTTCTTCTTATATTAATATAGCCACTGCAATTTTGGTGTATTTTCAAAATAATAATACAGACATTTCAAGTTTGAGAGTTATTAGGTGAAACAGAAACGCCTTTAATGCAGGATGCAAATCTGGAGTTGTTAAAACATCGGAAGCAATGCCCTAAAAACTTTATAATGGATAATTTGATTATTACATGCAAATGAACTTTTTTCTTAGATACTTATTTCAACATCTTGCTGAAAAACTACAGGTACAAAAGGATTTTCTGGACCAGTAGGAAAGCGACTTGAAAAATGCGAACATATTGAAATTATAGACTATAAAAACATTGATCCTATCTTGACGGTCTGATCGGATGAAGAACTTAAAAAAAAGTACAAAGAGGGGATACACCTGAATTTTAGATTTTCCTTGTCATACTCAAACAGTGGAAACGTGTGTCAAAATTGTCCCGCGAGCTGCGTCAACCGTCTTTAAATATTAAGCAAAAGACGGCTTGATCTTGGGAAAGTTGAATTCCCACAATGTAATGACAAAGTTTGCCTAAAAAGACAGTAGGTTGAATATCCAATTTAATTAATTCATAACAAAGGGAGGTAAGGAGGGTGGAAGTCGATACTTAACCACCTCCTCGTGGTGACTTCTGGATAGTATTTGCTAAATAAAAGTAGATATGAGCTAACAGCTACGTTGTTTACTTTCAGTTACTTTATACTGAAATTTCAAAACTTTGACCTCCTTGAGGAACCGGAAAACAACTTAATTTAAAAAAACCTTTTCAGCCAAAAGTTTAGACATCCCAAAAGGAAAAAAGTTTTCACTATTACACATTAAAATAAAAAAGTTTTTTTTTTTACCCTATACTTAAGTTCCACCCTAGGGCTCAGTCATTTTCACCACCGTCTAGTTATGGTTCTGTGTTTTACTGTAACATAAAACTTAGCTCTGCATTCAGCTCCAAAAACATACATAAAGGAGTAAAACACATTAGAATCAAGACGTAGACGCGATAGGGAAGATTGAATAAATTTTTATTCCCCCACTTTTTGCCTCACCCCTTCTTTGGTGGCATAAATGACACCTGGCGTAATCCAGCTGTTTTCAAGATAACTACACTTACGACACTCCTGTAACAAGATGCACCCAAGTCGAACCAAAACGATTCTTTTAATATTATTTTAGTTATTACATAATATACTAAAGAATGACATAACTTCATTAAATAAAGCACTGTGGTATGCCACGTATATACATTCATTAGTGCAGATAAGCCCTAATTATGGAATAGGCACGAGAAGCAAGCGCTTTCCTTAGAAAATTTTTAAGGGGCCCGGAATTAAGAAAACAGGTCCCCAAATTTTATATTGAATTAATTCCATTCCAAAATTTTAATTTCTTTCCAAATTATTATCAAAACATTAAAAACTATTTTTTGGAAATATCTTTCATAACAAATTAATTTTTCATTCAGTTCAACCAAAGTCGTCAATTTATCAGACAGTGTTATGGTCTAACCAATGAAAATCAAGAAACTCCAATAATATAATATTTCTAGTAATTCGAATAGTATTTTTAGCATTGGCGAATTTCTGTGTATGTCGAATTTAAAAATTTCTTCTCGAATGAAAGAAGGCGCCTAAATGACATTGTGCTTCCGATAGCTTCAGAGTTTAATCAGGCCCTGAGCGCAGACGATCAGATACTGACGTAAACATAAACTTAAAACATTTTAAATCATTTTACAACAGCACAGTAAATAATTGGCGAACTCAGATGATCTTGTGGCAAGTTACAGAATCATCATCTTGAGAAAATGAACTGTAAAGTATCCAAATATCTCTTAACGTTTATTGTCACATGCCTCGTCTATCAATTAAAATTTCTGTGAGTATTATTTTTTAATACTAATTTAACTGTTGGTACAAGACCATTGATTATCTTCAATTAATTAACTCAATTTTTTTATTTTCTCATATACCACCTTTATCATCTGAATTCTTCAATTCTAGGACAGTTGGCTTACACGGGATTTTTAATAAAACATTTTTCCTGTGTTTTTGGTGCTGCCATCTACAGGTTTTTATTCTAAATAAAAACACTGAAACTTTGAGAGATTTGTCACTTTTTGTGGGTGAGTGAAATGGTTTTTATTTTATTATTTATTTATTTATTTATTTATTGTCTTACAGCTTCCTGCGATAAGGCCTTATCAACTGCCGAATGTCTCCCGCAATGCATTCCGTGATCTCGGAAATAAGCCTGGAGACCTCATGAAAGATTGTAAGGTCAGGTATGCAGCTGGCTCCGTCAATTGCAGGTATGCAAAATTCGCACCTAAAGGAGAATGCAATAAATGAAAGTTCGTCAATTACGAAATTTTTACTTATTTAAATGTTTGTTTGTTTTAAGACACGCAAATAAATTGAAATTTGCTTATTTGAAAAAAATTGTTACTCTATTTGAGATTTCATAAAAGGATAGAAAATGGATTTTTAATCTTTAGAAACCTTAGAAACTAAACTAGCCTAAAGTGAGCCACTGACATGCCATAAAGGTTGTTTAGGCATAAATCGAAATTTATTCCATAAAAGAAGATACTTTTTAGAAGGTTAATTAAATGATAAAATGTTTTTGTAAGAAAGAAAAAATACTAATTACTTAAATACACGTTAAAATAATGTAAAACAAACAATACTAATATTCAGTTAGGTACACTTAAAAAATAATAATTAGTTCACTTACTAAGAACTTAATGAAATCTAATTTTAAATTTAATTTTTAGAAAGATAAATGTTCAGAATTAAGGTCTTGAAATGAAATCTAATTTTAAATGTAAATATTGTACCTATTATGCGCTTATAAATATTCTATCTTATGTTTATTCAAGATATTGTGTAATATAGAACACGACTAAAATTATGAAACATATCTTCAGCGTCTGTCGTCATTCTAACGAAGTCCTCAATTTGTTCTTAATTCATTTTTTCAACACTACCAGACAGTCTACGAGTACAGTCATTCAGGATAACTTTGAACCATGGGTGAAACTCTGCACCATCTCCTATTTTTCAATATTTTTGACTTCAAAAGACTAAATAAACTCCAGAACTGAGCTCTGTTGGCAAGGTTCTAAACTGGGATTTCTACTCTTTATTTTAGAAAATAAATTAGCAACATTATGCGCTATTAATTGCGTCATCTAACCATTTTTGTGAAGTACTGTTTTCAAGCTAATTTTGAATGCTGTTTTGAAGTTGTTGAAATCCAATTAAATTTTCATAGTAAGTAACAATATACTCATTTATCAGACATATTATTGTCTAAATGTTGTAAATGTGATAATATTTTGTGATTATTTATTTATTAATCTATACTCCTATTATAAAGAGGAAAAAATTGTTTATTTGTAGGAGGTAAGCTCTGGAACTACCGAACCGATTCCAAAAGTAATGGTATCAAAATGATGGTGTTAGTCCAACTTAGAACATAGGCTATATCTTATGTCGGTGCCACTACCCCAAAAGGGGTGTAGGAGCAAAAAACGTTCTAAAAATGCGATTTTAGCGTTACTGAAGGGCCTAGAAATATGAAATTTTGAATATTAGTTACTTATAAGATATAAATGATGTCTAAGAACAGTTCTTAAACAATTCGAAATTTAAAAGGGGTGAAAATGCACAAAAAGCGTTCTAAAAAACGTTCTAAATGGTAGTTTCTACAAAATCTCAAGAAATACCAAACTGATTTGAAAAATATTGGTGTCAAAATGATGGTGACAACGCTTGCTCCAAGATAGACTATGTTTTATGTCGGTGTCACTACCCCAAAGGGGGTGCAGGAGCAAAAAACGTTCTAAAAATGCGATTTTTGCGTTACTGAAGGGCCTAGAAATATGAAATTTGGAATATTAGTTACTTATAAGATATAAATGATGTCTAAGAACAGTTCTTAAACAATTCGAAATTTAAAAGGTGTGAAAATGCACAAAAAGCGTTCTAAAAAACTTTCTAAATGGTAGCTTCTACAAAATCTCAGGAAATACCAAACCGATTTGAAAAATATTGGTGTCAATATGATAGTGACAACGCTTGCTCCAAGATAGGCTATGTTTTATGTCGGTGCCACTACCCTTTTGGGGGTGGAGGAGAAAAAACGTTCTAAAAATGCGATGTATGTGTTACTGAAGGGCCTAGAAATATTAAATTTGAAATATTAGCTACTTATTAGATATAAAGGATTTATAAGAACAGTTCTTAAACAATTCGAAATTTGAAAGGGGTTAAAATGCGCGAAAAGCGTTCTAAAAAACGTTCTAAATGGTGGTTTCTGCACAATCTCGGGAAATAACAAACCGATTTAAACAATAATGGTGTCAAAATGACGGTGAGAACCCTTGCTCCAACATAGGCTATGTTTTATGCCGGTGCCACTACCCAAAATGGGTTTCAGGCGCAAAAAACGTTCTAAAAATGCAATTTTTGCGTTACTGAAGTGCCTAGAAATATGAAATTTGAAATATTAGCTACTTATTAGATATAAAGGATTTCTAAGAACAGTTCTTAAACAATTCGAAATTTAAAAGGGGTGAAAATGCGAAAAAAGTGTTGTAAAAAACGTTCTAAATTGCGATTTCTATGCAATCTCAGGAAGTACTGAACCGATTTCAAATACAATGGTGTAAAAATGATGGTGACAGATCTTGCTTCAAGATAGGCTATATTTTATATCTGTTTCCACTACCACAGAGAAGATTCAGAAGCAAAATGCGCGAAAAGCGTTCTAAAAACGTTCTGAATGCCGATTTGTCAGCAATATCTCAGGAAGAATCAAACTGATTTCAAACGTAATGGTAGGATATTGATGCTGATAGCCTCTGTTGTAACATAGACGCTATTTTATGTCGGTATCACTATCTACCTAGACGTTGCAGGAGCAAAAAAGCGTTTTAAATTTCGATTTTTGTGATCGATAGTGGCTAGCAACTTAAAATTAGGCAAGGTACATATTTATTAGATATAAATGATCTTTAAGAACAGTTTAAAAAAAATTGGAAATTAAAAAAGGTGTGAAAATGCGCGAAAAGCTTTCTAAAAACGTTGTAAATTGCGATTTCTACGCAATCTCTGGAAATACCAAAGCTATTTCAAAAGTAATGGTTGCAAATCAATAGTGACAGTCCCTGCTATAACATCTATAATAATAAAGAAAGAAGTTTGTGTGTGAGTGTGTCGACGGTGTTCTAAAGAGACCACTGCACGTAGAACTACAAAATTTGGGCAAAAGGTACGTCTATATACGAAGCTTTGCACCTCGAAGCCCGATTTTCGATTTTTTGATTAGATTTTTTTTATTTAATTTTTTATGCGATTTTTAGCACTTTTTTAAGTTTCGAGGTAATTTTTCCACATTAGTGAAAATAATACTGTTTCTTTCTTTTAACCCAATATAGTAAATTTTGTTCTCTTTTCAAAAAAGTTTATTCGGAATTCGTACAGCAATTTTTGAATTTTTAGCGAATTTTTATGCGTTTATTGAACAACATTTAATGCATCTTCATACTTATAAGGGAGTTACCGCAAGGGGGGGGGGGGGGCACATCTCTGTCGCCAAATACCGTCAAGTTTGTCGCCAACTTGGCGATATATCGCCAACTTGATGGCCAAAATATGTCGCCAAAAGGGACGTCAACTTGGCGATATCTCTGATATTTCGCCAAATTCCCATAGACTTCCATTGTAAACCTATCGGGATTACTTGCTAACAGAAAATCAACAAATTGAGATATTTTAATGCTACAAAAACTAATATTAACGTAAGGGATTATATTAATTATGTTTAAGAGAATCCAAGTAGTTTAAATTATGAATAAAAGTAGCATGATACAATGCTTAGCAAGTGTTATGTTGATATTTATCGTATAGGTGATTCTCGATGATATCTCAGAAACATCAGAAAGCCATTAACTAAATATTAATTATTCGAATAAAGGACATGAGGCCATTTTATATCAATAGACGAATATCGAAGAATATCTGAAAGCTGTTTATTAATCACTAGGTTCTTTAACACACTTCGAGAGATTTTCAGCCGCAAATGCCGATGCAGGAGGGGAGAGAAAACGTAGTACATATTTATTTTATCAGCCCGACAGTCAAAAGCGAAGTGATGTCATTAAAATTCTGAGAGAGCAGGGTTATTGGCGAGGGGCAATTTACAGAAAACGTTAACCAGTAGATATCTGGCGAGAATTAAATTGAGATGAGACACGTATTAATTTCCGTTAACGAATTCCCAATGAGGGGGGCGAAAGGACAAAATATGAATATTAATGCCAACCAGATAATAGGGAAAGTATGAACTACGGAAAGCCACAAAGCCGCATTTTACAGGGGGTTTGCCAAACCACTGGAATTAGGCGCACGAGCCGTTTGAAGGCATATGCAATTGAAAATAAAAGATATTGCAGACAAAATTTATGACAAGAATTTATACGTTGGAAAAATATGATGCAACTGTAGAGACACAATCAAAAAATAAAGAAAGAAGGCATGAGAAAGATCCCGCCTGTCAATCGAACTAAGCGTGCTAAAGTGTAAATTGTTTTTATGCTAGATAAAAATAGCATGCCTCTTTTAATCCAATACAGTCTGATGCAATTTTTCCATATTAGTGAAAGGAATCAACTTTCAATCTTTGAAGACAATATATATATTTTTTTCTTTTCGAAATTTGCGCATCGATAAAAATTTTTTTCGCGATATCTTATTGTGATTTTCAGAGCTTTTTCGCAATTCCTGCTGTTTTTTGACGTACCCGGGCAACGCCGGGCAAGTTCGCTAGTAGTTAATAAAATGGAAAATAAGAAGGCACTAACATTTTATTACATTTTCAGGGTAACATTGAGCCAGCTCAATGTTATACTGATGTTTATAATTTACTGATTATAGGTGCTACTGTCAAAAATTTCCCATATTTGCACGTATATTTTATATAAATGCCGAAAGTGAACATTAGATATAACATATAAATATTTTCACAAATATGTATAAAATACATACAATTCATTTAAAGGCGTTCTTCGGGGAGGAGCTGCTCAAATTTGACATTTCATAGATTCGACATTTTTTATTCTTGTTTGAATAACACTAGTACTAGTATGTATTACTGTAACTATGGATATATTATTGAGATAAAACATTGAAAATTGTTTTCCACTGCATTTTTATGTTTTATATGAACAATAAACGGGTTTTTTTTTTATTTCTAAATGCTCATGGTTCTCTTCTTCCACTTTTCTTATGCCTGATATTTGTTGTAATATCATGAATTATACAAATCTTGTGATGTTGGGAAATGTAATTCGGAGTCTTTACATATCAGAAAAACATTTTTTGGGGTTTAAAGTTGTCCTAACTATAATACTTTTTTTTTATAATGAATTATTTTAGATAATATTTATCATATGGTGCAAAGTTACCCTAAATGGCTGGGTAACTTTGAACCAGGCTAAAAATTCATTTTTTATTGCTTTTATCCTTATTATTCCTTAATTTTTGATAGTCAAACAATAATTTAGGATCATTTCTTTTCTTTTATGCCCCTAGTTGCAACAATATTCTTAAAATAAGAGTGTGGCATATGAAAATAGAAAAAATGCGGATCAAAGTTACCCTGAATGACTGTAATAAACATTTTTATGGTCTAGAAATATGTTTTACAGAGAAAACTGGCGGATAAACAGTATTTCCATTTCGATCAACGTTAAAATTAATATTACTTTGTTACACTTGTATGAATAAATTCAGTTACGCAGCTGAAAACGTTTCGATGAGAATGAATAGCATTCTAAATAATGATATTCCGGTTTGAGAAAAGTGGATATAATACACTAAAAAGGTACCCGGAAACGTTTCTGAAATCAGTGGCAGCAGTAACCTTTGTTTTATAAATTCTTCTTTAAATCTCGAAAATATATTGATTTCTGAATATAAAGAACGCTTTTTCGGAATTGTGGGTAACTGGAAAGACGTTAATGTATTTTTTTGTACGTGGTTGTAAGATATTTTCGCAGATTATAAATATTTGTCTTTTTTGCAGTGTAATAAAATAACAAGATAGGAATTGATCAAAATAATGCTTAGCATACATACTCATTGCATCAGTACTATTTTTATTAACCCTTTGTATCACAGCGTTGCATATCTGCAACATACGCCAAAATCGATGTTTCTTATACAATTGGCTTTAAAAGGCGATTTTATTTATTTCTGATATCTCCCAACACAACAGTTAATATACATTGTTCATATTACAAAATGTTTAATTTATAATTACAAAATTTACAAATTAATTACAAATTATACATTATGCGTAACTTTTGTCACTCAAGAATTCCGATTTGAGAAATATTTGTTCAAATGTTAAAACACATCAGTTTAATCAGGAAAATAAATAAATAAATTAGAAGATAAAAAAAAAAAAAAAAAAAAATATCCACTATTTTTTTTTTTTTTTCACAGCTGCAATAAACAGAGAATCACACACTTCTCATAAATATTGTAAATTTTCTAATACAAAATTGCAAACTAGACAAATAGCTCAGTGGTTATGGGGTTGAATTCTGAATTAATTAGGGGAAAGCTGGAAATTGTTTTAATCCCTTCAGGTTAGGTCTAGAATGAATATGCCATGTTTTCCCCCACGTACTACGTGAGCGTTAGGAAATATGTATAGATTAATAGTAAAAAAAACACGTTTTTTTTACATACCATAACAGTGTCTCCAAACAGCTAACTCTGTCAAAAACATTGTCAATACAAATGTTGTAGAGCTTAAAATTCTGAGTAAAATGAGTACCTACATTTAATATTTTTGTTAAACATTAAGGTCACAATTCCAGTTTAAAGTTTTAGACCCGTGGTCAGGAGGTTGAACTCACAATTAATTAGGAGAAAACTGGAAATTGTTTTAATCCCTTCAGTTTAGGTCTAAAATGAACGTACTATGGTGTCTTCCACGTACTTGTGTGAATGTTAGAAAATATGTACATATTTATTTTCGAAAAACACGTTTTTTTCAATTACCTTAACAATATCTCAAAAGAGCTAACTCTATAAAACAAAGCATTGTCAATACAAATGTTGTAGAGCTTAAAATTCTGAATAAAATGTGTACCATCATTAATATTTTTGTTCAACATTAAGGTCGCAATTCTGCTTCAAAATTTTTCAAATCAAGAGATTGAAGCCAGGAGAGACCAAGTTAATTTAAAATATCTCGAAACTGCGCCCTTAATATTAAACAAAAATATTAAGTGTAGGTACTCATTTTACTGAGAATTTTAGGCTCTAGAACTTTTGTACTGACAATGTTTTTGATAGAGTTAGCTGTTTTGAGATACTGTTAAGTTAACTTGGTCTCTCCTGGCTTCAAGCTCTTGATTAGCGATTAAGGCAAAATTTTGAAATAGGATTGCGACCTTAATGTTGAACAAAAATATTAATGATGGTACTCATTTTATTCGGTATTTTAAGCTCTACAACATTTGTATTGACAATATTTTTTATAGAGATAGTTGTTTTGAGATATTGTTAAGGTAATTGAAAAAAACGTGTTTTTCGAAAATAAATATGTACATATTTTCTAACATTCACACAAGTACGTGGAAGACACCATAGTACGTTCATTTTAGACCTAAACTGAAGGGATTAAAACAATTTCCAGTTTTCTTCTAATTAATTCTGAGTTCAACCCCTGACCACGGGTCTAAAATTTTAAACTGGAATTGCGACCTTAATGTTCAACAAAAATATTAAGTGTAGGTACTCATTTTACTCAGAATTTTAAGCTCTACAACATTTGTATTGACAATGATTTTGACAGAGTTAGCTTTTTGGAGATACTGTTATGGTATGTAAATAAACGTGTTTTTTTACTATAAATCTATACATATTTCCTAACGCTCACCTAGTACGAGGGGGAAAACATAGTATATTCATTCTAGACTTAAACTGAAGGGATTAAAACAATTTGTAGCTTTCCTCTAATTAATTCCGAATTCGGCCTTTTTTTGCTCCCCTACCACTGGACTAAAAATTACATTTGTAAAAAAAAAAAACTTTCTTTGGATGTCCCAGCCTTTTTAATATTACAATATTTATCAATTTCATTTTAGCAATAACGATGCAAAACTGCTCAAACGATAAATAAAACTTCGGTATGAAAAACTAATTCAGTATCGCCGTCTGCTGACAATTATATGAACAATTTATATTAATTGTTGTGTTGGAAGATTGCAGCAATAAATAAAATAGTCTTTTAAAGCCAGCTGTTTAAGTAACATTAGTTTTAGGTATGTTGGGGTATGTTGCAGATATGCATCGTGGTGATACAAAGGGTTAATGAAAGTAATACTAATGAAACTAGTATGTAATTAAAAGTATATTTCATTCCTTCCAAACTCATGGTATTTTCCCGAAAAATGGGAGTAAATTTGACCCAGATTAAACAAATTTCGAATCAGATTTTTTTTTTTTTAAAGAAATAAAATAGATTGCACTTCAAAACATTAAATTAAATAAAGATATATCTATAAATTTTATGGCTCGAAATGTACTTAACCAGAATCAAATTAAACCACTTTCTACGGAAGAACAGCTGTAGGTTTTCAAGTACGATATTTATAGTTTTGGAAAACCCATAGCAAAATGTCACAGTTATGAATTTATCGTTTTTAGTCCAGGGGAAATGTAGATTTTACCTTGCAAATGGTCGGGTAGAAGATTTTTTTTTTCTAAAATATTTATAATGATGCCAACATGGAAAAACCAAGTTTTCTAACAAAATTTCTTAAGGCTAAATTTTCTGTGGCCAAAAAACAACAAAATTTTGGGACATTTTTTAATTTTTTGGAAATATCTCGAGACTCGTTGCCGTAGCATATTATTTAACAATTACAATATTAAAGAGGATAAAATTCTCTACAACTTTCACGTTTACAACTTTTTTATACACTCAATAGCAAGCGCAGTACGCTATTTCAAATATGGGACAACTTTTTCAATTTTCTTAAAAACCGTGAAAAACGTAGTTTTGCCGCTTTACACAGCCCCTTGAATATTAGGCCTGAACGCTGACACAAAAATGGCGGTTGTCGAAGGCGGATTTTTTTCAGCATGTGTACGGTCCCTTAAATATTCGTACCAATAATTTTTTTAAGTTTTTTCCGCTTTATTTTTCTGAGATTAAACAAATCAAAGAAATCCTTAATAAAACACTGGTATCAAAGTTTAAGGGACCGTACCTACGTTAAAAAAAAATCCACCTTCAACAGCCGCCATTTTTGTGTAAGAGCTCAGGCCTAGTATTCAGGGGGCTGTGCGCTTTATTCAAATGTTCCCCGCAGATTTAATTGTGTATGTCGACTTCTAAAAATTGGTAGCAGTAAATTATCTATTATTTGCACACTCACCTCTTTATTTTCATCTCAACAGACATTTTATATGCAATAAATTTATATAATTTAAAAAGTAGGACAGACTGTAGATGAATGAGACAATTTTCATATTTAGGCAGTAACTTTAAGTGTATACAATGTTAACTTCAAAGCATTGTTTAAAAGAATTTTTCAATATATAGCAACTTATTGGCACGATAGTTTCAATTAAAAAAGATTTCTTGCTTAATTTTAATAAATTTAATAAATTTTACAATTTTTATAATGCATACAATTTAGAAATTATACTTATTTTTTCCAGGTATCAATGGAATAGGTGGATCATTTTCAAAATCTGTCCATGTTTTGGAATAGCAAAATCAAATTTTTAGAAATAATCAGAAAGTTTTAATTGTTTGTAAATAACTTCCTTACCTAATAAACATTAATATACAAGCATCACCAGAGACCAAATTACTAATTTAACATTTTAAAACTAATTTTTAAATTTTAATGCACTTGGTATAATGACATAAGTGAGCACGGTAATGACAAATTAAGCGAAATATTTTAATTTTTCCCCAGGCATAAATGGCAGCCATTATATCTTCTGGCCCATACAATGATTTTCTATTTCTCATATAATAAAAGCATATTAAGAAATAAAAGTTCATTTAATTATCAGTTAGAATTGGGTACGGTAATGACTTACAAGAGAATACTCACCAAAACATTCAAAGCCTTTGCTTGTTTTAAGGGTCAGGTACCCTTTGAACCAATAATATACATGGAAAAAAGACCTCTGTAAGAATTGCAGTCACTCTTTAACTAATTAACTTTTAATTATAAAATTGAAAACACAAGTCAGGAACGATTTATTTTATCAATTAAAGGTGTTAAAAAAGGTATACACATATATAGTTTTTTTTAATTTATTTTTAAAGATAATACAATTTTTACGAAAGAATTATTCTTGCATGCATTGCGCGCATGATTTTTTCAATTTGAATGGCTGAAACAAGCCAAGATTTTTTTAATGAGTGCAGATATAATGTGTTTTCAAAATGACCTACAATGGAAAAAATAAAACTTGCAGATCCCGAGAAAAAAAATTTTTTAAAAAGAAATTCGAAATATCGAGATTTTTTTTATACAAAAGTAGTCGTGAATTCTAAACTTCTTACTTGAGAAACATAATAATAGGTCATTTTGTGCTTATGTACGTTTAATACATCCACCAGAAATTTCGTGAAATTCTAGATAACCGTTTTTCAGAAATCGTGCGCGCAATGATCAAAATCGCTGTTTTGAAAAAACTGGCTTTAAAGATTGAATCATCCGTTGATCATATAGCAAAAGCTTAAAGTGTTTTACACATAATTTCTCTTCTAATGCGAATTTTCGTGTGGGGTTTGCTTTTAAATGTTTCTTAAGAATCATATTTAATTATAAGCTATTAAAAAAAAAAAAAAAATCGATTTTTGGACGGTTCAAAGGTGACCTGACCCCTTAATGAAACTGCAAAACTATTTACTCTATTCTCCTAAACCTGATAACAAGTTGACTTTTAAGAAGTACTTTTTTTGACTTGATAAAAAGGCATGTGTTGTCCTCTAACAAAATCCAGAGGAACTTTTTGTCAGAAGCATGGCAATGACACTCTTTCTTGGGACACGGTTTAAAAAAATTATTAAGAATTATAGATAAGTTTAATTAATGAAAATAAATATTTTTTTAATTAGTAGCATCTTAATAAATAAAAATGTATAAAAAAAATTATAACCATCTGTTTTAAATAGAACTTTGTCAAATCTTTACCTAATAAATTGCTTGTTGGGACAACCTACGGTAATGACATTTTTACTACAAAAAAATATATTTCTTATTTTTAAATTTTTTATAAATAATAATATATCTGTAAATTATCATTAAAAAACATGAAACATGATAGTTAAAATGCAATAATTGAAATTATGATATTTAACTATTTTTCTGTTCAAATGTGAAAGGACAGTAAAATATGAGACTTTTTTTTTGAAAATCACCCAGCTATGAAAATTTGCGAAAAACATATTTTATTCCCCACTACAATGGTATATTTTATTTACCAATTATTGATAACATATGTTTTAATATTTTACTGTTTTAAAGATAGCAAACACTGAATTGTAGTTCCATATAAAAAAAAGGGGGGGGGGTGCTCAAAAGATAAATATATTTTATGAAAGAAATTCTTTTACATTATAAAATAGCTACAATAAAAATTATACCAGATTATTTCACTAACTAATGTTATGCATTTATATCTTGTAAAATTTATAAATTCTGTTAATAAAATATTTGAGATAACTAGTATTATAAAAAATATTTAAAAGATTAGTTTTAAAAAATATTATCAATTTTTTTCCACCTATATCAATAAATATAACAAGAGATTATATCATTTTAGCATGCAAAAATATGTAAAACTTTAAGATTATCTATTAATTGCTTTAAAGTTCAAACAGGATACTTTAAGTTTCAGAACGGGTTCCAAACAGTTTTCCAAAAATGAAAGTGTCCGAAAATAGAAAAAAAAAAAAGCAACCAAACCCGAAAAAGTACAAAAGCACAACATTAGATATTGATCTCAGGTATGCCATGAAAAAAAAAATTATTTAAAAGTAACAAAATGCGAGAGAGATATTTGTCAAGAACGCTCCCATAGGTGCAATATTACCTTGCGAATGTCTTTATGTGACTAATTTAGTCCCATAATTCATATAACTGTGACTTTAAACGCCTCAAAACGACAACTACCGTAAAATATTTGAAAATGAAATCTCTATATACGGAATTTGGTCTTAAAAGAAAAAGTATATATTTTTTCGAGAGAAAGAATATGAACAATTATACCTGCTAAGATGGAAACTTGCTTAAAGCGGAATATATTTCGGTCCCTTTCGGTACGGTTTTCAAGGTTTTAATGAATCAATATTTGGCGAGCTGATTACGTAGTTCAGCATTACGTATTTAATGCTTACTCACTTAAAATTTTAAAATCCCGCTATTAGAGATTTATTAAAATTCCCGTGGTAAATTTTCTTATAAAAAGAGGGGGGGGGGGGGCACCAAAATCCATTTTTGCCACAGGTACAAAAAAGGCCAGTTTTAGCCCAGAAACTCATAATTTACTGCTACTAATATATAGAAGTTGACATACACGATTAAATCCGTGGGAAACATTTGAATAATCGGGGCAGAACTGTGTTTTTCACGGTTTTTAAGAAAATTGAAAAAATTGTCCCACTTTTGAAATAGCGTACTGCGCTTGCTATTGAGTGTATAAAAAGTTGTAAATATAAAAGTTGTGGAGAATGTTATCCATTATAATATTGTAATTGATAAATAATATGCTACGGTAACAAATTTTGAGATATTAAAAAAAAAAAAAAAAAAAAAAAAAAGGTCCCAAAATTTTCTTGTTTTTTTGCCACAGAAAATTTAGCTTTAAGAAATTTTGTTAGAAAAATTGGTTTTTCCATGTTGGCATCATTATAAACAATTCAGAAAAAAAAATCTTCTACCCGACCTTTTGCAAGGTAACTCCTTTTTTTTTGTACATTTCCCCTGGACTATTTTAGTTCTCGATAAAGAAAGTACTGTGATATCCAGTTAGAGTGAACTTCCAAAGGGACTGTTTTTCGTCCGCATTAACCGAAGATCGCATTAAAGAATGTAAACCTTTGTAAGTTGTAAAATATCCCCATGCACCGAATAAATTAAAATTTTTGACAAAAATTAGATAAAACTAGTGGGCTTCGCCACCTTTTCTAAAATTGCTATTACACGTAAAAATTCCAAGCGATAAAAATTGCCTGCGACTCGTCTAATTGCCCGCAACATACGCACCACTTTTTTCGTTTTCCAAGCATTTGATTGGATGTTCGAGAAAAGTCCTTTCCTTCGTCAGTTTTCAAAGCATTTGATTAGCTGTTACTGGCGTCTCGCCGCGTTTCTGGCGTCAAAATCATTCCGACATAAAATAGTTGCTTGCTTTTCCGAGCGACCCTCTTGAATCTGTAGGATAACACTGAGACGCCTGGAAGTAGAGGCAACTTTGACGCACCGTGCAGTAGCCCTTTGAGTGGGTATGAAACACAGAAATCTTCAAGTTTTCAAAAAAAAAAAAAAAAAAAGTATCACAGTAAACATTTTTCTGCTTCTTTCTGCTTAAAATGATGTTTAAATCATGTTTATATCTTAATTAGAACAAGAAATATTAATTATTTCGTTTTGATTTGTTTTCAAAATCTAGCTTTCAAACAATGGTTGTTATGGAAACAACTTCTTGTGAAAATGCACTTTTCTTTATGATGGGATTTTTTCCCATTTCTCCTATTTCAATTGTTGTAAGTCAAGAACCGTTAAAGATAAATGGTTCAAAATAAGAACATGTCTACTTTAATTTTGATTCAGAAAATTAAAAAAAATATTTACTTTTGAAAATATGATTTTTTTTTTTAAAGTTACATATATATATATATATATATATATATATTACTTTAGATATTTTTAATTTTTTTAATAAATATTTTTAAGAATGCTGAATCAAAATTAAAACTTATATATTTCTGTTTATTTAAAAGAAAAAAAAATGAAATTCTACAAATAATATTTCGAGTTATAATGATTTTAAACTACACCACTCATTTAGTACATTTTAAATGAAATTTTTTTTTATAAATTTATGAGAGGTTTTATGATGTGATTTTGTTTAAAATTATATGGTTAACAATCACAAAAAAATTCAAAATTTTAACTCAATAAATAAAAATTATTTTAAAATGTGTCCCGGACCTCCTTAATGCTCCCCAATCCATACATTGGTACCGATACGCGGCACAGAATGCTTCGCTCACGAGCCATTTTTGTAGCAACTGTAGTCAGAAACATAAATCAGTTTAACATATGAAAGTTATAAATTTTTGTAATGTAAAAAAAGTAATTGAAAACTTCTTTGAAAACACAATTAAAAATTCATATAGTAAGTTGGTGGGCATACATCATTTTATCATTACGAAATTTACAAAACTTTTGAAATGTAAAAAAAATTGGGTGAAAAAAGTACTTATGAAACACAATTAATTTAAGCCCATTATATTTAAAGGCTAAAGAGGCATTATATTCTCTTGTAAAAAGTCTTGGTGCTTGATTGCGCTTTTTTCATAGGAAGTTTGTGTAAAACCGTTGATTATAAAGATAGGAAAAATACTAAAAATCACTTTTATGTGAAAAATAAAAACTATGTATTGAAATAAAGTTTTGAAATTCGTTAAAGCTGTTTTCAACTGCTCTGCTCAACAAGCGGCAAAAGTTTTGATACATTTACAGATTCATTTTTTAACGGAAAGATATAAAACTGGAAAGCCTCGCCATCGAAGCGATTTGGTATTGAACTGTATATTCAATTTTTTGATTAATCAATTACCTATTGAGTTATAAGCGATTTTGATCACGTGACAAATCAGTTTTTCGCCCTTTGTTCGTAGCTATTCTACTTTCGCGCGAAAATTCGGTTCAAAACGCCCTCTGTGACGCTATTTTCTGAAAGATCTATTGCGTTTGCAAAAAAAAAAAAAAAAAAAAAAAAAAAAAAAAAAAAAGCAGCTCGATGACATAGTTACTGAACAACAACACCTGCTAGTTTCATGCATTTCCGCTCTAAAATAAATTAAAATTTATGTCATAAAGTTGCCCTCTTGGATTTGAGAACAGCCTTAAAGGCGACATTTCCGTAATGCCCTCTTTTCAGAAGTTAGCAGCCGAAGAAATCGCCAAAGGTTTCTAATTACAACAGCCTATTTGATTCTGATAATTACTGGGTTTTTATCTCGTATTCGATTTTATGTCTTAAATTTCTGTTTTATTTATATTTTATTACTTTATTTATTTATTAGTGAAGTTTTAGTTACGTTATGGAATATAAGCCGAAAACAAATGTTGAACAATTTATACTCATTTAGGTGCAAACGGATTTATATTTCGTAATCGTCTACACACGATAGAGATAGATTTTTAAAAATTTATGCTTGAAAATTATTTTAACCGTAAAAAATGAGTACATTTTGATACAGTTTTCAAACAAATTACATTTGAAAGAAAATTTTTTCCCTATTCGACTACGTAAAAATTGAAAAGATGCAATGTTTAGGAATTAAAAAAAAAATTCATTAAAAGCAAAATTTAATCCTCTGATGTTGCCAATGTTAAAATGACGTCAGCGTTACGCACGGGAACGTTTGTGCTTTATAATATAGATAATCTACATAATCAATTTCACTTATATTCAGTGAATATGTAACAATATTTTTTGAACTATCCGGGCTGTAGTAAGTACTAAGCGATGCTTTTAATATTAATTACAAATAGAAATTAATGAGGAAAACGAAATTGTCTTCGGAGAGAAGAGATATGTCTTAAGAGGCTACTTTACTCTGGCAAAAACAACCGCTCGCTAATGTTAAATCTATGGAAAAATTGTTTAAAAATATCTCATTCGCATTTCAGTATTTTGAAATGATTTTTTTGCATTGGATAGTAGACGTTGATCTCTACAAAAACCTTTTTTACTTTTTCGATTTTGCTTATAGTTTTTTTTTTTTACTAGGATACTTTCACTGTCGAAACCGGTTCCGAAAATCAAAGTATCCTAATAAAATTTTTTAAAGAACATTACACAATTTCGAAAAAAATGAAAAAGTGTTGTGTAGAGATAAATCTCAGCTATCCATCGGAAAACAAAATCCTTTAAAAATATTGAAATGCGAACGAGATATTTAAAAAAAATTCTTTCATGGAATTACCATTAACGAGTGGGTGTTTTTGCGTAAGTGAACTATCCCCTTAAGAGGAAACGTTCCACTGTACCGAAGTTTTCTTCGACAACATTTATGACAGAATCTCAATGTGATTGTACTTTTCGGACGCCAGTATATGAAATATACTTAAAATTGTGGGGTGTGTGATTGGGCGGGAGGGGAGATCTGTATTCTTCCTAGCTTTATTTAATAATAATAATAAATATCTATATAAGCACAGAAATTAACGTCTGAATTTAGTCTTTAAAGGTAGACACATATATTTATAATTACAGACTTTAAACACAATTAATTCAATAAACCCAACTGGAGTGAAAAATTAGCCGGGGCCAGGAGTCGAACCTGGGTTGGCAGCGTACCGTGCTGTTGCTTTAACCACTAAGCTACCCTGGCCGATATGGCTTTCCACTCCAGTTGGGTTTATTGAATTAATTGTGTATAAAGTCTGTAATTATAAATATATATGTGTGTACCTTTAAAGATTGAATCCAGACGTTAATTTCTGTGTTTAAAAAAATATATATATATTGCGGATCGATGGTTTAAGAGGCTACTTCAGTCAGGCAAAAAGATCCGTTCGCTAACGCTAATCCTATGGAAGAAATTTATAAAGATATCTCGGTGTCATTTCAGTATTTTTAAATGATTTCTTTTGCATTGGATAGCTGAGATCGATCTGTATGCAGGCCGTTTTTTACTTTTTCAATTTTCGTAACAGATTTTTTTTATGAGGATGTTTTCACTTTCGAAACCGGTTCCGAAAATGAGTGTCCCTATAAAAAATATCTGTAAACAAAATCGAAAAAGTTAAGAACAACCTTTGTACAGATCGATCTCAGCTGTCTAATCAAAAAGAAATCATTTAAAAATATTGAAATGCAACCGAGATATCTTTATAAATTTCTTCCATAGGATTAGCATTAGCGAACGGGTCTTTTCATTTGACTGAAGTAGCCTCTTAAGTAATTTATTCATCTTTGTCATGTCATCCAGGGCTGTCTGTTAGATGGACGGTGACGTTCCCCAACTTGGTTTATTAGTGGAAAATTGCCGGGGTAACATATCGGCCAGAGTAGCTTAATGGTTAAAGCAACCGCGCGGTACGCTGTCAACTCAGGTTCGAGTCCTGGCCTCGGCCAATCTTTCACTCCAGTTGTATTAATTGTGTTTAAAGTCTGTAATTATAAATATATGTGTATATCTTTATATATATATATATGAACTTTTTATTTTACAGCCAAGACGTAAAGTGGGTCAGTGTGTTTGATACTATGGGCTTACCAAACAACTGTTACACAATAAATGGTTTGCTTGGTAATGTAAAAGGTGTTGTTCAAACCATGAAAGCTAAGACAAGTAAGTTATTATGTCCTTAAATATAATTCTTATGTTTTACAGATTTTTATTCTTATATACATAACATGCAATCGAATCCGGGCTTCCCAGATTACTGAACGGATGTATGTACATAACATAGTAGCTGAAAACCTTACTACACTCTTTTATTCAACTCAACCTGGTTTTTGTATGTAAACATGGAATTTTATAATCGGTTTTTAACTGACTTCCTAACAGGCTAGAACTATAAAAATTAATATCTGACCCTTCTGTTTAGATTCCCCTTTCTTGTAATAATTGATCAATTTACTGATGCTATTTATTAGCCCCGATATGCTATTTCTTTCGCCCAGCAATTAAAATTTCGTCTCCAAAATATAACGTTCAGTTTTATAAACCAGCCATAAAACAAAGCAGATATATCATTGCACAATTAAATACTCTAATGCAATTTTTTTAACTTCTAAGCATCGCACATTTTTAATTTTTACACGGTTGTATTGGGAAAAAAAAGTACTTTTAAATGCGATCTGTTTGAAAAATGGATCTCAATTTATTTTTGAGATATTAATTTTTTTTGTAGTTTTTAACGCCATTTGTTTAATGTTGCCAACTCAAGTACTCCATTTCTGTAGAATGTAAAGGAATAATAGTTGGCAAATAGTAATGATAACTTTTTGTTGCCATTTTCCTATAACAGTTGAAAAAAAGGAGTTAAAATACGTGCTGTTTTGAAAAAAATATAAACAAATGATTTCTGATAAAACACGGAGCTATATAAACTATATTTAATTTTAAGTATATATATTAATATTACAAACACGTGAAGGCATATGAATCATTAGATAACCGATTTTTTGTCGAGTTTCTTGAATGACATCTATTTTTTAGATTTGTGTATTATTCAGCGATAGTGACATCATGTGCATACTTTACCGTAGATGTTGTTTAAGACTGGATCGTAAATGTGGAATTCTTCAGTGGATGTGAATGACGTCATTTTATATAAAATAAAAACGTGTGTTTTAAGTCTAAAAATTGAAATAATTTTCGTACTATCTGTATTTATATATATATATATATATATATATATATATATATATATATATATTTTTTTTTTCATTGGGGGTGACACTAAATTCTGAAAAAGCAGAATTCCTGTTTTCTAGTTTTATAACCATTTGAACCCGCTATATTACGGATATTATTCAGCTCTCCTTTTAATAATTCCTCTGAACAAACCCTAAAAGCCCCTCAGTGCTTTTAAGACTCTCTATAAATATACTAATTTTCATATTTTTAAATGCAATAATTTTCTTACTATTAGCCTAGCAAGATCTCTAGTCACAAAAAAGTTATTTACGGTGATGACAGCATCAGTTACTTTTTTTAGAATAGAGATAATTATGAATTGCATTTAAAAAAATGAGGCGTCATTTTCAAGATGAACATTGGATGTTTATAGAAGAGTGTTTTTTGAAAGAAAACTGTTTTAATTTTTACACATATTTGCAATTATTTTTACTTTTATACTTATTTTTAAATATTGTTACTTTTATACTTGTTTTAATTATTGTTAATTTTATAATTATTTTTTTTATCTATTAATACTGTTATACTTATTTTTAACTATTTTTACTTTTATACTTATTTTCAACTATTTATATTTTCATACTTATTTTCAACTATTTTTTATTTTGTACTTATATTTAACTATTATTATTTTATACTTATTTTTAATTATTTTTATTTTATAATTATTTTCAAATACTTGTATACATATTTTTAACAATTTTTTATGCTTATTTTTAATTATTTTTATTTTTATACTTATTTTTAACTATTTTTACTTTTATAGATTTTTTTAACTACTTTTACTTTTACACTTATTTTTAACTATTTTTACTTTTAAACTCATTTTAAACTATTTTAATTTTTAGATCTATAACTATTTTAACTGTTATATTTATTTTTAACTATATTTACTTTTATACTTATTTTCAACTATTTTTACTTTTATACTTATCTTTAACTGTTTATACTTTTATACGTATCACTTTCTAGGAATTGAAATGAAAATCAAGACGCTGACTGAGGATACTTTTTACACGGCTACACCAACTGCCATACAGATGGCTGTGCACAATCCCAGAGCGACACTGAATCCATTTAAAAAAGGATTTGCAATAAAACCATGCTACAACTATTTCGTTTATGTTTCTAAAGTAGGTTTACCGATTTTCTCTATGTTATTTCTCTTTTACTTAATATGTCAAATTAGAATGTAACAATAATTTGTATATGAAAAAGAGAAAGCTTTTGAAAACACGTCTAAAATTATTGTAGCTATGAGTTTCCAGCGTTTATTTAAAGAAAAATCAGAACACTGTAAAACTAGCGGTATATACACCCACGCCTAATAATAATCTAATTAAGGGAAAATGTAGCAGAATATGAAGTTTGATTAAATTCGGTGCATACGTTTTTGAGATATAGCTATCGAAAAAATCGTTAGAAATACAATATAGCAGCCTCACCTGTTATATGATTTACCCGAAACCCTAATCAACGCCGAGTTATGACAAGTTCTAAGAGAATGTGAAGTTTGATGAAATTCCGTGCATTAGTTCTTGAGATGTGACTGTCGCTAAAATCGTCTACATTCTGAAATTGCAGCATAGTAGCGCAACTTGTTGGGCGATAAAACCAAAACCTAATCAGCAACGAATTCTATCAACGTCTAACTGAATTTGAATTTTTATGAAAATCTGCGCATTAGTTCTTGAGTTAGACCTATTGCGGAAAGCGTTAAAAATACAGCATAGCAGTATCAACATTTGAGTGCTTTATACCGAAACCTACTCGCCAACAATTTATGTCAATGTCTGGCTGAATGTGAAGTTTCATTAACCCCGTGCATTAGTTATTTATGTAGAGCTATTGAGGAAATCGTGAAAAATGCAGCATTTCATCACCACTTGTTGGATGATTTACACCAAGCTCTAATCAGCAACAATTTATATCATGGTGTATCTGTATCTAAAGTTTTAAATTCCTGGTATTAGTTCTTGAGATAGAATGCTAACAAAAATTTTGACATGCAGACAGGCTAACTCAGAGACAGAAATTTTCTAAAAGCAGTCAAATCGTGTTCTGGGCCTTCTAAAACATACAAATCCGTTGAAAACCAGAAGTCGAAATTTTTCACGAATCGAATACTTTATTCTTGTAAAAACAGAAGAAAGTAAAAAGGAAAATATTTCTTAATCTAGGAAAATATAAATATAAAGCCGAAAAGAAAAAAATAATAATCTCCTCGATTTATATAAGATTCCGAAAAGCTTTCCTTATCTTTAGAACTTCAAAAACCAACATATTTTCAATATTTAAACAAGAATTTATAAAAACAAAAAATTTTTTTTTGCTGCCACTGATTTTAGGAAATGTTTCTGAGTAGTTTTTAGCTCACAGGCTATCAAAGCCTGAGAGCTAATGTGCCCGCAGGTCCTGTATGCACGTTTGTTTGTATGTATGTATGTATGTCCGTAACGCAATAACTCTTGATAGAAATAGCTGATTTGCTTCAAAAATTTTTTATAGGTTCATTCTGATAAGGCGCTTGCCTGATTAGTTTTGGGGATTCATTGGTTAAGTATAAAGGGGGGGGGGTGTCTAATCCCCCTTAACTTAGATAAATGGATTCTTCGTGCAGAATTATCAAATTTGGTATACCGGTTAATTCTGATAAGGAGCTTCCCTGATTAGGTTTGGAGGTTCATTTTTTAAATATAAAGGGGGGGGGGGACTAATATCCCCTTAATTTAGATAAATGGGTTTTTCTATCCGATTTGCTTCAAACTAGTTTATTCTGCTAAGGCGCTTCCCTGGTTAGATTTGGAGGTTCATTGTTTAAGTATAAAGGGGGGAAGGGGAGGGCTAATATACCCTTAATTTAAGCAAATGGGTTTTACTATCCGATTTGCTCCAAATATGGTATATTGGTTTATTCTGATAAGGCGCTTCCCTGATGAGATTTGGAGGCGGGCTAATCCCCTGCTTAATTTATTTTTCGAGGGCATTATTTTTTGAAATAAGAGTATAATATGCAATTATTGTAAATAGCATGTGAGCTCAATGCCATCAGTTTAATTGGACACTTTTCTTTATATTATATGTTATAGACCGGGAGATGGTAGCACAGACAATCATCTCATCGAGTTCACGGCTGAAATTTCAGAATTAGTTAAAACTCGATTCGCATATTAAAACGCAATCGGTCTGCCAAGTCATATCTTGGTGTAAAATACCTGAAAACCCGATTTTAGGAGTTGATTCGTAGATTTACCCTTGTGTGTTCCTGCACCCAAAAGTATGAAAACATGGAGCAGGAAAACACAATAGTAAACCTACGAGTCAACCGCTAAAATCGGGTTTACAGGTGTTTTCCACCAAGATATGACTTGGCAGTCCAATTGAGTTTTAATATGGAAATCGAGTTTTAACTAATTCTGAAATTTCAGCCGTGAACTCGATGAGATGATTGTCTGTGCTGCCATCTCCCGGTCTATTATTAATCTGTTTTTTTTTCACATCGAAATAACGGTTTTTAGGATGCTATCAATTTTTAAGTTAACATTTTCATGAATTTGATAAATGTACAGTATTAATTAGAGATCGACTGAAAATTCGGTTTCGTTTTCAGCCGAAAATCTGAATTTTCCTGAAAATTCGTTTTCTTCAAAAATGCGGCTGAAAATTCGACCGGACCAAAACTCGACCGAGACTACCAGTATTCCAAAAATCTCGTTTCTTCCTTTGGAAATTTTCAACATTACTCATCGATGTGAGCTTTATCGGCTCAAATGAGACAATTTATTGATACGAATTTCTTTGTTTACAATTATCAGTCATATCTGACTCAAGTCGTGAATGCAAATTATAAAGCAAGCAATGCATATGTAACTAAACTTTTTCACGCGCTCATTAAAAGCTGCAGAGATAACAGTAATAGAAAACTTTCAGCTTGAAACCACAGAAGTATTCCGAATACTCTTTGAGAAAGTTGTAGTACAACAGATGATCATTTACAGAAATCATTATAAAAGATAAATCAAGGTGTGTAGACATGAAACTAAAATATTTTTTTAATTAAATGAAATTCGTATAATTTGAAAATCTTTCTGTGTCGTTAATGAATGAATTACGCTTTATTATATATGAAAATAAAAAGTTTTGGATCTAAGACACAGAGAGACAATTTGGGCCACACGTATAATTAACTAATAATTATGTATATTTAATGAATACGCATAATTAATTAATAATTCTGCATGTTTAATAAATACGTATATTTTAATTAATAATTATGTATATTTAAGTATGAATTTATTTAATACGTACAATTTAATTACTTAAAAAAAATTTTGAACATTTTCGTTTTCGTTTTCGTTTTCGGCCGAAAATAGAAAGATTACCGGAATTCGTTTTCGGCCCTAAAAACCTGTTGATCCTTCGTATTAATGTTAAAACTATCTTGTTAATCCTTCATATATAAATTCAATTACGAAGGTGAAAATTTTTAATTGAGACTTAACGGGACAGTGGACTTCCAAAATCATAAAATTCGTCTAAAAAGTAGATTTTTTTTTTTTTTTTTTTTTATTTTTTTATTTGGAGAATTATGAAAATAGTATGTATTTTGTCTGATGCAAAAAGATTTTTTCAATTCTGTCCCGTCTTCGCAGAGATATGAACTTATATTTGTAAAAACTGTATACATTTATGTAGTTTTTTTTACTTAAAATGCTGATTTCTCAAAATTGAAAATTTCGCATATTTCTAACTTTTGAAACTTTCCATACGCATTCCTAATTATCAGAGTCTTTTGAAATTCACACTGTATATTCTCTATACAATACTAAATAAATGTTAGCATAAAATTTTGCCTTTCAGGGGTATTTTAATGTTGAAATTTATATGCACATACAATATATTGATACTTTTTTTAGAAAAATCACAGCCCCAATATTTCTTCTGCTTATACATTCGTCAAATTTTTACAATGCATTCTAACTTCCATTGTAATATATAATATGTATGTCATAAATAAATAGTGTCATATTTTATTCAAAAGAAATGCGCATGGGACATTTTAAAATACGACAATTATTCATTATTTTAAAAATTTAAGTAGTGAATAATTTAATTTTTTTTTTATTATTTTAACACCAAATTTTGAATATAACTATTTAAGCTTGCCATTAAAAAGTTTTTCAATTTTCAAATGAATCCATTGAAAAATGAAATGTTTTTAATGTCCCCTAGCATTTTAATAATGATATTCTGGTTTGAGAAAACTTATTACAGCTCTATAAATACTACTCGGCAGCGTTTCCGAAAAAAGAAATTTTGCTTTAATATATATATTTTTAAATCTCGAAAAAATATTGTTTCCTGATGTTTTTAGAGATAAAGAAAATGTCTTGGAAACGTGGATAACTCGATGAGGTTACTGTATGTTTTCGTTCGTGGTTAAACAGAGTGTTAATAAAAGAATGCCCCAGTTGTAAATTTTAATATTATCAAGTATAAGCGTTGTAGAGTGTTGGTTCCAGTCACAAATAAAATGTAACTCAAACAATTTTAACAGTTAAGCTCATGTGCGAGAAATACTTTGTTTTTGACTGGCTTGCACTGCCACATACGCAAAATGGCGACTCTTGAGCGTAAAGCTTTATTGTTGGGCTGAAGGTTTAAAAGCCGTTAGAGCCATGTGATTTTTTTTCCTTTAGGGCTTTATAAAAGATCGTGTTTACGTTCTTTTCGTTCGTTAAGTTTCGCTACTTAATGATTTGACAGATTTGAGGCACAGAATTGAAGAGGCTATTGCTTCCATGACTCCGGACTTGTTAATCGAAGTGTGAGAAGAATTGGACTTTAGGTTAGATGTGTGCCGTACACTGTTAAAAATTTTGTAGTAGGTTGAACCAACTTTTGGTGCTCCAGTAGCTGCCACCATAAGAGGGTGAAATCTCACTAAAAGATTTGGAGCTCCGATTGAACCTTAGCTCCAAATGTTGGTTCAAGATTTTACCATCTTATGGTGGCAGCTACTGAAGCACCAAAAATTGGTTCAACATACCACAAAATTTTTAACAGTGTATAACGAAAGGTGCACATATTGAACATTAGTAAGAAAAACTGGGTTAGTTTACTGACAATTTAATGTATGATTTGTTGTAAATAGTCTAAATTAAACTGTTATAATATACCATTGAAACTGGGACATTCATTTATGCGCATTCTGTATTATATTTTCCAGATTGTGAAAAATTGTCTTTTTTACGGTGTACTTACATATTTTCAATGCCTGGAAAATCCATCCCCCAAAATGGTTGCTAATCACCATTCGCATTCAAATTCGGAATTTAGCATGCATTTATTAAATACCAGCGGTCCATCCAGGCAAAATTTGGGATCTATTTAGTGCCCTTTCACAAAAATCCGTTTAATAAAACAGGCCCCTTCACAAAATTCTATTCAATGAAAAGATACTCTTTATTAATTATTTTTATATCAAATTATAAACAGAAGTTCTCTTATACGTCCATTAAAAATATTTCAAAAATATATATTCTAAAAACACACTCAAAATATATATTAAACATTTAATTGCTAAAAAGGACGTCAAGCGTTAATAAATTACATTAAAAGATCTTAATAATTTGACATGTTTCGATTGAATTTACTCAATCATCATCAGAAAAATAAATAAACACAAAGATTGAAAATGACAATAAACTATTACAAATGAAATTTAAAAATAAAATAAACGTCCTTTTTAGCAATTAAATGTTTAATATATATTTTGAGTGTGTTTTTAGAATATATATTTTTGAAATATTTTTATATCGTTACGTTTTAAAATGTGTAAACTGTACAGAAAACAAGTTCACCAGAAAGTTAAACTTTAGCAGAATGACTTAAAGAAGTTATTATTAATAAATTCTTGATTCGAATTTCAGTAACTGGATTTCATATTTCGTTACAAAAGATACTTTTCACATAAATAAATAAATTTCACAAAAATAACTTTTACTGTTTGTTTTAGGAAGGCAAAACCCTCCGCGCTTTTATGCGTGCATCAGGTCTGCTTTGATTTTATCAAAATAGGGATTAGCGGAGTTTGTTCAGCTGCTTTTGGCTGATTGCCAGTCTTAGTGACAATGTGAAAATGAACGCCAAGGTGAACTTCGAAAAATACTCGTCTCAGCGTAACATCCCTTTGGATAGTAGAATCGTCTCAGAGTACTAGGCGCGGCTTTCGAAAACGGACAGTACTTTTCACAAAATGGGTCCCAAGGAAAAATCCCTGCATCGACCATTGAATACATCATCACTGTGCGAACATCATTAAAAATGGTAAATAATGAAAAAGCAAACTAAAATAATACAAAACAATAATTTAGTATGCATTTATCAAATACATAACATCAATTTGGTGGCTATAGCCGATAAAAGATATTTACAATGATATTTTTGCTTACAGAGGGATGTTATGGCCATCAGAATATATACTAATATTATAAAGAAGAAACTTTTCTGTGTTTCTAGGGGTAACCTCAGGGACTATCGTGCCGATTTATAAAATAATGATGGCAAAATGCTGGAGATCATCTCTGCTGCAATAGTGGTTGTACTTTATGCCCGTATAACAACTTTCAACGAGGTGCAGGAGCAAAAAACGTTCAAAATTGCGTTTTGACAGAACTTAAAATTTAGTGTAGTGGTGACTTTCAATGTATAAATACTCCCTATGAACGATTAAAAAAAATAAAAGGGTGAATTGAGAGGAAAAAAATTTCTAAAAAATTCTCAATTACGATTTACTTTCAACTATTAGGTTTAGAAACTTGAAATTTGACATGGCTATTACTTTTTAACGTGAATATTTGCACAGAACTGTTTCTAAAAATTTCGAAATATAAAAAAGATTCAGTAACAAAAATATTTCTAAATTTGCGATATCGGTAAAACCAGTGGGACTACAAACTTGAAATTTTGAGAATTTCGAAATGTTTTATTTTAAGAATTTTTAATAGTATTATAATTTAAGTTTAATAAATATTAGTTACACAACATTATTTTACATTGCAGGTTATAAATAGTCTTCTTCCATACCCGTACAATACCAACTGTACTGATTACTTAGCTTTATGGAAAGCCCGTGGCGGTTATGGGCCTCTGTCCAAAACGGTAAAGCTCTTATTGTTTCATTAAAGTTTATTATTAATATAAAATTGCATCTCAACATTTAACACTTTTTTGCTAGCCAACATTTAAATTATAAAAAAAAAACAAAAATAAAAACAAAACAATTGTGTATTTTACAGAAAAAATGCCGGACAGGATACTAATATTTAAAATATGGGTTGCCCGAATCAAATGTCCCTAATTTAAAACTTCCATAGAAAAAATATTTCTGAAGTAGTATTTAAAGAATATGGCAGCCGAAAGTTTAAAGTTTGGAGACAATTGTTTTTGTTGAATCTATGACGCACCTGTGTTGTTGTGAGCGGACAAAGGGAAACATGGCAACACTGCAGGAGTCTTTCATTCAGTGTTGGGAATAGTTGTAATGGCAATTATTTGCAATGTAATTACGGTTTAATCGTATGTTTATTATAGTTAAAATTACACGCCGTAAAGAGATCTTGCAAAACTGCAAAACCGCCCCCATCCCATTATTTGACGAAATTTCTGCATTTGAAAGTGTGTAACTATAATCAATTACATGCAATTAACTTGTAATTGCATTGCGTATAATTGAGATTACAAATTTCCCCAACTCTGCTTTCCTCCTATGCTGTTATAGGGCAGTTGCAATTGACGTCATGCTGGAGGTCACACACTACAAATAGGCAGTTCTGATTGGTGGAACTACCCTGACCTCCACTTGAAATACAATGACTATCAGCTGATTGCAACTTCCCTATTGCTATGAAGATGTTATTTCCCATCGATCGGGTAATTTTTTCTGATAAGGCAACATTTCACGTTACTAACAAAATTAATCAGCACAAGTACAGAATTTGGTGCTCAGAAAATCCGCATGCAGTACAGGAAGAGGGAAGAAACAGCCCAAAAGCCAAAGTGTGGTGCGCACTAAAGAAGCACGCGTGGACGTGCACTGATTTTTTATTAAAAACTTTCTGAATATTGTTATCTATTTTACATTTTTCTCATCCTTTCTACCTTTTTGTTAACTGCAGTAATGTCTCAAAATCAGGAACTTTGATTCGGACACCATGTATAATTGAATCTTAAACGTTCTGAAATAATGATATTTAGGTGGAATCTTTGGTTGTTTTTCGATTTTCCGATTTGTTTTAATGCCTCCGTATGGCAAAAAAAGAGTAAATAAATGGCCTGCTATTCAGTACACAATGCAGAAATTCGTAGATTTTACAGAAAAAGATTGTCAGCCAGCACACCAGAAAAAACTGTTTAATTTACCAAAATTCTAAAAAAAAAAAAGAAACTACCGCTGTCACCGCCGCCGCCGCCGCCGCCGGTTTTGAATTTTTTGTGACCGGAGGTCTTTCTTCGTTAATATTAAGAAACATAATGCATACAAAAATATGAAAATCGGTAGTATTATACAGAAATGTTTGATAAACACGCTGATGCAGACAGTTTTCAAATCGAAGAATTATTTTAAGAGATATTTAATGCTAAAGTTGGACAAAGTCGTTCCATTAAAAAAGTTTTATAGGAGCAAAAACTATACATCGAAATTTAATAATTTTTAGATCATTTTATACGTTATAATTTCCCAATGTGCAGAATTCATTTATTTTTCTAATTTGACTCATTTTTCGAGGTTTCATTTCTATTTTAAATTCAAATTTTCAGCATTTCGAGAGAGATTTTTTACTTATTTCAGAAAATTGTACTAATTTAATCTGTTGCCAACTGTATAAACAACGGAAACAATAATGTTTGCTTCAAACTAAAAGTTTATTTACACGTGACTATTATAAACAGAAAAGATACTTTCAAATTAAAATTAAATAATTATGTACAAAAAGCAGGAACTTATTAAAAATTACGTCATAAAAAGTATACACGTGAATTTTAAAAGAGAAAGGATATTGTAAAATAATAAATTCATTAACATGCGTTAGAAGTCTTAAATAGAAGAAATTGAAACAAAAGTATTTTCACGTGAATATTTAAAAGAGAAAGAATAGCTTGGTCAAAATTACGTCAGATTAAAAACGATTATTTTAAAATGTCTCATTTAAAAGAACTTTCTTTTCGCTTTGTTAAAAAATACCAGGAGTCAAAGACTCTGTTTACTTAATTCCTTTTATATTAGCTTATTTGAAATGTTGTTACACGTGTCTACGTCATCAAGTTATTTTTATTTCGACGTTTTATTTGTATTTTTATTAATGTTGTACTAATTTATTTGTTCTTTCGTTATTTAAAATAAAAATTATGTCAATTTGCATAATTTGGCGAATGGTTTGGCGATTTATATAATTTGGCGAAATTGGTCGTCTGGATAATCAAGTAGTACCGCAGCGGATTTGGCGTTAAAATTCCCCAATCAAAGAGAAATGAATAGAAATCCGTTTATAGGTAGATCCCCCACTGTTTTAAATTATAATTCAATCTTTCGAAATCTTTTTAAAGCCGATCAAATTAGCGTGCATTTAGAGTCTGCGGTGTCTGGACGGGGGTTGGCGAGCGTAGCTCGTAGGGGGCCGAGCCCCCTAGTTTACCAAAAAAAAAAAAAATCATTACGAACTTTCTGTTATTTTAGCGAATTTTGCCGGAAAAATAAACAGTTTACAGATTTCCTCCAAAGTGTAATCTGTAATTATTACGAAGGTTTTATTATTTTAACAGATTTTGTAATAATGCAAACGTTTTGCAGATTTTCTTTTGGTAAAATAAACAGTTCTTTTTTGGCGTCCGGGCTGATAGTTTTTAACACTTTCCAACAAAGTTGAAAATTGTTTATGAATTCGGTTTATCAATCTGTCCGTCCGTGCTCTAACTCGCGTAAATATAGCCCGATTGCCATAAAATTCATAGATGTTATTGGGTGTCATTGTGGCATGTTCAGTATTCAAAATAAAGTGTCTAGCCTTTACGGTTCATTTACAGAGACACTCAAAAGAATTCTGTTACATTACGGTCTATGGAGAAAAATCGTTTGCCGTGTATTTTAATGATATTACACTATTTTAATCATACTGAAATTTATACATTTTACTGAGGAGTACTACACGGCGCTTATTATAGAATATGGTGGTAATAGTATTTATCGTTCATTTAGAGGGGCACACAAAAGAATTTGGCTGCAGAAGACTTTGAACTATTGAAGCCTATGATCAATAATGGCTGAAAGTGCTTTTTCAGTTGTTTTGCGTGTTTTAAAATTGAACTAATTTTAAATATTACTTGGTGTGTATAAATTCTATTGATCCTATACAGGGCTGCACAAAAGTTCTCAAGTAAATTTCCGTTTATTTACTGAAATTGCTGAATGGAAAATTTCAAGTGTGCCATTCATTTAACTGCACTAACGTTTTGCAGACTATGTAGTATGCATGCAAATCCATACATCATATACAGGGTTTCACAAAAAAAAACTTATTTTCCGACTATCTATATTATAAAGGACAAACATATCTGTGCGTAATGCATACGTCATTTTGTGAATGGCAACACTTTGAAATTTGAAATAAAATTTTGGTTTTGCAATTTTCTCTACTGCAAATTTTTAAACATCTAAACATCGCACATTTTAAATTTTTATACCATCGTATAAGGAAAAAAATTATCTTTTAAATGCAATTTGTTTGAAAGCTGTATCTCAATTTATTTTTGAAATATTACAATCGAACCTCTATTTAACGAAGTCGCTAAATCCCGAAAAAAAGTTCGTTATATGGAAAATTCGTTAAATAGAGAGTCACCTTTTAAAATACTTTAAACTACATAAAACATATTTTAACTCCATAAACGCTAAATATAATTAAAAAAAGTAATTGATCACACTTTGTTATAATATATATCTATTTGTTTTATTTATTTTACCCATCAAAAAGAAATATAAAACAAAACATTGTCTGGAAATAAATTGTATTTTCAGTTAAAAAAATAATTTTACATTAAAATCAAAGTTTTTTAATATGGTTGAGAGCTGTTTGGAAGAACACCAAATTTTAAAGCAATATTCTTTTTCTTCACGCCTTTATTCACCTCATCAAGAATTTTTTTTTTCTTTGATGCTCAGGCCCTTTCGCTCGGACATTTTCGAGCTACAAGAACCGAAATTACCAGCACGACTAATCAACAATCTAGAAAACGGGAGACTAGTTTAGGGACACGGTGCCATTGAGGATTAAAGGGGGATGTTGAAAGATTGCACTTCTTGGATGAAAAGCAAAGAATCACTGCGACTTTGCTGATTTCGCCGAGTTAGGTGTATGGTAAGACCTGTTCCTGGTCATTGATCATCATAAAATGTGTTAAAAGAAAGAGTAAGTTTAAAATGCCCAGTATTATTCTGAGAAATAGGGAGAAAAAAAATTAGATCCCACGAAAAAGTTCGTTAAATAGAGAATGCACTTCGCTATTTGGAGGTTATTTTACGAAGAAATTCGCAAAATGTTCTTGGCTCCAAGGAAAAGTTCGCAAAATAGAGAAATTCGCAAAATAGAGGTTCGTTAAATAGAGGTCCGACTGTAATTTTTTTGCAGTTTTTAATACCATTTTTCTTATCGTGGCAACACAAGTACCTCATTTCTATAAAAGTCATTGAAAATGAACGGAAAATAGTCGAAAATAGGAGATACTGCATCTTTTTGTTGCCATTTTTCCATAAAACCTGAAAAAAAAGTTGAAATTAAAATATGTGCTATGTCACGAATATTGTCTGTTATTCCGTGGTAATGACGTCATAGGCACACTTTTCTATAGACGAAATTTAAGACTGGATTGTAAAAGTGGATTGCTTTAGAGGATGCAAATGACGTCATTTTATAAAAAAGCGTGTATTTTAATTCTTAAACCTGCCATAAGTAGTAAAATCTTGGAAAATAACTCTTAGCATGCGGCTAATAAGAAAATATCGCTTTTGATAAATTTCAAAAATTTATTTGATTGTATAATTCGTATTTTCCATATGAAAATTGCTTTTTTAATGTAAGTGGTCAATCTATAAAAATTATTGCACATAAAAAATTATTAGTTTTCAATTAAAAAATGTTTTCACCTATATTCTTTAACCCGGGAAGCCCGGGTACGATCCCCTAGTTGATTGTAATAGCAGAAATTGCGTTTTCAAATGTTTTATGTGTTTTTTAAATTGTTTATTTAGGTATCTTATTTCACGTTGATAAACTGTGTAGTTTTCTTTCAGTATTCTGAATGTGTTGAAAAGTGTTATATATTCTATACGGGACGTATGATTTTTCTTTCAGTATTCTGAATGTGTTGAAAAGTGTTATATATTCTATACTGGACGTATGATTTTTCTTTCAGTATTCTGAATGTGTTGAAAAGTGTTATATATTCTATACTGGACGTATGATTTTTCTTTCAGTATTCTGAATGTGTTGAAAAGTGTTATATATTCTATACTGGTCGTATGATTTTTCGTTTTTGCTTACTTTAAAATAAAAACATTTTTTTTTAATTGTGTATCTTACCAGGGTACCATAATAGACTTTTTATAAAATTCCTTTAATACACCAATTGGTAGTTATACAAATTAATATGAATTGTAGATACTTTACTTTATCATGTTCTATAAGCACTCTTCGTTGTACAATGCAAAAATATATTCAAATGGATAATTTATTTTGCAATTATATCTTTTCGGCTTTCTTGAAAGAGATGGAGTGGAGAGTTTCAGCTCTTAAAAATCTTTATATTTACACTGCCAGGCCATTACATTTGTGCATTTTTTAATTAAAAAAATGCAGAAAACTATAATTTAAAGAAAAGATTTGAGTAGATTTGTAAATATTGCACAAACCTTTTTAAAATACCGATTAAATTTATCATTTTTAATACACCAAATCTTTCTAAAATTCATTTAATGAATGCACAAATATTCTAATTCAGGGGTTCTTAAATTGTCATTCGTGGACTCCAAAGGCTTCGTAGCACATTTTTAGGCGGGTTCATCAAGATCTTCTCGCATTAAATGTAAAATATTTGACTTATCTGGAATACGAGAGAAATCTTGGGAGTAGAAGAAAAGAATTAACTAAAAATATATCTTAATAGAACCGTATAACATAAAATATATTACATGAACCTTTAAAAGGTCACTGTTTTACTTAAAAGGTGACTAAATTAATATAAGTATAAAAAGTCCCCGAAAAGTTTCCGAAGTCTCTATTTCAGAATTAAGTGAAATACAATCATCAATCAGCACATGATGGTTAATTTCTTCTTTTTTTCCTCACTGTATCCACATTTTTTTAAGTTACTCTAAGGGATTATCGTCTTCGTCCTCCGTACTTACCGAATACTCACTGCTGACAAAGAAGGCGCCTGGTAAAACCAGTTCAAGGCCATTGAACATCATAAAATGTGTTTAAAGAAAGAATAAGTTTGAAATGTCCAGAAATATTTTGAGAAATGGGGAGAAAAAAAATTTTGACCACAAGAAAAAGTTCGTTAAATAGAGAATGCACTTCGCTATTTCGAGGTTATTTTACGAAGAAATTTGCAAAATGTTCTTGGTTCCAAGGAAAAGTTCGCAATATAGAGGTTCGTTAAATAGAGGTCCGACTGTAAATAAATAATAAGTAATAAAATAATCTCGTTTAAGTCTCAATCAGAACATGACAAAATATTTTGATTATGCAAAAATCATATTGCCAACATCCAATTATTACGCATGCACTGTCAGAGAACCCATAGAAATCCTGTTTAAAGACAATTAAGTATGTAAAAACGCTCTATCATACAATATTCCAAATTTATAGTTTAATATCCTGAAAATAAAATCCTGAAAACTTGAGAAAAGTGACGCATTGAATTTTATGGTACGGCATTTATATATTTTCTTCTATCCAAATTTAATCTGAAACACTGCTACTTCGATTGTCCAGCTGTTCACTTAAAAAGGAAAGTGATGTATGAGAACAGAGTGATGTAATAAAATAAATGGAACTGCAGTTATTAATAAGTAATATACATTTTCTCTAATTAAGTTCAATCCAAGAAACTGCCACTTCTACTTTCAACTCTCATAATTATTGGCTCTCTCATTTTCAAAACGAAGTGATGTATTTCTATAAATAAACAGCAATTAGTTATTAAAATATTCTCTGATGAAGAGTTTTTAAGAGCTTGAAAGTACTAAGAAGTTTTAAATAAAATGTATATTTTTTAACTTGTAGCATCTATTTTATTATTTTAGTCCCCTTTTAAGTAAAACAGTGAACTTTTTAAAGTTCATATAATATATTTTATGTTTGAATCAAGGTTAGAACGTATAATTTATGAAGCATTATGAAGCATTATATGATTTAAGTTATGGTTATTTAGAACGTATAATTTATGTATTTCTAATAGATTACACAATTTGCATTGAATATACTAAAGAACGGTAGTAGTTTCAGTATTAACCACATCAGAAGGGGCATTCTTGTACAAACTTTATGTTTAGCACTAGTATAGTAATCTTCGTCTTATTCAATATAGAAGTTCTACGAGTAGACAAGGCGAGGATTACTGTTCATGAAATAGTGGTAGTCAAAACAGTACGCACTCTCTATACGGAAGGTCCCCCAATCATGAGAGTTCTCAAAAACAAAGAAATGCGAAAAAGGCGTCCTCAAGGTTGCAGTTTAGACCTCTTTTTATTCCTGAAGAGCTTGGAAAAGCTTGAAAGTACTAAGAAGTTTTAAATAAAATGTATATTTTTTAACTTGTAACATCTATTTTATTATTTTAGTCCCTTTTTAAGTAAAACAGTGAACTTTTACAGTTCATGTAATATATTTTATGTTTGAATCAAGGTGAAATATTGCGCTTCGTCTTATGATATTATTTAGAACCGTATAATCTATGTATTTGTAATAGCTTACATAATTTGCATTGCATTTACTGAAGAACGTTATAGGTTTCAGTATTAACCACATTAGAAAGGGTATTCTCGTACAAACTTTATTTTTAGCACTAGTATAGTAATCTTCGTCTTATTCAATATATGTAGAAGTTTTACCAGTCGACAAGGCGAAGATTACTATTCATAAAATAGAGAAAATCAAAACCGTACGCACTTTACGGAACGTCCCCAACCACAAGAGTTCTCAAAGCAGGGCTTAATTTGCGCCGGAGCCCACCGGAGCTCAGCTCCGGTACTTCTCTGTTTTTAGTAAATTTTTAAATATTAGTTGGAATTTACCGGAGCTCATAAATATAGGGCTCCGGAGCCCAGTACAATAGTGCTTCCCAAAAACCTAAGCCTAAATTACCCTTTCCTTTCCTTCCCATCTCTAAGCTTTCGCGTTTTTTTTTATCAAAACACTTGTATGTGACGCAATGTGTCGCACACGTAAGAGATGGAGATGAAACGGACTCAATTTTTATATCAGTTTTTGGGCTTAGACTGACTCGAGCTCAAACTGTCTTGCATTCAAAATTTTATTTATTCATGTATATATATATATATATAAACTTTTTCTCCTTAAAATTACGTGTTATATTCCATTTCAAATCATTTTAATGCTATTTTGATCAGAATGAAGGGAAAACAGAAATCGCGTTTTTCTATTCTAGTTATATTTACAAATTTATGTTTAACATTGATGGCTGAAAAAAGACCTCGAATCTTTCCGATAACTGTGTCAAATTTTTAATTTAATCTGATTTTCAGGGACTCACCACAAAAGATTGTTATGCGGAATGAGTCGACTATAGTTTAAGATATGAATTTTTTATAGGAAATTGAAAAAAATTGTTCATTCTTCAGCATATAAATATTAATTTCTGTAAATTTCATTCATTTTTTCATAAAAATGCATAGCTCCGAACTATCCCTTTTTTGTGTTAACACTATTTCCGAATCATAATCTTACCATATTTAATCTCAGAATTCTGCAATTAATTACCATTAAAATTAGGCAAAATTTACTTTTCGAAAGGAGTAATAACTAAAATTTGATAGCTAAGTATATGCTGATTTATATATTTAAAATTTTTATTTTGCTAAAAAAAAGTGCTTTAAATTTTGTAAATAATGTATGAAATATAAATATGCAGATTAGAGTGAGAGGGATGGGAGGGGTACAGATGTTAGTACCGGCGGTGCCACAGACTATTAGGGCTCCGGTACTTTTTTTGTTAGAAATTAAGCCCTGTCTCAAAGACAAAGGAAATACGAAAAAGGCACCCTTAGGGTTGCGGTTTGGACCTCTTTTTATACCAAAATTCCAATTTATATCAAAAATTCAGAATAATAATTTTTGCTTTATTTAATAACAAATAGTTACATGAAGTAAAAACTCTTCTTTTAGAATTTCCGATATAAATTCGAAATTTCTGAAAAAAAGAAAGAAAAAAGACTAAACTGGGAACACTGCTTGGTAACCAATAGATTAATTACCAGTGTCTAACTTATTTTCAAAAATTCAGTAAACAAGTTCAGGAAGGTGAAATTTTTATTAAGGGGGTCCGGGGCTCAAAATTCTATTTTTTTTTTTATTTATAGAGATTTTGTTATGATTTTTTTTCTGAAATATGTTTTAATATAATAAGAATATTCAATGTAAGAAAATCTGATTTTTTTTTAAAGAAAAAAAAATTAAATTTTAAAATTTTAAACTTATTTAATTTTTGATATATCTCTGGAAGTACTCACTCGATTTACAAAATTTTTACACTAATGTGTACAGAAAATGTGTCATTTTAATTTGTCTTCAGGATTTCTTAAAATTTTGATTATGGATTTTATAAAAAAAAATCTCTCTATTCTAAAAAAAAGTAACTACCGCTGTCACCGCCGCCGCCGCCGCCGCCGCCGGTTTTGAATTTTTTGTGACCGGAGGTCTTTCTCGTTAATATTAAGAAAAACAATGCATACAGAAATATGAAAATCGGTAGTATTATACAGAAATGTTTGATAAACACGCTGATGCAGACAGTTTTCAGCTCGAAGAATTATTTTAAGAGATATTTAATGCTAAAGTTGGACAAAATCGTTCCACTAAAAAAGTTTTATAGGAGCAAAAACTGTTCATAGGAATTTAATCATTTTTAGATCATTTTATGCGTTAGAATTTGCCGGAGTGCAGATTGCATTAATTTTTTTTATTTTGACTCATTTTTTGAGGTTTTATTTCTATTTTAAATTCAGATTTTCAGCATTTCTAGAGATATTTTTAACAGATTTTAGAAAGTGATATTAATTTAAACTGTTGCCAACTGTATAAACAGCGGAAGCAATAATGTTTGCTTCAAAAAAAATAAAAATATTTATACGTGGAAATAAATTAAAAATTTATTTACACGTGACTATTATAAACAGAAAAAACATTTGGAATTAGAATTAAATAATTATGTACAAAAAGCAGGAACTTATTAAAAATTATGTCATAAAAACTATAATTACACGTGAATTTTAAGAGAGAAAGGAATTTGTAAAGCAATAAATTTATTAACATGCGTTAGAAGTCTTAAATAGGAGAAATTACGTCATATTTACATCACATTACAGTTATTACATAAAATGAACACAAAATAATATTGCAAAACGGTTTAAATTTAGAAATTGCGCTAGACATTTATTTGATATTTTAAGAGGATACTTTTCAACTATTTTTGTTAGGAAAGCGCAAATAATATTTAATTTCTAACACAAGTATTTTCACGTGAATATTAAAAAGAGAAAGAATAGTTTGGTCAAAATTACGTCAGATTAAAAACGATTAATTTAAAATGTCTCGTTTAAAAGAACTTTCTTTTCACTTTGTTAAAAAATACCAGGAGACAAAGACTCTGTTTACTTAATTCCTTTTATATTAGCTTATTTTGAAATGTTGTTATACGTGTCTACGTCATCAAGTTATTTTTATTTCGACGTTTTATTTGTATTTTCATTAATGTTGTACTAATTTATTTGTTTTTTCGTTATTTAAAATAAAAATTATGTCAATTTGTATAATTTGGCGAGTGGTTTGGCGATTTATATAATTTGGCGAAATGGGTCGACGGGATAATCAAGTAGTACCGCAACGGATTTGGCGTTAAAATTCCCCAATCAAAGAGAAATGAATAGAAACTCTTATAGAGAGATCGCCACTGTTTTTTAAATTATAATTCAATCTTTCGAAATCTTTTTAAAGCCGCATTCCAAATTAGCGTGCATTTAGAGTCTACGGTGTCTGGACGGGGGTTGGCGAGCGTAGCTCGTAGGGGACCGAGCCCCCTAGTTTAAATAAAAAAAAATAAGGTTTTTTATGAGTGAGTTTTGCATTCATTAGCATATTTTCACAATTATCCCTCAAAATTAAAAATCCTGAAGGCAATTTGTTGCAAATATAGCATAAAATCGCCGTTGAAAATTTATACATATATCTTGCAAGGAACTTTAGATATATTCTTTTAAAGTTGACAAATCGTGAAAAAATTCCCTCTGAGATAAATAAAGTTAAAGTTCTCGTCAGAGGGTAGCTGATGCATCGCTTCTCAAGGCAAAAGGATTTATATCTCTGGATCTAATGAAGATAAAAGCATGGGGTTTGCGGTATTTAACGCTAAAAACGCATTATTTTTTTTCTCTCTATTCTAAAAAAAAGTAACTACCGCTGTCACCGCCGCCGCCGCCGCCGCCGCCGGTTTTGAATTTTTTGTGACCGGAGGTCTTTCTCGTTAATATTAAGAAAAACAATGCATACAGAAATATGAAAATCGGTAGTATTATACAGAAATGTTTGATAAACACGCTGATGCAGACAGTTTTCAGCTCGAAGAATTATTTTAAGAGATATTTAATGCTAAAGTTGGACAAAATCGTTCCACTAAAAAAGTTTTATAGGAGCAAAAACTGTTCATAGGAATTTAATCATTTTTAGATCATTTTATGCGTTAGAATTTGCCGGAGTGCAGATTGCATTAATTTTTTTTATTTTGACTCATTTTTTGAGGTTTTATTTCTATTTTAAATTCAGATTTTCAGCATTTCTAGAGATATTTTTAACAGATTTTAGAAAGTGATATTAATTTAAACTGTTGCCAACTGTATAAACAGCGGAAGCAATAATGTTTGCTTCAAAAAAAATAAAAATATTTATACGTGGAAATAAATTAAAAATTTATTTACACGTGACTATTATAAACAGAAAAAACATTTGGAATTAGAATTAAATAATTATGTACAAAAAGCAGGAACTTATTAAAAATTATGTCATAAAAACTATAATTACACGTGAATTTTAAGAGAGAAAGGAATTTGTAAAGCAATAAATTTATTAACATGCGTTAGAAGTCTTAAATAGGAGAAATTACGTCATATTTACATCACATTACAGTTATTACATAAAATGAACACAAAATAATATTGCAAAACGGTTTAAATTTAGAAATTGCGCTAGACATTTATTTGATATTTTAAGAGGATACTTTTCAACTATTTTTGTTAGGAAAGCGCAAATAATATTTAATTTCTAACACAAGTATTTTCACGTGAATATTAAAAAGAGAAAGAATAGTTTGGTCAAAATTACGTCAGATTAAAAACGATTAATTTAAAATGTCTCGTTTAAAAGAACTTTCTTTTCACTTTGTTAAAAAATACCAGGAGACAAAGACTCTGTTTACTTAATTCCTTTTATATTAGCTTATTTTGAAATGTTGTTATACGTGTCTACGTCATCAAGTTATTTTTATTTCGACGTTTTATTTGTATTTTCATTAATGTTGTACTAATTTATTTGTTTTTTCGTTATTTAAAATAAAAATTATGTCAATTTGTATAATTTGGCGAGTGGTTTGGCGATTTATATAATTTGGCGAAATGGGTCGACGGGATAATCAAGTAGTACCGCAACGGATTTGGCGTTAAAATTCCCCAATCAAAGAGAAATGAATAGAAACTCTTATAGAGAGATCGCCACTGTTTTTTAAATTATAATTCAATCTTTCGAAATCTTTTTAAAGCCGCATTCCAAATTAGCGTGCATTTAGAGTCTACGGTGTCTGGACGGGGGTTGGCGAGCGTAGCTCGTAGGGGGCCGAGCCCCCTAGTTTAAATAAAAAAAAATAAGGTTTTTTATGAGTGAGTTTTGCATTCATTAGCATATTTTCACAATTATCCCTCAAAATTAAAAATCCTGAAGGCAATTTGTTGCAAATATAGCATAAAATCGCCGTTGAAAATTTATACATATATCTTGCAAGGAACTTTAGATATATTCTTTTAAAGTTGACAAATCGTGAAAAAATTCCCTCTGAGATAAATAAAGTTAAAGTTCTCGTCAGAGGGTAGCTGATGCATCGCTTCTCAAGGCAAAAGGATTTATATCTCTGGATCTAATGAAGATAAAAGCATGGGGTTTGCGGTATTTAACGCTAAAAACGCATTATTTTTTTAAACCAATAAAATAAAACAGCATTTTTTTTTGAGAATTTTTAGCCCCGGACCCCTTAAGTGATAATTTCAGACATAAATCTCTCTATTCTAAAAAAAAGTAACTACCGCTGTCACCGCCGCCGCCGCCGGTTTTGATTTTTTTTGTGATCGGAGGCCTTTCTTTGTTAATATTAACAAAAATAATGCATACAAAAATATGAAAATCGGTGGTTTTATACAGAAATGTTTGATAAACACGCTGATGCAGACAGTTTTCAAATCGAAGAATTATTTTAAGAGTTATTTAATGCTAAAGTTGGACAAAATCGTTCCACTAAAAAAGTTTTATAGCAGCAAAAACTATACATGGCAGTGTAATCATTTTTAGATCATTTTATGCGTTAGAATTTGCCGGAGTGCAGATTGCATAATTTTTTTTATTTTGACTCATTTTGTCAGATTTTATTTCTATTTTAAATTCAAATTTTCAGCATTTCTAGAGATATTTTTTACAGATTTCAGAAAATTGTACTAATTTAAACTGTTGCCAACTGTATAAAAAGCGCAAGCAATAATGTTTGCTTCAAATTAAAAATTTATTTACACGTGACTATTATAAACAGGAAAAAAACTTTCAAATTACAATTAAATAATTACGTAAGCAGGAACTTATTAAAAATTACGTCATAAAAAGTATACACGTGAATTTTAAAAGAGAAAGGATATTGTAAAATAATAAATTCATTAACATGCGTTAGAAGTCTTAGGAGAAATTACGTCATATTTACGTCACATTATAGTTATTACATAAAATGAACACAAAATAATATTGCAAAAAAGTTTAAATTTAGAAATTGCGCTAGACATTTATTTGATATTTTGAGAATTAATTTAAAATGTCTCATTTAAAAGAACTTTCTTTTCGCTTTGCTAAAAAATACCAGGAGACAAAGACGCTCTTTACTTAATTCCTTTTTATATTAGCTTATTTTGAAATGTTGTTACACGTGTATACGTCATCAAGTTATTTTTATTTCGACGTTTTATTTGTGTTTTTATTAATGTTGTACGAATTTATTTGTTCTTTCGTTATTTAAAATAAAAATTATATCAATTTGTATAATTTGGCGAGTGGTTTGGCGATTTATATAATTTGGCGAAATGGGTCGACAGGATAATCAAGTAATACCGCAGCGGATTTGGCATTAAAATCCCCTTTTCAAAGAGAAATGAATAGAAATTCGTTTATAGGGAGATCGCCACTGTTTTTTAAATTATAATTCAATCTTTCGAAATCTTTTTAAACCCGATCAAATTAGCGTGCATTTAGAGTCTGCGGTGTCTGGACGGGGGTTGGCGAGCGTAGCTCGTAGGGGGCCGAGCCCCCTAGTGGTGAAAAAGGTTTTAATTACTAAGAAAATATATGTAAATTTGATTAATAATACATGATTTCCTAATTGTACTTTTCTAGCAATGCAGAGAAGAGTGCCTTCTAAATGCATCATTAAAAGAGGATAAATGTGTCGATCCTTTTCTGGTTGGCTACCCAAATGTCAAGAAAATATGTACTGGTCGTAAGTACTATGCTTCAGAGTTTATATATATATTCATTTATTTGAATGTAACTCATATAGTGCAAAAATATAAAACTATGAGCGTGTAAGTTAGCACTATGTAAGTTAATACAAAAATGTTACATAAATTATAGTTTTGAGGCAAAGTATTGTTGTTAAACACCATCATTAAACAGCAGTTAAAAACAGGAGCGTATTTAGGAAGTGGTTAAATAAGACTCAGGTGTTAATCACGTATACTGGATTTCGAATCTGTTCATTCACTGAATGGTGTACACAATACAACGCCCTTATTCTTAAAGATATTACAGTCGAACCTCCTTATCCCCACACTCTAATGAACAGAAAAAAGTGCCGTCATACTCAGAGTGTCGCGCTAACCGGAGTTGGAGAAAAATATGTTTATAAAAAGCTGTGTTTTTGATTAATTTAAGACAATTTTAAATTCATAACTGTTCTTGCACTTTTAAGCAATAAAGAATTGTTATTAAACAAAATAAACACAAAAACAAAATTGAAAAGAATAATACTTGTTTTTTTACTGTTACATGAAATATTGACGAATTCTTTGCCTATCCCTCAATGTGTTTCCTGCAATTGTTTTTTCGATTCTATACAATGAATTGTAATCGATATTCGTTGTTTCAAAAATGGATGTTAAATAATTTCTGATCGTTTCAATGCAACGCAATACTTCGGTTTTAGTCGGATGAAAAGCGCCGTGTAACCACAAGAAAGCGCCTCCAGAACAGAATAAAATAACCGCGAGTATACTGATACGTCTATCTGGAGTTTAAGTGGGTCATTCACAGTGTGTGGGTTTATTCATTCAGATAAAGGATTGAATTAAAGTTTCTCAATATCTCAATGGGTATTTCAGACACTTTTGTGAAAGTTTGGCTAAGACATTTCTGACCGCTTAATTTCCGTGCTTATAAGATGGATTATGAAAAATGGACAATTTTCCTAAACCGTCGGGATATCCGAAGTTGAAAATTATTCAATGACGTAAAGTCCGGAGTTTATTTATATTAAAATCATATGCAGAAAATTGGGACTTTGAAAAACTGATGTGATAAGCGGAGTGACGTGAAAACTGGGTGTCGGGATAACGAGTTCCGACTGTATATGTTCTTTAATCTGAATTATGTCTTTACTTCAACATTATCCTATATATTTAGATTATGAAAGATTTGATAAAATAAGCTACTATCATTCTTTAAATGATTTTTATGAACTCAAATGGTCAAAATGCCGGTATCAACAAGCTAATGTAGATTATTAAAAGTTCAGTCTATGAATTATGTATGGTGAAAATTTTTCAGATGTTTCACTGCAGCTCTTGAATGATGAAATTTATTTTTACAAGAAAAATAATTTTTGGATTTGATTTGGCACTGCACATGCCACAGTGTCATAGGTATGTTACATCACCTCCTCCCCCACAACAAACATAAAAAGCTAACAAACTTAAAAGCTGCTTGTAAAATATTCATAAGACACGTTCATAAATGCGGGACGTAAAAATTAATAAGTTTAAACACTTAAGCTGCGTACGCACTATCCTTCTAACTGTAATCAGTGTCGGCTTCGTTTGTTCTGGCCACGCGGTGTCTTTGATTTATAACGACTTTAGCAGGAAAGGGACTGATGTCCGGCAAAAGAGGAACCTTTGCTTCAAGTAGAGTCGAGCTCCTTATCTCCTGACCCATTGTTGATTTCCCTCATTCTTTTGTGAATAAACCGCAGATGGGTACAGTACAAAAGATTTTCCAAGAAAACTGGAGATGTGGGCAAAATACGCGTGCGTACGCAGCCTTATTAGTGATTGATCGCCAAATGTTTCGCGCGTTTATTATTTTTGAGGATTCCGTCCATTCTTGAGGCCCCACGAGTGGCCGAGAGGTTCTGCTCTCGAAGCTGGTAGACGGGAGGTATTGGGTTCGAACCCAATCGCGCCCGTCGGCCTAATCGTTCGGACTTTTCGTGGTTTTCTTCGAACCTTGGATTTCCATGCGTTAATACAGGTTAGGTTCCCTTAGAAAGACCCCCACGAAGGGCACTCCCCCCTTGAGCCTATATCCCTCGAGTAGATAATCGGCCGTCAAAAAATCAACCCAACCCGTCCATTCTTGAAAATATCCCTACTTGCAGCTCGAAAGTGCTCCTTGAATCAAATGAGATTTAATATAGAATGTATTTCAGATCGTACAATAATACGTATGATAGAAATTGTAGATTGAATCTGCTTGCTCTGTATCATTTCTATTTATGTCAGAAGGGGACAGATTTCGGATATCTATATTATAAAGGGCAAACGTGTCCGTCCGCAACTCGGACGTCATTTTCATGCATGTCGAGGCTAACGAAAAAGACAGGTGCCTGTCTTTCTCGTTAGCTTCGCAATCATGTCCATAGCAGATTATTCAATTTGACTGTTACTGCAATTTTTTTAACTTAAATATCGCACAATTTCAAATTTTACTCCTTCAAATACGGAAAAAAGTGTACATTCAAATGCAATTTGTTTGAAAATTGTATCACTATTTACTCAATTTTTATTGTTTTAAAAATAATTTTTAAGCAGGATTTTTAGGTGCGTTCGTAATTATATAAATACGTAGCACCTATAGTCGTCGTTCAGTCCGTCCGTCCGTCTGTCCGCATGTAACAGAGCAAAAACTACCCAACCGAATAGTCTGAAATTTCAAATATGTGATTGGTTCAAAATTTTGTCGAGCCATTTCAAATTTTATGCAAATCGGATCTATAGTTTAATTACAGGGACAGTCAAAAGTTTTTCTTTACATTACGGCCAATGGGAAAAATTATTGCAAGTGGATTTTAATGATATTAGAGCCTTCCGAATGATCTGAAATTTTAAAGATATAATTGTTGCAAAATTTTGTCGAGCCATTTCAAATTTTAGGAAAATCGGACGTATAGTTTAATTACAGGGACAGTCAAAAGTTTTTCTTTACATTACGGCCAATGGGAAAAATTATTGCAAGTGGATTTTAATGGTATTAGAGCCTTCCGAATGATCTGAAATTTTAAAGATATAATTGTTGCAAAATTTTGTCGAGCCATTTCAAATTTTAGGAAAATCGGATGTATAGTTTAATTACAGGGACAGCCAAAAGTTTTTCTTTACATTACGGCCAATGGGAAAAATTATTGCAAGTGCATTTTAATGATATTACAGCCTTCCGAATGGTCTGAAATTTTAAAGATATAATTGTTGCAAAATTTTGTTGAGCTATTTCAAATTTTAGGAAAATCGGATGTATAGTTTAATTACAGGGACAGTCAAAAGTGTTCCGAAAAAATTATTGGAAGTGCATTTTAATGATGTATCAGACTATGCACGTTATGAAGTGCAAAAAATTATACATTCAGTACAATATGGGGTGCAAAAAATAATTTTAAAACTAGTTATAGTACGAACGCACCTCATTTGCCACGTTTGACGAGCAATTTCCAACTTGTTTTTTCTATTTCTGTCGCGTACAAACGATTACGAAAGATATATCTGTTTGCACTTAAATTGATATAAATATATCATAATTTGTTTCCAGCTAATATGCTATAACAAAATTAAAACATTCATCAGCTAATAAAAAATAAAAAATAAAATGTAAATATAACACACATTTTAGACATGTAATCGAACTACGAGCTTAAACGACTGAAATTATCAGAATTAAAATGGGTAATTGTAAATAGGAATATCTGGCGATTTCTTCGACTGTTAATTATCGGCGCGAAGACAATACGAAAGCATCATTTTTCAAATACAGTAAAACCTCCTTAAAGCGACCACGTTCCGTTCCAATAAAAATAGGTCGCTCCGAGAGGTGGTCTCTTAATGGAGGCCATGTTTAAATCTAGATTTTAATTGTTGAAAAAAGGTAACAATTAATGTTACTAAAATTTATTTTTCACATCAGGAAAAAAAATCTGAAAATTTAAGTATCAAGACAAAAGTTAATTACATAAATTAATTAGTGCAGAGTTTAAAAAATGAATACATTGACGTTTGCATTGATTTTACGGTTTTATCTTCTATAACTTTTATTTCCAAGTCCTTTCGAAGTTCTGTAAATAATTGCATTTTTTTTTTTTTGACAGGGACAAATAATGACGATTTCATTAATTTATCTATTTCTTTAGGAGTTTCCTGACAGAATATAGCAGGGGAGTTTATTGACTACCACCCTTAATTTGTCACCAGAGTTAAATTCATTACCAAAAAGGCACAAAGGGGTTTAAGCACTTAAAAATTACCGAAATAAATAAAAATTCTAAGCTTAGTTTAGAAGTTTGATGAATAATGCGCTCTCTGGAATTATTATTCTAATAAAATTTTCTTTAAGCGACCACGAAAAAACGGAATTTGCTTAATTTTCTTCAAAGAAATTGATCGCTCATGGAGGGAGTTCAACTGGGATGGTCTCTGAATAGAGGTAAAATAAGTATTGAGCCTAAGGGAATAAATTTCGTTCCATGAAAAATGGTCGTTCAGGGAGATGGTCGCACAGAGAGGTTTCACTGTAGCTCAAAATTTTATTTGAACGCATTATTTCTATTTCTCAAATAAATATGATTTTTAGTATTGACAGTAGGCATTCTAAAAAATATATTAAACGCAAAAAAAGTATTAGAGTTATAAATTTTTAAAAAAGGGTTTTCAATACATTTTGTAACACGGAATTCTCTAGCCCTGGGGAAACCCGGATTTATCCCCCTTGTTTATACAATAATGTATACTTATGTGAGTTGAAAATTAGTTGTACTTATATGAGTTATTCGAGTTACACAGATTTTTTTTCTTAAGCTTATTTCTTCTTTTGCAGCTGCAAATATCAAAAGGATATTTAATCATTGCAAGACAGGATGCTCTCGCGCATGTTAGTAAGTAGTATATTATATTAAAATCTGCCTACCTGTTTGTATTTCACAGATACTACTCCTTGAATACGTAACGTCGTTGGGTCGCCGAATTAACACATGTTCTCTGTGCGAATCCGAGGATATCGTATAAGACTTTAGAATTTTGAAATTTGAATTAGTTTTTGAGATATTAATTATTAATAATACTAGAAAGGTAGCCCGTCAAAAATGACGGAAATTTAGATATAAAGATATATACAACTCATGTGCAAGAATATGAGTTTTCTCGCTTGTTCCGCAGTGATAGATGAAAATAACACATTTAAAGAACGAAACACATTTATGAAAAACTGTGTACAGTAGAAGACCACTAATCTACACAGTTTGGTTCCAAGTGTTATGCAGATTTGAGGCTTTTTGCGGTCATGTCTATTCAATCTTTGTTTACATTTTTTTAAATTCATATATTGGACAATTTAGATTGTTGAGCCTTAAAAATAAATAAATTTCACACTTGAAGTAAGGTAAAAACTATTAAATTATCGTATACGATTTCATGAAATGGTATTATATGGTATTATATGTGTGTGCTTCACGATCTTGGTTACGACGTTGGCGAAATTGGCTGCAACTTGTCATAATCCTAATAGTGTCGGCCGCTATAACAAAAATGTAACCAGTTTTTAGCAAAATTTCTGATATAAAGTAGCTTTCAAAAACTTGTGTAAAATTGCAGGCCGTTCTCATGTTATGTCAGTCCTAAGAATAATATTTCTAACACTGAAGAGTTTCCATGTATATATGAAATTTAGAAAAGCTTCTCCAAAAGAAAGGTCCTGAAATGACATTGTAATTCCTCTAACTTCAAAGTTTAATCGGGCCCTGATGTTGTTTACCAAAATCTAATAAATACAGTTATTTTGAATATTACAACAGAATTAAACAGTTAAACTTATTTAACTTAAACCCGCTGTTACTTCCCGATGTTATTTTTTACTATTAAGAAGGAAAATTATTTAAATTTTTCAAATCATGCATTTATAATTTTTTTCCGTCTTTAATAACTAAATAATGAAAAATATGCTTTTGTTCTGAGCTCATAAATATGATAATAAAATAATGTAACTAAGAGACATTGCAAAATTAAATCTTTGTGATTTCAAACCATAAACAAACGATACCGCCACCATTTTACCTACTATGATGTCATTAGAATATTGTCCATTGATTGTTGGAGAACTTACTTTATGAATGATTACCTCAATGATTTAAAAAATTTTTAAGTTTCACGATGAATGAATCACTTGTGTTTGTTTAGGTTTATGGAATAAGATATTAAGCTGTGACCCTATTTTCAATTAAAGTTATCCAAGGATATTTTTAATTGAAATTAAAAACAATGCTTTGATCTCGAAAGAAAAAGTTTTAGTTTGTATAATTGGTTATTTCTGTTAATTATTTAGGTACTTTTCCATTATAGCGAATTTTTAAAAAAGCTTCGCGCAATTCGGGCATCAGAAAGTGAGATATGTTGCCAAAATATATAAACAGCTATGAAAACAAATCTAATGAACTTTTATTTTTGTTTATATATGCACTTATATACATAAAAAATCGTTTCTAAATATATATATAATATTTTTTTATATACAAATTACGGCACAGATTTCAGATATGAACCGGGATACCTAACTGGCTCCAAAATGGTGTTATTTTGCCTGCTATGGTAACCCGGCTATTGTTCTTTATTTATTAATAAATTGTTTATTTACTTTTATTTTCGGTTTTTAATTATATAAACTGTTTTGTTCTATAGCTATTTTTCAAACTTTTATTTATTTATAGTTATTGTCTTTTCAAAATGATAGCAAATAATTTAAAAATATATAAGTAACTGGTATTCGAAAGCGAGATTTCTGCCAAATTTGCGTCAGAGAAAAATCACGCCAAACCCGATGCGTATATGACATCTGTGCAAAAATTACGGCACAGATGTCATATTCGCCCCATATTGGCACGATTTTTTTTCTGACGCCAATGTCATATACACACCGGGTACTTAACTTTCGCCAAAGTGTCGTTATTTTGCTTGATATGGTAACCCGGATGTTGTTGTTTATGCTGTTGATGTTTTCTCCAAATTGGCGTCGGAAAAAAATCGCGCCAATATGGGGCGAATATGACATCTGTGCCAAAATTACTTCTGTTTATTATAAAAAATGGGTAAATAGCTTTTTTTACATTAAATAAAGGTACTTGTTTGTTATCCCGTCGACCAAATTACTGTCGCCAAATTGTAAGATTAAATGCCAATAATGGTTGACATTAAACATGATCATGTGTTTCTTACGTCATCAAGTGATTTTTAATTCGACGTTATATTTGTATTTTTATTAATGTTTTGCTAATTTAATTGATCTTTCATTGTTTAAAATAAAAATTATGTCAATTTGTATAATTTGGCGAAACTGGTCGACGGGATAGCTAACAACTACCTAAATAAATTGCATACATATGAAAAAAAATTGCTTGTGAGTATGAAGCAGTAAATAGGTTGTCAGAAAATACGTTGGCAAACTTCTTTCTCGCCAAGCAACTTTTCTCCGAAGTATTGTACATAAGCAATGATTGCTAGAAATGCATTTTTAATTATGATATGCGCTTTTATCTTTCACTACATTTATGCATACTATACTGTGTGTATAAATACTACAGTTCATATGCAGGGCTACACAAAAGAATTCGTAAGGGTTACTGAGTATGAGAGTAAATTGCTTAAAGGTGATTTTTAAAGGAGTTATGCGTTTTTACGCTGAACTGCATTTAGTTTACTAAGAAATGTTGGTAGAATATAGATAAAATGATATACAGGGTCACGCAAAGAATTGGATATATAACCGTCTATGGATGATAATATCTGGAAATGTGATTTCAGTAGTTTTAAGAGTTGTTTAAATTAAATTTTGGCTAAATAGTGGCATGTAATAACGATACTATTGGCTATGGACGGTACCTGCTGAAATCAATTTTTAAAAAATTTTATGCGTCTTCTAAAATGTTTACTTAGTTATCTTATTTCCCCAAATAACGAAGTTTTGTTAAAACATTCAGTATGTGTTGGAAAGTGTTTCATATTCTATGCTTAACGCATGATTTTTCTTTCTTCTTTAGTCTTATTTTGCATTTATTTTATTCTTAATTTTTTAGTCTTATACTGCTTTATAGAAACTTTGGCACAGTTGTCATATACGCCAATTTGGTGAAAACATCAACAGCATAAACAACAATATCCGGGTTACCATATCAAGCAAAATAACGACACTTTGCCGCCAGTTAAGTACCCGTTGTGTATATGACATTGGCGTCAGAGAAAAAATCGCGCCAATATGACATCTGTGCCGAAACTTTAATATTTAATTTTTAAACTCTTCGCTCCACACCTCTTACATATAGTACAAACTATAACACAGATAGCGTAAAATAATAGACAGTTTGGTACTTTTCCACTGTAGGAGATTTGGCGTTTTTTTTTTTTTTTAAACTTGGTGTAATTTGTGCATGATAAAGTAAGATTTGGGTTCTTTTCCGTTATACGGATACCTTTGTCGCCAAGCGTAATAGATGGCGCAAATGAAAATCACGTGAATTGAAGCATTTGAAAAATAAAAGAAAAAATGGTACTTTTCGGTTAGCCGGGCGCCAGTGTTATATATGCATATATATGTATATATAAATGTATGTATATATACATATATATTTACATATATCTATATGTGTATATATACAATATGTGTATATACATATATATTTATATTTACATATTTGTATGTATGTAAATATGTATATATATAGCACTGGCGCCCGGGTAACCGAAAAGTACAGAAAAAAACATTGTCGATACTAAAGTGAGCATTTAAAAAATATAACATTTGAAAATTCCAGACTTTTACGAACTATTTCATTAAATCACAATTATATACTTAAAATAAGTGAACAAATAACTGTTATAAAATAAAGCAATAAAATAAAACTCATATTAAACTGCTGGCATAAAATTACAAATATCTTTTAGCATTTTGAAATAATTGGCGCATTAGCATACATTTTGGCATGGTGTCCGTATAACGGAAAAATATCGAGATTTGTTGTCAAATCATATAAACAGCTATGAAAACAAACTTGATGAGCGTTTTTGTTTGTTTTATATGTTTATTTTATATGTATATTATTGATGTTTTTATGTACAAATTACATCTGTTTCTTTATAAAATTAGAGAAACGTATTTTTTATATTAAATAAATTGTATATTAAAAATGCGTGTGTATATAAAATGAAACAGTGGATATGTTCCCGGAAAATATGTTGCCAAATTTCCTTTTTCGCCAAGGCATCTATACTGGAAAAGTATCTAAAGCACATTAAAATCGCGCAGTTAGGAGCTCACACAGTACAGCGTCGTCTATTGGCGGTTATTTTATTAGCAACATCGGGAGAAAGATGTAAAGATGTACTTTAAATTCTCACTCATAGATTTTGAAGAATATCTTAAAAAAGCGGAGTTTAAATTAAATTTCGCTGACCTCCTTTATGAAAGATTAATGGTTTTAAATGGGAATTTTGCCAAATTAGCCAGCTATGACCAAGTTGGCTAACATTTGGCGCTACTGTGGTAACCCTGCATTAGTTTTTTTTCAACAATTTCTCATTTCAATGAGGCGGTCCTACCGGAATCGTGAGGGACACACAGAGACTTGGATTTTATATAAATAGATTATTATAATTGCGTAATGTTTAAAGGTATTTCTGTAATGGTGGGAACTGAATTAGTTCATTTTATAGAGAAAATGGGATAATGATTATTACATTTTTGCGACATTTCTCATTAAAATTGAAGACCGAAAATATTGGGAATTTAAATAGATGGTGAAAATATTCTTAATTAAATTAAATTTTATAAAGGAATTCGAAGAAATAAAAATTATTCAATTTATAAAATAGAAATAAAAAGTGTCTACCGATATCCTGACAGTTAGAAAACATTACGCCTTTGAGTTTTTTTCAGCTTTACATTCAACCAAGGAGGAAGAGTTAAACTTCTTGTTATTCAGTTTGTGATACAGAAAAAAAAATCGTCTGCCGACATATTGGGGGTTAGAAATCCTTACATCGTAGATTTTTTTTTTTCAGCTTTACATTCAACCATGGAGGAAGATTTAAACTCCCTGCATTTAGGTGGACAATTATTGACCCATATTTCCAAGAATTGAATTTAAAGAAAAAGCGTATACTATTTTCAACTATTTATCTTTGAAAGATGGTAGTTAAAATGTTTCCAAAAGGCGCTAATAGTAAAAAAATTTTCGGATAAAAATGATTACTTAATTTTTCCTGTAAAACATTTACTTTAAGCCATAATGAAAAAGTATTTTTTATGAGTTTGTCAAAAGGACATCATTTTCATTTTTCCAGCTTGGAAATTATAAACCAAATCTTAAACGAACAATATACTTTTGTCAAGTTTTTGCATTCAAAATCAATTTCTAACTAAAAAATGTAATTTTCACAATTTCTGTTTAACCTACATTATAAATACGATTTCTTATTTTAGATTTAGTATTTAATCAAATTAATGTTACAAGCTTTTTCAAAGCGTGCAAAAATGTTGGATTTTTTGTTCTCAAGAAATCGTAAGATGTCATGCAATGTAAATGCAACCCATTGGGTTGCCACCCAGCTAGTTGTATGTTTATTAAAATAATGATTTTTTTTTTTACTGTGTTATTCTTATTTTTTCTTGTTATAGATGTATAAAAACGAAACAAACACAAGCTTAGCCATTCTACCACGAAAGTACATTTTTAGCACTGAAATTCTTTTAAAATTGAAATGTATTTAAATAACTAAATAAAATGTGGTAAAACACACATTGCTAAATTATGTACGTCATCAAAAACATTTACATTAAAAGCACACAAATCGACAGTTTCAACCCTCTTCTGAGGCCATCATCAAGATCTAAAGTCAAACCTAACCCCTGATGATGGCCTCAGATGAGGGATGAAAATGTCGTTTTCTGTGATTTTAAGGTTTTTAACAAAGTACAGTCGTGGGAGAAAAAAGCAAACACCCCTACTAACTCTTATTGTAGAAGAAAGTTACTGGTACCAAATGATTGGAAATAAAGTCTGCTTTTAAATGATGTATATAAAATTATCTTGAGGGACCATCTATATATCAAAACGAACACAAACTGTGTTTTTTCAATAGCAATACCAAAGTTTGACACCATAAATAAATTCTACACTCTTCAAGTAGCCTAAATACAAATTTTCATAAATTCGTACAACTAGTTTCAGAGAAATTAATTACTTTTAAATCAGCATTTTTTAGGCTGTATCCAAATTGAAGTTCTATACTCGATTGTTGAAGTGGTACAGAATGACTACGTCACTTCTATTAATGTTTTACTTTTTCCGATATGACCATTTCACTCGTTTAATATGTTTCGACTACTGCCAACCCAAATGTTTCAATAAGTAAAAAATATATATATATCCACATTATGCTTTTCTGCACATCATAGACCCTTAGACCATCATTTTGGCATTTTTTAATTATAATTCGAAAGCTACTCAGAAGAAAAATTAAAAATTGAGAATTCGCATAAAGCAGGACACAATAAATATAAATCTATCAAAAAAATTGTAGGTTGCAATTCATAGTTTTTTCGAATATTAAATTCATAATTCGTATTATAAAATTTTTAAAATTAAAAATTCAATGTTTGGGTTTTTTAGCGTTATAACCAAACCAAAAATTTATTCCATTAGGATTATAATTTCAGGAGATATTAATAAAAATATGGAAATGTATTTTAACATTAGAAGCTCTAAATTTTGAATGTTTATAATTCAAAAACTTATCATCCAAACGACTTGACATTTCATATCGAGGCATAATTTGAACCGAAGATTTAAAATATGGTGTTAAAGTTGGGTGTTGCCATTGAAAAAAAACAAAGTTTGGTCTGTTTTTGAGTTATTGATGCCCCCCCCCCTAGCAAAATTTATATACATAATTTAAAAGTAGAATTTATTTCCAATCGTTTGGTACGAGTAACTTTTTTCTGTTGTAATTAAATGCAGAGTTACTAGGGGGTGTTTACTTTTTTTATTTCACAACTGTAGATCATTTAGCAATGTGTGTTTTATTACATTTTATTTAGTTATTTAAAATGTACATGGATATTAATGTACATGGATGGTACAAGGCACAGGTCCAATTCTTTATGATACAGAACTATATTGTTATTGCAATTCTATTACAATTTTCAAGATATTGAAAATAACTAATTCTTAAAAATACAACTTGCAGCCGAGACGATGTTGAAGTTGATATTGAGGAGCATGCTTCTCTTCTCGCAAAGGTAAATGCATTAATTTAATTTAAAAAGTTTTAAAGATTATTACATGTCAGTATGTTATCAAATACAATAATTAACAAGAACGAAAAATGATGCATCGTGCATAGATTAAGAAAGACTATCCAAAACGGTGTCAACGATTATAATCAGATACTTAAATTATGATTTTAATCGGATGATTTTTTTTAAATCATTGATTAAAATCATAAATTCTGAACTTTATACTAATTTTAATTTTTTAAATTAAATTTTTTAAAATCTAAAGCGAATATAATATGCTATATTTCTAAAGATATTTTGCCTTGTGATTAAAGAAACAAACTTGAAAAAAATTCTTATAGCTTAAGTTTGTAGACAATAAAGATTGCAAATAATAAGTTTTTATGAGGCATAAAAAGCATTTTGTTAACATCTCTTTTCTATGCACATACAAAACACACAACGATTAATGAGGTTTAAAATACGAAAGGTTTTAAACAGGTTTTTGAGGTAGGTACGCTCACATTTTTAAAAAAGAAATTGTTTCGTTATAATTTTCAGTTTTAGAAAAAAAAAAAAAAAAAAAAAAAAAAGCTGAGATTAAGGTGCAAAATCTTTCCATGCGTCTGCTTGTTTACCAACTTCCTTCGAATAATGAAATTATTTATCCTTTTATAAAAAATAAGTACAGTAAGGATAATAAATTTCTTTAAGTAAAATAATTATTTTCTTGCTTTCTCCATGCTACTCTTACAAATAAAGATATAACAACAAATTGGAGCTGAATAAGAATAAAATAATGATAATATCTGTCAACGGCCGTTATGAAAGTATGTATGAGAATTAAAAAAAATAATAATAGTTAGCATCAAAATGGAATATATTAGCATCATAGGAAGAACTACATCAGTAGAAAAAATTAAAAAGCAGAAAAAAACAACGTTTGAAAATGCACAAATAATACATGAAAAGCAGCAAACAGCTGTTTCGAATCTACTAGCGAGATTCTTCTTCAGTGCAAGATAGGGAAAAAGGAACAGCGTGCTAGAAAAAGCAAGGCTGAACAAAATATTTGCTTAATTGAAAATTTTTGCTCAGCCTTGCTTTTTCTAGCACGCTGTTTCTTTTTTCCCTATCTTGCACTGAAGAAGAATCTCACTAGTAGATTCAAAACAGCTGTTTGCTGCTTTTCATGTATTATTTGTGCATTTTTAAACGTTGTTTTTTCTGCTGTTTAATATTGTTGCACAAAGGCTTTATTTGCTATTTTCATACATCAGTAGAAGTTGTTATTTTTGGACTCGTAGACAGCAAATAAGGAAATCAGTTTTATTTTTGTTTTATATTTCCTAATCTGATGAATCGAATAACCAAATTTAAAATATTAATTCTGTTATCTTTTCATACACAGCATAGGATTACCAAAACCTTTATAATAGTCTGAGTTTCAGTGTGAGTGTAAGAGAAGTTTTCAAAAGCAGACAAATCATACAGTAATTTGTATTTAATATAGTAAATTTTTCATTGTTTGGAAAGAAAAATATTTAATTTTCAAGTGACTATATAATTTACAACATTCATAATTCTTTGGAGGAAATATTCCTCTGATGTATAAATTATTTATAATTTCTCAGTTTTTCAAAATAAAAGAAACAATATGGAAGTATAAAATCCTTTTTGCTGACTTGGACTCAAGTATATCATCTCCATACAGAAATTTGAATAAGGTATTGACGTCTGTGGTTATTGCAATTTAGGAACTATGTTTCCAGAAAAATAAAAGCCATAAAAAACATATTTTGTTGCTACCTGTATTTATGCGAAGAAGCCTGTAAAAGTTTTCTTTACTTCAGTTTGTTCCCTTTGGCTTTGTACTCTACAAATTAAAATTAAAATTCATTGTCTGTTCTATTCTGTCTGAAAATATTTTCCTTCTGTTATATATATTATTTAATATTTTCTTTCAAAGCTTGTCTTCCTAAAACTGCAAATTCAGACCTGTCCTTATGAAAATTTTCGCAATTATACATTTTTGAATGCGTGCGCTGACAGAGAATTCTTGATGTTTGTTTTTTTTTTCTTTCTTATTTTGTTGATGTGCAAATTGAAAGGACATTATTGTGTCCTGTCGCATGTGAAGAACCGAACCAGAAAAAAACAGTTTGAAACCAAAACATCCGCTGGAAAACCAGAAATTTCGCTAGAGTAAATTTGTTCATAGCTTGCTGTTTGCAAGTTCTTCATTTGTAATGTAGGCCTGAACACAGGAAAATAATTTTGCTTAAAATACTATTTATGAGATTAACAATGTAGTTGTAACCGTGGTTTCTTTATGATACGAAGCAACCACATGCCCATAAGCAACTACAAGTGTATATAACCGTAATAGTTCCAAATTTTAAACTGAAGAATTTCTATACTAATTGGGTAAGTGAGTGCTTGGTACATATTTAGTATCCGAAGGTAAAATTGAAAAAAAAAAAAAAAAGCTAGGTACGTACAATTTCTTTATGAAGACGACCCTCTAAGCAAATTTTAAGCATATCATCAATAAGAAGGCATTATTACTAATTTATTGGTACCACTTATATTTTTATACGATGATTTGGGGCAGAGCTATAATTGGATAATTCTTTTACATATTTTTTATATTTTTACTATTGTAAAATCAACAAAACTATAGTATTTTATTTCTTTCAGATTTTATAAGGTACACTGTAAAAAGAAACGGACTAAAAAACGGAGGTTCTACTGGCAATCCAGACACCAATACTATTTCCGTATTTTTACGGAAATTTTCCCTCATAAATTACAGAAAAATTTCCGTTTTTAATCAGAAAAACGGAATTTTTTCTGTAATTTATGGGGAAAATTTTCCGTAAAAATACGGAAATGGTACTGGCGTCTAGATTTACAGTAGAATCTCAGTTTTTTAACAGTGTATCAATGCTGTAAAGCTAACTCTTATTCGTCCTGTTTTTAAATAACTAATTGTTTGTTTCCTATTTCAGAATAGCATGGGATCAACTAGTAAGTAAGTACACATTTCAATATAAAAATGCTTTGATTCGGTCTCTATCTCTCTTTCTGTCTGTATATACAGTAAATTCTCTAAATAACAGACGCATCGGGAGCGCGGAATTTGTCCGCAATTCGGAAGTGTCCGAGTTGCTTCAATTTAACGGAATAATAATAACGGAAATTTTTTTTCCCGTAAATTCCAGAAAATCTTCCGTTTTTTCACAAAATTTTTCCGGAGAGGTAAAAATGTACAGAAATATAGGTGTTGGGGATCGAAAACGTGTCTGCTGAATAGAGGTGCACTGTAAAAAAAAATTCCGTTAAAAAACGGAAATAGTACTGACAATCCAGACGCCAGTACTATTTCCGTTTTTTAACGGAAATTTTTTTTCCCGTAAATTCCAGAAAATCTTCCGTTTTTTCACAAAATTTTTCCGTTTTTTTTTTTTTTCGTATATCCGTATTTAAAGTTTTTTGTTTCAAAGGCAAAAAAAAAAAAAAAAAAAAAATATTATACAACTTTTCGAGAAACTTACACCTTTATGAATTTCGACGGACACGTTTATCAAGGTAGCGTACCTCTAATTTATTCAAATAACAGTAATGAAACAACACTTACCTAGGGTGGAATCGAACTGGGGAACCGGAGTGTACCAGATTAGCGCCCTTATCCACCATGCCATAGGGACTCGAGTTACGTTTCCAAATGTCGTTACTTATTTCAGATGCTTTTTATGAAGTAAAGGCACGGTGCTAAGCAAGGGACGTATTTTCGTTGGAGATATTTTTCAATTGAGTGTACAATTCTGAATATTTCCATAATTTTGAAAATTTAGCTTTTTAATTTCATGCTTTATAAAAAGAAAAAATTATTCTTTAAAATACTACGTGCATGAAAGAATGTATTAAAAGTAATAATTGCTTCTTTTTTGCAAGATTTTAAAAATTTTATTGTACTATTATTTTTATTTATTTATTTGTATATACATCTATAATTTCGTTATTATGTTTTAGATATGTTTTAAGTTTTATGTGAGAATCCGTTAAAGTGAATAGATTAAGAAATATTAAAATTAAAAATAGAGTTTTTCAATTTTTTATTAAATAATAATAAGTATTATTTTAAAATCATTATGAAAAATAAACTGTAACATTTCCTTCTCAACTATCTGAAACTTAAAAAGAATTAATAAAATTCATTTAAATATAAGATTATTTTTTTTTAAATATTGTAAAAAAAAATTTAAAACAATTTTAAAACATTTTATTTAAAAAGAAAGAAAGAAAGAAAATTACTACAGTGTTAGTTTTAAAAATATAATTTCAGCTAATTGACAGCCAAATATTGGCATTTTTGAAATTTGAAATTGGGGAGGAGGGGGGGGGGGGCTGCGTAAGTCAACGCTAAAGACATAAAATTAGAGATAATTAATAGCTAAATATTGATATTTTGAAATTGTGATATTCAAAAGGGGGTGGTGTTAACGTAGCGCTCCCTATTTGTAATTAAAATATCTTGATACATAAACATTACCTTTATCAGACAAATAAGATATATTAATTTATTTCTAATTGAATGAGATTGTTCTTTTATTTTTAACTTAATTAGTATTACAATTTAAAAAGAATTATTATTGTAAGAATACGAGTATTTAATGCCCCCCCCCCTCCAAAAAAAATGTATTACATGCATATAAAATAGGAACAATTATGACTCCTTTTCAAAATTGCATGCATTTAAAAAATAAAATTTCAATCATAATTTTAGAAATTAATCGTTTTTTTTTTCAATTAGAAATAATATTTATCGTATCATTTTTAATTACTATATTAAACGAATAACAGATGAAAACAGTTATTTAATATTTAATAAGTTACTTGATATGTTTAATTTTTTTTATTTGATACAAATAAATAAAAAACAACTGAATAAATTAAATTGGAATTTATACGGCATTCTACGTGGCATTAAATTCGAAAGATAAAATAAATTATATTAAATTTTAACTGATATATGAAAAGATATTAATTCATATTTACTTAAAATAAAGAAAAAAAGGGGGAAAAAAGAAAAGAAAAGAAAAGAGAAATAGTGACTAACCAAAGTCTTAAACGTAAACATATGTTCACACTACAACAATTCATTATTCCGCATTCCAACTAAACACAGCGCCACTCTATACAACACAGACGTCAATTACGGAAATTGTACTGTTTTGAAAGAATGATGAAATATTTTTGTAAAATTTACGGAAAACCTTCTCCATTTTAATCCGAGAACGGAAAAATTATCCAATTACGGAAATTGTACTGTTTTCAAATGAAGATGAAAGTATTCCATAAAATTTAACGGAAAATATACCGTATTTTTACGGATTTTTTTTACAGTGTGTTTACTATTTGGGAGTGTGCGTTATGAATGTCTTACTGTAAGTGTATAATTAAAAAGAAATCACATGGAAAAATTATAAACTATGAATGTGTTATGGACTCTTCAGAGGAGCTTCAAAAGCCAAAAATACGTTATTTCGTTGAATATTGTCGACATAAGGAAAAAAATGACAATATAAAGCTCCTTATAGCATATTGAAAGCACCCAGGATGATTAAAATATTCTAAGGAAACCCATAAATTAATATAAATTCAAACAAAAATAAACAACAAACTTAAAATACAACAAAAACAACTCATCAAGAAATAAAATAGACAAAAATGCAGCAGGATACAAAATATAGAATCATGTGCAAGAATTTATGAATATATATATATAGGGGAGACTGGGGAAGGTTGACCCATTTTTTACAAAGGGATTTTTCATTTTTTAAATATTGAATCTAAAATAAAGTTTCATGTATCATTTTATTCGTTATACAATCAGTTATCAAAATAAAATCGCGATATAAGTGTAATATATAAGAAACTTGAAAAATGATTGATTTTAGTCATGAAAAAATAATGGGTCAAAGCCCTTCACATATAAGAGGCTTGACCCACTTTATTTTATATTGAATTATTTGTTAAGGGAAATAAAATCAGTTTTAAAAAAGGCAGGGTTTAATTAGTATTAAAAATTATTTGGGAAAATGTGATGTGTAAAAAAATCTGCTTAGACGCAATTCAAGGCACAGGAAAAAAATTCCGTTTTAAACAGCCACTTTTCGTGACACTCGACCTGGCAACACCAGTTGCTACATAGTTTGGCTTCATCACATTGTGTTCATCTTGGTGAAATTTGTCTACATGCTTTCCTAAAGTGATTTGAACAATGTTTTTACTTTCTTCTATCTTCAATAGAAGAAAGTATTGTAATCGAAAAATTTTTTGACTTCCACTTTTCGGCAGATTTACACGTTTTAGGGGTCAGAGATAACAAAAAACATGTTTATACAAAATGTCTGTCTGTCCGTGTGTCCGTGTGTTGCCATTGAACCATCAAAAATTGTATGAAGCTGTGTATAGAATTGAACCAAATATTTTTTTAATTTTTGGCTATAGCAAGCAGGTCCTCCCTGAATTTGGAAAAAATCTGCCGGTAGGGGCGCTATAATAGCGATTTTTGGCATTTTGAATACTGTACCATCGAAAAGTGTATGAAGTTATACATAGAATTGAACCAAATTTTTTGTGTATGTTTTTGGCCATGGCAAGAAGGTCCTCCCTGAATTTGGAAAAAATCCGCCCGTAGGGGACGCTGTATTTTTGTGCATTTTGAATATTGTAACATCGAAAAGTGTATGAAGTTATGCATAGAATTGAACCAAATTTTTGTGTATTTTTTTGGTAATGATAAGAAGGTCCTCCCTGAACTTGGAAAAATTCCGCCGGAAGGGGCCGCTGTAATAGCGATTTTTGTGCAATTTTCAATATTGTTCCATCGAAAAGTGTATGAAGTTATGCATAATTCTAATAAAAATACTAATAAAGCTAATTAAAATGAAATATTGACATGATATAGAAGAAAGTTTTGGGATTGGCACATCCAACTAGTTTCCTTTTGCAGAAGCAAGAACAATTAACATTTCATAAGGCTGCTGCTTTCGTCCATTCTAGTCTTTTTCATTCTTTCTAATTACCTACTATGGGTACTACGAAAATGAAATAAAAGTTCCTATCAACTTTCCATTTTATATTTCATTAATTTTCCTTTTGCTTCTGTAGCAGTTTTTCACATCTTCCTTTAATCAATTTTAAACATTTTCCTTTCTAACATTCCATTTTACTGCATGTTTTACAGAATAAATGTACATTATTTTAGAAATATAATCATTAATCCTTCATTATGTACAGTGTATAATAAAAAGATTTCCAAAAACAATTAAGTGAGCTTTGACCACCTGGTCAACCCTCCCTCACATTGATTGGGTCAAGCCTCCCCTACATAGCAATTTTTTAATTATAGCACATAGTTATGTTTGGACTAATTTACTGTACAATCTTTATGCCTGGAATGAAATCTCAGTATTTCTACACTACTTAAAACCTGCTTATAAATTTCTATTATATATTTTATCTGAGAAAATGTTACAAAATGTTTCTAAAAAATACTCTTTTTAAGATGGAAACACTTCCCAATTGATTTTTTCACGTCCGATTCAATTATCTGAGTGAAACAAAGACTATTGTTTGGGCATTTCAGTAGCTTTGGTTGCCACCAATTGGCAAAACTGTGAAATTCTTTTAAATATGAAAACTGAAGGATGGGTCAAGCCTCCCCAATGGTCAACCCTTCCCAGTCTCCCCTATTTATTTAATATATGTATTTTAAAGTTGTAAATTATCTAAAATCTATTCTAAATTCTTTATTCAATTTAATTAAATTTATAGCCTTTTAACTTATAATTTTCCATTTACAATGCGTATCATATTTTTATTCTTTTTTATATTTCCTTATTCAAAATTCGTCTTGAACTCACCCCAAATTTTTTTCCAGCCTGAAATATTCTTTTTCTTGATGATAAGTTTTTTGCGACGGACGCCTCGAATGTATTCGCGCACTTTCTAGAGACACTTTGTTTCTTTTCTGTATCCTATGTTCCTCTTTTCATTTGTGCGTCATTTTCTGTATTCTACGCTCTAACTAATAAATTACCTTGCACTTGATCAGAGTAAAACTTTTTTATCGTTTCTCTTGTCTCAAACATGTGGCTCAGTTGTAGTGGAATGTCAATTCCGTAGCGTAACACCTTAATATAAATTCTGATTTTTCGCTAGTTTGCTTGTTGGTGTAATTTTACGTAACCTGCTGTGTGATCATATGGAATATGTTCTGTTCTGTAAGACTGACAGTGCCTCAAGAAGAACTCTCCCAACTAAATATTTCTGCCATTTACTTGTTAAATAAAGACTTGTTGCTGCAACTGATATTTTTTTAGGAGAAACTCTACTGTTTTTTGAGCTATTGCTTTGCATAATCATCTCGTTCGTACACGTCAACTGCCAATATTTTGTTACTTCATGCACAGAATTAAATATTATCTGTTTTGTTCATTCATCTAATCCATAATAGCTCCTCAACAGCTCCAATTTCGTCACACACACACATATATATGTCATATAAAGGATTTACTTGCAACCTTCATTTAATTTATTCTAAGTGTGGGGTGTATTAATTATTTCCCTATTTCTTAATACTCTCTGTTAATTATTACTAGTTAAATTCCTATAAAATTAAACGCGTATCTTAATAACTATCTTATTCAAAACCTTAATCTAAACTTTTAATCCCTTCATTAAATTTTATCAGCTACCAAAACTGTAATATTCTGAGGCAGCTACTTTTATTTATCGAATGTTTATAAAAGCCATTTTTACTATTTTTATTTTATTCCATATCAACTTCCCGCCAGCTTGTCTAGCGTCAGCCGTATTTTATCGAAATCCCTTTGTGAGCCGAACCGGGACTCGTTTTCTATTATACCCCTCGCTCGCTCTCCATTAGTTGAGCGACGGATCGCATTTCATTTCATGTCTAGTTTCTGAATCTGTTTGGTTCGTCTGAAGTTTATATTTCAATCTTTATTCCTTCGCGAATCTTGACAAAACTGCCGAGCATGAGGTCAGAGATAGAGATGTTTTGTACTGTTCGATTGACTTGAAAATCTGCTTTATCGTATCGTAGAATATCTAAATTGTCATTAACATCTTTTAAACATGGAATAATTAATTCATGCTCTAGCTTGAAGGCTCTGATGAATTCTCGTAATGTGGGAATTGTTGACGTTTATATGTGTGGTTGAATAAACAGTTTCGAGTAAATTTAGCCTCTGTTTTATTGGAAAAACTACGGAATTTCTTAATCCATTAATTACCACTAATGTGGCTTGACCTGCATTTTATTTCATCATGAATCGCCGGTGTTTCGATTGAACTGAGCCTATCTCATTACTATAAACTAATCGATAGAGAGATTAGCTTGTTCAACTGAAAAGTATTATGCCTGTCCATAGCTGCTAATATCCTACCATATTGATACCTCTAGCAGCAATGTATACCCCTAAGTGGTAAGAAATATATGCAAGCTCACCGTTTCCTGACTAGATTTTAGTAATCATCCAGAAGTATGTAATAAAAATATATACAGGATGCCCACTAAAGTACGTTCCAACCCTCTTAATCACGGAATGGATGCAGCTCTAATCATAAAATGTGGTGTCTAGCTATAGTAAAGTGGTTATGCGCTACAAGATGAGATCGTTTACAGCATCGACTTGTGCAAAACGGCGGAGTTAGAGTTCTTATCTCGAAAACAGCACGAGATATGGGGAAAAGGAGAATTACAAAGTTGTAGAGCATGCTCGATTTAGTACGAAACGATATCTTGTGAAAATGAATGCTTAAAGCAGAATGTTTAAAATGTGCATTTGTTTATTCTTGATTTCCTTAACCGTGACGTCACGAAAATTGAACGAAAGCAGAAATAATTATCTTTTGGACGGAAAACTAGCGTGCATCACAGTGTTATCTCTTATAATTATCAATCGAGAGAAGTGTGGTTCAAACCCGCGGGTATATTCTTGTAATGATTGTCTTTCCAAAGAGTAGACAATATTCAGATTGTGTAAAATCGTGTTACAAAACCTATCAACTCAACGCAATTTGAGCTTGGTGTGCGAAATTTGTGCATTAGACAAATACGTATGTGTATATCATAGCTGTTCACCTGAGGCAGCAACAAAAGAGATATCTCCTCGGTGTTGTATGTTGAAGATCATGTAGCGATGTTCCAAAAATGAATATTGTGAAATGCTTATACTGTACGATGAATGTGATCGCATGGCATGATTGACAGCGCGGTTGTATTGGTAACGTTTCCCTGGAGGCCCGTATTCTTTTCATAAAACAATCCTAAAGGTTCTGAAAGTTTAAGGGAAACAGGCTGTGTGATCAGTCGATGTCCATCCGGCAGACCAGCTGAGGTAGGACGGTAAATACAACCGAAAGATGTATTAGCATACTCCCTCACATATCCAAACAACAGCAAATGTGAGAGATAAGTGAAAACTGCCACCTCTCAAAAAGTCGCGTTTGGAAAATCCGAAACGAATTAGGTGTTCATCCATACCGGCCAACACCTCGTAAGGCATTACTGGACGGGCAAGCCGAGAGACATTATGCATGGTGAAACATTGTCATGTACCATTTAGAGGTCCAGCCAACATTGTTCGCAAATACAGTGTATACGGATGAGGCATGCTGTTCGGGGAATGAAATATATAATAGGCAGAGCACCCATTACTTAGCGCTTGAAAATAATACATGTTCTACCGACGCTCAACATCAAATGCGGTTTTCGATTAATGTTTGGTGTGGAGCTTACAATAACTACATGTGCCAATCTGTACGAATGTGACAAAAGCTATGCTCCAACTTGTTCAACGTGAAGTTCGGACAAGGGTTGAGGTGTGCATTGTAACTGGCAGAGAGGAGTTTGAACATCGAAAATAAAGGTATATTGTGATAGCAAGTTGTTTTTAACACTTTCCAACAAAGTTGAAAAGTGTTTATGCATTCGGTTTGTCTGTCCGTCTGTCCGCCTGTCCACGCTCTAACTCCCGTAAATATACTCGGATTTTCATGAAATTCATAAAGGTTATTTAGAGTCACCAAAGCATGTTTGGTATTGTATATGAAATATGTAGGCTCAATCGTTCATTTACAGGAGCACTCAAAAGTATTCCATTACATTATGGTATATGGGAATAACTCCCGTAAATATACTCGGATTTTCATAAAATTTGTAAAGTTTATTTAGGGTCACCAAAGCATGTTTGGTATTGTATATGAAGTATGTAGGATTAATCGTTCATTTACAGGGGCACTCAAAAGTATTCCATTACATTATGGTATATGGGGAATAACTCCCATAAATTTACTCGGATTTTCATGAAGTTGATAAAGGTTATTTAGGGTCACCAAAGCATGTTTGGTATTGTATATGAAGTAGGATTAATCGTTAATTTACAGGGGCACTCAAAAGTATTCCATTACATTATGGTATGTGGGGAAAAATCGTTTGCAGAGTATTTTAATGACATTAAGCTATTTCAAATTTATTGAAACTGTTATAAATCACTGTATTTCACTACGATCGCGTTAGAACAGGACATACATAGCATTTTTTATTCATTTACAGGGACACACAAAAGAAATCGGTTACAGTACATTACTGTCTTTGAGTAATAATTGCTGGAGCGCACGTTTTAAAATTCGGTATGCGCTTTTACATTTAATTAATTTTTTGCATCTTACCCGTTATATATAAATTCTATACCTAAAATATAGGGTTGCACAAAAGTATTCACGTACCGTTCTCCTTATTAGAGGAAATTGCTGAAGGTAAATTTTCAACTAAAGTATATGTAGCTCTTAAGTGAACTAAATTTTGGCTTGCATGTAGCTAATAGATTCAAATCTATAAATCATATACAGGGCTGCAATTCACATAATTTTCCGATTGTGGATGCGAACAGCTGAAATTGGGCTCTGAAGTGTATTATGTGTTTCCATATGGTTGAATCAGTCGTAATATTTTAATTTTTTAAACAGTGCAGTTTTGTTACATTCTTCTGAATGTATTGGAAAGTGTTTCATAATCTATGCTTGATGCATGATTTTTTCTAACTTGTTTCTTTCTAAAATCATTTCGTCGCGTCTCAGTGTAGGAAATCTCTTACAAACAAATGCTCGATTTAAGACTTCTATTTTCAGCTTTCATGTTCACACGGTGTCTTTTTGTACTAATTCGAATGTGCTCTCAAACTTTGTATTTCACTTTTTTCTCATATCACGTGCCGTATTCGAGATAGGAACGCGAACTCCGCCGTTTTTCACCAGATGGCGCTGTAAGCGGTTTAATCTAGTAACGCATAGACACTTTACTATACTTACGCACAACTTTTATGACTATAGCTGCAGCCGTTCAGCAGTTAAGGCTCCTGTCCCTGCCCGCGAAGACACTCACCAGCTAATGCTAATCCTATGGGGAGGGATTTTTCTAATATCTCGTTTGCATTTCGACATTTTTAAATACTTTTTTTTTTTTGCATTGGATACCCGAGGGCCGTCTCTTCAGTGCATCTTTTTTACTTTTTCGATTTTGGTCGCAGATATTTTTTACAAAGTTACTTTCACTTTCAAAACCGGTTCAGAAAAGTGTTATTCTAAAAAGTCCTTCCGGCCAGTGCCGGGAGGAAGAGGTAGCTTTCATATTCCTTATTTTAAAAAAGCCAACTTATATTATTCAAACACACGAAGCCCAATTTACTGGAAACCGAATATAGGAGATTCAATACTAATTTTTATCAATACTAAATCATTATGAATGAGAATTTCGCGAAATTAGACAGCTTTATCCAAGCTGCTTTTATTTAAAGTAACTTATATTTGGCTGCCAAATTCGGCGATTTCCTAAAGTGCCTGCCATTTTAAGACAACATGGTGGATGAGGCTAACCAGTGAACTTGGTCGAGACCTTAGTAATTGCTATGCACATGCTCACTCACATCGGAATAGATTGATATACACGAGTGCTTTCGCAGGCGAAAAATCAGATTTTTCAAAATGTCACACACATTAGATATTGAAATTGCTATATCTGAGCCATTTTTTAAGATAAAGACAAACAAAAATGCTCCTTAATCCTTATATCAAGGTCAAATACTTAAGAAAGAAACCTTTTTCAATTTCTAATTTTTTTTGCACATCACTTTAAATATAATGTTTTTTAATTTAATGGCCGCCATTTTGAAACAAGATGGCTGATGAAGCTGGCCAGCGAACTTGGTCGAGGTATTGATGTATACTATCCACATGCCTTCTTACATCGAAATAGGCGTGTTATCGCGTGACAAATACAAGATCGTTTCAAAATGTGAGCCATGCTAGAAATTCAAAGTGCTATAATTCAACCATTTTTTAAGATATAAACAAAAGAACAAATTTTCAGAAACAAAAACTGCTCCGGAATCTTTGTATCAAGGCCAAACACATAAAAATAATCTTTTTCAATTTCCAATTTTTTAATACCTCATTTTAAATTTTAAATTTAATTTTTTTTAAATTGCAACAATTTTGAAACAAGATGGCGAATGAAGCTGGCCAACGAACTCGGTCGAGACATTGGTATGTACTATGTACAGACCAAGTTACATCCAAATCGGTTCATAAATACGCCTGATATCGCGTGACAAAAATCAGGTCGTTTTAAAATGTCAGCCGCAATAGAAATTCAAAATGCTATAACTCAGCCATTTCTTTAGATATAGGCAAAACAAAAACTGTTTCAGAATCTTTGTATTAAGGTCAAACACATACGAAAAAAATCTTTTTCATTTTCCAATTTTTTTGGTATCTCATTTTAAATTTTAAATTTTTTAAATGGCCGCCATTTTGAAACAAGATGCCGGATGAAGCTGGACAACGAACTCGGTCGAGATATTTGTATGTACTATGTACATACCAAGGTACATCCAAATCGGTTCATAAATACGCCCGTTATCACATGACAAAAATCAGGACGTTTCAAAATGTCAGCCACGCTATAAATTCAAAATGCTATTACTCAGCCATTTTTTAAGATATAGGCAAAACAAAAACCGCTCCCGAATCTTTTTATCAAGGTCAAACTCATAAAAAAACATTTTTTCAATTTTCAATTTTTTGGTACCACATTTCAAATTTAAAATTTTCTTAAAAATTTAAATGGCCGCCATTTTTAAACAAGATGGCGGATAAAGCTGGCCAACGAACTCTGTCGGGACATTGTATGTACTATGTATAAACGAAGTTACATCCAAATCGGTTCATAAATACGCCTTTTATCGCGTGACAAAATTCAGGACGTTGCAGAATGTCAGCCACGCTAGAAATTCAAAACGCTATAACTCAGACATTTTTTAAGATATAGACGAAACAAAAACTGCTCCGGAATCTTTGCATAAAGATCAAATACATAAGAAAAAAATATTTTTCCATTTTCAATTTTTTGGTACCACATTTCAAATTTAAAATTTTTAAATGGCCGCCATTTTGAAATAAAATGGCGGATGAAGCTGGCCAACGAACTCGGTCGAGACATTAGTATGTACTATGTACACGCCGAATTACATCCAAATCGGTTCATAAATACGAGAGTTACAGTGTGACAAAGGTCAGATATATATATATATATGTCAATTTTGAACGGAGGGTGGTTTCGGAGTCTGGGAGTCATGATCGATGAAAATATACCAAATTTTTTGAAATCGCTTTCCTCCGAACGGCTGCAATAGGTAGCTTTTTGTAATGAAAGCTACTTAAAAATGTCTGCAACCAAAATCGAAAAAGTCCTTCCGGTCAGTGCCGGGAGGAAGAGGTAGCTTTCATATTCCTTATTTTTAAAAAGCAAGCTTATATTATTCAAACACACGAAGCTGAATTTAGTGGAAACCGATTATAGGAGATTCAATCCTAATCTTTATCAATATTAAATTATTATGAATGAGAATTTCGCGAAATTAGTCAGCTTTATCCAAGCTGCTTTTATTTAAAGTAACTTATATTTGGTTGCCAAATTCGGCGATATCTTGAAGTTCCTGCCATTTTAAGACAACATGGTGGACGAGGCTAACGAACGAACTTGGTCGAGACCTTAGTAATTCCTGTGCACATGCTCACTCACATCGGAATCGGTTGATATATACAAGTTCTGTCGCAGGCAAAAAATCAGATTTTTCAAAATGTCACCCACATTAGAAATTCAAACTGCTATATCTGAGCCATTTTCTAAGATAAAGGCAAAACAAAAAATGCTCCGAAATCCTTATATCATGGTCAAATACTTAAGAAAGAAATCTTTTTCAATTTCTAATTCTTTTGCACCTTACTTTAAATATAATTTTTTATTTAATTTAATGGCCTCCATTTTGAAACAAGATGGCTGATGAAGCTGGCCAGCGAACTTGGTCGAGACATTACGATATACTATACACATGCCTTCTTACATCGAAATTGGGTAATGAATACGCATGTTATCACGTGACAAATATCAGATCGTTTCAAAATGTCAGCCATGCTAGAAATTCAACCATTTTTTAAGATATATACGAAACAAAAACTGCTCCGGAATCTTTGTATTAAGGTCAAACACATACAAAAAAATCTTTTTCATTTTCCAATTTTTTTGGTACCCCATTTTAAATTTTAAATTTTTAAAAGAAATTTAAATGGCCGCCATTTTGAAACAAGATGGCGGATGAAGCTGGCGAACGAATTCGGTCGAGAAATTGGTACGTATTATGTATACACTAAGGTACATCCAAATCGGTTCATAAATACGCCTGTTATCGCGTGACAAAAATCAGGTCGTTTCAAAATGTCAGCCCCGCTAGAAATTCAAAGTGCTATAAATCAGCCATTTTTTAAAGATATAGACGAAACAAAAACTGTTCCAGAATCTTTGTATCGACGTCAAACACATATAAAAAATTTTGATTTTCAATTTTCAATTTTTTGGTACCACATTTCAAATTTAAAATTTCTTTTAAACATTTAAATGGCTGCCATTTTGAAACAAGATGGCGGATGAAGCTGGCCAACGAACTCGGTCGAGACATTGGTACGTATTATGTATACACCAAGGTACATTCAAATCGATTCATAAATACGCCTGTTATCGTGTGACAAAAATCAGGTCGTTTCAAGATATCAGTCTAGCTGGAAATTCAAAGTGCTATAACTCAGCCATTTTTTAAGATATAGACAAAACAAAAAATGCTCCGGAATTTTTGTATCAAGGTCAAACACGTAAGAAAAAAATATTTTTAAATTTTTAAATTTTTGGTACCGCATTTCAAATTTAAAAATTTTTTTAAATAGCCGCCATTTTGAAACAAGATGGCGGATGAAGCTGCCCAACGAACTCGGTCGAGATATTTGTATGTACTATGTACACACCGAGTTTCATCCAAATCGGTTCATAAATACGAGAGTTACAGTATGACAAATATAAGATATATATATATATATATATGGATATATAGATATATATATATATATATATATATATATCAACTTTTGAACGGAGGGTGGTTTCGGGGTCTGGGGGTCATGATCGATGAAAATATACCAAAATTTTTTGAAATCGCTTTCCTCCGAACGGCTGCAATAGGTAGCTTTTTGTAATGAAAGCTACCTAAAAGTAAAAAAGTCCTTCCGGCCAGTGCCGGGAGGAAGAGGTAGCTTTCAAATACCTTATTCTAAAAAAGCCAACTTATATTATTCAAACACACGAAGCTCAATTTAGTGGAAACCGAATATAGGAGATTCAATACTAAATTTTATCAATACTAAATCATTATGAATGAGAATTTCACGAAATTAGTCAGCTTTATCCAAGCTGCTTTTATTTAAAGTAACTTATATTTGGCTGAGATGTTGATGTATACTATCCACATGCTTTCTCACATGGAAATAGGCGAATACGTGTGTTATCGCGTGACAAATACAAGATCGTTTCAAAATGTTAGCCATACTAGAAATTCAAAGTGCTATAATTCAACCATTTTTAAAGATATAAACAAAAGAACAAATTTTCAGAAACAAAAACTGCTCCGGAATCTTTGTATCAAAGCCAAACACATAAAAAAATCTTTTTCATTTTCCAATATTTTAATACCTCATTTTAAATTTTAAATTTAATTTTTTTAAATGGCAACCCTTTTGAAACAAGATGGCGAATAAAGCTGGCCAACGAACTCGGTCGAGACATTGGTATGTAGTATGTACAGACCAAGTAACATCCAAATCGGTTCGTAAATACGCTTGTTATCGCGTGACAAAAATCAGGTCGTTTTAAAATGTCAGCCACAATAGAAATTCAAAACGCTATAACTCAGCCATTTTTTTAGATATAGACAAAACAAAAACTGTTCCGGGATCTTTGTATTAAGGTCAAACACATCCAAAAAATCTTTTTCATTTTCTAATATTTTGGTATCTCATTTTAAATTTTAAATTTTTAAAATTTTTTTAAATGGCCGCCATTTTGAAACAAGATGGCGGATGAAGCTGGCAACTAACTCGGTCGAGATATTTGTATGTACTATGTACACACCAAAGTACATCCAAATCGGTTCATAAATACGCCTGTTATCACGTGACAAATATCAGGACGTTTCAAAATGTCAGCCACGCTAGAAATTCAAAATGCTATAACTCAGCCATTTTTTGAGATATAGACGCAACAAAAACTGCTCTCGAATCTTTGTATGAAGATCAAATACATAAAAAAAATATATTTTTCAATTTTCAATTTTTTGGTACCACATTTCAAATTTAAATTTTTCTTAAAAATTTAAATGGCTGCCATTTTTAAACAAGATGGCGGATGAAGCTGGCCAACGAACTCGGTCGAGACATTGGTATGTACTATGTACAAACGAAGTTACATCCAAATCGGTTCATAAATACGCCTTTTATCGCGTGACAAAAATCAGGTCGTTTTAAAATGTCAGCCACAATAGAAATTCAAAACGCTATAACTCAGCCATTTTTTAAGATATAGACGAAACAAAAACTGCTCCGGAATCTTTGTAATAAGGTCAAATACATAAGAAAAAAATATTTTTCCATTTTCAATTTTTTGGTACCACATTTCAAGTTTAAATTTTTTTTAAAAATTTTAAATGGCCGCCATTTTGAAACAGAATGAAGGATGAAGCTGGCCAACGAACTCGGTCGAGACATTGGTATGTACTATGTACATACCGACTTACATCCAAATCGGTTCATAAATTCGAGAGTTACAGTATGACAAAGGTCAGATATATATATATATATATGGATATATATATATATATATATATCAACTTTTGAACGGAGGGTGGTTTCGGGGTCTGGGGGTCATGATCGATGAAAATATACCAAAATTTTTTGAAATCGCTTTCCTCCGAACGGCTGCAATAGGTAGCTTTTTGTAATGAAAGCTACCTAAAAGGTGCGCCTTAGAGACGGATCTATGCTATCCAATGCAAAAAAAAAAAAAAAAAAAAAAAATTAAATGTCGAAATGTAAACGAGATATTAGGAAAATTTCTCTCCATAGGATTAGCATTAGCTCGTGAGTGTCTTCGCGGGCAGGGACAGGAGTCTTAAGAGGGTGGGAACGGACTTCAGCGGGAACACTGTATATATATTTTTGTGTTAGTATATATGTTTATGACTGTACTCCTTCCCAATGTATATTTTTATGCCTAGCACTTTTCATTTATGTCACACTTTGATTTCCGTTTTTCCTGAGTTTTGGGTTTTATATTTTTCTTGTCAAATGTTTCACTTGAGAATTAGTTTTATTTCTCAGCTTATTTAAATAGATGTTACAAACCTTCGAGAGGTTCTCTTTTATTAATGGTTCTTCTTTAAGAAATAAATTAAATATACTTCATTGTTTTTTAGTTCCGATAACAGTGTAATAAAATACTTTTGTTTGTAATTTGTCTTTTTTTAGGTGTACTTCAGTAATAATGCTGGCATTCAATAGAATGGAAGTCAAGAAATTCTCCTACTATCCAAAATATGAGGTACAATGTTTCAGTTAAAATTTGATTTCAAACAAGAAAATTATTATTATTTTTAATTTCTTGACTGCATATTCTTTAAAAACCTTTATATAGACTATGATTTTACTTGATAACTTAATTTTAAGAGGTCTCAGAACTCTTAAAAGCTTCAAAATTTCTTGAAATTTTAATTTTTTTAGATGTTGAACTCTTGTCTTTTCAGAACATTTTGATATAAATATTTCCTTGAAATTTCCATTAGAACAGAAGTTATGGCTTTTAGAATTATACCTGCTCAATAGCTGAAGCGGTGTTCCCGAAATTTTGAAGTCATTTTTCTCCAAAAGACATTTTTGGGCATAACGCGTACGATATCTCAAAAACTTCTGAATATTTTTACATGAAATTTTCAAAACATATGTCTCATATTAGCCTGTATAAACTGAACCTAAAATTTGCTTTTTATTGTTAAAAAAAAAAAAAAAAAAAAAAAAAAAAATAGGGGATTGTATTGTTGAAATTCTCAAAATTTTGTATCAGCTAATACAACTTTGTATTAAAAATATAAAAATGCTTTAAATACAAATTTATTTAGGTTCAGGGTATTTATTGCAATCTGAGGTATAAATAGGCATAAAAATTGCCATTCTAGTTGCAATGTTTATTTTGTAATCCTTTTGCGTAATCTATTATACCAATTTTCTGCTCTTCAAATGTCTGGTAGTTTGGAGCCCCCTATACATGCTAATTCTGCATCTTGCAATTTTTTAAATACATGAAATGAAAGATCATACGTATATCTTTCATCACAATAAAAATTGTGTTTCAAAAACATGTACATTTCAAGATATTAAATGTTGAAAATGGTCTTTTTCTTTCCTTTTTTCGAATTTTAAGAGTCATGAGATCCCTTAACTGAAGTTCGTAAACGAATGCGAGTCGCTAAATTACTTTACGGTTCGGGTATAAATTGTTCACGAATGATTCTAACAAATAGTATTTAATTATGACAACATTTATTTAATAAATAAAGACACAATCTTGCTTAATGGTACAAAAAACACGAACTTTAATAAGCTAAAAGTTAACTTCTACGTTTCGAGTTGTTTCTACAGCCGTCTTCAGGAAAATATGATGGTAAAAAGTCTCAAAATTCAGAGACGAAAGCTTCCTGTACAAGAGATAATTAGTCGAAACTTGACCAATGATTTGAATACAAAAATGTAGTGTTGCCATCTAGTGAAAATAAATAATTATTAATGAACTCAGATCAACTGAATCAAAAAGGTCGATTTAAGAAACCACGAGTGCCGCCATCTACACATGAGGGACAAAACCACGTTTTATATATATATATATATAAAATATTTTAGCCTCTCTTGAGTGCATCCACATTTAATACACGGTGATGCATATGATGCATCCAATTTAATCTAGCTGAATTTTCTAGACTGAACATGGTATGTGAATAATAATAAATCTAGATAAGATTTGATAATTACTTTGATTAATTGCAATAACCGTTTATCTACTGACGGTACTTATAAGTACCATTAAAATAACTTGTTATAAAATTCATTTAATACATCGATTAGTTGTAATACAGTTTAGAATGAGATATAGATAACTTACTTTATCTTGTTCCAAAAGAATTATGGGTTACACAAAATAGAAATATTTTTAAAAGGATGATTTATTTTGCCTTTGCTTTGCATCTTTTCAGCTCTCTTGGCGTTGGGGGGGGGGGGGGATTTTTCAATTCGGAAATATTTTTATATTTCTATTGTAAGAACATTATATTTATGCATTTCTTAATCCTACAAAATACTAAGAAAAATATTTAACATAAAAGATTTGAGTGGGGTTATAAATATTGCACAAAATTCCTTATAAATTCAAATTTAATTAATCCTTCTAAATTCTCCAATCCTTCTAAAACCCTTCTAAAATTTATTAAATGACTATGTAAATCTTCTAATGTAGTTTAATCAATTCACGGAAAATGCTTTAGAAGATAAAATTTTTATGAATTCATAATTCAGTACATAAAAGATTAAAGACATCGGCTTGTGAGTTCTTGAGGGCTGGGGTTTTTTATACATCGGGCGAAGGAGGGAGCTTCCAGTTGACACGTTAGTTCACAAAAAAATTATGTTCTTTAATGAAATTATGTTCTCTTTTATGTTCTTTAATTCTTTCAAACAGGCATCGTTTTGTCATTCCAATATATGAAGTTAATAGACCAGTATTGCTCAATACTGGTCAACTCAATACTGGTCTATTAACTTCATATATTAAAATGACAAAACGATGCCTGTTTGAAAGAATTAAAGAACATAAAAGAGATTTAGAATTCAATAGACAGTCTACAGCTTTATCTAGATTAGCATTTAAAGGCAGTGCCAAGGCAGTTCATTTTGATGAGGAAAAAATTATTTCTAAATATTCCAATCCTTTTAAAGCCCTTATACGTGAATCCATAGAAATTAGTCTGAGAAAAAACGAAGTTTGCAACGACAATATGTCATTTCAGATTTCTATTGTTTGGTTAAATATTTTAAAAGAAGTACATTTGTAATGTTAATTTCGGATTTTCCTAGTTTCTGATAACAGTGTTATAGCCTACCAACAGATGGCGCCATATCCGATGCAATATTGATTTTGATGTTTAATGATCAGCTACTGAAATGTTTTCAGTTTGATGTTGTGAAAGGGACAGTGCCGTTTGTAACTTTGCTTCGTGGAGGTCAAGAACCCTCTCCCCTGATGATGGCTCATTAAAAAGAGCATGAAACGCTGGGATTAATTTTTAATGTGTTTTTAATATAGTTTTTATTTATGTGTACGCTGATGAGTATCATAAGAATTTTTAATTATTAACAAAATACTATTTCTATAAAACTCAGTTGTTTGTCTGAATTATTAAAATTAAACTTTAATTGCATATGTAATCAGTAAAATATAATAAAAAGCAGTTATTATGATGGAGTTGTCAATTAAGTCTCTTTTGCTTCGTTTTCCCGAATTTAAAACGGTAACATTTATTCTAGTTTGATACAATCAGATTTTTTTTTCCCTGTAAAACATAAACCCGACATCATTTTCACCTTCTCATAATTTACACATGTCCTTCTCATATCCGTATTCACTATGTTTAAAAATTTTTATTCGATTATTTTAAACTCATTTTAACTCAAAAATTGAAGTCACGATTATCAACAACATATTTGCATGTGAACAGTCGCACTCTTGACTCGAGATACTAATCTCAATACCGAAGAGTAAAAATTGTCATAATTTATGTTTGTTAGACGCATTTGTGTTAAAATGTTTAGTATTATCTAAGAGATTGATCGTTTTCTTTTAAATATGACGTCATTTTCACGTACTTAAGCCTTTTGCCTAGTTTCTCAAAATTAGTATCAGCACTCATGCAAAAGAAAAAAATATGGAAACTTTATAAGGAAAAATGCGTGTTTTCAAAAACAGTATGTCATTTTCCATTCATAATATTTTGATGCAATATGTCCCTAATGAAATTTTGCGCCACTTAACCCTATACAACAAAATTTAAATCATAGAAAAAAAAGGAAAAAATATATGTTTTTAAATTTTTATCAAAAAATGCTATGAATAAAGATAAATAAACCTCATTATTCACTCAATTCTGCAATAATGAAAGCTATCTAATTACGATCATTTTGAAGAAATTTCATAAATATTGTTTTAATTAAAATATTACAGAATGGATATTAAAAAAAAGGCTAGTGCGGGCACATATATAAATGAACAGCTTCCAATAATAATAATAAAAAAAATAGTAAAATTAGTTCAGTAGAAAGCTCAGGGCAGATGATTGAAAAACAGCCTTGTGTTTTAAATGTATAGATTATATAAAATTTAAAAAATAAATAAATTAAGCAAATATTATTATTTCAATAAAATTATAGTAGAATGTCTTAAAGAATAGCAGTAAAATTTTATTAGTCAGGAGAGTTTTGGTCAAAAACATGAGGAACCTGATATTATTTTAAACCTGAAATTATTGACAAGATCCTCATTGGGGAAGGCTGAGTACAGTGGATTTCCTTAGCTCAGGGCAGATGATTAAAAAACAGCCTTGTGTTTTAAATGTATAGATTATATAAAATTTAAAAAATAAATAAATTAAGCAAATATTATTATTTCAATAAAATTATAGTAGAATGTCTTAAAGAATAGCAGTAAAATTTTATTAGTCAGGAGAATTTTGGTCAAAAACATGAGGAACCTGATATTATTTTAAACCTGGAATTATTCACAAGATCCTCATTGGGGAACCTGATATTATTTTAAAGCTGAAATTATTGCCAATATTCTCATTGTTTGCTTGTATAAACTCGACGAAGCGAATTCATCCAGACGATAATAATCAAGTTCTTTAATATATGTCACTATTTTTTGAACAAAGGCTTCCAAACTGAGCATGCACATTGTATGTCACTCATCTTCTATAAAGACACTGTACATTTTTGTGAAATATTGCGCTTTATCAGCCTGTGATTTCGATTACGTTATTTTTAAAAGATGTTTTTTCCCCTGTGAAGAATTTCAAAGCAGCTGGGGGTGAAATGAGGCACTTCTACAAAACATGTTTCAGTTTTAAGAATTAAAAAACACATTTTAAAAAAATAAAATGACGTCATTTGCATACGCTAAAGCACATTCCATTTTTATGATCCAGTCTTAAACAGCATCTATATAGAACTTCTAGAATTCTTAAATTTTGTAGTCAGTCCTACATTTATAGAAAAATATTCAAATGACGTCATTATCGTAGTATAATACACAAACACAACAAAAAGCAATATCGTCATTCAAGTAGCTCGGCGAAAAAAAAAAAAAAATCGGGTATTTAATGTTACATATGCCTTCGCTTGTTTTTGTTTATAATCGCTCCATGTTTTATCAGAAATCATTATCAGAAATCATTTTTTCAAAATTCGGAAAATATTATTATACATGGATAAATAAAATTGCATTCTTTCAGCTTTCTGATACGAAAGTAATTGTGAAGAAAAGTCACACAATTATTTAAAATAAGTTTTCGTAAAGAGAAAGTGTTATATCGTTTGTAAAATATTTTTGCTATAAACTAAGAAACATTTAATTGATGAATAGAAACGAAATAAAACCAAAATTCACCAGATTTTATAACAGAAGGTATTTTTGACATAGCATGTATTTTAATTTCAATTTTTCTGAGGAAATGGCAACAAAAAAACTACAGAAATCTACTATTTTCGCTTTACTTTTAATAGAAATAGAGCACTTCTATTTCCACAATTACAAAATTGGTACAAAAAACTATAAAATTTAATATCTCTATTATAAATTGAGATACAGCTTTAAAAAGAACTACATTTAAATGTACATTTTTTTTCTCATATGACGGTATAAAAACTGAAAATGTGCGATGTGTAGAAGTTTAAAATTTTTCTGTAGCGAAAATTGCAAAACGAAAATTCATTTCAAATTTGAAAGTGTTGCCATTCGCTGAATGACGTATGCGTTACGCACAGATATGTTTGTCCTTTATAATGCAGATAAATAGGTAGATACTTAAAATGAAATATAGTTTATAATAGCTGCATGTTTGATCAGAAACCATTCATTTATAATTTTTCAAAATATCGCGAATTTTAATTAAAATTTTTTCGTTTGTTATGGAAAAAAAGCAACAAAATGATATAATAATTTACTATTTTCCAAATATTTTTACACAAAATATTCCAAATAATTTCAAAAATTTGTTAAGAAATGGAGTACTTCAGTTGCCAACTTCAAAGAAAAAGTGTTAAAAACTACATAAAAAAATAAATAATAAAATCTCAAAAATAAATTAAGATGTAGTTTTCAAACAAATTGCGTTTAAAAGTGCTTTTTCACTCTATACGATGCTATAAAAATTGAAAATGTGCGACGCTTAGAAGTTAAAAAAATTGCAGTAGAGATTGTCCGTATTTAACCGTTGTTTTACGACTGGCTTAAATAACGGAACTGTGTTTTTGAGAGACGACACTTTAATTGCTGGACGAAAGAAATAACATATCGGGGGCTAATAAACTTAAAATCAGTGCCATGTTTAACTGGTAGCTTAAAAAAAAAATTATACAGTCAGTTAATAAAAATAGTTTAAATTTCACCAATAATTGGCCGTGTGTTGTTCCAAATTGTAAGAATGTTCAAACTAATTTAGAAATTTTAAAATACAAGTCTTTTTTATTGTTTTAATTCTTAAATAGGATAAAAATTAAAAATTAATAACCTTTGATGCAGTTTTACAGATTAGTTTCAGACAGCGAAGCGTCATATATTAACGAAAATTCAATTTATTTATTTATTTATTTATTTTATTTATTTATTTTTTTTTTTAGTTATAGTATACAAAATGTATTAACCACCTGATAAACAAACATGTTACTTGATTTATCTTTCTTTTTTTATACTTAATAAATCATCGAATTTTAAATTTAGATCGTCCTTTTTCAAACACTCTGTGCATGTTTCAGTATGTATATTTCAAGATAAAATCAATTAAAAAATGAAATTTTTATTTAAATAGTAATAAAAAAATTATTCACTTAAAATAAGTAATTATAACAAAATTTATCTTACAGACAGTAGAGCTTTTTGGCTACATTGGCGGGTTTCTTGGAGTGTGGCTTGGAATATCCCTTCTTGCAATCACAGATCTATTAGAAACAATTTATCTAACTGCAAAAGCCCTGAAAAGCTGCCTTCGAAAGCGCCGAAAAATGTATCAAGCCAAGTCTCCAGAAAATCAATTTGAGATGTTTGACCCTTACACAGATAGAGAACATCGGCGTATAAAAATATATTGATGCATTTTGATTTTTAAACTTAATAAACGTTCAATAACATAACAAAATGTAATTTATTTATTGATGTTTAGCTTATTTATTTATATTTATTAGCAACTAATCACGAACCCTTTTCCAGTTACTTAATGAAATTTTCTATGAACCTATTTTTACCAAATGTAAGTATAAATAAGAGTACTAAGCCTTAATTACGGCCACTAATAATCATATAATAATATATATTCTAAACGGAAGAATCAAAAACATATAGTAAAATATTCATTTGCTTAAAACACGTTACTAAAAACACATTAAAAGTGTATTAAAAACGTATATTTACGTTGCAAGTCCTTCACCTTTTTTCATTTACAATTATTTATAAGAGAATCCACTGAAATTTATTTAATAGATTCATGGGTTTGTTAACGATACATTATCTTGTCGCATCCCGAATATATGTATTGAGTGGTTGGAAACTTACGGAATCACGACATAGAAGGAACACGTGCGATAGCGAAAATGTAGGGTGTGTTACATGTTTACTTATTTGTATTCGATGATTTTTTTCCCCAGTTTTTATATGCATTGTATTTGTAATTTCTGTTATACATTCTGGTGGCGACTCAGGAAGGAGTTGAAACATGTCAATATAGATTTTTAATACACTTTTAAGGGTGTCCGGGACACATTTTAAAATATTTTTTATTTATTGAGTTAAAATTTTGAAATTTTTTCTGATGGTTAATCATATCATTTGTAAACAAAATCATATGATAAATCTTCTCATAATTATTTTAAAAAATAGTTAAAATTTATTCAAAAAGTGGGGTAATTTAAAATCGTTATACCTCGAAATATTATTTGTAGAATTTCAATTTTTTTTCATTTAAAAAAACAGAAATATGTAAGTTTTAATTTTCACTCAGCATTTTTAAAAATATTAATTTAAATAAAAAGTAAAAATATTTAAAGTAAAGGATTAAGAACAAAATGATGTAACAAAAAAAAAAAAAAGTCATATTTTCAAAAGTAAATATTTTTTTTCAAATTTGCTGAATCAAAATTAAAGTAAAACAATTGAAAAATACATGTTTCAAGTTTGAACCTTTGTCTTTAAAGTTTCTTGACTTATAATAATTTAAATACGAGAAATGGTGAAAAAATCCATCATGAAGAAAAACGCATTTTCACAAGAAGTCGTTTCCATGACAACCATTGTTTAAAAGCTAGATTTTGAAAACAAACCAAAACGAAAAAAAATAAATAACATTTCCAGTTCTAATGAAGATAGAAACCTAATGTTAATGTCATTTTAAGCAGAAAAACAGAGAAATGTTTAATGCAATAAAAGTTTTTTTAGACACTTTGAAGATTTTTGTGTCCCGGACCCCCTTAATGTGTTTTTAGTAACGTCTTTTAAGCAAATAGATATTTTAATATATGTTTTTTTTTTCTGTTTGGAATATATATTGTGATATGCTTATCTTTATCGTTATGTATGAGGTCGTATGTCAACTTCTGCGCATTATATATTAAATTACCTTCTAATCTCTACATTTCAAATAAAGAACCAATCACATTAAAATATGATTATACGTTGAGAAATCAATTTGGAAATCCTAAAAAAATAGTTCAAATAATGTTTCCTTGTTTTTTCCTGTTGCCATACCTTAAAATAAAAACAGAGAAAATTTATATATTGTTTTAATAAATTCACAAGTTTGCTCTTCCTATTACGGGGTCTCAGGACTCTCAAAGGTTCAAAATTTCCGAAATTTTAATTATTTTAGGTGTTAAACTTCTATATTTTCTCAACATTTTGATATGATTGTTTCCTTGAAATTTCAATTAGAACAGAAGTTATGACTATTAGAATGATACCCGGTCAATAGCTGAAGCGGCGTTTCCGAAACTTTAAAATCATTTTCTCCAAATGAAGTTTTTGGGCATAACGCGCAGGATATCTCAAAAACTTCTGAATATTTTTTCATGAAGTTTTCAAAACATACGTTTCTTGTTAGTCTGTATAAACTGAACCTAAAATTTTATTTTTATTGTTCAAAAAAATATTTTTTGGGGTGATTATAGGGTAGACCGACCAGTAAGTGAACAGCCCCAGTGAATGAACAATTTCTATATACTTTAATAGAATAAGGTTTGAAGACCTCCCCACTAGATGGTGTTACAACATTGCGTTAATTCCATTCAATAGGAAGCTATCGCATTCCTGATTGGTTACTGAAGTCACATTACTTTACTTTGAGAACATGTTTTATTTTTCATGTCTGAGAAACACATTGTTTCCATGCTGAAATAATAAGGTAAGTGCTATGTCATTTCATATGTTTGTTAAGAATTTACAGTTTTTATTTGCATTATACACTAATTTTATTGTACATACATTGAATATATATATTATAGCTACACCTCTAATTGTTTTAACCATTGTAAAATATGTACAATTTGAGAATAGGGATGTTTAATAACTAATTAGGCAAATGTTAAAAATTCAATGAATGAACAGCTGTTCATTCACTGGAAGGAATACATTAGGCTACTTTTCTAAGTGAATGAACTGTTTTGGGCTTTATGTTTTTGTGGCTTCTTTTGTACCTATAATTTGAATTAAGTGATTTTTCAACAATGGTAACAAATTAAAAGTTAACAGATTTAAAAACGTAACAAAATAACATAATGCACACACATTTTTAAAGGTAATAAATATTGATTGACTTTCAAATCTAAATTTTTCTATGTTTTTAGATGATTGATACAAATATTCTCACTGATAACCAAGAATATTCCTCAAAAAGGAAATATGAGAGATTCAAGTACTCTACAGAGGACCTTGAAAATGCTGTACAAACTATGAGACTCGGATCAGCTCAGTTAGAAGAAGGCATCTCTTCATTTTAATATTCCAAAAGCAACGTTGTCTATGGAACTGAGAGGGAAAACAATTAAAAGCTAATCGTGTGGAACATTGCTTGTGTTGTCCTTTGAAGAATAAAAACTCCTTGAGCATTGGATGGTTGGAAAGGGAAAATTGGGTTTACTATGCATAAGGATGAAGTAAAAGGTGATGTTTACAATGTCATGAAAAAAACAGAAAGGAAAAATCCATTTATAGACAAACATCCAGATGAGAAATGGAGGGCTCTTTTTCTAAAATAGCATCCAAGGTTGGGAATATGAAGTAAGCGCCATGACAATATGTGGACCTCAGGTCCACATGTGGGGAAATTGGAAGTGGCCTGCAGTAAAGTATAAGATCTGGTATTTTAATGATCATATGAAAGTTATAATAAAAACACCCGAACTTATTTCTGTAACATGCACCCGTTCATCTGGAGTTATTGCTGAAATAGAGAAGTATAGTGCCATTGATTTCAGGAAATATAATTAGTTTTTTTTTTCTTTTTTTTAAAATAATTTGTAATTTATGATTAATTTCAAAACTTAAAAGTGATAATTTTTCAAGCTAATTAATTATCGTTCTGGGATTTAGAAAAACCGCAATTCAGTAAGAACATGTTATAAGTTATTTGTACAAGTTGTAAAATAAATAAAGTAGTAAGAAATTTAAGTTTTTTGAAATTGCTGCCTGTTCATTCACTGGAAAAATTTTGCTTTCATTCACTGGTAACAACTGTACATTTACTTGGTTTTTGTATCGATTTCTATTACGACACCCCTAGGATCCCAAACAAGTAAAATATAAAATTCCTTTTGTTATTTTTTAATCATTTGTAAACCAACAAATGTATTTTCACTGTCAAACACCAATAGGTACTGTTTATGAAAATATAATGAATGATTTTCTTTTTAAATGTGCTTAAGGGTTCATTTACTGGTCAGACTACCCTACTGTTGAAATTTTCAAAATTTTGTATCAGCTATATGTTAAAACTTTGTTTAAAAAATATAAAAATGCTTTATATACAAGTTTATTTAGGTTCAAGGTAATTATTACAATCTGAAGTATAATTAGGTACGAAAAATCTCATTCTATTGCAGTTGCAAAATTTATTTTGTAATCTTGCGCGTAAGTCCTGTTAAACAATTTTCTACTCGACAAATGTCTGACAGTTTGGAGCCCCCTATAAATACTTATTTTGCATCTAGCATTTTTTTAAATACATGAAATCAAAGAAAATACTTGTATCTTTTAATCCTAATAAAATTTGTGTTTTTAAATTATATACATTTTAAGGTATTAAATGTTGAAAATTGTCTTTTTTTCATTTTTTCTAATTTTAAGAGCCCTGCGATCCCTTAAGCGTATATCAAAGCGCTGATTTTTCTTTAATATGTGATCGCGCTAAATTATTGTATTTTGATTGAATTTTTTTTTCGAGAAAAGATAAATTGCTGTCGTGAAATTAGGCGTGATTTTCACGCTTCGAATAATTATAAAAGAGTGTTCTTGAAAAAAATAATCAATTTTTACTTTTACATTTATTTCACTTTATTTTAAAGTACTCATAAAAAGTACACATGGCTGGCACTGCTGTATAAATATTTATTGACATGCAATAATGACTTTCACATAAATAACGTATAATGTTCTCATGAAAACAATGAAATACATAATACACTGCGCATGAAAAAGTAAAGGAAAAAGTATAAAAAATGATATAACTTGAATGATTTTGCAGTTGAACTTGCATGGAAGTTACACAACATCTCTATGTGGTCATGTCTGGCATAGCTTCAAAATACAGAATATCCTGTTTCTTCGAAAAATTAATTAAAATAAAAATACTGGAAAGGTAATATAAAATGAGGTAAGGAACAGATGGTTAAGGTTCTAAACTTTTTTTAAGTACAAATAAATTCACGACAATTACTTGATGTAATTGATAAAGGTGTGCAGATTTCAGATCTTTTTCAATTCCTTATTTATCTGTATTAGTTCATAAAATATGCAAGATTTTAAGATTTTATAAACACTTGAATTTTGTAAAAACATGCAAAATCGCTGCTTTCGACACCTTTTAATAAAAAAAAAACATAAGGTAGAAATTTTCGTACTTGTTTGTTAATGGGATCTTGGCGTGATAGAAAAAAAAAACACCTTAGCAAGAAAAATAAATTTTCATTCATATTTTCTATCAACCTATCCACTGCTTTATACACACAAGCAATTATTTTCAATATTTATACAATTTATTCAATATAGAGAAGACATTTATCTATCTTTATATACAAACAAAAGTAACTTATATGTAAAAAATCAATATTATTTATATAAATACATATATAAGCAATCTCAAAAGATTATCAGGTTGATTTTCATAGCTGTTTATATCCTTTGGCAACAAATCTCACTTTCTGAAGCCTAAATTGCATCAAGCTTCTGAAAAATAAACACCAAGGTCTCTATAACAAACAAGTACAGAATTTTTTTTTAAACGAATTTAAATTATTTTCCATATAGGTTCACATACAACGTACGGAAAAAATCAGACATTGTGTGAAAACCAAAGAAAATGTTTGCTGCAATTCTGCGGAATAACCCATAGTTTTTCCTTTGGTCTTTCTCGTCAGTTTACAAATAATCTACCATATCATGAATTGCAATTCAGCAAGCTGTTCCTTGCATTGGATCATTAGACCTTGAAATAACATGGTATACTCTGAGCATTTTCTTTACTAATAGTCCAAATTCTTCCATGTCAACGGCAGTATCATCTGGTATCCCGCTGATTGGAGAAGAAACTATTTTGTAAGCGTTGAAATCGGGAACATATACATGAATTTCTCCATTTTCATCCTAAACAACAGAAAAAGTGACGGATATAAACAACAAAAATCACTAATAATGATATCATTTTATTTCTGCATAACAGGTAATAGGAAAATGAATCAGAATAACAAAGAATAGAATAAAACGCGAATGATGATATAATAATATAATCATTTTTATCCATAAAAACGTAGATAGGATTGAGTATGAGCAATAAAAAATTACTGATTATAATATTCTAATTTCACCATTTTCATCTTAAAGTATAGAGATAGTGATGGATATTAGCAATATAATACCACTAATAATGATATAAGTTCATAATTTTCATGTAAAAGTATAGAGATAGTGATGGGTATCAGCAATTATCACCAATAATGATATATTAATCATTTTCATTCTGCATAACATATATAGGAGTAAGAATCACAATAACAAGAACCACAACAAAATGGCAATGAAGATATAATAATTGAATAATTTTCATCTTTAACAACGTAGGTAGGATTGAGTATGAACAAAAAAAATTACCATTTGTAATATTATTATTTCATCATTTTCATCTTAAAGTACAGATTTAGGGATGGATATCAGCAATATAATATCAGTAACAATGACGGCATAATTTCACTATTTTCAGCATATAAAACAGATATAGATAACGACAAAAAAGCTGACGATAGTTATATTGCTATTATCATTTTACTATTTTCATCCAAAATAAAATAAATTAAGGAGAGTAGTAAAAAAAAATCACTAAAGTTCTAAGGGTACAATACCTTTAACATTTGCTTCCTATACAGAGTGTCCCCAAAAGTTTGAAATTGGCTTTAATTTTTCATCTGTTTATGATACGTAGGTCATGTAAATTTGAAAAGTGTTCAAAATAAGATTGGAATAAATATTACGTCGATGAAATAGTCCTGCCATTAATAATTAGAAAGTTACACTTTTTAAAATTTTAAGTGATCCCTAAACCCTATAAGTTCCTATAGGAAATTAGTCAATATAAGAATTTTTTTCAATTCTCTAAAAGTACAACAATAAAAATTTGATTCTTCTACGAGCAAAATTCACCGAATTATAATGCTTTGCATATTTTGAAATTTCGGAGCTTTCCAAAAGTAAAAGCGTACAAAGGATTTTTTAGAGCTGGAAAGCTCTGAAATTCCATAAAATTCAAAGTATCATAAAATTTAAAGTATCATAACTCGGTGAATGTTTGTGTAGAAGAATAATTTTTTCTTTTGTAGTTGTCAGAGCATTGGAAAAATGTTTCTAAATATAACTTATAATACTCGAGGAACATATAAAACTTCTTGAAAATAATAATGGACATAATTTTAATTGCTATCATATTATGAACAGTTTTGCAACTTACATTGTACGTATTTCCAATTGGCAAACACCGAAAGCGCCTTTCAGTCTATTAGGGACACCCTGTAGAATAGATACAGAAACAGTTGCCAACAAAATAATCCCTATAGTTACAATATTATCATATTTTTTCTAAAATAAAAGATATAGGAACCGATATCAAACACAAAAAAAAAAAAAAAAATACTTGTTTATATCCTAATTTAATCATTTTTACTCTACATATTGGAGACAGACACGGATACCAACCGATACCAACAAAAAAAAAATTTCATAATGCAATACTATTCAAGTATTTGCAATACTATAGGGTAATTCCGGGATTTATGCCGCACTTTTCTTTTGAATTTGTGTATAAAGTCCCATGGTGGACATAAAATAAAAAAAATCATGCTGTGCTATTTAGTGTTCAGTATACAACGCGTGTAGTGCGACAAAAAAATTCAAAACAAATTATTAATATTTTTTAACATTTTTTTCTAAAACATTACACTGCGGCGCGTCACTCGTACATTCAGGCTGAGACGCCGCACTTGTGCGGTAGTTATGCCGCGCTTGTAATAAGAACAGAATGAAATTATAAATAAAAATATAAAAAATATATTCATATCTGGACTATAATTAACGATGTAATAACAAAATGAAATTAAATGAGTACAAGGAAACGTATTAGTAGATTCAAATTAATAATTGTTGCATACTTTCACTATTAAAATTATCGACTTATTTTTTTTACATTAAAATTTAATTATTATTTCACCAACAACGTAACATCAGCGTATTAGAAAGGGAAAAGAAAAAAGTAAAATTGTGCTTACATAATTTGTTTGTTAGCCCTTTCGGGACCGGTGACTTTTGCACAAATTTTATTCGTTTGGTACCACTTTTTAAAAGAAGTTACCTTTAGTTAAATAATCATGAAAATGTTCTAATTAAACAAAGCAAATATTACTTTTCTTTTTTACTGGTGCCAGAAACAAATTTTGCAAGCTCTTTATGAAGGTGCTTATATGCACCTATGGTGCCGAATGAGTTAAGAGACCTGTTTTTTCGACTACAACCTACAGAAAAAGTATCGAAAAGGCACAGTCTTTATGTAACTACATTTAAACACATGACGCAACGAAGCCAATTACGCTTCCTCTTTTTTGGAATAGTTAGCAAAGAACGTCTGCGTTATTCATAATCCAATTTTTCATTATTATCATCTTGACTTGCATCTTTTTTGCCCTTTTTACTTTTTATTTTCTCCCTTTTTCTCCTTTGTGTTTTAGTAAACTTGATAGCATGCCTAACATGGTTAGTCTGTGCAAAAAGAAAAAGAAAAATTAATAACACTTAATCATCCCGTACAAAAGAAACTGCGGCATGTATACCGGAATAGAAGTGCGGCATCTATCTCATTTTGCATGGTGCAGGCGTCGGCCATCACAGTTACCTTCCATCGCTAAGGGAAATGTCGTAACCACACACACAGTATTCTATACAAATGCTACATTTAGTTTTGAGTTCGAAATCATGCATGCATTTAGTAATTAGTGTATGAAAAGTATTTAAACATAACGTGTTTAAAAGTTTGGACAGTGAAATCACTCATTATATCAGACATCTCGAAATAACTTAAATTTTCATATAAGCAAATGCAAGAATATTAGTAATAGATCATAAAAATTATTAAAATTACAGAATGGCTACTCTGATATATGTATGAGTAATTTTGAATTTCTTGATTAATCACATGTTAAAATTAAATTTCCAAAAGCAACTTCACATTTACCTTAATGATGTTTTAATTCTAAAATCTATATATAAAGTGTAAATACCTCAAAAGTTATTTCAGAAATCAAGCATATAATTATTTTGTTCATTTAATTGAGATTTAACTGGAAGTTATTAAAAAAAATCATTTTAGTGTAGGCAGATTCACATGACATGGATATTCTGTATATGCATTCAATTTATTGATTTTTTTTTTTTTATAAGATGCTAAGTAATGTAAAAGGAATGTTTTTTTTTATAAATGATAATATTTTGGATATGTTTCATCCTACAGTTCATTAAAAGTATTGACAGCATTAAAAGTTAACAGATTTTGTTTGTAAAAAGGGAATAAAATTTGGAAAAGGTTTGTGAGCTTCTAAAATTTTGCTCGTTATAACTGAGTTTCACTTGTTACAGCAGAGTTTTCTGCAATGCGTTTTTTCATTAGGAAAACCACTTATTTATTTTTGCTGTTTAAAAGCGGACTGTTGCTGCATCACAGCTCTTTATAACTCGACTGTAGTTGCAATTATACAATAATTTCACTATCAGCATACTAAAACTATATATTTACAATGAAACAATTACTATACTTAAAATGATATAACTTCAACATTTTAAACTAATTAACAAATAACAACTACATGAAAAAAAATAAACTTAGTAATTATAATGGTACCAAAATGTCACCATTTTTATCCTAAATATCAATTTACAAAAAAAAAAAAAATAAAATAAAAATAAATAAATAAATAAATAAATAAAAATAAAGTGAAATACCACCACCATAACATCTCTATAGCTATTGGGGTTCATGAGTTTTAAGGTAGCTTTAATTGCAAGACCTTTTTTCTGAATGATAGTTTTCTTCCGATTTATTTGATTTCAACCTACTCTTCAGAAAAATTTCTTCTCAGCTTAATTATTATATTCGAAGATCCATTTTAATATCAACGAATAAAAACTTTATTTATCCATCTGGAAATATTCACCAATTATTAAGGAAAATAAATTTTGATATAATTGTTGTGCGCAACCTTAAAGCCATACAAAAATAAAATAAAAATAAAAATTATTAGTTTCAGTTTTGAGTTTTTATTAACGCAAATACATTAGATATAAATCTTGACTTACAGGTTTTACATTATATGAAAAATAATTTAATGAAGAAGTATATAAAATTAAATTATTGAAAATATCGCATTCAGAAATATATTCTAATTACAACAAATAAAATTTACAACACACTTTTTACGAAAAAAAGGGTCTAAGTTTATATGTAATGTATTTATATTAATGAAACCACAAAACAAACTAAAATTTAGTTTTTGTGTCAATATTGTTGCGCGTAACTATCGCATTAAATTTTTCTTTCAATAACTCACGCACTTTCCACAAATTTTGAATTTGAATGAACACATTGGTCTAAATTTGTTTGATGGTCGAATAAAATGTTATATTAGAACCTCACTCAGTATCACCATCAGCCTAGATATTGTCAAATAATAATTTCACAAGAAATTGCAATTTTTTAAAAATATTGCTTTGCGTGTCTTGGTAATTGGTGTAAAAATCCGCAGTGAAGGGGCGAAGCTCCATTTGGTTTAACCAGCCAACGGAAAGTTTACAGAAATGCAATCGAGGTAAACTACACGAAATTTAGAATCTAAAGAGTTCCAGTTCTTCATTGGATTTTTGGATTTGTAGACATTTGCAGTATTATCATCTCAACAATCACATGAATTTTGAAACATTACATCAAAAATGAAAAACTGAAACTTTCGTAATTCTCTCTCCACGGAATTCAACTTTCTTCTAATGTTATTAACACACAACTGGTACGAGTGAAGCCTAACTGTAGACTAATGTTTAACATTGAAAAAACTTTGCGTTCGTATTAAATCAGCTGCTGCGTGTTTTTGGCCCGTGCGTGTCTTTGCCCCCACCTACTAGATGGTGAATAGTTTTCGTGCCATTATTAACATTTTTATTCATTGATAGTAAAATAGATCATGGAATATAACAATCGCACTGTAAAGAACATGTTTAGAAGAAAAAGCTTAAACAGAACAAATCTGAAAAAAAAAAAAAAACTCTGATACTTGAAATACAGGTAAAAAATCTTCAATTAATGCTCGTATCCACTAACTACCTCAACCTAGAAAACCTCGGTCTAACACTCAAAGGAAATTCACGATAAACCTGATTTACATGATCAAGACAAAGTCTAATCAGCTTAAGGCCCTACTTCAGTCACGCGAAAAGACCCATTCGCTAATGCTATTCCTATGGAAGAAATTTATAAAGATATCTCGGTCGCATTTCAATATTTTTAGATGATTTTTTTACAGTGGCCAGCTGAGGTCGATCTGTAAAAAGGTCGTTTTTTACTTTTTCGATTTTCCTTGGGGATTTTTTTCAAGAGGATACTTTCATTTTAGGAACCGGTTCTGAAAATGAAAGTGCCCTGGTTAAAAATACTTGTAAACGAAATTGAAAAAGTAGAAAACGTCCTGCATACAGATCGACCTCAGCTAGCCACTGCAAAAAAATCATCTAAAAATAGTGAAACGCAACCGAGATATCTTTATAAATTTCTTCCATAGGAACAGCATTAGCGAACGGGTCTCTTCGCGTGACTGAAGTAGGGCCTTAATGATGAATACTATTTGAGCATTCAACCAAGGTTTTGTAGGTTGAGGTAAATGGTGAGTACGAGCATGAGGGTATTGTAAAACTGATGAACCCGCTTATAATTATTTAATAAAAAATAGCTTACGCTGTTTTCGCTGACAAAAACTGCATTGACATCAATACCACCAAGCGCATAACTTCCTTCATGGAGTTCTGCTAGATTTTTGCAGATAGCCGTAGCAATTTTCAACAGATGTCTCGGCCTCAATCCTGGGACACTACGAAGATACTGCAGTAATGACACATACCCATGTGGAGGCTTAAAAGGTCTTGAATTTAACTGCTCTCGCATCATCATTCGCTTTGACTTTTCTGCATCTAAAGTTATTAAATTCATGTTGTTGAAATATAATATAAAGTACATGGATTTATTGCAATACAATTTTTAATGTAAAGGTTCATTTACAACGTGGTTCATAATCGGGACTGGGAAAAACTAGGCACATTATAAAAGCTTTTTTATATTGTTTGTCGGTAGAAAAAAAACTTCCTATACCAATAATTCGCGCTTAGAATACAATAAGGTGCCTCGATATGAGATTAGCGACTTATGAGATATAACCTTTTGAAAGCCTGAGAGGGGCTTCTCAGATGAGGAGACCAAGTCTGTAGAGCATAGAAGTCCCCCCGGTAACTTTCTTTAAGATTTTAAAAAAAAGGTTCTGGATGCCAATCTTCAAGAATCTTATTTTTATCTTCGGGCTAATGGTTTCTCACGCCGTCTTTAACATTTCTCACTCGTCTAGTTAAACTCGTTCAAGAAAGTATCGCCTAATTCCAGATGTAGGTTTGTCATAGCTAGGACAAACGTGTCTCTCTAAAGTCTCATATAAAGGTACTTTTGGGTACGATGAAAAAAGAACTATACCACAAAGATCCTTACTGCATAACAAAACTTTGGCGCTCTGAAATATCTGTCTTTTCGGAAACTGTTTTTAAAGAAATTTAAAGTGTTTATACGAGTACAAATCATTTACACTAATTTATTCCGAATTTTTGTTTAGTTGATATATTAAAAAACAGTGGCTTAAGAGCAGATGGTGGCAGCGCTTCAGTCAAAGAGGGTCATAGACACCTAAACTCATCGTAGACTTCATATGGAACAATATAACAAAATCAATAGTTTTTTTTTTTATTCCAAAAGCTAGTTAAATACATAGATGCTTTTAAAAATATGCATTTTTAGTGAAATGACTTCGATTCAAAGGAAAATGTTTCAAAATATTGTTTAACTATTAAAGTTTTCAACTACATATATCGTTTCTTAAAGTTACACAGAATAGTGATATACCAATATGTTTTTTTAAGCTACGTTTTTTACTATAAAACTATATCATGATTAATTTGACACATGGCAATTTAGACTATGATAATAAACATATTGGCAATTTAGACTATGTTGTAAATAAATTGCTGGCAGTACACTCTGAGAAATCCTTTCTTCAATTCACGGAAATTATCCTGGCAGCACAGCTGTCAGTATTTTTTCATTAACTGACGAATATCATTTTATTTCTCCGTTGAAAGATGTAATTCTGTGAATTGAAGAAAGTGGGGAAACAGTAAAAGTTGCTGACGTAGAATCGAACCATCTATCTTAGTGTTACCATACGAGTACACTACATTGGGCTACATTTGCACAGTAGTGAAATACTTTGAAGTAAATACGTTTGCTTCAGATGGGTATGAATTTATTAATTTCTTTAATAAGGTTTTAATTTTTGAAGTTAATTTTGGGAAGATTTCGTGTTTAATGAGATTGTGCCTAGGGTTTTAATACTTTAATATTAGCATATGATAAAAATATGAATTATAAATATTTTTAAGTAGATTGCTAGCTATAAAATATGAATTATTATATTTTTATTCGATACGATTTTTTTTTTTTTTTTTTTTTTTTAGTAGAATCGATTTCTTTGCATTTAATATTTAAATTAAAATATCTTTTAAATGTGTTCAATAAAAATATCTTTTAAATGTGTTCAATAAAAATATGTTTTAAATGCGAATATTTTTTAAACAACTTAAAAAATTTCATTTTATTTAACTTTATTCAACTTAAAAAATGAGGAATAATTTAGTGTACATTGACGAATGTTTCTGACAGCGTATACAATGGCACATAATAATACTAAATATATTTACTTGGGTGTGAATTAGTTAGTTTACTGACGTATGATCCTTTCCCATCTTTCTTGTTTAATCCAAACCTAGATAACATTCGTGTATGGAAATGAAGTGATGAAATAGTGTACACCAAAGGGTTTGTAGCTGAGTTGAGCGGTAATACGAAAATGGCCGTCCATGCGTAAGCCTCGCCTGTGAAAATTAAATTATGAGACATATTAATTAATAAACAATTAAATAAATGCTGATAAATATATAATAGTGCTTATCTGAATGCAATAAATCACATATTTATGTATAATTCATTCAAAATAAAGTGAGGTTCGAGTTCAACATATGTAAATGTATGCCAAGAAGTTTGAGTTTTGCTCTTTTTTCACTGATTTGGTGAGTTTATAAAAAATAATAAGTATTTAGTTATTTTTCTAAAAAAATTTAGAAAATAATAATAACAAATATTTGTTGGAATGATTGCACTTTTTTTTTTTTTTTTTGCTTTCTTTATCAATTTTAAACGATACTGACAGTGATAAAAGTAGCATAGATAAAACTATTTTTATATAGCGAAGAAACGATTATCTGCATGAATAGCACGGACTGCAACCATTGCAAAAGCTATTGCAGCCATTTGCACGCGCTATTCTTTATTTTAAGATTTTCACATTTTGAATAGACTATACATTCAATTTAAAAACGAATCTCGTAGCATTTCATTTCACAAACTCATTTTATAAAATTTATCTTATTTGCAATTATTATTATTAATATTATTACATATTTTTTGGAGTTCACAAGATGTAGAACAATAGAATTAATTTTGCAGTATTTCATAAAATGGTATATATAACGTATTTGGTATGCTTTGCAAACATATGCTTGTTTCTTTCTTGCACAACCGCTAAGAAAGACGCTATACAATCTGAAATTCCTGTTTGAGGAAACAAGGCGTAAAATCAACGAAAGATGTTAAAAGTTAATCTGCAGTTTTTTTGAAAGTTCTTCAGAATATTATCTTTGCAATTTTACATCCTCTTTTTACATAATGGAAGCAGAAAATAATGGATCTTGCAGATTTTAAGGCGTTTATCACAAGACAGTAAGAAGATCTTAGAAACAATTCCCAACTTGTTCTGGTGAGTTTTAGAATCACATGATTCAACCGATTCAAATGAAATCGGTAGAAAAGCAAGTCATAATTTTTCTAGAGTCAATAATACTGTTATTATTAAAACGTTTTACTGAATACGCCAGTGGACTTCTATAGATAGTGATATGTAACTCAAGTAAAACATATTTGTTAAAAGTAATCTTAATATTTTTTGTCATTAAATAAAAATTAAGCTCACTTACCCGTGACGTTCACACCAGACAAAGCAAGCAAACCCATGACAATAATTGGAAACCAGCACATGGAATTTGTCATGACGATTAGGGCCATTTGTCTACCAAGCTTATTCTCTCTTGACTGTCTAGTCATCAGCCTATTCATATTTTGATATGACTTCTTTATGGTTATATACATGTACAAATAAGAGAAAACGATAATGATGAAAGCGAGAGAATTTATACAAAAGAAGATGGCAACAGAATATTCCCAGCCTGCTGGCCTATGATTTGTTATATGCAGTGCTAGACACACCCCTGAACGAGCATAAAATCGCCCATGAAAATAAGGTTCGACCATCAGAGGTATCGCTGCCATTATCGCAGCTGTGCACCAGGATGAAATGATCAGTTTGTAAGTGAACTGTATGCTGAATCTCTTTTGAGATAAAGGAAAACATAGACATATCAGCCTGTCCACAGTAATGAAGACTAATGTCAGTACTGAAACTTCACTGGAAACTGTAGACAGAAATCCGCATATTTTGCACAAAGTGCTTCGTTTCCACTTGTCTGAGTTCTCAATATAAATGCTTCTGTAATAAACGTCTACACTTGCGATGATGATGAGGTAGACTCCCATAAGGAAATCTGCGCATCCCAGGCTCAATATCAGAGTGGAACTGATCCTGCTGACATCTTTGGTTTTGAAACGCCATATGATGACGAACAAGTTTCCGACGAGCGCGATAATTCCCAAGACCCAGAGGAAAGATCGCTGCAACGGGCTACTCATCAGATCTTCACAAGACGATATTTCATCTCGAGGCGGTTGACAATTTTCTAGAGGTACTTGAGGAAACGCCATGCAGCAAAATGTGTAGGAATCACTGTACCTAAAAATTTAAATAAAAACATTAAAATGTCTTTATAAAACGTTTCAAGCATATAGTGAAATTTATCTATAAGCGACTTCGAAACTACTAGAAAAAAATATTCCTTATAAAGACAGAGATTTAATTCGCAGATTCACGGTGTGAAATAAAACATTAGTCGTATGTGTAAATTCAAGAGTTATTAAATAAGTTGTAATAATCTTAATTAATGAAAAAATCAATAAAAAACTCTTCTGTTTCAAATGCACAGCGAAACATGCATATAAGATACTAAATGAGAGTTAGAAAAAAATACCGTTATAAATGCGAAATATTAGAGAAGCAGCTCATCTATATTCTATCTTAGCCAACGCTAAGTTACTACATCAACACGACCGTTGGCTCTGACTCATGAAATTGATTACAGATGGAGATTTGAGAATGTGGAGTGGGGGCGCATTCTTTTTCGCTCTGTCTCCGAGAAACTAAGCCGTAAGAGAAAACGGCATCTGAACCAATGCGTAAATGTTATTTTATACCTTGTAAATATTTTGTAATTATTTTTTTATTTAATTCAATAACATTAGTTTAATTCCTAGACTAGTTATAAATACAAGAACGCCGTATTTATCTTAACATTAAGAAGTTCATTTGATATACAGTGTGTCCACGTATAACCTGACCGACCTTTATTTTCGCAACCGTTGGTCCTAGATGCATACTTCCAATTACAAAAATGGTCAAAATAAGGCTCAGGGTTGAGATAAAAAAAAATTTGAAGCGAAAAAACAATTTAGTGAAGAATTACAGAATCTAAATTTTTATACGGTCCCCCAGTCCTATAAGTTATATTTAGTAAAATTTCCCTGTTACACTGGCAAGTAAGTCAAGAAAAGTCCCGTTATTCAACGATTAAAATTCACCGAGTAATAGCTGTTTAAAGTTGGAGTTTATTTTTTGCTGAATATTAGGGGTCATTCACAAATTTAGTAGAAATATAATTTCGTCAGATATATTAAAGAAATGGTTGAGAGTAAAATTGGCATTGCAATATAAATTTGAAATCTTTAATCATTCTGAAATATTACTGCAAAATGTACAATTTGTACTGAACATTATAAGAGGATAAAAATAGCAGATTTTTTGTTAAATAAAAGGATGAAAAGCAATAGCTTCAATTCTTTACAAAATGATATATATTTTTAAATGCTGTTAGATTACACTGTCTTTCAAATTTTGGGTTGTAGCACGTTTTTTAGCTTTTGAAAATTGATTCTTATGTACTTTTTAGCACTGAATCCGAAAATGACCTTCATTTTAAACCATCACGTCAAGAATTTTCTCAAATCGCAAATTCCAAAGTTAAAAAGCTAAAAGTTAAAATTGATTCCCCTCCCCTCCCAACCTCATCGGACACCCAAGCTGTTTAGCTGTAAGAAATCCATTATAAGCCAAAAAGTCCAATAAATTATTGAATTAAATAAAATTAAACTGAATAAAAAAGTCTTACATCTATTTTATAGTATCAGATTTTTCGCTATTTTTTAACCTTGAAATTTACGATTTGCGAAAAATCTTGACATGATGGTTAAAAGTGAAGGCAATTTTTTTATTCAGCGTTAAAAAAAAATATATATATAATGTAATTATGAAAGTTAAAAAACACAACCATCACAGGTTTATGTTATCTAATCTAAAACACTTTCTTAAACTTCTTGACGGTAATCTATCCGTATTTTTTTGTGTTAACCTCTAATATAAGTATGTATAAGATGGTAAGAGTCGAAAATCATAATAATATTGCATTCTCTTAGTATTTAAGTCAGTATGTAAAATTTAACTTCGATCGGACATTTGCAAGTAAGTTAAAGTTCTAGTACAAATTTTAAACTGGAAAGACGATCATTGCAACTTAGATAAAACCTTAACTTTTAGTTAAAATAAATCATAGCCTCAAATCCTTGCAAAATAAAACATATGTTAAAATATCATTATTTTAACCCGGGAGAACTCGCTAGTGAGAATGCCCAATTGCTTTTCTTTTACTTTACATTCATATAATATCAACTTTTTTTGGTTGGGTTAGTACTTTTATTCACAAAAGAGGTAAAATAATTGAAATAACATTTTGAAATTTTAATTAAAATGAAAAATGGTTTAAATAAGAGTCTTAAAAAAGTACGACTGTGAGAGAAAATCTCATGCAGCGAGTTCTCCCGGGTTAACTAATCTGAAACTTAACTAATAAAAGTTAATCGTAATATTTGTACGAATTCTTTCAAAGCGCAGATACCTTGAAATAAGTTTAAGTACTTTATACACGACCCCTGGAAGCATGGTCGAAATCATCTGTTTTGATATGCAAAAAATTGGTATAAGTCATGCATTTCAAAGTTTCATAACTCGGTCAATTTTAATGTTAGACGAATGGGACTTTTTTTGTCTTACTTGTTAGTGTCACAGCAAATTTTTGGTAAATATCAGTTATAGGACCGGGGGACTGTATAAAAATTTAAATTTCGTAATTTTTTAATAAATGCTTTTCTTGACCCAGATCGCTTTAAAAATAATTCTTTACTTTTTTTCAAAACATTTTTGTAATTGGAAGTATGCATCTAGGACCAACAGTTGCGAAAATAAAGGTCGGTCAGGTTATACGTGGACAAACTGTATATACAGCATAAAATAAAGTATTAATCGTTATATATAGGTGAACGAGTCAATAAATAATTTATTTTTAGTGCATAATCAACACAAATGCTTCATATTAAAAAATATAAGTATCTATACTTAATATAAGGTAGAATTTAATTATATTCCATGAAGAGAATTGAAATCTCTCCGTTTCTAAATGAATTGGAGTAAAAACATTTGCAAGGGTAGAGAAAATTACCATTATAGACACATTAATCGCTATAGGAATTATTGTACTAAGGTCTTCATTTAGTTTGAAATAAAAACTCCTTATACCACTATGACGATAAAGAAAAAATCGGCATAATAATAATAATAATAATGACGATAATAAAATAAAATAAATAAAACGCTATGAGAAAAAAAGAAAGAATAAATGTTATTCTATGATGCTACTTAAAATTTTACTTAAACAAATAATGATTGAACATTATATCTAGTGAAAGAATTTTTTACATCGTATAGTTAAAAACAGAAAGTGAATAGTAAATTTTTATTTTTATGTTTTTCATAACAATATTTAAAAGTCACTTCAGAAATTAAAAATATATAAATATTGATTTTTCATTTATATTGAAATTTTTAAAAAGAAATGTTCTCTTATAATAAACAAAAGCAAAAGCTGTAATACTTACAAATATTCCAATGATTTTAGACCTGTAAATATATAGGAGTTGAAGTCTACAATGTCATTTCCCTTCAAATCCCTGTAAGAGAAAGACAGCATATGTAAAACATAACATAAACACTTAGCACTCTAATGTTCGTATTCACCATCTACCTCAACCTAAAAAACCTCGGTTGAACGCTCAAATGGTATTCATCATTAATTTGATTGGACTTCTCCTTGATCAGGTTCAATCAGATTTATTGTGAATTTCATTTGAGCGTTCGTATGACGTTTCATTTGAGCATAATCTCTCCATCTCTTTAACATCATAAGTTTATCCGCTGAAGCTGTTAGCAGCTGCTCAACATAGCGTAACGCCAACTCTAACGCAACTTCCATATGAGGAATTTTAGCAGTGTCAACTTCAACTGGATCATTATCAGGATCGTCTTCGTACTGAACAATATCAATCACAGTCCTAATTATATCCTCGTCAAATAATGTTTCATGCTTCAGATCTTTATCAGACTCAAACAACTCTTATGTGTCTTCTACGGTGATCTGTTCGCAGCCCTCAAGCTTTTTAAATGTTTATACAAAACAGTTTGAAGATAGATCAAACATTATAATGTTCCGGGGCGGGGGAGGGGAAGAGATTGCACTTTTGACCATTAGAAACACAAAATCTCAAAGAGACATCTCATTGTTCCTGGGAGGAGTGTTCCCCACTTCCGGGCTGCACCACGAATTCAACACTGGTGAAGGTCAACGCGTGTCCATTTAGAACCGACGTTTTCCTTTCTGAATTTTGCCTCCGTGTTCTCGGTATTGCACTCCAACTCCAAAGCGTAAGCTGAGTTCCCGCGGCTGTCATTCCTGAATTTTGCCTGATGTTGGAAAAAAAATCGGTCGGTTAAAGCGGAGTTCCGGTTAAGAGAGAGGCTAGTGCATTTCATAATCTATGCATAATACATGATTTTTCATTCTTGTTTTCTATTCCTTCACTGATAGATGTTTCTATTGCATAACATGCATATCGTTATTTAAGGCAATTCTCCAAAAACATGTCCCCGGATCACAAACGTAAATTTTTCTGAAGCATTTACGATCTCATTTTTAAAAGTAAAAGCAGGTCACCGGCTCGAATGGTTATTCAAGTTGTTTGTAATGTAAAAGTTTTTTAGTTTTTCGATAACTGAATTACATCTTGAGTTATAAGGGATTGTTTTCGCATAATGGCCGATTTTTCCCCGTGCTGTCGCGTCGGGAAATTCTGTTCAAAAAGCCAATTTTTGCTGCATTTCTGAAAGATCTTCTGCCATTACCGAAAAATGGAAAAACCTGCTCGATTACATAATTTTCGAATACGAAAATCTGCGAGTTCGGTGCGTTTACGAACAAAATTTGATATAAAAATACGTCATAAAGTAGTCAGTTAACAGTCTTAAACAAGTTGGAAATTGCGCGTCAAACGTGGCAAATGAGGTGCGTTCGTACGATAGCTAGTTTTATAAATATTTTTCGTACCACATATTGTACTGAATGTATATTTTAATGCACTTCAATAAGTGTATATCAATTTCATTCTGTTCGAAAGATTATAACGTCATTAAAATGAACTTGAGATAATTTTTTCCCATTGGCCGTAATGTAACGGAAAATTTTTGATTGTCCCCGTCATAACTATACATCCGATTTTCATAAAATTTGAAATGGGCCGACAAATTATTGCAACAATTATATATTTAAAATTTCAGACCATTCGGTTGGATATTTTTTGCCCTGTTATATGCGGACGGACGGACAGACTGCCGGACGGACGGACAGACTGCCGGACGGACGGACAGACTGCCGGACGGACGGACAGACTGCCGGACGGACTGAACGACGACTATAGGTGCTACGTATTTATATAATTACAAACGCACCTAAAAAGAATTTATATAGTAATAATGTTTATACATTAAAAGAACTATACATATAAATATAAGTATTCTAAACATTTGAATTATGATACGCATCTGTTACTATATGAGAATGAAACAGCATTTTTTAATCGAAAATTGATAAATTTTGTTGAATGCTGAATACTTACAATACTGTAACGGAGTGAAGACCAACAAATGCCCCTCCTTCAACTTTCGCTATGTTGTTGTTCTGCAAATTTCTGAAAATAAATATCATTATAATACTGAGAATAAAACACTGGCTGATAAAAGCTATACTGATAAAACAAAAAGTACAGTTCGAAAGAGTTTATTATGAGAGTTCGTTTCTGAAGGGTTTTTTCTGCGCAATTTTCTTTGCAATATAACAGCAGTTCCAATAACTATTGGAATATAATTGTTACATTGTAGTTATTTCTGACTTATTACAAATTGTTTAACTTGATGTCCGAATTTCCATTACCTCAGAACCTTACATTGTAAAAAAAAATACAAATGTTACTTATCCAACAAAATATTATATAACCACAAACGAAAATATAACTTCTTTAGAGTTATCCACGATTCCGAAAGGTATTTCTTTATCTTTTGAAACTGCAGAAACAATCGATTTTTGAGATTATAAGAAGCTGTTACATTAAAAAGATTTATTTTGCTGCCAAAAATTTTCGGAGACTTTTCCGAGTAGTTTTAGTAGTGTATTAATCACGTTTTCTTATTTCGGAATGCATGTTTTTGGGATGCTGTCAATTTTCAATTAAACTTTTTATGTTCAACAAAAACGTTTAACAGACAAACATGCTAAATAAACAGCATTAACATTAGCATTAATATTAACCCTCGGAGAACTAAGACCAAAATAGCTTAAATGCCTAAAATTTAAACAGAAGTGATCCTGTAGGCCATTTAGTCCCCCAATTGGTAATTATAATGTTCATACGACGCGACGATTCATTTCAATGAAAAGCGGAATTTACACACGAGTGATCACAAGAACAGCGAAATAATGATATGAGGAAGGCGCCTACACTCGCTTCCATAGTAACGCTCTACCAACAGCGCCATCTAGTTAACTACATTTGGCAGTATGCCAAAAATGATCTTTCTTTCTCTTGAAACGTGATAAATGATAGAAAGCTTTCATATATTCCCTGATTACCTAAGAGAATGTCAGTGTGATCCCATTCGCAATTTCTATAAATAAACAAAAAACTTTAACTATACGAAACTTATTAAGTCGACAAAACCATGAAAGGGACCTTTATAGGATAATTCCTAGAAAATAATTTTAGCGTACATTTTCTTTAAAAAAATGTCCAGGTGGGTTTAAATTTCCCTATCTTAGTACGGCGATGGTTAATATAATATTGTTACTCTTGCAAGTAATGCACCTACGCAACTGAAAATGTTTACTTCAGAATTGATCGCATTCAAAAAACGATATTTCTGTTTAATAAATCTGATTAATACACTGCAGAAATTACTTAAAAAATGTTTCGAAATTTAAATGCAGCAAAAGAAATTTTGTTTTATAGATGCGTCTTTAAATCTAGAAAATCTGTAGCTTGTGGGGTTTATAAAGATAAACGGACGTTTTTTAGAATCGTGGGTAACTCGGGAGAGGTTACATTATATGTTCGTTAGTGACTATGTTACATATTCGTGGATTAAGTAGCATATCTGTTTAATTACAGTGTACCTGCTATGCAAAGTCGCTTAAAACATTAATAATAATATCTAAATATTTCTGGCGCAACACAATACACAATATGAAGAATAACATTGTTTGCTATTAATGCAACTTTCTACTAAAATATATCACATTACTGCTGAATTAGACTCATTCGTGCGTCAGGTCAACTTAATTCTTTTTTTTTTCTCTGTGTGTCGAGTTGACCCTATATTTAAGGGTTAGGCTTGGATTTCAGTCCGTGAGGTTCGAACCCGATTATACTAGATTTTTCAAAAGAGATACTAAAAATAATGCTTCAGAAAAAGACTATATACTTTAATACTTTATACTCTAAGTATAATCGTCAATTTTACTTCCTAAAATGTAATCTTTAGAGATATGATTGTACCCCATTTTTTTCTTAACAGCATTAAAATAAGGAATAATTTTCTTTCATTTTAAGCCTCGGGTTGGGTTCGAAAGAGGTACGAGGGTGTATCTATAAGTTTTTGCCCTCACATAGAAATAATTAAGTAAAATTTATGCAATTGCTTCATTGTATTAGTCATTTTTTATATAGTCACCGTGCACAGTAACACATTCCTGCAAACGGTATTTCAAAGAGAGGGGGGAGGATGTATTCCAGAAGACGCGATAGTAGACCCAAAAACGGCCATTTTTCTAACTTTTGTCGACCCCTACATGTGACATATTGATGGAAAGCCCTGTCACTACTTATTCATGTTATGCCCTCCCGATCCCCTCCTCCCAAATTTGACCCTTGGGCGGCATGAATGGTGTCCGCAAGATTTAGAAAAGTGCCCCCGGAGGGCAAATTTGGGGGGAGGACCTCGGGAGGTGCATAGCATGAATAAGTGGTCACAGGGCTTCCCATCAATATGTCTCATGTAAATGTCGGTAAAAGTTAGAAAAATGCCCCCTGTGAATCTACTATCGCGCCTCCTGGAATACATCCTTCCCCCTCTCTATGAAATACCTGTTGCACGAATGTGTTACTCTGCACACTGACTATATAGAAAATGACTAATACAATGTAGCAATTTCATAAATTTCACTCATTTATTTCTACGTGAGGGCAAAAACTTATTGATATATCCTCGTATGTCAGATACGGGCAGGGTAAGTCTCTATTATTGATGGAATTATTGATAATTATAAACAAGCAATCAAATTTTAATTATCATATACGAGTATTTATATTAAGAGAACTAAGATTATATTTTAACAATTAAAATAAAAGTTTAGTGTACAAAAAACTGTTTTGTTATCAAAAGAAATTATAAACATCAGTATAGATAGAACATAGCAGAAAATCGTGATACTATAAAATAAGTACTTCAAAACAAAATACTTACAGGGTTATTAGACTTGACATGCCTTTAAAAGTATTTCGCCTTAGAGTTTTCAAATTTATTCCAGATAAATTCCTGGAAAAAATATTTGAGAATATTAAAAGTGACTGTGGAGTATATATACATCAATTGAAAATGCAGCAAAGCAGATTTAAAGATTATTAATTTCTTAATCTGATCTTTACATAAATAAGTATAAAAAAAAGTTTTTTAAAAACATCCTTCTAAAAACATACAATCTCTATATTAAAAGTAACACCAAATTTCATGATTGCAATTCAATATGATCCAAAAAATTTTGTTTACAATATGTTAATTTAGCATGGGCCCCTATTATCGAAGATTAACCGCTTTCATTTACTCTTTGTAGATAGGGCGAATTAGTGAATTTATTAAAAAACTATCATTTTTGTTTGGCTACTAGACGATACGATGATTTAGATATGGCAACAGGAAAGAAGGCAAAGCATTCCCAAGTAGCACAAAATGTCAACGCAAGTTATTTGTTGGCTATTGACATTCTATGTTTGTCCACAGTAAGATAGGATGACCTTTCCGTAGCATTAGCCAACGAAACACTTTCCTACAAAACCGAACAGTGGGGCAAGCGATCGCTGTTCAGAATCCTCATTAGACACTCAACAAATTAGAGAGATCTCTGCATATACCATTTCCTGACTATTTGTCAACACTACTATTTCGAATCCTACCATTTTCCAAGAATTGTCATACACTGCTAACGATGGGGGAACAAATTTTGCTGTTTGTGTATCTTAAACTAACTCTTCAGAATTTCTAAACAGTTTTTTTAAAATAAAGTCATGACAAAGACCCAACAGTGATCTAAACGATCGCTGCTCGAATCCTGCTCAGATACCCTCGAAATTAGGGGGATCTCTACACGTAGCATTTCCCGACTATTTGTCAACACTACCATTCCCAATCCTATCCTTTACCAAAGATTTTCACAAACTGCCAATGTTGGACCAACAAATTGTGCTATTTGGGTATCTTAAACTATCTCTTCAGAATTTCTAAACTGTTTTTTAACGTATAAACATAACAAAGACCCAACAATGGCCCAACCGCTCGCTACTCAGAATCCTTCTCCGATGTCCTGGAAATTAGAGGGATGTCTACACCTACCATTTCCCGACTATTTGTCAACACTACCATTTCCAATTCTACCCTTTTATAAGGATTTTCACAAACTACCAACGGTTGGCCAACAAATTGTGCTCTTTTGATATCTTAAACTATCTCTTCAGGATTTCTAAACTGATTTTTTTAACGTATAAACATAACGAAGACCCAACAGTGGTCGAACCATCGCTGCTCGAATACTGCTCTGATACCCTCGAAATTAGAGGGATCTCTACACCTACCGTTTCCCGACTATTTGTCAACACTACCATTCCCAAGGATTTTCACAAGCTGTCAACGATGGGCCAACAAATTGTGCTATTTGGGTATCTTAAACTATCTCTTCAGAATTCCTAAACTGTTATTTTTTAATGTATAAACGTAACAAACACCCAACAGTTGTCCAAACTATTGCTGCTCATAACTTTGCTCAGATATCCTCGAAATTAGAGGGATTTCTACACTTACCATTTCCCGACTATTTATCAACAATACCATGCCCAATCAAATCCTTTCTCAATGATTTTCACAAACTGCCAACGATGGGCCAACAAATTGTGCTATTTGGGTATCTTAAACTATCTCTCCAGAATTTCTAAACTGTTTTATTAAGGTATAAACATAACAAAAACCCAACAGTGGTCCAACTGATCGCTGCTCGAATCCTGCTCAGATACCCTCCAAATTACAGGGATCTCTACACCTACCATATTCCGACTATTTGTCAACAATACCATGCCCAATCCTACCCTTCCCAAGGATTTTTAAAAACTGCCAACGATGGGACAAAGAATTGTGCTATTTGAGTATCTTAAACCATCTCTTCAGAATTTTTAAACTTTCTTTTTAACGTATAAACATAACACAGACCCGATAGTGGTCCAATCGATCGCTGCTCAGAAACTTGCTCAAATACCCTCGAAATTAGAGGGATCTCTGTATCTACCGTTTCCTGTCCATTTGCTAACAATACCATTTCCAATTTTACCGTTTCCCAAGGATTTTCACAAACTGCCAATGATGGTCTAACAAATTGCGCTATTTAGGTGTTTTAAACTATCTCTTCAGATATTCTAGACATTTTTAACGTATAACATAACAAATATCTAACAGGGCTCCAACCAATCACTGCTCAGATACGCTACAAATTAGAGGATCTCTGCATCTGCCATTTGTCAACAATACTATTTCCAATTAGACCATTTCCCAAAGATTTTCAAAGACTGCCAACGATGGGACAACAAATTGTACTATTTGGCTATTTTAAACTATATCCCTTCAGAATTTCTCAATTACTTTTTAAAAAAGTATAATCAGTTTAACTAACCCATTAATATATGTTGATAGAATGATAGAAGCGTAATTTAAAAATCTATATGTTATACTTCTTATTTTTTATTTCTTTTTATTTTCTACTTTTTAGTGTTTAAAATGTTTCAATATTTCAGTTTCGCAGCAATTGGAACATTTTAGAAATTATGGTTTAGCACATAATTAACTCCATTATTGTTGAAGCGCGTAAACAGTTGTAACTATAAAAAAATTATGGCAATTGACCACCGGACCCCAGCTAACAGAAAAATGCCTGAAAATGAATTTATTAATTTATAATTAAGCTATAACAATATTAAATGATCGTACATGCCATCAAAAACACAGATGTCTGCATAATGTTTCTAATTCTAACTTCTCAGATACTGAATCAAAAGTTTATTACAAAATCTCAGCTTTACATACATAAGCATACTACACCATGTGAAGTTAAATAAAGGAGTGTAAATAGATAACGGATGACATTCAAGAAAGAAGGCAATTCGAGATTAATCTCTTTCTATGCAAACTAAAAACTATTTGACTCATAACCATAAGATATAAATTCTACAGGAATGACAGATTAAAATTAAATAAAACTTGTCTTGATGTTCCATAAATAATCATTTTAATATCCATTTCTTTTAATCCTAAAATGGTGGACGACAAACAATATTTTATCATATCTTAAAAAAGCGTCGTAGACATGCTCTTCTGATTGGCTGATGTGTAATACCAATACATACAATGCTCACTCCTGGGAAGGGAATATTCACTCTAAGCAAGAATGAATAATCACTATTTCAGAGGGGTGACTATTCACTTTTTCAAAAGGAGTGTGTTTCAGTACCAAATCAGCATAATTTTCAAGGTTACATTATGAGCTGAAGTTTTTGAAAATTAAGAAGTACCATACTTTGGCGCTTTTCGTTATTTTACTCCATGTATTGCTTCAAAGATAATTCCTGGCTTTCACTTTCGTCAACGGAGTGAAATATTTCAGTCCGTTCTAGGGAATGGAAAATTCCACTCTTTAAGGAGTGTATTTTTATAAAAGTCACTCGAAAAGAGTGAAAGGGCCTTCACTCTTTCTAAGAGTGAAGTTTTCACTCCTCTCAATTTTAGAGTATAAAACTAAAACTACTAAATGAATAAGCTTTTATATGTATTTTCTTTAATACATCTATCAAATAACAAAAGAAAAAGCAACCAAATAACAAAAGAGCAAAATATTATATTTTCGTCTTTAATTTATCAGATCACTTTCAAAGTCACATCGTCGATAAAATACTATAATGAATTAAAAAATAATTTTTAAACTATTTTACGATTTACTTTTGCAACAAAATCAATAACTACTAACCATTATATATTTTAAATAATAAGTTATTTAGCATAAAAAGTAGTCTCAAATGTGTACAGTTGAAAATAATTAAATTAAAAAATATATGAAAAGTTGAAACCAATAAACCGCACATGAATTTTACCAAGCTAACGGAAACTATAAAAATATAACGTATCACTCAACAAAGAAAACAATGAACACAATAAAAGTGTATTTTAAAATAATTCTTATAAAGCAAAAAGATTTTTTTGTTATATATGATATGAGGTTTTAAAATATATAGTTTTATTCGTATATTTGAAAATACTTACAATGTAGGCAAATTAGTCAAACCAATGAAAGCTTCAGGTTCAATTTCTGTGATTGTTGGATTGTTATCCATTAGCCTGTGGAGAAATATATATCCGTGATAACATTTATGAAACAAATGTATTTATAGAACATATTAGAAATCTACAATTCTTTTTAAAAACAAATAAAGCAAGGTGCTACATATTTTCCAGACAAAATATCGGTTAAGGGGGTTAAACTTCCAGAAAGGAAAATCCCGCCAAACGAGCCAAAAATCCTCAAAAAAAAATGCAATTTTTTTTTTTTTTTTTACATTGGCTTAAAAAAAATACTAAGTTTTTAGCGTTAAATACCGCAAACCGCATGCTTTTATCTTAATTAGATCCAGAGATATAACACCTTTTGCCTTGAGAAGCGATGGATCAGCTGTCCGCACGAGAATTTTAACTTCATTTATCTCAGAATGAATTTTTTCACGATTTGTCAACTTTAAAAGAATATATGTAAAGTTCCTTGCAAGATATATGTATGAAATTTTCAATAGAGATTTTATGCTAACTCGCCAACAAATTGTCTTCTGGATTTTTAATTTTGAGTGATAATTGTGAAATATGCTAATTAACGCAAAACTCACTCATAAAAAGACATTTTTTTTTTTACTTTTTTTTTTTTATAAAATGCATATTCAATATTTTAAGAAATCCTGAAGGCAAATTAAAATGACACATTTTCTGTACATAAAAGTGTAAAATTTTGTAAATCGAGTAAGTTGTTCTAGAGTTATATCAAAAATTAAATATGTTAATTTTAAAATTAATTTTTTTTTAATATTTAAAATTTTTCAGATTTTTTTTACATGCAATATTTTTATTATATTAAAACATATTTCAGAAAAAAATTTCATAAAAAAATCTCTATATATAAATAAACAGAATTTTGAGGCCCGGACACACTTAAAGTAAAGATTTTTCTAAGGTTTAAAAAAATTATCTTTTAATGAGTCTCTTAATTATTGTCAAGCAATCATCACAGTCTGAGAAATCTCATGATAATCCATAAGGAAATTTACAGGATTACTTCATTTTTTTTTTTCAAATTCCTTTTTCGTTATCACTTTGTAAAAGAAACAAAGCAAATATATTTTTTAAATCTACGAAAATATAATATAACCACGAAAGAAAAGAAAATATTTTCCGAGTTACGAAAAGCGTTCTTTTATCTTTGGAAACAAAAGAAACTAACAGATTTTCGAGCTTTAAAGAAGCTTTTATAAAAACGAAGTTTCTTTTGCCCATAGAGACCGGGAAGAGAATGCGTCGTTAACGTTCAAAAATGGTGGTAACTAAAGTCTAAGATATTTTTTAGAATATAGAAAGTACCTGAATTATAAGCTAAATTGAATGGACCAAGGAGGAGAAGGCCTTGCGGACAAGCTCTTAACTCCTTGCGTATTATTTGCAGTGATTAAACGTAAATTGAAGTAAAAAAAAGATTAATATTCGAAAAAGATGGAATCTACGGTCTAAGGAAATTTTTGTAGCTTAGAAAATAGTCGGAGGAATGTGACTGTCGGTCTAGAACTGTGTTAAAGAAAATTGCAAGAAACTCAGATCATTTTTGAAGATGCTGAACTAAGGGGCCAAAGAAGGAGATTATTATTCAAAAATGGTGGTAGCTCATACCCGAGAAAATTTTTCAAATTTCATATAGAAGCTGAAGAAACTCGCTCATTAGTGAAAATTAGAAAATTCCATCTTCTGTGATTTCAAATCAAAGCAGGAGTTTTATCTTCAGATAAAAATGATTCCATTTTCCAAGTGAATAAAAAAAAAAAACCTCACCAAAAATCACATAACAAAATCGAGAAAAATGAAAAGATCACTGTACGAATTCCGAGTAAATTTTACTGAAAAGAAGACAAAATTTACCATATTGAGCAAAAAGACTGAAACCGGATTATTTTTATTAACGTAGGAAAATCGCCTCAAAATGTGCAAAACTGCTAAAAATCGCATAAAAATTAAAATTAAAAAAATCCAATATCGGGCTTCGACGTGCCAAACTACATGCATCCTAACAAATTGTGTAGCTCTACGTGCAACAGTCGCTACAGAACACCGCCGACACACATACACACTCATACAAACTTCTTTCTTTGTTATTATAGATAGGATTTCACAATCTCAGATGATCGCTTGCATGTCACTTAATTTTCAGTCTCCAAGCAGAACACATATGCCCCACGGATGGAGGACGCAGGCAACATTGGAAAAATAGCGATTATAGAATTTACAAGCTACTGTTGGAGTGCTTTGAGGATATTTATACGATATTTGGTACAAAAATCTCTCCACAGATTGCAGATATTTACTGACTTGTGAATGAAAACAGATAATTATTTCCAAATGTTATTTTGTGATCAGTGGTTCATTCTTGACTTCCACGTACCATTACAGAACAAAATCAATGGCCAGTAAGTAAATACATATACGTGGTACTAAATAAATATGTAGACCGAATGTTATCGAATTTGTCTTTATTGTCCCATTATTAATAGTCACCATTAAAAGTCCAACCCGACTGAAAAGAAGGGTTATGTGTTTCACGCGTATCTGTGTATGTGGATTTCTTTATACCCTCGAAACATCCCAACGGCTGGATGGATTTTAATAAATGAGGTCCCTATCAATTCGTCTTAACGGCCCGATGGTTATAGGCTAGGTTTTGTTTTTATAAATTCAAAATGGCGGCCGTAAAATTCAAAATGGCGGTAGGGAGGGAAAAAAATTACGCACCCTATTGAGTGGCATATCATTGGATAGGTCTTTCAAAATGAAGACTATGTTTCATTGACTATTTTACTGTCAGAAGCTCGGTTAAAATGTTATACAACCTGGAAGTTGTGTATGTATTGTGGATCTCTAGCTTTACTGCAACTCTAACCATCATAGACATCTATAGACCTCATCAAAACAGTGTTTATAGATAGGAACTAACAATTAAACACACTTAAAAGTCATCAATACAAGTAAATAAAAAAAATAGGTAAGTAATATAAACAAGTAATAAAAATAAAATATTTTAAGTCAATTCCTACTTAGGTCAATAACAGAATTTTTTTTCTCCCATTCTTCTTTCCTGTTGAGTAGGGTTTAAAATGCCTTGATCAAGAAGAGGGCTCTCTCGGTCTAAAAATACCTTGATCAGGAAGAGGGCTCTCTCGATTATTGAAAATTAATTAGTTTAATTTAATTAATTAATTAATATTTGAAAAAAAAAACTGGATTAACATCAAGTGTCATCCACTACAAGTTAAAAAAAATTATTTGAGCTTGATTGGATGAATAATAAGTATTTTATTAACGATTGAAAATTTGAACAAGATATATATAGCGAGAGTGTGAGCTAATAGTAGGAATTGAAAAAAAAAATAGTTTCACATTGATGATAAATAATTAATTAGTTTGCTTTTTACGCAGTCGGGTTTTTTGATTTTTTAAATTTAATTGTTTATTGAAACATGTTTTCTATTTCATCTTAATTTTACTTCTGCAGTTACCACTTTTATACTTTAAGACTCGCGAAATGAGATACAACACACGATCAACATGATGAGATCAATAAAAAATAAATAAAAGTTGTAGTTTAAAAGTTGTGTAGAGAATTTTGAAGAAAATACTCCTTTCTTGAGATTTCCTTAGTTTACTTTCACATTCACAACACAAAACATATCTTGGCAAACACAACTTCACAAACTATCAAAGGTACAGTTCTGGTTTCAAATTATACGACTGAATAAAGTTCTTTTTAGAACTACTAAATTTCATAGTTAATGCGCTTAAATATAGACATCTTCTTGAAAAATGATTTAATATTAAATAAGAAAATTATCCCCAGCCAACATTTGGTCGAAGATATAAAAACAATATAAGAATTCGGAGCATCTTGAACCAAATCTTATCTGAAACCAAAAGTCTACTGAACAATGATGTCATAAATCTGATTTAAAACAAAGAACGTACAGCGCTGTTATCTATTAACAAATGGAACAACTACAATCATAAATTTGATTCCAATTGAAATTAGTTGTACTGAACAAGTTAAGATATTAATAATGAATAAAAGCTAACTTTTGGTAAAAATACACACACACACACACACACACACACACACACACACACACACCAACACACACACATATATATATATCACACTCTTTATTTGTATTTTATTTTGTATTTTTTACTATTTAAAGTAATTCAATGTTGTAGTTTCACAGCCGGTTGTCAAAATTTAGGAGCATGGTTTGGCGCATAATTAACTCCATTTTTGCTGAAAATCTTATACACTTGTAACCAGAAAAAATATTTGGCGACAGGTCACCTGGACACGAAAAACGGAAAATTCCTTAAAATTAATTTATTAATTTTGAATTAATTAAAAAAATAATTATAAATGTTGCATGGTCCTCAGAGACAGTCATGTATACCTAATGTTTATAATTCTAACATATCAGGAAGTGAGTCAGAAATCGATTGATAAATTCCATTTGTAAATACATGATAAATACATCTTTAAACACAAGTTGAATAAAAGAGTGTAAAAATTCCTTAACACTTACATCGATAACTGGCATAAATACTTACAGAAGTCGAACATTTGTTAGTCCCTCGAAAGCTGATGGCGAGATAAATGTTAGCCTATTATTGCTCAAGTCTCTAGAAGAGAAGATATATATATATAAGTATATTATATATCATAAATACATATTACACTTGGTAAGTATTAAAATTATCATTACAGAAATTTACTAAATACAATTACAAAACAAAAGAGCATGTATAAGCGGTGTATGGTAGGGAAGCAGGTATATCTTATAAAACTTACGCAGCAAAAAAACTTTTAAATGTATAATAATAATAATAACAATAATAATAATACTTATATTTTCTTATACCAATATTTCAGGCATTATTATTATAGTAACCATTAGTATAGACATCTTTTTCATATCTGTTTAACATTAATATATAAAAACTCATGACACTTATTTTTCATTTAAAAATTTTTTTATCTTGCTTTTTGTACATATTAAAATCAAAATTCATAATTTACATTCTCTTTACTTTTCATAAAAAACTAAGACACACCTCCTTATTTAAAAGAACACATATTCCGGTAGATCTTTAAAAATTATGCTATTTACCAATATATAATGCATCGTCTAATACCCTTTGGCACTTTTCTGAAAAAATGTTTTCATCCCTTATTCTGGGACGTCTTCAGTTTCAAATGATGTTGTTTCGCAGTTACTACTAGTTTTTTTTTTTTTTTTAAGTTATAAAACGAGTACATCGGACCAATAGTTTTATCAAAATTAATATTTTTTTTAACTTAATGTAAATTTTTACTTTGCATATAGGTAAAATAATATCTTGCCAAATGCACACACCTTTGCAGCAAATTCTTCTTCAACTTTCTAAACAGAACTCCAATCCTCAACTTTGAGGAGAAAGCTAATTCGATGGCAAGTACTTGCTGCAGCTAGAAATCTTAAGATGGTTTGATCCATTGCGAATCCGAAGCATCGTGCTATAACTTCCCTATATAAATATAACCACTATACAACCGCCGTAACTTAACTAACATATTTTCGCAAAATACTAATGACAATTAAATTACTGAGATCTTTAACTTTATGAAAGTTAAAGAAAGTAAGAATAGGTTCCTCGTTCCAAAATAAATGTTAGCAATGCAAAACTCATTTTGCAACAACAGAACCCTTATAAAAGAGTAACCGGGCATACTATCACAATGCCACAGTGATATGCCATTTGTTTTAAAGGGTTTGAAATTCTGTATCGTTATGCGATTTGTATTATTGAATAACGAAAGATTTAATCCCAAAATAAATAAAACAATGCTTGGATCAGGTTTATGGCGATTTGTCTTCATCATGTTCTACAGTAAAAGAAAAAAGCAAAACAATTTCTCTTGTGCCGAAAATCTGATGATGACCGTTGGCATGTTCTATCATTGATGGCAATGACATCAAATCATATTGTTCACGTCCAGTAACAGCATTTTGAGTGACAGAAGAGTAAAAATGAAGAAATATCAACATAAATGTATCTATATAAAACAAGGCCCTTATTACTCCGACGACTCCGTTAACTCTTACAATTCAAAATAAAATCGCTGAAATTGCTAATATAAAATTATGGGATCTAAGAACTCTTAAAAAAGAAAAAAAAGGAAAAAAAAGACCATTTTCAACATTTAATACCTTAAAACGTATATGATTTTAAAACACAATTTTTATTGTGATGAAAGACATAAGTATGATCTTTCATTTAATGCATTTAAAAAATTGCAAGATCCAGAATTAAGATTTATAAGGGCCTCCAAAGTGTCAGGCATTTGACGAGCAGAAAGTGGGTATTACAGCTTGCGCGGAGGATTACAAAATAAATTTTGCAACTAGAATGAAAATTTTGGTGCTTACTTATACTTCAGATTGTAATAATTACCCTGAACCTAAATAAATTTGTATTTAAAGCATTTTGATATTTTTAATTCAAAGTTGTTTTAGATAATACAAAATTTTGAAATTTTCAACAGTATAAACACCTAAAAAGTACTTTTTGAACAATAAAAAGGAAATTTTAGGTTCACTTTATGCAGACTAACATGAAACATATGTTTTGAAAATTTCATGAAAAAATATTCAAACGTTTTTGAGATATCCTGCGCGTTTTGCCCAAAAACGTCATTTGGAGAAAAATGACTTCAAAGATTCGGAAACGCCGCTTCAGCTATTGTGCGGGTACAATTTAAAAAGCCATAACTTCTGTTGTAATAGGAATTTTAAGGAAACAATTATATCAAAATGTTCAGAAAAGATAGGAGTTTAACATCTAAAAAAAATTAACTTTCGACAATTTTGAATCTTTAAGAGTCTTGAGACCCCTTAAATTTCATTCTTGAATGAATTAATTAATTTTATTGACGTATGTACTAAACTTACTTAGGCAAAGTTAACAATTAATCAAATAAAAGCAAATAAAATTCAGCGAAATGTATAATTAAATTTGAATTGAAGTTTGAGACCTCCCCCCCCCCCTAGGAGCCCCGAGGAGATTATCTGACCATTCGATTCCTTTAGATGACAACTACTAAATGTACCTTCGTCTGCATACATTGGATTTAGACGGAATTCCTGAGTTATTTAGTCATAAGAGAGAGGTAAAAGTCGGGAGGGATTTCAATCAACAAATGGTGAAACACGTGTCACCTTATTTCCGATGAAAAATCCAAATTCATCATTGAACTTCTATAACACAAATGTCTGAAACATTCCAAACCGTATGGTAAGAGTCACTGGACTAAAATAATTCTAATGACAAAATTTCACTGAAAAAAGGAAAAATAATTTACAGAACCACATTCAGAGACACTGCGCAAAACAGAAGCTAAAGTTTCAAATCAAAATTTAAAATACGGCAATTAAATAAAAATTATTCAGTAAAAACTGAAACTGGTATAAATGTTACTCGTGTTTTCTTTTCTTTTCTTAATTTTTAAATTATGCAAAAGTTTGTAAATGCTTCTACTTACAATTTGTACAAATTCCGCAACCGAAGAAATCTTTTCGGTGGTAGAACTGTCAGATAATTATACTGTAGAATTCTAGTAAAAGAAAAAAAAAATGTTTCATATCGATAAATCTTGTTAATACACAAAACAATCAATGCACAACAATTAAAAAATGTAAATATGAAGGTCTATCAACTAAATAAATGATTACAGGTGACTATTTTAGACGGTTTCTAACGAACTATAATGACATCATATATTTAAAATGCCAAAAAGCGAAAAAGATTCAATGGGACAATAATTTCTATTTAAAATAAATAAAATTACCAAAATAACTTTTTTATTTCTCTATTAATATGGGCATCTCATAATTACACGTACAAACTTTGAAATTAAGCCCCATTTTTATGGGGCAACTGGACCCATGAAGAAAGAGAGATGAAATATATATATTTATTTACTTATTTATTTTTAGATATTAAAATGTAATTTTGAACATTTCTGTGTTTTAGAGGAATCCTAACTGAACATATTTATAAAAGTTCAGACTTTAATTCAAATAAACATTAGCGTCTTGAAGCTGGACTGCCAGAATCTCCAGAGTCATATTGTAAAATCATGGCCCAGTTGCCCCACGTAACCTTATATATATATATATATATATATATATATATATATAATGCAATTTTAGTTTCTTCCTTTTATATACAGTAATAATATAATTAACAGCATTTACTTTTGTAAGTGACTCTTGAAAAGCGATCCTCCTAATATGTATTTAAACCTAACGTATAATAATTGTCTTTTATCTTCATAAATGTTTTATTTACTCATTTTTTCCTTATATTATTCTGTCTGCGTGCGTTTCGATTTAGCATATTCGAGCCGTCATACGGCCTCCACGTTAACACTATTTATACCAGTGTCAAATGACACTTTTCAGAAGATTCCGATTTATGGTGATTTTATAGTGATTTTTAAATTAAAACAATCACATATATCTTTTAATACATAAAAAACTTATTAATATATATATATATATATAAACTTTTTGTACAATTAAACCATTTAATCACATGAAAATTGACCAAAATTGATTATATATATATATATATATATATATATATATATTAGCTTTCAAAATTACAAGTAAAATAGACATAAATCAAAATTTTAAGAAATGTCAGTTGACATCTGTTGAATAGTGTTATTATTCTGAATCTATACATTACCGGTTACTTCACCAATTACGCTTTCTGAATATGCTTCAATTCTATGTTCTTAGAGTTTTTGAAATAGCTTGCATATTAGAATTCAATATAACTAACAGAATTCCAGTATAAAATTAGTGAGAAGTTTCAAAAATTCACCTGGAAGTACTTTAAAAAAATCTCTTACTTAATATGTAAATAATATCTAATCTATATATTTTTAAATTAAGAAATACTACAATTAATCAGACATACGAGTCAAAAATAACATAAATGCATATACAATTAAAAATGCCAACGTTTCGGGCTACGTTTTACCCCTCATCAGTGTAATAACATTCAGATGAGCAGAAAACCATGTATCATGTTTACAGTCAATAATTACTAACAGTTAAAATCAAAGAAACTATAAAGAACCTATATCAAAGCAGGACTGTGTATTCAGTTGGAACTGCACGGGATTCATTAATTAGCAAAAATTTCTTATGAGTAAACCAGTCTTCAAGAAAAACTCTACTTTTAACGTTATTATACAGCTGTTGGATTTGATAACTGTGATACTTGCGCCAATTAATGAATCCTGTGTAGTTCCACCTGCACAGTCTTGCTTTGATATAGGTTCTTTATAGTTTCTTTTATTTAAACTGTTAGTAATTATTGACTGTAAACATGATGCGTGATTTTCTGGTCATCTGAATGTTATTACACTGATGAAGGCTAAAACGTAGCCCGAAGCTTTTGCATTTTTAATTATATATGTATTTATGGAATTTTTAAATTGTATGTCTGATTAATTGTAGTATTTTTTTAATTTTAAAATTTTATATATCAGACGTTAATTTTTTTTAATTATTTTAATTCATACAGTCTATGAGTTACTTAGCATGCATACAAAAATTATATTCATTTAAGACAATCCCCGAATAAGTTAAATTAATTAAGATATTCATTAATAAGTATATAGAAAGATTAAGTTCAAAATATGTTATTAAATATTATGGTTTATTAAGGAAAAATTGTAACATATCGTTTATCATATTATATACATACTAAAAATATTAAAAAGCAATTATTTTTTACTTAATCTGTGAATCATCTCTATTGTTGTTTTATTTTATATCTGTTCTTAACTTTTTTTCTTAAAGGAATGATAAACTTACTAAAGTATTTTGTAATACTCACAGTTCTCCTAGGGTCCAATATTTTGAAAAATCAGTTTTCTGTAAATCCAAACGATTAAGACTGAAATCCCTGCAAATAGGATTCAAAATTAAAAAAATATATATTTAGTTCTTAGATGGAAAAAATATATAATAATTAAAGTTGAGAAAAAATTAAATATGTATGCGCGTCTAAACTGTCATAACATTGATATTATATACTACTTACAACTTTCTCACTTCTTGAGGCAAGTCATGTGGAAGCATAGATAAATTTTTACGCATGCAAAACACAAACAAGCCGACGCAAGTACAATTTTTGGGACACACAAGATCTGCAAACATAAATGAGAGTAAAAAATTAACTTAAACACTAGTTAATTTCGTAATTAAAAATAAAATATATCGACAATGAAAATATTCAAAGTAAAAAGTTTTTAAACAGTTTTAGTAACATATTTATTGTTTGTCTTAGGATAGCAAAACCCTTCGTGCTTTTACGCATGCGTCAGGTCTTCTTTGATTTTATCAAAATAGGGGTGAGCAGTGTTCATTTAGCTGCGTTTGGCTGAGTGCCAATCTTAGAGACAACCAACAAATGAACAACTTTGAAAAATACCCAGCTCAGCGTAACACCCCTTTGGGTATTAGAATCGTTCCAGAGTGGTAGGCGCAGGTTTCGAAAACCAATAGTAAACGCATAATTGTTTTCTTTAAACAGGGTTTGTACGCATCAAGGGATTCAGGGGATTTTAGGTGTTTTAATACCATAAATTTCGTAAAGTGCTAATCGCTATATCTGAAAACAGAATTTCTTTTCATTAAATAAAGCATTACTTTACAAAAATTCTGGTAAAAGGTCCTTGAAAGTCCTTGAAGCGTACGAACCCTGTTAAAGAAGGTAATTACTAAATTACGAAATCACTTGGCGCAGTACAATATTAATAAAAAACAACGTTTAAAGCACCAAAACACGTTTTTGTTGTAAACTAGCTTCAGTAGCCATAGCGTACCGTAATCATTTTTTGCAGTGATGCCGGTACGCTGTAGCTACCGAAACTACTTTGCAATAAGAAATAAAGTGTTTTGGTACTTTAAGGGTACCATGGACCTTTATTAGAGCAAAAATCGACCACAAAATCGACATTTCTGTTTGTGCGTATTATTATTCTCCAATTTGTACTACATCATTCGTGGAAAACCGCATGCAGATGCCATTAATTTACGCAAAGTTACAAATGTTTTAATTTTGTTCACAAACAATTTTTTGTCCTTTTAATGTACTTTAAATCTGTTTCTATCAATACAGATGTTTCATCTTTTTTAAAATTTTCGCAATGATCCTTTCTACTTAACTTTGGTTCAAAATTCATGAAACTGATAAGGAAGAATCCTGATATTGTTCCAAAAGAAAGTGTGTATGCATTTCAAAATTCGACTTTATTAAGACAATTAAATTGGATTTTTAACTTATTATAAGGCTGAATTTTGATGAAAATCGATATGGAATTCAGAAAAATATCTCTAAAAAATTAACTATTTAAGGGATTAAAAAATTGATATATAGAATTGTTTATAAAAGAGTTTTACGTGGATAAAATCCAAAATCGAGGAAATATCTATAAATTAAGGCGCAAGAAGCATTTTAAAATTTCGTTTTAAAATTTTATATTTTTTAAAAGATCTCAAAATTATAATAAGATTGTAAATTCCTTTTAAAACGTTTTATATACTTATGGTAAAATGTATATTTGCACAAAATTTCTAATCTCTATTATGAAAAATAAAATAATTTTTTTTAAATGTCCACCGTCTCTTGAAACTTTGTTTTTTATTTATAAGGTAATTACTGCTTTACGAAAAATTAATGCCGTGAAGCACGAAACCTGAATTGGCTTTTTTTATTTCCTTCTATCAATAATAGAAGAAAGTATTGCAATCGAAATTTTTTCTACTTCTAGTTTTCGACGGAGTTAAATATTTTAAAGCAATTTTCTCTATTATTTGCAGTTTAAGTGAAGGATTTATCAATACTTGTCGACGAAATTTTATACAGAGATATAATGTCATAGCACAAAGTTTATATAAAATTTCTGAGAAAATTAACCTGCAGATGGCGCTGTAATAGTGAATTTAGGTGCGATATATCTTTATGTCATCGTAAAGTGTATGAAGTTAGAGACAGAATTAAGTCAAACTTCATATAATATGTTTTTGGCTATGAACGTCATGTCCCAGTTGAAAATGATGATATTTTCTCGGAAAGAAAATGTGTTAGCGATTTTTGTACGATTTTTTCGATTGTTTGCAGATTAATTAAAGAATTAATTGTTTCTAAAAATCATAATTAAAATAATACACTTCTTGAAGCATTAATATGTATGGGATAGAACAAAGTTTCGGGATTGGCACATCCGACAAGTTAATGTATAAATTTTATGCATGCAATTTAACAATGTATTTCTTAATACATCCATTTGAATTAAATTTCTCAGTTAAAATATTAAATTTTTTTAAACATAATACGATATGCTTTATTCTTTAGGGGCTGTGCGTTTATAACGTTATCAACTTTTTCGTAATTTTTAACACCTCCCTCCTTTTGATATCACAAGTATGATATCATACCTCGAAGCCCCTCCTCCTTCTTCCTAATGATATAATTATCAATGTTTAAAAATAATTTTGCTTTTTGCAATTTTTTTCTTATGTTTACAGTGATATATACAGATACAGTTATACATTTACTATTCGCATACTTTATTGATTCAAATGAGAAGAAGACGATAAATTATCAATATTATACATGAAATATCTTTATACCTAATAGCACTGTAACGAAATATTTGCTATTTAAAAGTATTTAAAAAAAGCTTTTTATTACATAATGCATTCAACAGTAATAATGTCTTTCGTGCACTTATTCAGCACGGGAAGAGGGGTGCAAGCAGACCTTATATATATATATATATATTGGATAATACGCAATGGTTAATTTATATATATATATATATATATATATATATATGTATAAAAAAAAATGGGGTTTTTGTATTATTACTATATTTTTGATACGTATTTTATAAGGATGTTGATTTGATATTTTATATGTAATTGGTGAATTTCATTAATTATTAGCTTTATTATTGTTTAATCTTATTTACAATCATTTGTTATAAATTTTAATTTAATAAGGACAATATCATATTAAATACTAATAGTATGCCATTTTTATAGTGATTAATATACATATAAGTATATTTAATATAAATAAAGTTATACTGTATGGATTAAAATTGGGTAATTATATTTATTATTATTCCTCTATTCTTATTAATATTTTAATATTTATTTATTTTCACTTAGTGTTATATAATTTATTATCGGTTTATTGTTTTTGAATGTCCCACATTCATACTTTTAGGATTTTTATGGATGTATAAAATAATCCACAGACTATATTTGTGCTTTTTAGGTAATTGGAATTTAAGTATCAGTTCACCTTCTTTATACTACCATATGTTTTTTATTTCCTGTTCATTTTATAATTATCTTATATATAATAGTTTTTATTAAAGATTTTTATATTTTTAATAATTATTATTTATATTAGTTATTAATGAATTTATTTTGTTTTATAGCATATAGCTATATGCTATATATTATCGATGTTCTAGAATTATTTAAATTCTTAGTGTAGTTTAAATAAATTTGCTAATAGAATATTTTTTAAATTTTATTAACAATAGTTTTTTTTTAAATACATTGTGTGGTTTATATTCAGTTTATAATTATCTATATATAAGGATATGTTTGGTTTTGCTGTTAATAAAACAATTGTTACATTCAATTGCTTACAACTGAAGCAAGTCTTTTGACAATTAAATCATAAAAGTAATACTAGATGGCAGCACCACAATTTGTGGTTTTTTTTCGATAAGTTCTAGATTTACTTATTCCAGCTACATTTCAGTTATAATTTACTACACCAGGGGGAATTTTTAGCTAAATTTTGACGATATTGTTTAACGGTTTTTAATTAATTTAATAGTGCATTTTAATTATGTAATTAATTTCTATTTATATTATTTTATATTATATTAAAAGTTATTTAACATTTATTTCAATATGTATTAACTGCATCCTATGGTATCAATTACTGTGATTTCTTAACTGTTTTATTAACCTTAATCTTTACGATATGGGTGCCATGTGCGCGTGGATTTATTCTAAAATATTAATCGGTATGGTGTTTATTATTTCATTTTATATCCTATAAATATTTAAATAGGTTTTATTGTTTTTTCCATTTCATATTATTTGTTTCTATTCTGTTTTCATTTTTAATCAATTCACTTGATTTTAATGGTTGTTTGGGCACAGGGGAAAATAACTTTTAGCTTTAGCTTATTTTTCCCACAGAAAACAACCATTTTGCTTATATCATTGAATTCTGTGCCCTTGAAAACGTAATTCAATATATAAGCATTTCCATTATTTGTCGGTGTCCACTTTCTTATTTTTCTTCCATAATAATTCTTATAAATAATTTAATCTTTTTTTTTATATATACTTACAGCTTTAATTCATAATATTACGGTTTTTGATGGTGGTAGGTTATGTTTAATTATTTGTTATATATTAGCATTCAAATTACTATGATGCATTTGCTCAAGTAATTATGAATGTATGCTTTTTACGATGTTTTTAAATATCTTTTCATTTTGAATGTCAATAATTCATTTTGAAGTATTTTTTCCTTTTGGTATCTTATATATATTCATATATATTCCCAGGTCGCTAAATGATTTAGCAATCTTTTAAATATTATACGCTTAGATAATTGCTGCAATAGCGCACTGTCTATGTGTATTATCAATATGATTTCTACTATGTAGTTATCTGATACCTTTTTTAGGATTCCATTAATTTTTTCATTCCTATCATTGCATTGCTTTATTTAATGTTATTTAATTTTCTAGTTATGATTTTATCTGTATTTTCTTGTGGTTAGTATACGATATTGTCCTATATATTCTCTCTCTATTCTCTATTTATGCTATAGCTTTACATAATTCTGAAGAGAGATCATTTTATATCTTTACATCAATATGGTAGTAATAATTATTTCTGTTCATAGATTTAATGTTAATATGCTTTAGAAGTTTAAATTCATATTACTTTGATCTGAGAAATTAATTGGGAATGCGTTTTGGATGTCTTTGCAAGGTTAATGTTGTTCTGGGATTTGATGTTAGATGCGGATCTTTTTTTGCCTTACTTGTTATCAATGGGTCCAGTGGTATCTTGCTTTTTTAGTCTACGAAATAAGGGTTATCATTATTTGGTTATGGTAAATTTGAAGATTGTTTTTATGTTCTGCTTCTATTATTGTAAATATTGTATATATTATTCTTACTCAAGATTTATTATTTATTCAAGACTAATTTAATTAAATAATTAATTATTATATTATTAAATTTTCTTTTTTTATGGCAATTATTGCATTTTCCAAACATTATTTTTATATGGCAGTTCTTAGTAAACATCTCGATCCTGGCAAGATACACTTAGCATCTATGCAGTGTAGTGCCCGGTACAGGAACAATAATTGGGTTGTTCCTGGATCGTCATCCAGCAACCATTTATACTCTCCCCCTCGTCCTTTATTTTTTCGTAAGTGTTATGATGCTCGGTGCAAGACATGTCCATACGCTTCTCAGACACAAATTATCTCAGATCCCAATTATTCAAGCTTTTGTAAAGCATTTAATGTGATTTATAGTATAAAGTGCAACTTATGTAATATGAAATATATTGGTGAAACATCAGGTCCAATTCATAAACGTATCAATCATCATCGTTCAGACTCTAATAATAACAAAGCAAAAAATATACAATCTACAGCTGAAATTCAACATTTTCATATACATCAATTTAAAAATACGACAATTGAAATTCTTCAAATTCTAAAAAATAAATCAGAACGTCTTTATATGGAATCATCATTTATGAAATATTACAACACAATTTATCCTTATGGACTTAACAGTGAAGTATTTAACAGACCTGTCAAAGTCTTCACATCTATAAATAACAATATTGATTATTCTCCAATTTATCCTACTCTTAATCATTATTTAAATAGTAAAACAACACGTAATAAACGAGGAAAGGGTTCATCATCAGTTGTAGTTTCCAAAAAATCTATCACTAAACATATAAATGATCTTCAAAGAAAATATTTAGAGAATTATAACTGGTTGTTAATTCGAAAACACATCTTTGCTATTAAAAAGAAACAAATTGTACAACATTTAAATGTATTTCTAAGTAAATCTTTCTCTAAACATTTCTCAGATATTTATTTTGACCTCATTATGTCTAGGGTTAATCTTTTAAATATTAATTTACAAAAAAAACATAAAATTCAAAACATGAATACTCAAATGTTAATTACTTTTTCAAATCACATATTTAATAAAATTAATATCAATTCTATAATTAATGATAAAAATTGTTTTTTTCCTATTAATAATCTTCATATCTCAAAAACCTTTAAATATCCTAATACAATTGGTAGAAAGATTTTTAACTACAATACATTTTCAAAAAATACATCTGCTGCAAGTAATTTTCCGTGTAATTGCAATGACCCCACTCTAAAAAAATACATAAACAATGATCATGGACATATAATCACTGGAAATCTTGATATTGTTAATGATTTTAAATTGAAACAACTAATGGGTTATGGTACTAAATATAGACTTCCATCTAAATTTAATATTAAATCTATTATCAAACAGTTTACATATGATATTGATATTTTTATTTATAAAATTTCAATCTCTTATAATAAGCCTATTGAATATTTTAATCAGTGGAAGATATTAGTAATTGAAAAATTAACTATGGCTTTAAATAATAATATGGCTGATTTGGTTTCTATTAATACACAGCATATTATCCAACAAATTACTAAATTACAAAAAAACTACGTTATTACATATGTAGACAAATCTTCTAATAATTATGCTATTATTTGTAAATCTTATTATCACCAACTTCTTACAAATTGTATTTCTTCTAATAAGTCATTTAAAAAAACTAATGAAAATGTAATTGTAAATAATCGTAAAATTCGAAGTTATTATAAACTATTAAATATTTTATCTACTAACTTTAATTATCCATATTTAGTTCTTATTCCCAAATTTCATAAAACTCCAATTAAATTTAGGACTGTAACTATTGGTTGCAATACATATAATAATAAAGCCAATAAACTTCTCTTAAAAATTCTTAATCAATTATATGTACTTACTACAAACAATGATAATACACATTGTATAAAAAATAGCTATCAACTTGTCAATATTTTAAAAAATCTTCATTGTGTATATAATATAACAACATATGACTTCAAAGATCTTTTTAATAATATAGACCTATTAGATTTACATAAAATTATAAATGCATTATTTAAAAAGTATTATAAAAAACTGGAATTACCATCTAATATTGATATTGCATATTTTAAATCTTTAACTAACTTCATTATCTATAATAATTATATCTTGCAAGATAACACTTTATATTTACAGCATGTCGGTATACCACAAGGCGGTTGTACATCCAGTTTACTCTCAGACTTATACTTATATCATTATGAACGTAATTTTACTAATAATAATCTACATTTATATCGTTATATTGATGACATTATTTTAATTGATACTGATCATTCTGCAATTACTCCATTTCCAGTAGATTATCCCACTAATTTGGAATTAACGGAAAACCTTTTATCTAACAATACAATTAACTTCTTAGATCTTAAAATTACAATAAAAGACAACAAAACAATCACAGATTTATATGACAAACGTAAAGAATTTAAATTCAAAGTTAATACATTTACAAATTTTAAATCTTGTCTACATCATTCTGTATTTCGAAATATAATACTTAATCATTTATATAGAATAAAATGTTTATGTTCTTCTCCTCTAATTAACAATAATATTAAAAAACTAATTTATGATGCATTAAATCATGGTTTTCCAAAAAAATTCATATATTCATTAATATACAATTAGTATTTTTCTTACATGATCTTTTAAAACAAATTAACACATGCGTAAACAAAATTACAAAAAAATTATAAAATAAAAAAATCTCTATAAAAAATAAAAATTGTAAAATAACATAAAAAAATTATTATAGGATGGATGGGTGGGTAGATGTTAGAGTACGGAGGAGGGTGGCGTTGTCTGGATAATACGCAATGGTTAATTTATACATAAATATAAAAAAAAAAAAAAAAAAAAAAAAAAAAAAAAAAAAAAAAAAAAAAAAAAAAAAAAAAAAAAAAAAAAATGGGGCTTTTGTATTATTACTATATTTTTAATACATATTTTATAAGGATGTTGATTTGATATTTTATATGTAATTGGTGAATTTCATTAATTATTAGCTTTATTATTGTTTAATCTTATTTACAATCATTTGTTATAAATTTTAATTTAATAAGGACAATATCATATTAATTACTAATAGTATGCCATTTTTATAGTGATTAATATACATATAAGTATATTTAATATAAATAAAGTTATACTGTATGGATTAAAATTGGGTAATTATATTTATTATTATTCCTCTATTCTTATTAATATTTTAATATTTATTTATTTTCACCTAGTGTTATATAATTTATTATCGGTTTATTGTTTTTGAATGTCCCACATTCATACTTTTAGGATTTTTATGGATGTATAAAATAATCCACACACTATATTTGTGCTTTTTAGGTAATTGGAATTTAAGTATCAGTTCACCTTCTTTATACTACCATATGTTTTTTATTTCCTGTTCATTTTATAATTATCTTATATATAATAGTTTTTATTAAAGATTTTTATATTTTTAATAATTATTTATATTAATTATTAATGAATTTATTCTGTTTTATAGCATATAGCTATATGCTATATTTTATCGATGTTCTTGAATTATTTAAATTCTTAGTGTAGATTAAATAAATTTGCTAATAGAATATTTTGTATGCTTTTTAAATTTTATTAACAATAGTTTTTTTTTTTTTTTTTTTTTTTAAATACATTGTGTGGTTTATATTCAGTTTATAATTATCTATATATAAGGATATTTTTGGTTTTGCTGTTAATAAAACAATTGTTACATTCAATTGCGTATAACTGAAGCAAGTCTTTTGACAATTAAATCATAAATGTAATACTAGATGGCAGCACCACAATTTGTGTTTTTTTTTTTTTTCGATAAGTTCTAGATTTACTTCTTCCAGCTACATTTCAGTTATAATTTACTACACCAGGGGGAATTTTTAGCTTAATTTTGACGATATTGTTTAACGGTTTTTAATTAATTTAATAGTGCATTTTAATTATGTAATTACTTTCTATTTATATTATTTTATTTTATATTAAAAGTTATTTAACATTTATTTCAATATGTATTAACTGTGTCCTATGGTATCAATTACTGTGATTTCTTAACTGTTTTATTAACCTTAATCTTTACGATATGGGTGCCATGTGAGCGTGGATTTATTCTAAAATATTAATCGGTATGGTGTTTATTATTTCATTTTATATCCTATAAATATTTAAATAGGTTTTATTGTTTTTTCCAATTCATATTATTTGTTTCTATTCTGTTTTCATTTTTAATCAATTCACTTGTTTTTAATGGTTGTTAGGGCACAGGGGAAAATAACTTTTAGCTTTAGCTTATATTTCCCACAGAAAACAACCATTTTGCTTATATCATTGAATTCTGTGCCCTTGAAAACGTAATTCAATATACAAGCATTTCCATTATTTGTCGGTGTCCACTTTCTTATTTTTCTTCCATAATATTCTTATAAATATTTTATCTTTTTATATATATACTTACAGCTTTAATTCATAATATTATGGTTTTTGATGGTGGTAGGTTATGTTTAATTATTGGTTATATATATATATATATATATATATATGTCAATTTTGAACGGAGGGTGGTTTCGGAGTCTGGGGGTCATGATCGATGAAAATATACCAAAAATTTTTTAAATCGCTTTCCTCCGAACGGCTGCAATAGGTAGCTTTTTGTAATGAAAGCTACCTAAAAATGTCTGCAACCAAAATCGAAAAAGTAAAATAGGTGCGCCTTAGAGACGAATCTATGCTATCCAATGCAAAAAAAAAAAAAAAATAATAATAATGTCGAAATGTAAACGAGATATTAGGAAAATCCCTCTCCATAGGATTAGCATTAGCTCGTGAGTGTCTTCGCGGCAGGGACAGGAGTCTTAAGAGGGTGGGAACGGACTTCAGCGGGAACACTGTATATATATTTTTGTGTTCGTATATATGTTTATGACTGTACTCCTTCCCAATGTATATTTTTATGCCTAGCACTTTTCATTTATGTCACACTTTGATTTTCGTTTCTCCGGAGTTTTGGGTTTTATATTTTTCTTGTCAAATGTTTCACTTGAGAATTAGTTTTATTTCTCAGCTTATTTAAATAGATGTTACAAACCTTCGGGAGATTCTCTTTTATTAATGGTTCTTCTTTAAGAAATAAATTAAATATACTTCATTGTTTTTTAGTTCCGATAACAGTGTAATAAAATACTTTTGTTTGTAATTTGTCTTTTTTTAGGTGTACTTCAGTAATAATGCTGGCATTCAATAGAATGGAAGTCAAGAAATTCTCCTACTATCCAAAATATGAGGTACAATGTTTCAGTTAAAATTTGATTTCAAACAAGAAAATTATCATTATTTTTAATTTCTTGACTGCATATTCTTTAAAAACCTTTATATAGACTATGATTTTACCTGATAACTTAATTTTAAGAGGTCTCAGAACTCTTAAAAGCTTCAAAATTTTTTGAAATTTTAATTTTTTTAGATGTTGAACTCTTGTCTTTTCAGAACATTTTGATATAAATATTTCCTTGAAATTTCCATTAGAACAGAAGTTATGGCTTTTAGAATTATACCTGCTCAATAGCTGAAGCGGTGTTCCCGAAATTTTGAAGTCATTTTTCTCCAAAAGACAGTTTTGGGCATAACGCGTACGATATCTCAAAAACTTCTGAATATTTTTACATGAAATTTTCAAAACATATGTCTCATGTTAGTCTGTATAAACTTAACCTAAAATTTGCTTTTTATTGTTTAAAAAAAAAAAAAAAAAAAAAAAAAAAAAAATAGGGGATTGTATTGTTGAAATTCTCAAAATTTTGTATCAGCTAATACAACTTTGTATTAAAAATATAAAAGTGCTTTAAATACAAATTTATTTAGGTTCAGGGTATTTATTACAATCTGAGGTATAAATAGGCATAAAAATTGTCATTCTAGTTGCAATGTTTATTTTGTAATCCTACGCGTAATCTATTATACCAATTTTCTGCTCGTCAAATGTCTGGAAGTTTGGAGCCCCCTATAAATGTTAATTCTGCATCTTGCAATTTTTTAAATGCATGAAATGAAAGATCATACGTATATCTTTCATCCCAATAAAAATTGTGTTTCAAAAACATGTGCATTTTAAGATATTAAATGTTGAAAATGGTCTTTTTCTTTCCTTTTTTCGAATTTTAAGAGTCTTGAGATCCCTTAACTGAAGTTCGTAAACGAATACGAGTCACTAAATTACTTTACGGTTCGGGTATAAATTGTTCACGAATGATTCTAACAAATAGTATTTAATTATGACAACATTTATTTAATAAATAAAGACACAATCTTGATTAATGGTACACAAAACACGAACTTTAATAAGCTAAAAGTTAACTTCTACGTTTCGAGTTGCTTCTACAGCCGTCTTCAGGAAAATATGATGGTAAAAAGTCTCAAAGTTCAGAGACGAAAGATTCCTGTACAAGAGATAATTAGTCGAAACTTGACCAATGATTTGAATACAAAAATGTAGTGTTGCCATCTAGTGAAAATAAATAATTATTAATGAACTGAGATCAAATGAATCAAAAAGGTCGATTTAAGAAACCACAAGTGCCGCCATCTACACATGAGGGACAAAACCACGTTATATATATATATATATATATATAAAATATTTTAGCCTCTCTTGAGTGCATCCACATTTAATACACGGTGATGCATATGATGCATCCAATTTAATCTAGCTGTATTTTCTAGACTGAACATGGTATGTGAATAATAATAAATCTAGATATGATTTGATAATTACATTTGATTAATTGCAATAACCCTTTATCTACTGACGGTACTTATAAGTACCATTAAAATAACTTGTTATAAAATTCCTTTAATACATCGATTAGTTGTAATACAGTTTAGAATGAGATATAGATAACTTACTTTATCTTGTTCCAAAAGAATTATGGGTTACACAAAATAAAAATATTTTTAAAAGGATGATTTATTTTGCCTTTGCTTTGCATCTTTTCAGCTCTCTTGGCGTTGGGGGTAGGGGGGGGGGATTTTTCAATTCGGAAATATTTCTATATTTCTATTGTAAGAACATTATATTTATGCATTTCTTAATTCTACAAAATACTAAGAAAAATATTTAACATAAAAGATTTCAGTGGGGTTATAACTATTGCACAAAATTCCTTATAAATTCAAATTTAATTAATCCTTCTAAATTCTTCAATCCTTCTAAAACCCTTCTAAAATTTATTAAATGACTATGTAAATCTTCTAATGTAGTTTAATCAATTCACGGAAAATGCTTTAGAAGATAAAATTTTTATGAATTCATAATTCAGTTCATAAAAGATTAAAGACATCGGCTTGTGAGTTCGTGAGGGCTGGGGTTTTTTATACACCGGGCGAAGGAGGGAGCTTCCAGTTGACACGTTAGTTCACAAAAAAAATTATGTTCTTTAATGAAATTATGCTCTCTTTTATGTTCTTTAATTCTTTCAAACAGGCATCGTTTTGCCATTCCAATATATGAAGTTAATAGACCAGTATTGCTCAATACTGGTCTATTGAGCTCAATATTGGTCAACTCAATACTGTTCTATTAACTTCATATATTGGAATGACAAAACGATGCTTGTTTGAAAGAATTAAAGAACATAAAAGAGATTTAGAATTCAATAGACAGTCTACAGCTTTATCTAGATTAGCATTTAAAGGCAGTGCCAAGGCAGTTCATTTTGATGATGAAAAAATTATTTCTAAATATTCCAATCCTTTTAAAGCCCTTATACGTGAATCCATAGAAATTAGTCTGAGAAAAAACGAAGTTTGCAACGACAATATGTCATTTAAGCTTTCTATTGTTTGGTTAAATATTTTAAAAGAAGTACATTTTTAATGTTAATTTCGGATTTTCCTAGTTTCTGATAATAGTGTTATAGCCTGTCAACAGATGGCGCCATATCCGATGCAATATTGATTTTGATGTTTAATGATCAGCTACTGAAATGTTTTCAGTTTAATGTTGTGAAAGGGACAGTGCTGTTTGTAACTTTGCTTCGTGGAGGTCAAGAACCCTCTCCCCTGATGATGGCTCATTAAAAAGAGCATGAAACGCTGGGATTAATTTTTAATGTGTTTTTAATATAGTTTTTATTTATGTGTACGCTGATGAGTATCATAAGAATTTTTAATTATTAACAAAATACTATTTCTATAAAACTCAGTTGTTTGTCTGAATTATTAAAATTAAACTTTAATTGCATATGTAATCAGTAAAATATAATAAAAAACAGTTATTATGATGGAGTTGTCAATTAAGTCTCTTTTGCTCGTTTTCCCGAATCAAAACGGTAACATTTATTCTAGTTTGATACAATCAGATTTTTTATTATTTCAATAAAATTATAGTAGAATGTCTTAAAGAATAGCAGTCAAATTTTATTAGTCAGGAGAATTTTGGTCAAAAACATGAGGAACCTGATATTATTTTAAACCTGAAATTATTGACAAGATCCTCATTGGGGAAGGCTGAGTACAGTGGATTCCCTTAGCTCAGGGCAGATGATTAAAAAACAGCCTTGTGTTTTAAATGTATAGATTATATAAAATTTAAAAAATAAATAAATTAAGCAAATATTATTATTTCAATAAAATTATAGTAGAATGTCTTAAAGAATAGCAGTAAAATTTTATTAGTCAGGAGAATTTTGGTCAAAAACATGAGGAACCTGATATTATTTTAAACCTGAAATTATTGACAAGATCCTCATTGGGGAAGGCTGAGTACAGTGGATTTCCTTAGCTCAGGGCAGATGATTAAAAAACAGCCTTGTGTTTTAAATGTATAGATTATATAAAATTTAAAAAATAAATAAATTAAGCAAATATTATTATTTCAATAAAATTATAGTAGAATGTCTTAAAGAATAGCAGTAAAATTTTATTAGTCAGGAGAATTTTGGTCAAAAACATGAGGAACCTGATATTATTTTAAACCTGAAATTATTGACAAGATCCTCATTGGGGAACTTGATATTATTTTAAAGCTGAAATTATTGCCAAGATCCCCATTGTTTGCTTGTATAAACTCGACGAAGCGAATTCATCCAGACGATAATAATCAAGTTCTTTAATATATGTCACTATTTTTTGAACAAAGGCTTCCAAACTGAGCATGCACATTGTATGTCACTCATCTTCTATAAAGACACTGTACATTTTTGTGAAATATTGCGCTTTATCAGCCTGTGATTTCGATTACGTTATTTTTAAAAGATGTTTTTTCACCTGTGAAGAATTTCAAAGCAGCTGGGAGTGAAATGACGCACTTCTACAAAACATGTTTCAGTTTAAAGAATTAAAAAAAAAATTTAAAAAAAAATAAAATGACGTCATTTGCATATGCTAAAGCACATTCCATTTTTATGATCCAGTCTTAAACAGCACCTATATAGAACTTCTAGAATTCTTAAATTTTGTAGTCAGTCCTACATTTATAGAAAAATATTCAAATGACGTCATTATCGCAGTATAATACACAAACACAACAAAAAGCAATATCGTCATTCAAGTAGCTCGGCGAAAAAAAAATCGGGTATTTAATGTTACATATGCCTTCGCTTGTTTTTGTTTATAATCGCTCCATGTTTTATCAGAAATCATTATCAGAAATCATTTTTTTCAAAATTCGGAAAATATTATTATACATGGATAAATAAAATTGCATTCTTTCAGCTTTCTGATACGAAAGTAATTGTGAAGAAAAGTCACACAATTATTTAAAATAAGTTTTCGTAATGAGAAAGTGTTATATCGTTTGTAAAATATTTTTGCTATAAACTAAGAAACATTTAATTGATGAATAGAAACGAAATAAAACCAAAATTCACCGGATTTTATAACAGAAGGTATTTTTGACATAGCATGTATTTTAATTTCAATTTTTCTGAGGAAATGGCAACAAAAAAACTACAGAATTACTATTTATTTTATTATTACTATTTTCGCTTTACTTTTAATAGAAATAGGGCACTTCTATTTCCACAATTACAAAATTGGTACAAAAAAACTATAAAATTTAATATCTCTATTATAAATTGAGATACAACTTTAAAAAGAACTGCATTTAAATGTACATTTTTTTCCCTCATATGTCGGTATAAAAACGGAAAATGTGCGATGTGTAGAAGTTTGAAATTTTTCTGTAGCGAAAATTGCAAAACGAAAATTCATTTCAAATTTGAAAGTGTTGCCATTCGCTGAATGACGTATGCGTTACGCACAGATATGTTTGTCCTTTATAATGCAGATAAATAGGTAGATACTTAAAATGAAATATAGTTTATAATAGCTGCATGTTTGATCAGAAACCATTCATTTATAATTTTTCAAAATATCACGAATTTTAATTAAAATTTTTTCGTTTGTTATGGAAAAAAGGCAACAAAATGATATAATAATTTACTATTTTCCAAATATTTTTACACAAAATATTCCAAATAATTTCTAAAATTTGTTAAGAAATGGAGTACTTCAGTTGCCAACTTCAAAGAAAAAGTGTTAAAAACTACATAAAAAAAATAAATAATAAAATCTCAAAAATAAATTAAGATGTAGTTTTCAAACAAATTGCGTTTAAAAGTGCTTTTTCACTCTATACGATGCTATAAAAATTGAAAATGTGCGACGCTTAGAAGTTAAAAAAATTGCAGTAGAGATTGTCCGTATTTAACCGTTGTTTTACGACTGGCTTAAATAACGGAACTGTGTTTTTGAGAGACGACACTTTAATTGCTGGACGAAAGAAATAACATATCGGGGGCTAATAAACTTAAAATCAGTGCCATGTTTAACAGGTAGCTTAAAAAAAAATTATACAGTCAGTTAATAAAAATAGTTTAAATTTCACCAATAATTGGCCGTGTGTTGTTCCAAATTGTAAGAATGTTCAAACTAATTTAGAAATTTTAAAATACAAGTCTTTTTTATTGTTTTAATTCTTAAATAGGATAAAAATTAAAAATTAATAACCTTTGATGCAGTTTTACAGATTAGTTTCAGACAGCGAAGCGTCATATATTAACGAAAATTCAATTTATTTATTTATTTATTTTATTTATTTATTTATTTTTTAGTTATAGTATACAAAATGTATTAACCATCTGATAAACAAACATGTTACTTGATTTATCTTTCTTTTTTTATACTTAATAAATCATCGAATTTTAAATTTAGATCGTCCTTTTTCAAACACTCTGTGCATGTTTCAGTATGTATATTTCAAGATAAAATCAATTAAAAAATGAAATTTTTATTTAAATAGTAATAAAAAAATTATTCACTTAAAATAAGTAATTATAACAAAATTTATCTTACAGACAGTAGAGCTTTTTGGCTACATTGGCGGGTTTCTTGGAGTGTGGCTTGGAATATCCCTTCTTGCAATCACAGATCTATTAGAAACAATTTATCTAACTGCAAAAGCCCTGAAAAGCTGCCTTCGAAAGCGCCGAAAAATGTATCAAGCCAAGTCTCCAGAAAATCAATTTGAGATGTTTGACCCTTACACAGATAGAGAACATCGGCGTATAAAAATATATTGATGCATTTTGATTTTTAAACTTAATAAACGTTCAATAACATAACAAAATGTAATTTATTTATTGATGTTTAGCTTATTTATTTATATTTATTAGCAACTAATCACGAACCCTTTTCCAGTTACTTAATGAAATTTTCTATGAACCTATTTTTACCAAATGTAAGTATAAATAAGAGTACTAAGCCTTAATTACGTCCACTAATAATCATATAATAGTATATATTCTAAACGGAAGAATCAAAAACATATAGTAAAATATTCATTTGCTTAAAACACGTTACTAAAAACACATTAAAAGTGTATTAAAAAACGTATATTTACGTTGCAAGTCCTTCATCTTTTTTCATTTACAATTATTTATAAGAGAATCCACTGAAATTTATTTAATAGATTCATGGGTTTGTTAACGATACATTATCTTGTCGCATCCCGAATATATGTATTGAGTGGTTGGAAACTTACGGAATCACGACATAGAAGGAACACGTGCGATAGCGAAAATGTAGGGTGTGTTACATGTTTACTTATTTGTATTCGATGATTTTTTTCCCCAGTTTTTATATGCATTGTATTTGTAATTTCTGTTATACATTCTGGTGGCGACTCAGGAAGGAGTTGAAACATGTCAATATAGATTTTTAATACACTTTTAAGGGTGTCCGGGACACATTTTAAAATATTTTTTATTTATTGAGTTAAAATTTTGAAATTTTTTCTGATGGTTAATCATATCATTTGTAAACAAAATCATATGATAAATCTTCTCATAATTATTTTAAAAAATAGTTAAAATTTATTCAAAAAGTGGGGTAATTTAAAATCGTTATACCTCGAAATATTATTTGTAGAATTTCAATTTTTTTTCATTTAAAAAAACAGAAATATGTAAGTTTTAATTTTCACTCAGCATTTTTAAAAATATTAATTTAAATAAAAAGTAAAAATATTTAAAGTAAAGGATTAAGAACAAAATGATGTAACAAAAAAAAAAGTCATATTTTCAAAAGTAAATATTTTTTTCAAATTTGCTGAATCAAAATTAAAGTAAAACAATTGAAAAATACATGTTTCAAGTTTGAACCTTTGTCTTTAAAGTTTATTGACTTATAATAATTTAAATACGAGAAATGGTGAAAAAATCCATCATGAAGAAAAACGCATTTTCACAAGAAGTCGTTTCCATGACAACCATTGTTTAAAAGCTAGATTTTGAAAACAAACCAAAACGAAAAAAAAAAATAACATTTCCAGTTCTAATGAAGATAGAAACCTAATGTTAATGTCATTTTAAGCAGAAAAACAGAGAAATGTTTAATGCAATAAAAGTTTTTTTAGACACCTTGAAGATTTTTGTGTCCCGGACCCCCTTAATGTGTTTTTAGTAACGTCTTTTAAGCAAATAGATATTTTAATATATGTTTTTTTTTCTGTTTGGAATATATATTGTGATATGCTTATCTTTATCGTTATGTATGAGGTCGTATGTCAACTTCTGCGCATTATATATTAAATTACCTTCTAATCTCTACATTTCAAATAAAGAACCAATCACATTAAAATATGATTATACGTTGAGAAATCAATTTGGAAATCCTAAAAAAATAGTTCAAATAATGTTTCCTTGTTTTTTCCTGTTGCCATACCTTAAAATAAAAACAGAGAAAATTTATATATTGTTTTAATAAATTCACAAGTTTGCTCTTCCTATTACGGGGTCTCAGGACTCTCAAAGGTTCAAAATTTCCGAAATTTTAATTATTTTAGGTGTTAAACTTCTATATTTTCTCAACATTTTGATGTGATTGTTTCCTTGAAATTTCAATTAGAACAGAAGTTATGACTATTAGAATGATACCCGGTCAATAGCTGAAGCGGCGTTTCCGAAACTTTAAAATCATTTTCTCCAAATGAAGTTTTTGGGCATAACGCGCAGGATATCTCAAAAACTTCTGAATATTTTTTCATGAAGTTTTCAAAACATACGTTTCTTGTTAGTCTGCATAAACTGAACCTAAAATTTTATTTTTATTGTTCAAAAAAATATTTTTTGGGGTGATTATAGGGTAGACCGACCAGTAAGTGAACAGCCCCAGTGAATGAACAATTTCTATATACTTTAATAGAATAAGGTTTGAAGACCTCCCCACTAGATGGTGTTACAACATTGCGTTAATTCCATTCAATAGGAAGCTATCGCATTCCTGATTGGTTACTGAAGTCACATTACTTTACTTTGAGAACATGTTTTATTTTTCATGTCTGAGAAACACATTGTTTCCATGCTGAAATAATAAGGTAAGTGCTATGTCATTTCATATATTTGTTAAGAATTTACAGTTTTTATTTGCATTATACACTAATTTTATTGTACATACATTGAATATATACATTATAGCTACACCTCTAATTGTTTTAACCATTGTAAAATATGTACAATTTGAGAATAGGGATGTTTAATAACTGGTTAGGCAAATGTTAAAAATCCAATGAATGAACGGCTGTTCATTAACTGGAAGGAATACATTAGGCTACTTTTCCTAGTGAATGAACTGTTTTGGGCTTTATGTTTTTGTGGCTTCTTTTGTACCTATAATTTGAATTAAGTGATTTTTCAACAATGGTAACAAATTAAAAGTTAACAGATTTAAAAACGTAATAAAAGAACATAATGCACACACATTTTTAAACGTAATAAATATTGATTGACTTTCAAATCTAAATTTTACTATGTTTTTAGATGATTGATACAAATATTCTCACTGATAACCAAGAATATTCTTCAAAAGGGAAATATTAGAGATTCAAGTACTCTACAGAGGACCTTGAAAATGCTCTACAAACTATGAGGCTCAGGTCAGCTCAGTTAGAAGAAGGTATTTCTTCATATATTCCAAAAGCAACGTTGTCTATGGAACTGAGAGGGAAAACAATTAAAAGCTAATCGTATGGAACATTGCTTGTGTTGTCCTTTGAAGAATAAAAACTCCTTGAACATTGGATAGTTGGAAAGGGAAAATTGGGTTTACGATGCATAAGGATGAAGTAAAAGGTGATGTTTACAATGTCATGAAACAAACAGAAAGGAAAAATCCATTTACAGACAAACATCCAGATGAGAAATGGAGGGCTCTTTTTCTAAAATAGCATCCAAGGTTGGAAATATGAAGCCATGACAATATGTGGACCGCAGGTTCACATGTGGTGGAATTGGAAGCGGCCTGCTGTAAAGTATAAGATCTGGTATTTTAATGATTATATGAAAGTTATAATAAAAACACCCGAACTTATTTCTGTAACATGCACCCGTTCATCTGGAGTTATTGCTGAAATAGAGAAGTATAGTGCCATTGATTTCAGGAAATATAATTAGTTTTTTTTTCTTTTTTTTTAAATAATTTGTAATTTATGATTAATTTCAAAACTTAAAAGTGATAATTTTTCAGGCTAATTAATTATCGTTCTGGGATTTAAAAAAACCGCAATTCAGTAAAAACATGTTATAAGTTATTTGTACAAGTTGTAAAATAAATAAAGTAGTATGAAATTTAAGTTTTTTGAAATTGCTGCCTGTTCATTCACTGGAAAATTTTGCTTTCATTCACTGGTAACAACTGTACATTTACTTGGTTTTTGTATCGATTTCTATTACGACACCCCTAGCATCCCGAACAAGTAAAATATAAAATTTCTTTTGTTATTTTTTAATCATTTGTAAACCAACAAATGTATTTTCACTGTCAAACACCAATAGGTAAAATATAATGAATGATTTTCTTTTTAAATGTTCGTAAGGGTTCATTTACTGGTCAGACTACCCTACTGTTGAAAATTTTAAAATTTTGTATCAGCTATATGTTAAAACTTTGTGTTAAAAATATAAAAATGCTTTATATACAAGTTTATTTAGGTTCAAGGTAATTATTACAATCTGAAGTATAATTAGGTACGAAGAATCTCATTCTATTGCAGTTGCAAAATTTATTTTGTAATCTTGCGCGTAAGTCCTGTTAAACAATTTTCTACTCGACAAATGTCTGACAGTTTGGAGCCCCCTATAAATACTTATTTTGCATCTAGCAATTTTTTAAATACATGAAATCAAAGAAAATACTTGTATCTTTTAATCCTAATAAAATTTGTGTTTTTAAATTACATTTTAAGGTATTAAATATTGAAAATTGTCTTTTTTTCATTTTTTCTAATTTTAAGAGCCCTGCGATCCCTTAAGCGTATATCAAAGCGTCGATTTTTCTTTAATATGTGATCGCGCTAAATTAATGTATTTTAATTGAATTTTTTTTTTCGAGAAAAGATAAATTGCAGTCGTGAAATTAGGCGTGATTTTCACGCTTCGAATAATTATAAAAGAGTGTTCTTGAAAAAAATAATCAATTTTTACTTTTACATTTATTTCACTTTCTTTTAAAGTACTCATAAAAAGTACACATGGCTGGCACTACTGTATAAATATTTATTGACATGCAATAATGACTTTCACATAAATAACGTATAATGTTCTCATGAAAACAATGAAATACATAATACACTGCGCATGAAAAAGTAAAGGAAAAAGTATAAAAAATGATATAACTTGAATGATTTTGCAGTTGAACTTGCATGGAAGTTACACAACATCTCTATGTGGTCATGTCTGGCATAGCTTCAAAATACAGAATATCCTGTTTCTTCGAAAAACTAATTAAAATAAAAATACTGGAAAGGTAATATAAAATGAGGTAAGGAACAGATGGTTAAGGTTTTAAACTTTTTTTAAGTACAAATAAATTCATGACAATTACTTGATGTAATTGATAAAGGTGTGCAGATTTCAGATCTTTTTCAATTCCTTATTTATCTGTATTAGTTCATATAATATGCAAGATTTTAAGATTTTATAAACACTTGAATTTTGTAAAAACATGCAAAATCGCTGCTTTCAACACCTTTTAATAAAAAAAACATAAGGTAGAAATTTTCGTACTTGTTTGTTAATGGGATCTTGGCGTGATAGAAAAAAAAAACACCTTAGCAAGAAAAATAAATTTTCATTCATATTTTCTATCAACCTATCTACTGCTTTATACACACAAGCAATTATTTTCAATATTTATACAATTTATTCAATATAGAGAAGACATTTATCTATCTTTATATACAAACAAAAGTAACTTATATGTAAAAAAATCAATATTATTTATATAAATACATATATAAGCAATCTCAAAAGATTATAAGGTTGATTTTCATAGCTGTTTATATCCTTTGGCAACAAATCTCACTTTCTGAAGCCTAAATTGCATCAAGCTTCTGAAAAATAAACACCAAGGTCTCTATAACAAACAAGTACAGAATTTTTTTTTAAACGAATTTAAATTATTTTCCATATAGGTTCCACATACAACGTATGGAAAAAATCAGACATTGTGTGAAAACTAAAGAAAATGTTTGCTGCAATTCTGCGGAATAACCCATAGTTTTTCCTTTGGTCTTTCTCGTCAGTTTACAAATAATCTACCATATCATGAATTGCAATTCAGCAAGCTGTGCCTTGCATTGGATCATTAGACCTTGAAATAACATGGTATACTCTGAGCATTTTCTTTACTAACAGTCCAAATTCTTCCATGTCAACGGCAGTATCATCTGGTATCCCGCTGATTGGAGAAGAAACTATTTTATAAGCGTTGAAATCGGGAACATATACATGAATTTCTCCATTTTCATCCTAAACAACAGAAAAAGTGACGGATATAAACAACAAAAATCACTAATAATGATATCATTTTATTTCTGCATAACAGGTACTAGGAAAATGAATCAGAATAACAAAGAATAGAATAAAACGCGAATGATGATATAATAATATAATCATTTTTGTCCTTAAAAAAGTAGATAGGATTGAGTATGAGCAATAAAAATTTACTGATTATAATATTCTAATTTCACCATTTTCATCTTAAAGTATAGAGATAGTGATGGATATCAACAATATAATACCACTAATAATGATATAAGTTCACAATTTTCATCTAAAAGTATAGAGATAGTGATGGGTATCAGCAATTATCACCAATAATGATATAATTTAATCATTTTCATTCTGCATAACATATATAGGAGTAAGAATCACACTAACAAGAACCACAACAAAATGGCAATGAAGATATAATAATTGAATAATTTTCATCTTTAACAACGTAAGTAGGATTGAGTATGAACAAAAAAAATTACCAATTGTAATATTATTATTTCATAATTTTTATCTTAAAGTACAGATTTAGGGATGGATATCAGCAATATAATATCAGTAATAATGACGGCATAATTTCACTATTTTCAGCATATAAAACAGATATAGATAACGACAAAAAAGCTGACGATAGTTATATTGCTATTATCATTTCACTATTTTCATCCAAAATAAAATAATTTAAGGAGAGTAGTAAAAGAAAATCACCAAAGTTCTAAGGGTACAATACCTTTAACATTTGCTTCCTATACAGAGTGTCCCAAAAAGTTTGAAATTGGCTTTAATTTTTCATCTGTTTATGATACGTAGGTCATGTAAATTTGAAAAGTGTTCAAAATAAGATTGGAATAAATATTACGTCGAGGAAATAGTCCTGCCATTAATAATTAGAAAGTTACACTTTTTAAAATTTTAAGTGATCCCTAAACCCTATAAGTTCCTATAGGAAATTAGTCAATATAAGAATTTTTTGTATTCTCTAAAAGTACAACAATAAAAATTTGATTCTTCTACGAGCAAAATTCACCGAATTATAATGCTTTGCATATTTTGAAATTTCGGAGCTTTCCAAAAGTAAAAGCGTACAAAGGATTTTTTAGAGATGGAAAGCTCTGAAATTCCATAAAATTCAAAGTATCATAAAATTTAAAATATCATAACTCGGTGAATGTTTGTGTAGAAGAATTTAATTTTTTCTTTTGTAGTTGTCAGAGCATTTGAAAAATGTTTCTAAATGTAACTTATAGTACCCGAGGAACATATAAAACTTCTTGAAAATAATAATGGACATAATTTTAATTGCTATCATATTATGAACAGTTTTGCAACTTACATTGTACGTATTTCCAATTGACAAACACCTAAAGCCCCTTTCAGTCTATTAGGGACACCCTGTAGAATAGATACAGAAACAGTTGCCAACAAAATAATCCCTATAGTTACAATATTATCATATTTTTTCTAAAATAAAAGATATAGGAACCGATATATAAAAAAAAAAATACTTGTTTATATCCTAATTTAATCATTTTTACCCTACATATTGGAGACAGAGACGGATACCAACCGATACCAACAAAAAAAATTTCATAATGCAATATTATTCAAGTATTTACAATACTATAGGGTAATTCCGGGATTTATGCCGCACTTTTCTTTTGAATTTGTGTATAAAGTCCCATGGTGGACATAAAAAAAAAAAAAAAATCATGCTATGCTATTTAGTGTTCAATATACAACGCGTGTAGTGCGACAAAAAAAATTCAAAACAAATTATTAATATTTTTTAACAATTTTTTTCTAAAACGTTACACTGCGGCGCGTCACCCGTACATTTAGGCTGAGACACCACACTTGTGCGGTAGTTATGCCGCGCTTGTAATAAGAACAGAATGAAATTATAAATAAAAATATTAAAAAAAATATTCATATCTGGACTATAATTAACGATGTAATAACAAAATGAAATTAAATGAGTACAAGGAAACGTATTAGTAGATTCAAATTAAAAATTGTTGCATACTTTCACTATTAAAATTATCGACTTATTTTTTTTACATTAAAATTTAATTATTATTTCAGCAACAACCTAACATCAGCGTATTAGAAAGGGAAAAGAAAAAAAGTAAAATTGTGCTTACATAATTTGTTTGTTAACCCTTTCGGGACCGGTGACTTTTACACAAATTTTATTCGTTTGGTACCACTTTTTTAAAAGAAGTTTACTTAAATAATCATGAAAATGTTCTAATTAAACAAAGCAAATATTACTTTTCTTTTTTACTGGTGCCAGAAACAAATTTTGAAAGCTCTTTATGAAGGTGCTTATATGCACCTATGGTCCCGAATGGGTTAAGAGACCTGTTTTTTCGACTACAATCTACAGAAAAAGTATCGAAAAGGCACAGTCTTTATGTAACTACATTTAAACACATGATGCAACGAAGCCAATTACACTTCCTCTTTTTTGGAATAGTTAGCAAAGAACGTCTGCGTTATTCGTAATCCAATTTTTCATTATTATCATCTTGACTCGCATCTTTTTTGCCCTTTTTACTTTTTATTTTCTCCCTTTTTCTCCTTTGTGTTTTAGTAAACTTGATAGCATGCCTAACATGGTTAGTCTGTGCAAAAAGAAAAGAAAAATAATAACACTTAATCATCCCGTACAAAAGAAACTGCGGCATGTATACCGGAGTAGAAGTGCGGCATCTATCTCATTTTGCATGGTGCAGACGTCGGCTATCACAGTTACCTGAAATCGCTAAGGGGAATGTCGTAACCATACACACAGTACACTATACAAACGCTACACTTAATTTTGACTTCAAAATCCTGCATGCATTTAATAATTAGTGTATGAAAAGTATTTAAACATAACGTGTTTAAAAGTTTGGACAGTGAAATCATGCACTCACGTCAAATTAAGGATTGTACTTCTACAAGTAAACATCGAAATGGGATTCACGCTATACACTGGTTAAAATAATCTCATTGCGCACCTATACTGTGCGTTTGACGATCATCTATCGATAATTACAAGAAATACAAGGAGTGCGGCATCTATCCCGTATGCGGCGACTCTCCAGGAGTTACCCTATCATTTGTATCGATGTCAATTTCACGCCAACATAAAGCCTCCTATGGAAAAAATAAATAATTTTAAAACATTGAAATACCAATGAAAAAATTGAAAAATTTGCCATTGGTTTAACATTAGTCTAAGTTTGTTTTCAAGTAATTTTCGGAAATTCGAAACGATGACATCCAAAACTAGATGAACATTGATTTTCGCTAATTGTTTTTTTTTTCACTAGTCTAACATCACCCTGATCCAAATTGCATCAAAATATGAAAGAGCTCAGCAACAGCTCAAGTGCAAATATTACTGTCCATGTTACCGTCATATCATATGGAAAATAAGTTGATGTGGCGTCACTGTGAAATCACGATGAGGTAGTTACCCGAAAGTGTGCCGTATTAAAAATTTCAGGCGTCGGCCATCACAGTTACCTTCCACCGCTAAGGGAAATGTCGTAACCACACACACAGTATTTTATACAAATGCTACATTTAGTTTTGAGTTCGAAATCATGCATGCATTTAGTAATTAGTGTATGTAAAGCATTTAAACATAACGTGTTTAAAAGTTTGGGCAGTTAAATCACTCATTATATCAGACATCTCGAAATAACTTAAATTTTCATATAAGCAAATGCAAGAATATTAGTAATAGATCATAAAAATTATTAAAATTACAGAATGGTTACTCTGATATATGTACGAGTAATTTTGAATTTCTTGATTAATCACATGTTAAAATTAAATTTCCAAAAGCAACTTCACATTTACCTTAATACTGTTTTAATTCTAAAATCTATATATAAAGTATAAATACCTCAAAAGTTATTTCAGAAATCAAGCATATAACTCTTTTGTTCATTTAATTGAGATTTAACTGGAAGTTATTAAAAAAATCATTTTAGTGTAGGCAGATTCACATGACATGGATATTCTGTATATGCATTCAATTTATTGGAAAAAGGCTTTTTTTTTTTTTTTTTTTTTTTTTTTTTTTACGTTTAAAGATGCTAAGTAATGTAAAAGGAATGTTTTTTTATAAATGATAATATTTTGGAGATGCTTCATCCTACAGTTCATTAAAAGTATTGCACACATTCGAATTAACAGATTTTGTTTGTAAAAAGGGAATAAAATTTGGAAAAGGTTTGTGAGCTTCTAAAATTTTTCTCGTTATAACTGAGTTTCACTTGTTACAGCAGAGGTTTCTGCAATGCGTTTTTTCATTAGGAAAACCACTTATTTATTTTTGCTGTTTAAAAGAGGACTGTTGCTGCATCACAGCTCTTTATAACTCGACTGTAGTTGCAATTATACAATAATTTCACTATCAGCATACTAAAACTATATATTTACAATGAAACAATTACTATACTTAAAATGATATAACTTCAACATTTTAAACTAATTAACAAATAACAACTACATGAAAAAAAAATAAACTTAGTAATTATAACGGTACCAAAATGTCACCATTTTTATCCTAAATATCAATTTAGAAAAAATAAATAAATAATAAATAAATAAATAAATAAAAATAAAGTGAAATACCACCACCATAACATCTCTATAGCTATTGGGGTTCATGAATTTTAAGGTAGCTTTAATTGCAAGACCTTTTCATGAATGATAGTTTTCTTCCGATTTATTTGATTTAAACCTACTCTTCAGAAAAATTTCTTCTCAGCTTAATTATTATATTCGAAGATCCATTTTAATATCAACGAATAAAAACTTTATTTATCCATCTGGAAATATTCAACAATTATTAAGGAAAATAAATTTTGATATAATTGTTGTGCGCAACCTTAAAGCCATACAAAAATAAAATAAAAATAAAAATTATTAGTTTCAGTTTTGAGTTTTTATTAACGCAAATACATTAGATATAAATCTTGACTTACAGGTTTTACATTATATGAAAAATAATTTAATGAAGAAGTATATAAAATTAAATTATTGAAAATATCGCATTCAGAAATATATTCTAATTACAACAAATAAAATTTACAACACACTTTTTACGAAAAAAAAGGTCTAAGTTTATATCTAATGTATTTATATTAATGAAACCACAAATCAAACTAAAATTTAGTTTTTGTGCCAATATTGTTGCGCGTAACTATCGCATTAAATTTTTCTTTCAATAACTCACGCACTTTTCACAAATTTTGAATTTGAATGAACACATTGGTCTAAATTTGTTTGATGGTTGAATAAAATGTTATATTAGAACCTCACTCAGTATCACCATCAGCCTAGATATTGTCAAATAATAGTTTCACAAGAAATTGCAATTTTTTAAAAATATTGCTTTGCCTGTCTTTGCCCCATTAATTGGTGTAAAAATCCACAGTGAAGGGGCGAAGCCCCATTTGGTTTAACCAGCCAACGGAAAGTTTACAGAAATGCAATCGAGGTAAACTACACGAAATTTAGAAGCTAAAGAGTCTCCGTTCTTCATTGGATTTTTGGATTTGTAGACATTTGCAGTATTATCATCTTAACAATCACATGAATTTTGAAACATTACATCAAAAATGAAAAATTGAAACTTACCCTATTCCCTCTGCACGGAATGCAACTTTCTTCTAATGTTATTAACACACAACTGGTACGATTGAAGCCTAACTGTAGACTAATGTTTAACATTGAAAAAACTTTGCGTTAGTATTAACACTAGAAAGACGGCGAGCGGTTTTTTTGACCGCTACCAAATAAATATATTTTGGTTTGAACCAGAAATTTTTTTTATGAAACTAGTTTAAAAGATACGAAGAGAAAAAATTTGTTAAATAAATAAGTTAATAATTTAAAATAAAAATTCTCATATCAAATATCTTTTATAAAATTTGAGTAAAATTCCCCGTCTTTCTAGTGTTAAATCAGCCGCTGCGTGTTTTTGGCCCGTGCGTGTCTTTGCCCCTACCTACTAAATGGTGAATAGTTTTCGTGCCATAAATAGCATATTTATTCATTGATAGTAAAATAGATCATGGAATATAATAATCACACTGTAAAAAAGATGTTTAGAAGAGTAAATTTAAACAGAACAAATCTGAAAAAAACTCAGATGTATGAAATACAGGTAAAAAATCTTCAATTAATGCTCGTATCCACTAACTACCTCAATCTAGAAAAATTCCGTCTAACACTCAAAGGAAATTCACGATAAACCTGATTTACATGATCAAGACAAAGTCTAATCAGCTTAATGATGAATACTATTTGAGCATTCAGGTTTTGTAGGTTGAGGTAAATGGTGAATACGAGCATCAGGGTATTGTAAAACTGATGAACCCGCTTATAATTATTTAATAAAAAATAGCTTACGCTGTTTTCGCTGACAAAAACTGCATTGACATCAATACCACCAAGTGCATAACTTCCTTCATGGAGTTCTGCTAAATTTTTGCAGATAGCCGTAGCAATTTTCAACAGATGTCTTGGCCTCAATCCTGGGACGCTACGAAGATACTGCAGTAATGACACATACCCATGTGGAGGCTTAAAAGGTCTTGAATTTAACTGCTCTCGCATCATCATTCGCTTTGACTTTTCTGCATCTAAAGTTATTAAATTCATATTGTTGAAATATAATATAAAGTACATGGATTTATTGCAATAAAAATTTTAATGTAAAGGTTCATTTACAACGTGGTTCATAATCGGGACTGGGAAAAACTAGGCACAATATAAAAGCTTTTTTATATTGTTTGTCGGTAGAAAAAAAAACTTCCTATACCAAGAATCGGCGCTTAGAATACAATAAGGTGCCTCGATATGAGATTAGCGACTTACGGGATATAATATTTTGAAAGCCTGAGAGGGGCTTCTCAGATGAGGAGACTAAGTCTGTAGAGCATAGAAATCCCCCCGGTAACTTTCATTAAGATTTTTTAAAAAAGGTTCCGGATAAAAGTCAATCTTCAAGAATATTATCTTTATCTCCAGGCTAATGCTTTCTCGGGCCGTCTTTAACATTTCTCACTCGTCTAGTTAAACTCGTTCAAGAAAGTATCGCCTAATTCCGGATGTAGGTTTGTCATAGCTAAGACAAACGTGTCTCTCTAAAGTCTCATATAAAGGTACTTTTGGGTACGATGACAAAAGAACTATACCACAACGATCCTTATTGCATAATAAAACTTTGGCGCTCTGAAATATCTGTCTTTTCGGAAACTGTTTTTAAAGAAATTTAAAGTGTTTATAAGAGCACAAATCCATTTACACTAATTTATTACGAATTTTTGTTTAGTTGATATATTAAAAAACAGTGGCTTTAGAACAGGTGGTAGCAGCGCTTCAGTGAAAGAGGGTCATAGACACCTAAACTCATCGCAGACTTCATATGGAACAATATAACAAAATCAATAGTTTTTTTTTCTTAATTCCAAAAGCTAGTTAAATACATAGATGCTTTTAAAAATATGCATTTTTAGTGAAATGACTTCGATTCAAAGGAAAATGTTTCAAAATATTGTTTAACTATTAAAGTTTTCAACTACATATTTATTTTCTTAAAGTTACACAGAATAGTGATATACCAATATATTTTTTTAAAGATACGTTTTATACTATAAAAATATATCATGATTAATTTGACACATGGCAATTTAGACTATTATAATAAACATATTGGCAATTTAGACTATGCTGTAAATAAATTGCTGGCAGTACACTCTCAGAAATCCTTTCTTCAATTCACGGAAATTATCCTGGCAGCACAGCTGCCAGTATTTTTTCGTTAATTGACGAATATCTTTTTTTTCTCCGTTGAAAGATGTAATTCTGTGAATTGAAGAAAGTGGGGAAACAGTAAAAGTTACTGACGTGGAATCGAACCGTCTACCTTAGCGTTACGAGACGAGTGCGCTAACAATTGGGCTACATTTGCACAATAGTGAAACACTTTGAAGTAAATATGTTTGCTTCAGATGGGTATGAATTTATTAATTTCTTTAATAAGGTTTTAATTTTTGAAGTTAGTTTTGTGGAAGATTTCGTGTTTAATGAGATTGTGCCTAGGGTTTTAATACTTTAATATTAGCATATGATAAAAATATGAATTATAAATATTTTTAAGTAGATTGCTAGATATAAAATATGAATTATTATATTTTTATTCGATACGATTTTTTTTTTTTTTTTTTTTTTTAGTAGAATCGATTTCTTTGCATTTAATATTTAAATTAAAATATCTTTTAAATGTGTTCAATAAAAATATCGTTTAAATGTATTCAATAAAAATATGTTTTAAATGCGAATATTTTTTAAACAACTTTAAAAATTCGATTTTATTTAACTTTATTCAACTTAAAAAATGAGGAATAATTTAGTGTACATTGGCGAATGTTTCTGACAGTGTATAAAATGGCACATAATAATACTAAATATATTTACTTGGGTGTGAATTAGTTAGTTTACTGACGTATGATCCTTTCCCATCTTTCTTGTTTAATCCAAACCTAGATAACATTCGTGTATGGAAATGAAGTGATGAAATAGTGTACACCAAAGGGTTTGTAGCTGAGTTGAGCGGTAATACGAAAATGGCCGTCCATGCATAAGCCTCGCCTGTAAAAATTAAATTATGGGACATATTAATTAATAACAATTAAATAAATACTGATAAATATATAACAGTGCTTATCTGAATGCAATAAATCACAAATTTATGTATAATTCATTCAAAATAAAGTGAGGTTCGAGTTCAACATATGTAAATGTATGCCGAGAAGTTTGAGTTTTGCTCTTTTATCACTAATTTGGTCAGTTTATAAAAAATAATAAGTAAATAAAGACACAATATTGCTTAATGGTACACAAAACACGAGTTTTAATAAGCTAAATGTTAATTTCTACGTTTCGAGCTGTTTCTACAGCCGTCTTCAGGAAAATATGATGGTAAAAAGGCTCAAAGTTTAGAGACGAAAGTTTCTTGTGCAAGAAATAATTAGTCGAAACTTGACCGATGATTTGAATACAAAAATGTAGTGTTGCCATCTAGTGAAAATAAATAATTATAAATGAACAGAGATCAATTGAATCAAAAAGGTCGATTTAAGAAACCACGAGTGCTGCCATCTGCACATGAAGTACAAAACCACGTTCAACTGAGTTTTCATTCAAGTTTTGGCAAGATAATATAAGGTTAAGCTGAAATATTGTAATTAGATGTAGAATTATGACTTTATGATATTATGCCAGATTTTTGGGATATTATAGGATAAATTATCGTTACAAGGTTTATCTTCACGTTTTGATACATTGACATTTAGCTTATTAAAGCTCGTGTTTTGTGTACCATTAAGCAATATTGTGTCTTTATTTATTATATTTTATGGTGCAATTGTCCAGTATGTGTTATTAAAATAATAAGTATTTAGTTATTTTCTAAGAAAATACATTTAGAAAATAATAATAACAAATATTTGTTGGAATGATTACACTTTTTTTTTGCTTTTTTTATCAATTTTAAACGATACTGACAGCGATAAAAGTAGCATAGCTAAAACTATTTTTATATAGCGTAGAAACGATTATCTGTATGAAAAGCACGAACTGCAAGCATTGCAAAAGCTACCGGTTTGCACGCGCTATTATTTATTTTAAGATTTTCTCATTTTGAATAGACTATACATTCAATTTAAAAACGAATCTCGTGGCATTTCATTTCACAAACTCATTTTATAAAATTTATCTTATTTGCAATTATTATTATTATTATTATTACATATTTTTGGAATTCACAAGATCTAGAACAATAGAATTAATTTTGCAGTATTTCATAAAATAGTATGTATAACGTATTTGGTATGCTTTGCAAACATATGCTTGTTTCTTTCTTGCACAACCGCTAAGAAAGACGCTATACAATCTGAAATTCCTGTTTGAGGAAACAAGGCGTAAAATCAACGAAAGATGTTAAAAGTTAATCTGCAGTTTTTTTGAAAATTCTTCAGAATATTATCTTTGCAATTTTACACCCTCTTTTCACATAATGGAAGCAGAAAATAATGGATCTTGCAGATCTTAGGGCGTTTATCACAAGACAGTAAGAAGATCTTAGAAACAATTCCCAACAAGTTCTGGTGAGTTTTAGAATCACATGATTCAACCGATTCAAATGAAATCGGTAGAAAAGCAAGTCATAATTTTTCTAGAGTCAATAATACTGTTATTATTAAAACGTTTTACTGAATACACCAGTGGGCTTCTATAGATAGTGATGTGTAACTCAAGTTAAAACATATTTTTTAAAAGTAATCTTAATTTTTTTTTTTGTCATTAAATAAAAATTAAGCTCACTTACCCGTGACGTTTACACCAGACAAAGCAAGCAAACCCATGACAATAATTGGAAACCAGCACATGGAATTTGTCATGACGATTAGGGCCATTTGTCTACCAAGCTTATTCTCTCTTGATTGTCTAGTCATCAGCCTATTCATATTTTGATATGACTTCTTTATGGTTATATACATGTACAAATAAGAGAAAACGATGATGATGAAAGCGAGAGAGTTTATACAAAAGAAGATGGCAACAGAATATTCCCAGCCTGCTGGCCTATGATTTGTTATATGCAGTGCTAGACACACCCCTGAACGAGCATAAAATCGCCCATGAAAATAAGGTTCGACCATCAGAGGTATCGCTGCCATTATCGCAGCTGTGCACCAGGATGAAATGATCAATTTGTAAGTGAACTGTATGCTGAATCTCTTTTGAGATAAAGGAAAACATAGACATATCAGCCTGTCCACAGTAATGAAGACTAATGTCAGTACTGAAACTTCACTGGAAACTGTAGACAGAAATCCGCATATTTTGCACAAAGTGCTTCGTTTCCACTTGTCTGAGTTCTCAATATAAATGCTTCTGTAATAAACGTCTACACTTGCGATGATGATGAGGTAGACTCCCATAAGGAAATCTGCGCATCCCAGGCTCAATATCAGAGTGGAACTGATCCTGCTGACATCTTTGGTTTTGAAACGCCATATGATGACGAACAAGTTTCCGACGAGGGCGATAATTCCCAAGACCCAGAGGAATGATCGCTGCAACGGGCTACTCATCAGATCTTCACAAGACGATATTTCATCTCGAGGCGGTTGACAATTTTCTAGAGGTACTTGAGGAAACGCCATGCAGCAAAATGTGTAGGAATCACTGTACCTAAAAATTTAAATAAAAACATTAAAATGTCTTTATAAAACGTTTCAAGCATATAGTGAAATTTATCTATAAGCGACTTCGAAACTACTAGAAAAAAATATTCCTTATAAAGAGAGAGATTTAATTCTCAGATTCACGGTGTGAAATAAAACATTAGTCGTATGTGTACATTCAAGAGTTATTAAATAAATTGTAATAATCTTAATTAATGAAAAAATCAATAAAAAACTCTTCTGTTTTAAATGCACAGGGAAACATGCATATAAGATACTAAAGGAGAGTTAGAAAAAAATACCGTTATAAATGCGAAATATTAGAGAAGCAGCTCATCTATATTCTATCTTAGCCAACGCCAAGTTACTACATCAACACGACCGTTGACCTTGACTCATGAAATAGATTACAGATGGAGATTTGAGAATGTGGAGTGGGGGCGCATTCTTTTTCGCTCTGTCTCCGAGAAACTAAGCCGTAAGAGAAAACGACATCTGAACCAATGCGTAAATGTTATTGTATACCTTGTAAATATTTTGTAATTATCTTTTTTTATTTAATTCAATAACATTAGTTTAATTCCTAGACTAGTTATAAATACAAGAACGCCGTATTTAACTTAACATTAAGAAGTTCATTTGATATACAGTGTGTCCACGTATAACTTGACCGACCTTTATTTTCGCAACCGTTGGTCCTAGATGCATACTTCCACTTACAAAAATGGTCAAAATAAGGCGCAGGGTTGAGATAAAAAAAAGTTTGAAGCGAAAAAACAATTTAGTGAAGAATTACAGAATCTAAATTTTATACGGTCCCCCAGTCTTATAAGTTATATTTAGTCAAATTTTCCTGTTACACTGGCAAGTAAGGCAAAAAACATCCCGTTATTCCACGATTAAAACTGACCGAATAATAGCTGTTTAAAGTTGTAGTATATTTTTTGCTGCATATTAGGGGTCATTCACAAATTTAGTAGAAATATAATTTCGTCAGATATATTAAAGAAATGGTTGAGAGTAAAATTAGCATTGCAATATAAATTTGAAATCTTTAATCATTCTGACATATTACTGCAAAATGTACAATTTGTACTGAATATTATAAGAGGATAAAAATAACAGATTTTTTGTTCAATAAAAGAATGAAAAGCAATAGCTTCAATTCTTTACAAACTGATATATATTTTAAAATGCTGTTAGATTACACTGTCTTTCAAATTTTGGGTTGTGGCACGTTTTTTAGCTTTTGAAAATTGATTCTTATGTATTTTTTAGCACTGAATCCGAAAATGACCTTCATTTTAAACCATCACGTCAAGAATTTTCTCAAATCGCAAGTTTCAAAGTTAAAAAGCTAAAAGTTAAAATTGATTCCCCTCCCCTCCCAACCTCATCGGACCCCCAAGCTGTTTAGCTGTAAGAAACCCAGTATAAGCCAAAAAATCCAATAAATTATTGAATTAAATAAAATTAAACTGAATAAAAAAGTCTTACATCTATTTTATAGTATCAGATTTTTCGCTATTTTTTAACCTTGAAATTTACGATTTGCGAAAAATCTTGACGTGATGGTTAAAAGTGAAGGCAATTTTTTTATTCAGCGTTAAATATATATATATATATAATGTAATTATAAAAGTTAAAAAACACAACCATCACAGGTTTATGTTATCTAATCTAAAACTCTTTCTTAAACTTCTTGACGGTAATCTATCCGAATTTTTTTGGGTTATCCTCTAATATAAGTATGTATAAGATGGTAAGAGTCGAAAATCATAATAATATTGCATTGTCTTAGGATTTAAGTCAGTATGTAAAATTTAACTTCGATCGGACATTTGAAAGTAAGTTAAAGTTCTAGTACAAATTTTAAACTGAAAAGACGATCATTGCAACTTAGATAAACCCTTAACTTTTAGTTAAAAGGAATCATAGCCTCAAATCCTTACAAAATAAAACATATGTTAAAATACAATTATTTTAACTAATCTGAAACTTAACTTATAAAAGTTAATCGTAATATTTGTACGATTTCTTTCAAAGCGCAGATACCTTGAAATAAGTTTCAGTACTTTATACACGACCCCCGAAAGCATGGTCGAAATCATCTGTTTTGATATGCAAAAAAGTGGTATAAGTCATACATTTCAAAGTTTCATAACTCGGTCAATTTTAATGTTAGATGAATGGGACTTTTTTTGTCTTACTTGTTAGTGTCACAGCAAATTTTTAGTAAATATCAGTTATAGGACCGGGAGACTGTATAAAAATTTAAATTTCGTAATTTTTTAATAAATGTTTTTCTTGACTCAAATCGCTTTAAAAATAATTCTTTACTTTTTTAAAAACATTTTTGTAATTGGAAGTATGCATCTAGGACCAACAGTTGCGAAAATAAAGGTCGGTCAGGTTGTACGTGGACACACTGTATATACAGCATAAAATAAAGTATTAATCGTTATAAGTAGATGAACGAGTCAATAAATAATTTATTTTAGTGCATAATCAACACTAATGCTTCATATTAAAAAATATAAGTATCTATACTTAATATAAGGTAGAATTTAATTATATTCCATGAAGAGAATTGAAATCTCTCCGTTTCTAAATGAATTGGAGTAAAAACATCTGCAGGGGTAGAGAAAATTACCATTATAGACACATTAATCGCTATAGGAATTATTGTATTAAGGTCTTCATTTAGTTTGAAATAAAAACTCCTTATACCACTATGACGATAAAGAAAAAATCGGCATAATGAGAATAATAATAATAATAATAATAATAATAATAATAATGACGATAATAAAATAAAACGCTATGAGTAAAAAAGAAAGAATAAACGTTATTCTATGATACTACTTAAAATTTTACTTAAACAAATAATGATTGAACATTCTATCTAGTGAAAGTAGTTTTTACATCGTATAGTTAAAAACAGAAAGTGAATAATAAATTTTTATTTTTATATTTTTCATAACAATATTTAAAAGTCACTTTAGAAATTAAAAAATATATAAATATTGATTTTTCAATTATATTGAATTTTTAAAAAAGAAATGTTCTCTTATAAAAAACAAAAGCAAAAGCTGTAATACTTACAAATATTCCAATGATTTCAGACCTGTAAATATATAGGAGTTGAAGTCTACAATGTCATTTCCCTTCAAATCCCTGTAAGAGAAAGACAGCATATGTAAAAATAACATAAACACTTAGCACTTTAATGCTCGTATTCACCATCGACCTCAACCTAAAAAATCTCGGTTGAACGCTCAAATGGTATTCATCATTAATTTGATTGGACTTCTCCTTGATCAGGTTCAATCAGATTTATTGTGAATTTCATTTGAGCGTTCGTATTGACGTTTCATTGGAGCATAATCTCTCCATCTCTTTAACATCATAAGTTTATCCTCTGAAGCTGTTAGCAGCTGCTCAACATAGCGTAACGCCAACTCTAACGCCCCTTCCATATGAGGAATTTTAGCAGTGTCAACTTCAACTGGACCATTATCAGGATCATCTTCGTATTGAACAACATCAGTCACAGTCCTAATTATATCCTCGTCAAATAATGTTTCATGCTTCAGATCTTTATCAGACTCAAACAACTCTTATAAGTCTTCTACGGTGATCTGTTCGCAGCCCTCAAGCTTTTTAAATGTTTGTACAAAACAGTTTGCAGATGGATCAAACATTATAGAGTTCTTGGGCGGAGGAGGGAGAGAGATTGCACTTTTGACCATTAGAAACACAAAATCTTAAAGGGACATCTCATTGTTCCTGGGAGGAGTGTTCCCCAACCCCGGGCTACACCACGAATTCAACACTGGTGAGGGTCAACGCGTGTCCATTTAGAACCGACGTTTTCCTTTCTGAATTTTGCCTCCTTCTTCTCGGTATTGCACTCCAACTCCAAAGTGTAAGCTGAGTTCCCGCGGCTGTCATTCCTGAATTTTGCCTAATGTTGGAAAAAAAATCGGTCGGTTAAAGCGGAGTTGGCAAAGAGGCTAGTGCATTTCATAATCTATGCCTAATACATGATTTTTCATTCTTGTTTTCTATTCCTTCACTGATAGATGTTTCTATTGCATAACATGCATAACGTTATTTAAGGCGATTCTCCAAAAACATGTCCCCGGATCACAAACGCAAATTTTTCTGAAGCATTTACGAACTCATTTTTAAAAGTAAAAGCAGGTCACCGGCTCGAATGGTTATTGAAGTTGTTTGTAATGTAAAAGTTTTTTAGTTTTTCGATAATTGAATTACATCTTGAGTTATAAGGGACTAGTGTAAATGCCCGTCCTAGGACGGTGGGTAAAAATTGTGTTTTTCACTTAAAATTTGAAAAACTGATGAAAATAATTGACAATATGGAAACGTTTAGATGAGCAAAGTTCGGCTAGTTTCTGTTCTAATAAACAAACCATTAGCATTTATAATACTTCTGGGTAAACCAGGATTTCCGGCTATTATACCATAAAAAAATTAAGATTCTTTAATAAAACAAAAAATTTTATTGCCCCCCCCCGGTCCCTCCAAAAAAAATTTAATTTTAAAGAAATAAAAGTCTCAGTGTGAAATCTGCCAATAAAACTTGTAAGCAAAAGACGAAAGCTATTTTTATTCAAGGATAAGTTTTATAAATGCCTTTTAGTGTTTCGTCACCTTAATTTTTTTTATATATCTATGTAGTTTTTAAATTTTTGTAATACAAAGAAGAATCAAACATGGTTAATGCCTATTTTTAATGACTGTACAAAATGTTTTTTACTCGAAAAAGATGTTACATTAAAAAATATTCAGACTTAAATTAGCTGCTCCCTTTTCAACTTATTTAAATGAATTTGACTAAATGTCTTTAAATATATACCTTTTCAAACTTTAGTTTAATCAGTCATATAAATGCTTCTTTAATGCAATATATAAATAAATAATATTTTATGCTAAAATAAATATTTAAAATAATATTCATGGTTATTTATTTAAATTTCATGCTTTCACATTAAATTATTTTTAAATACACGTAAGGCATTCTGCTGATATTGTAAACTCCCCCCCCCGCCCCCCTCGTTTGTTTTGCTATCAGAAATCGATGAAAAATTTAGAAAGCGAAGTCGATCATCTTATTATTTTTGTTTACACTCTTCTGACTGACTATCAATTATTCTTAAGTATAACACAACTCATTTTTTTAGTAAATAAATAAATAACGAACAATTCTCGGAATATTGAGCTAAACTTTAGTCAGACATATATTAAAGTCACTACAATTAAAAACAGGCATTAACAATTTTTTCTTCTTTGTATTACAACTCTTAAAAACTACATAAATATCTGAAAAATTAAGATTTTTAGGAAAGAGTGAAAAGCATTCATAAAACTTACCTGTGAATTAATATAGCAATGGGTATCCTTTTTCATTCCTTTCAAGCTTTTTGCCATTTTCAGTTTGAAAACGACCCCAAAGATCCGAAGTTTTGCACATGGAAGAAGGAATACATTTCCAACTTCTATTTCCAACTTCTTTGGTTTTGCAACCGTTTTGACCTTGAGAACGTGTTTGTCTGCTGCGGGAGGGAGTGTGGATCTGTTCTTCTCCGAGATCGGGAGAACATAGTTAATTTGTTTACAGAAGTTGTTTGAGCCGAGAGAAGTATACCTCCATGGCTTAATTTTTTTTTCAATGAATCAAGTGAATGACTCGCTACCGTTTGTTGACGTTTTGCGTACCGTTTGTTGACGTTTAGCCCTAATGCATGCTTTTAACTCGAGTTCTGAAATTGTTTTTCAACTGCGCAAATCATTCAAATTTTGTTAGTTTTGAAAAATTTATGTTGAACAGAAAGGATTTCAGGTAAAAAGATGTGTATTTAGGCAGATAAGTTTTCTCTTACACATCTCAAATCATAATTAAGCCTAACGTGGCTCCAGCTTATCGGAGACTGGTAAGATAGATGGGTACGACCCCGGACGCGTTACAATGTGAATTATAATATAGAGATTGCTTTCGCATAATGGCCGATTTTCCCCTCGTACTGTCGCGTTTTGAAATTCTGTTAAAAAGCCAATTTTTGCTGCATTTCTGAAAGATCTTCTGCCATTACCAAAAAATGGAAAAACCTGCTCGATTACATAATTTTCTAATACGAATATCTACGAGTTCGGTGCATTTACGAACAAAATTTGATATAAAAACACGTCATAAAGTAGCCAGTTAACAGTCTTTAAACAAGTTGGAAATTGCGCGTCAAACATGGCAAATCAGGTGCGTTCGTACTATAGCTAGTTTTATAAATATTTTTCGTACCACATATTGTACTGAATGTATATTTTAATGCACTTCAATAAGTGTATATCAATTTCATTCTGATCGAAAGGCTATAACGTCTTTAAAATGAACTTGAGATAATTTTTTTCCCATTGGCCGTAATATAACGGAAAATTTTTGACTGTCCCTGTCATTAAACTATACATCCGATTTTCATAAAATTTGAAATGGCTCGACAAATTATTGCAACAATTATATATTTAAAATTTCAGACCATTCGGTTGGATATTTTTTGCCCTGTTATATGCAGACGGACGGACCGACTGCCGGACGGACTGAACGACGACTATAGGTGCTACGTATTTATATAATTACGAACGCACCTAATTAGAATTTATATAGTAATAATGTTTATACATTAAAAGAACTATACATATAAATATAAGTATTCTAAACATTTGAGTTATGATATGCATGTGTTACTATATGAGAATGAAATAGCATTTTTTAATCGAAAATTAATAAATTTTGTTGAATGCTGAATACTTACAATACTGTAACGGAGTGAAGACCAACAAATGCCCCTCCTTCAACTTTCGCTATGTTGTTGTTCTGCAAATTTCTGAAAATAAATATCATTATAATACTGAGAATAAAACACTGGCTGATAAAAGCTATATTGATAAAACAAAAAGTACAGTTCGAAAGAGTTTATTTTGAGAGTTCGTTTCTAAAGGTTTTTTTCTGCCCAATTTTCTTTGCAATATAACAGCAGTTCCAATAACTATTGGAATATAATTGTTACATTGTAGTTATTTCTGACTTATTACAAATTGTTTAACTTGATGTCCGAATTTCTATTACCTCAGAACCTTACATTGTAAAAAAAAATACAAATGTCACTTATTCAACAAAATATTATGTAACCACAAACGAAAATATAACTTCCTTAGAGTTATCCACGATTCCGAAAGGTATTTCTTTATCTTTTGAAACTGCAGAAACAATCGATTTTTGAGATTATAAGAAGCTGTTACATTAAAAAGATTTATTTTGCTGCCAAAAATTTTCGGAGACTTTTCCGAGTAGTTTTAGTAGTGTATTAATCACGTTTTCTTATTTCGGAATACATGTTTTTGGGATGCTGTCAATTTTCAATTAAACTTTTTATGTTCAACAAAAACGTTTAACAGACAAACATGCTAAATAAACAGCATTAACATTAGCATTAATATTAACCCTCGGAGAACTAAGACCAAAATAGCTTAAATGCCTAAAATTTAAACAGAAGTGATCCTGTAGGCCATTTAGTCCCCCAATTGGTAATTATAATGTTCATACGACGCGACGATTCATTTCAATGAAAAGCGGAATTTACACACGAGTGATCACAAGAACAGCGAAATAATGATATGAGGAAGGCGCCTACACTCGCTTCCATAGTAACGCTCTACCAACAGCGCAATCTAGTTAAATGCATTTGGCAGTATGCCAGAAATGATCTTTCTTTCTCTTGAAACGTGATAAATGATAGAAAGCTTTCATATATTCCCTGATTACCTAAGATAAGGTCAGTGTGATCCCATTCGCAATTTCTATAAATAAACAAAAAACTTTAACTGTACGAAACTTATTAAGTCGACAAAACCATGAAAGAGACCTTTATAAGATAATTCCTAGAAAATAATTTTAGCGTACATTTTCTTTAAAAAAATGTCCAGGTCGGTTTAAATTTCCCCATCTTAGTACTGCGATGGTTAATATAATATTGTTACTCTTGCACGTAATGCACGTACGCAACTTAAAATGTTTACTTCAGAATTGATCTCATTCAAAAAACGATATTTCTGTTTAATAAATCTGATTAATACACAGCAGAAGTTACTTAGAAAATGTTTCGAAATTTAAATGCAGCAAAAGAAATTTTGTTTTATAGATGCGTCTTTAAATCTAGAAAATCTGTAGCTTGTGGGGTTTATAAAGATAAACGGACGCTTTTTAGAATCGTGGATAACTCGGGAGAGGTTACATTATATGTTCGTTAGTGACTATGTTACATTTTCGTAGATTAAGTAGCATATTTGTTTAATTACAGTGTACCTTATATGCAAAGTCGTTTAAAACATTAATAATAAAAATCTAAATATTTCTGGTGCAAGACAATACACAATATGAAGAATAACATTGTTTGCTATTAATGCAACTTTCTACTTAAAATATATCACATTACTGCTGAATTAGACTCATTCGTGCGTCAGGTCAACTTAATTCTTTTTTTTTTCTCTGTGTGTCGGGTTGACCCTATATTTGGGGGTTAGGCTTGGATTTCACTCCTTGAGGTTCGAGCCCGATTATACTAGATTTTTCAAAAGAAATACCAAAAATAATGCTTCAGAAAAAGTCTATATACTTTAATAAGTATAATCGTCAATTTTACTTCCTAAAATGTAATCTTTAGAGATATGATTGTACCCGATTTTTTTCTTAACAGCATTAAAATAAGGAATAATTTTCTTTCATTTTAAGCCTCGGGTTGGGTTCGAAAGAGGTACGAGGATGTATCAATAAGTTTTTGCCCTCACATAGAAATAATTGAGTAAAATTTATGCAACTGCTTCATTGTATTAGTCATTTTCTATATAGTCACCGAGCACAGTAACACATTCCTGCAAACGGTATTTCAAAGAGAGGGGGGAGGATGTATTCCAGAAGACGCGATAGTAGACCCAAAGACGGCCATTTTTCTAACTTTTGCCGACCCCTACATGTGACATATTGATGGAAAGCCCTGTCACCACTTATTCATGTTATGCCCTCCCGATCCCCTCCTCCCAAATTTAACCCTTGGGCGGCATGAATGGTGTCCGCAAAATTTAGAAAAGTTCCCCCGGAGGGCAAATTTGGGGGGAGGACTCGGTAGGTGCATAGCATGAATAACTGGTCACAGGGCTTTATATCAATATGTCGCATGTGAGGGTCGGTAAAAGTTAGAAAAATGCCCCCCTGTGGATCTACTATCGCGCCTCCTGGAATACATCCTTCCCCCTCTCTCTGAAATACCTGTTGCACGAATGTGTTACTCTGCTCACTGACTATATAGAAAATGACTAATACAATGTAGCAATTTCATAAATTTCACTCATTTATTTCTATGTGAGGGCAAAAACTTATTGATATATCCTCGTATGTCAGAAACGGGCAGGGTAAGTCTCTATTATTGATAAAATTATTGATAATTATAAACAAGCAATCAAATTTTAATTATCATATACGAGTATTTATATTAAGAGAACTAAGATTATATTTTAATAATTAAAATAAAAGTTTAGTGTACAAAAAACTGTTTTGTTATCAAAAGAAATTATAAACATCAGTATAGATAGAACGTAGCAAAAAATCGTGATACTATAAAATAAGTACTTCAAAACAAAATACTTACAGGGTTATTAGACTTGACATGCCTTTAAAAGTATTTCGCCTTAGAGTTTTCAAATTTATTCCAGATAAATTCCTGGAAAAAATTATTTGAGAATATTAAAAGGGACTGTGGAGTATATATACATCAACTGAAAATGCAGCAAAGCAGATTTAAAGATTATCAATTTCTTAATCTGATCTTTACATAAATAAGTATAAAACTAAAAAAAGTTTTTTTAAAACACCCTTCTAAAAACATACAATCTCTATATTAAAAGTAACACCAAATTTCATGATTGCAATTCAATATGATCCAAAAAATTTTGTTTACAATATGTTCATTTAGCATGGGCCCCTATTACTGAAAATTAACCGCTTTCATTTACTCTTTGTAGATAGGGCGAATTAGTGAATTTATTAAAAAACTATCATTTTTGTTTGGCTACTAGACGATACGATGATTTAGATATGGCAACAGGAAAAAAGGCAAAGCATTCCCAAGTAGCACAAAATGTCGACGCAAGTTATTTGTTGGCTATTGACGTTCTATGTTTGTCCACAGTAAGATAGGATGACCTTTCCGTAGCATTAGCCAACGAAACACTTCCCTACAAAACCGAACAGTGGGGCAAGCGATCGCTGCTCAGAATCCTCATTAGACACTCAACAAATTAGAGAGATCTCTGCATATACCATTTCCTGACTATATGTCAACACTACTATTTCGAATCCTACCATTTTCCAAGGATTGTCACAAACTGCTAACGATGAGGGAACAAATATTGCTCTTTGAGTATCTTAAACTAACTCTTCAGAATTTCTAAACAGTTTTTTTAAAATATAGTCATGACAAAGACCCAACAGTGATCCAAACAATCGCTGCCTGAATCCTGCTCAGATACCCTCGAAATTAGAGGGATCTCTACACGTACCATTTCCCGGCTATTTGTCAACACTACCATTCCTAATCCTACCCTTTACCAAAGATTTTCACAAACTGCCAATGATGGGCCAACAAATTGTGCTATTTGGGTATCTTAAACTATCTCTTCAGAATTTCTAAACTGTTTTTTAACGTATAAACATAACAAAGACCCAACAATGGTCCAACCGATCGCTGCTCATAATCCTTCTCCGATATCCTCGAAATTAGAGGAATGTCTACACCTACCATTTCCCGACGATTTTTTAACACTAACATTCCCCATTCTACCCTTTTCCAAGGATTTTCACAAACTGCCAACGGTTGGCCAACAAATTGTGCTATTTTGATATCTTAAACTATCTCTTCAGAATTTCTAAACTGTTTTTTTCAACGTATAAACATAACGAAGTCCCAACAGTGGTCGAACCATCGCTGATCGAATACTGCTCTGATACCCTCGAAATTAGAGGGATCTCTACACATACCATTACCCGACTATTTGTCAACACTACCATTCCCAAGGATTTTCACAAGCTGTCAACGATGGGCCAACAAATTGTGCTATTTGCGTATCATAAACTATCTCTTCAGAATTCCTAAACTGTTTTTTTAATGTATAAACGTAACAAACACCCACCAGTTGTCCAACCTATTGCTGCTCATAACTTTGCTCAGATACCCTAGAAATTAGAGGGTTCTCTACACTTACCATTTCCCGACTATTTGTCAACAATACCTTGCTCAATCCTACCCTTCCCAAGGATTTTCACAAACTGCCAACGATGGGCCAACAAATTGTGCTATTTCGGTATCTTAAACTATCTCTCCAGAATTTCTAAACTGTTTTTTTAAGGTATAAACATAACAAAGACCCAACTGATCGCTGCTCGAATCCTGCTCAGATACCCTACAAATTACAGGGATCTCTACACCTACCATATTCCGACTATTTGCCAACAATACCATGCCCAATCCTACCCTTCCCAAGGATTTTCAAAAACTGCCAACGATGGGACAAAGAATTGTGCTGTTTGAGCATCTTAAACCATCGCTTCAGAATTTCTAAACTTTTTTTTAAACGTATAAACATAACACAGACCCGATAGTGGTCCAATCGATCGCTGCTCAGAAACCTGCTCAGATACCCTCGAAATTAGAAGGATCGCTGCATCTACCGTTTCCTGTCCATTTGCTAACAATACCATTTCCAATTCTACCGTTTCCCACGGATTTTCACAAACTGCCAATGATGGTCTAACAAATTGCACTATTTAGGTGTTTTAAACTATCTCTTCAGATATTCCAGACATTTTTAACGTATAATATAACAAATATCTAACAGGGCTCCAACCAATCACTGCTCAGATACGCAACAAATTAGAGAGATCTCTGCATCTGCCATTTGTCAACAATACTATTTCCAATTAGACCATTTCCCAAAGATTTTCAAAGACTGCCAACGATGGGACAACAAATTGTACTATTTGGCTATTTTAAACTATCGCTTCAGAATTTCTCAATTACTTTTTAAAAAAGTATAATCAGTTTAACTAACCCATTAATATATGTTGATAGAATGATAGAAGCGTAATTTAAAAATCTATATGTTTTACTTCTTATTTTTTATTTCTTTTTATTTTCTACTTTTTAGTGTTTAAAATGTTTCAATATTTCAGTTTCGCAGCAATTGGAACATTTTAGAAAATAATGGTTAAGCACATAATTAACTCCATTGTTGTTGAAACGCGTAAACAGTTGTAACTATAAAAATCCCTGCCGGCCCGGGCCTACAGGCGGAGGTAGATTTCGATGTTAAGTACTAAATTCTCCAACAAAACTTAAATCAAGATTAGAGATAAAACCCAGTTTCTTCACAAAGAGCGAGCTGTAGGGAGCTAAACTTTTTGTGAAAATTGTAATATACACGAATACACACACACATATATATGGAATAGGTTTAAAAAATGGCTACACAAAATTCAGAGAACCTTAAAGTGTTAAAATATGTTAATATTTCCATAGTCGGGTTTTTATCGTGTTTTAATACGTTTCTTCAAACTTACATGGCGTTACATATTCACCTGCTGAGGTCCATTATATTTCCAATATGACGCAATATACATATTTTTTTAATTCGTCAAACTATTTATTTTGAGTTTTCATGCTGAAATCTTGCTCTAGGAAACTTATGACGTAATATTCAATTTGTTTTCAATTTGTCAAACTATTTAATTTTACACGTGAAAATTTTGCAAAAGAAAAGTAATTGTTGTGGTGAGAATTTTATTATTTGTTTTTTTTTTTAATTGTTGGCAACTGCTATAACGAAAAACTTTTATTTTTTTCCTGCCATTGTTGTGTAAGAGAGTTTTATCAGAATCATGTTAAGACAGTATTCAAAATTTTGAACCCTCCCCATTTCCACCCTCTTGGGCCGATTTCGCCCATTTTCAATCCCCGCCGAGATATTAGCCATCTCAAAGTTGTTGGCGAGTTTGAAGATGATTCGTGCATAATTGCGACTTTTATCGTGCGGACAAAATTTAGTACATATATACATACATATATATATATATATATATATATATAAACTTTTTAGGTGGGGGTGGTTTTGGGTTCCTGGGGTCCTATAATGAAAAGTTATGAAGGAATTTTTCAAAAGTCGCACCATGGTAACGACTGCAATAGGTAGTATTTCTTACGAAATCTACCTAAAAAATTATGGCAATTGACCACCAGAGCCCAGCTAACAGAAAAATGCCTGAAAATGAATTTATTAATTTATAATTAAGCTATAACAATATTAAATGATCATGCATGCCATCAAAAACACAGATGTCTACATAATGTTTCTAATTCTAGCTTCTCAGATACTGAATAAAAAATTTATTACAAAATCTCAGCTTTACATACATAAGCATACTACACCATGTGAAGTTAAATAAAGGAGTGTAAATAGATTACGGATGACATTCAAGAAAGAAAGCAATTCGAGATTAATCTCTTTCTGTGAAAACTAAAAACTATTTAACTCATAACCATAAGATATAAATTCTACTGGAATGACAGATTAAAATTAAATAAAACTTGTCTTGATGTTCCATAAATAATCATTTTAATATCCGTTTCTTTTAATCCTAAAATGGTGGACGACAAACAATGTTTTATCATATCTTACAAAAGCGTCGTAGACACATGCTCTTCTGATCTGATGTGTAATACCAATACATACAATGCTCACTCCTGGGAAGTGAATATTCAGACTAAGCAGGAGAGAATAATCACTATTTCAGAGGAGTGACTATTCACTTATTCAAAAGGAGTGCGTTTCAGTACCAAATCAGCGTAATTTTCAAGGTTACATTATGAGCTGGAGTTTTTGGAAATTAAGAAGTACCATATTTTGGCGCTTTTCATTATTTTACTCCATGTATTGCTTAAAAGATAATTCCTGGCTTTCACTTTCGTCAACGGAGTGAAATATTTCTGTCCGTTCTAGGGAATGGAAAATTCCACTCTTTAAGGAGTGTATTTTTAAAAAAGTCACTCCAAAAAGAGTGAAGTTTTCACTCCTCTCAATTTTAGAGTATAAAACTACAACTACTAAATGAATAAGCTTTTATATGTATTTTCTTTAATAAATCTATCAAATAACAAAAGACATAGCAACCAAATAACAAGAGAGCAAAATATTATATTTTCGTCTTTAATTTATCAGATCACTTTCAAAGTCACACCGTCGATAAAATACTATAATGAATTAAAAAATAATTTTTAAACTATTTTACGATTTACTTTTACAACAAAGTCAATAACTACTAACCATTATACGTTTTAAATAATAAGTTATTTAGAATAAAAAATAGTCTCAAAAGTGTACAGTTGAAAATAATTAAATTAAAAAATATATGAAAAGTTGAAACCAATAAACCGCACATGAATTTTACCAAGCAAACGGAAACTATATAAATATAACGTATCACTCAACAAAGAAAACAATGAACACAATAAAAGTGTATTTTAAAATAATTCTTATAAAGCAAAAAGATTTTTTTTTTGTTATATATGATATGAGGTTTTAAAAAATATAGTTTTATTCGTATATTTGAAAATACTTACAATGTAGGCAAATTCGTCAAACCAATGAAAGCTTCAGGTTCGATTTCTGTGATTGTTGGATTGTTATCCATTAGCCTGTGGAGAAATATATATCCATGATAACATTTATGAAACAAATGTATTTATAGAACATATTAGAAATCTACAATTTTTTTTAAAAACAAACAAAACAAGGTGCTACATAATTTCCAGACAAAATATCGGTTAAGGGGTTAAACTTCCAGAAAGAAAAATCCCGCCAAACCGGAGCCAAAAATCCTCAAAAAAATGCAATCCCCCCCCCCACATTAGCTTAAAAAAATACTGAGTTTTTAGCGTTAAATACCACAAACTGTATGCTTTTATCTTAATTAGATCCAGAGATATAACACCTTTTGCCTTGAGAAGCGATGGATCAGCTGCCCGCACGTGAATTTTAACTTTATTTATCTCAGAATGAATTTTTTCACGATTTGTCAACTTTAAAAGAATATATCTAAAGTTCTTTGCAAGATATATGCATGAAATTTTCAATAGAGATTTTATGCTAACTCGCCAACAAATTGTCTTCAGGATTTTTAATTTTGAGTGATAATTGTGAAATATGCTAATGAATGCAAAACTCACTCATAAAAAGACATTTTTTTACTTTTTTTTTTTTTTTTTTTTTTTTTATAAAATGCATATTTAATATTTTAAGAAATCCTGAAGGCAAATTAAAATGACACATTTCCTGTACACAAAAGTGTAAAATTTTGTAAATCGAGTAAGTTGTTCTAGAGTTATATCAAAAATTAAATATGTTAATTTTAAAATTAAATTTTTTTTAATATTTAAATTTTTTCAGATTTTTTTTACATGCAATATTTTTATTATATTGAAACATATTTCAGAAAAAAAAATTCATAACAAAATCTCTATAAATAAAAAATAGAATTTTGAGGCCCGGACCCACTTAAAGTAAAGATTTTGCTAAGGTTTAAAAAAAATTATCTTTTAATGAGTCTCTTAATTATTGTCAAGCAATATCACAGTCTGAGAAATCTCATGGTAATCTATAAGGAAATTTACAGGATTACTTTTTTTTTTTTCAAATTCCCTTTTCGTTGTCACTTTGTAAAAGAAACAAAGCAAATATATTTTTTAAATCTACGAAAATATAATATAACCACGAAAGAAAAGAAAATATCTTCCGAGTTACGAAAAGCGTTCTTTTATCTTTGGAAACAAAAGAAACTAACAGATTTTCGAGCTTTAAAGAAGCTTTTATAAAAACGAAGTTTCTTTTGCCCATAGAGACCGGGAAGAGAATGCGTCGTTAACGTTCGAAAATGGTCGTAACTGTGGTAACTAAAATCTAAGATATTTTTTTAGAATACAGAAAATACCTGAATTATAAGCTAAATTGAATGGACCAAGGAGGAGAAGAACTTGCGGACAAGCTCTTAACTCCTTGCGCAATATTTGCAGTGATTAAACGTAAATTGAAGTCAAAAAAAGATTAATATTCGAAAAAGGTGGAATCTAAGGTCTAAGGAAATTTTTTGTAGCTTAGAAAATAGTCGGAGGAATCTAGAACTGTGCTAAAGGAAATTTCAAGAAACTCATATCATTTTTAAAGATGCTGAACTAAGGGGCCAAAGAAGGAGATTATTATTCAAAAATGGTGATAGCTCATACCCGAGAAAATTTTTCAAATTTCATATAGAAGCTGAAGAAACTCGCTCATTAGTGAAAATTAGAAAATTCCATCTTCTGTGATTTCAAATCAAAGCAGGAGTTTTATCTTCAGATAAAAATGATTGCATTTTCGAAGTGAATAAAAAAACCCCCACCAAAAATCACATGAAAAAAATGGAGAAAAATGAAAAGATCACTGTACGAATTCCGAGTAAATTTTACTGAAAAGAAGACAAAATTTACGATATTGAGCAAAAAGATTGAAACCGGATTATTTTTATTAACGTAGGAAAATCGTCTCAAAATGTGTAAAACTGCTAAAAATCGCATAAAAATTTAAATTAAAAAAATCCAATATCGGGCTTCGACGTGCCAAACTACATGCATCCTAACAAATTGTGTAGCTCTACGTGCAACAGTCGCTACAGAACACCGCCGACACACATACACACTCATACAAACTTCTTTCCTTGTTATCATAGATAGGATTTCACAGTCTCTGATGATCGCTTGCATGTCACTTAATTTTCAGTCTCCAAGCAGAACGCACATGCCCCACTGATAGAGGACGCAGGCAACATTGGAAAAATAGCGATTATAGAATTTAACAGCTACTGTTGGAGTGCTTTGAGGATATTTATACGATATTTGGTACACAAATCTCTTCATAGATTGCAGATATTTTCTGACTTGTGAATGAAAACAGATAATTATTTCCAAATGTTAGTTTGTGATCAATGGTTCATTGTTGACTTCCACGTACCATTACAGAACAAAATCAATGGCCAGTAAATAAATACATATGCGTGGTACTAAATAAATATGTATACCGAATGTTATCGGATTTGTTTTTATTGTTCCATTAGTAATAGTCAGCATTAAAAGTCCAATGCTTTTTACCCGACTAAAAAGAAGGGTTATGTGTTTCACGCGTATCTGTGTATGTGGATTTCTTTATATCCTCGAAACATCCCAACGGCTGGATGGATTTTAATGAATGGTGTCCCTATCAATTCGTCTTAACGGCTCGATGGTTATAGGCTAGGTTTTGTTTTTATAAATTCAAAATGGCGGCCGTAAAATACAAAATGGCGGTAGTGACGAAAAAAAAATTTACGAACCCTATTGAGTGGCTTATCATTGGATAGGTCTTTCAAAATGAAGACGATGTTTTATTGACTGTTTTACAGTCAGAAGCTCCGTTAAAATGTTATACAACCTGGAAGTTGTGTATGTATTTTGGATCTCTAGCTTTACTGCAACTCTAACCATCATAGACATCTATAGACCTCATCAAAACAGTGTTTATAGACAGGAACTAACAATTAAACACAACTTAAAAGTCATCAATACAAGTAAATAAAAAAAAATAGGTAAGTTATATAAACAAGTAATATAAAAAAATATATATTTTAAGTCAATTCCTACTTAGGTCAATAAGAGAATTTTTTTTCTCCCATTCTTCTTTCCTGTTGAGTAGGGCTTAAAATGCCTTGATCAAGAAGAGAGCACTCTCAGTCTAAAAATACCTTGATCAAGAAGAGGGCTCTCTCGATTATTGAAAATTAATTACTTTAATTTAATTAATGAATTAATATTTGAAAAAAACTGGATTAACATCAAGTGTCATCCACTACAAATTTAAAAAAAATTATTTGATCTTGATTGGATGAATAATAAGTATTTTATTAACGATTGAAAATTTGAACAAGATATATATAGCGAGAGTGTGAGCTAATAGTAGGAATTGAAAAAAGAAATAGTTTCACATTGATGATAAATAATTAATTAGTTCGCTTTTTACGCAGTCGGGTTTTTTGATTATTTAAATTTAATTGTTTATTGAAACATGTTTTCTACTTCCTCTTAATTTTACTTCCGCAGTTACCACTTTTATACTTTAAGACTCGCGAAATGAGATAGAACACACGATCAACATGATGAGATCAATAAAAAATAAATAAAAGTGGTAGTCTAAAAGTTGTGTAGATAATTTTGAAGAAAATAATCCTTTCTTGAGATTTCTTTAGTTTTCTTTCACATTCACAACACAAAACATATCTTGGCAAACACAATTTCACGAACTATCAAAGGTACAGTTCTGGTTTCAAATTATACGATTGAATAAAGTTCTTTTTAGAACTACTAAATTTCATAGTTAATGCGCTTAAATATAGACATCTTCTTGAAAAATGATTTAATATTAAATAAGAAAATTATCCCCAGCCAACATTTGGTCGAAGATATAAAAACAATATAAGAATTAGGAGCATCTTGAACCAAATCTTATCTGAAACCAAAAGTCAACTGAACAATGATGTCATAATTCTGATTTAAAACAAAGAACGTACAGCGCTGCCATCTATTAACAAATAGAACAACTACAATCATAAATTTGATTCCAATTCAAATTAGTTGTACTGAACAAGTTAAGATATTAATAATGAATAAAAGCTAACTTTTGGTAAAAATACACACACACACATATATATATATATATATCACACTCTTTATTTGTATTTTATTTTGTACTTTTTACTATTTAAAATAATTCAATGTTGCAGTTTCACAGTCGGTTGTCAAATTTTAGGAGCATGGTTTGGCGCATATTTAACTCCATTTTTGCTGAAATTCTTATACACTAGTAACCAGAAAAAATATTTGGCGACAGGTCACCTGGACACGAAAAACGAACAATTCCTTAAAATTAATTTATTGATTTTGAATTAATTAAAAAAATAATTAAATGTTGCATGGTCCTCGGAGACAGTCATGTATACCTAATGCTTATAGTTCTAACATATCAGGAAGTGAGTCAGAAATCGATTGATAAATTCCATTTTTAAATACGTGATAAATACATCTTTAAACACAAGTTGAATAAAAGAGTGTAAAAATTCGTTAACACTTACATCGATAACTGGCATAAATACTTACAGAAGTCGAACATTTGTTAATCCCTCGAATGCTGATGGCGAGATAAATGTTAGTCTATTATTGCTCAAGTCTCTAGAAGAGAAGATATATATATAAGTATATTATATATCATAAATACATATTACACTTGGTAACTATTAAAATTATCATTACAGAAATTTTCTAAATACAATTACAAAATAAAAGAGCATGTAAAAAGCGATGTATGGTAGGAAAGCAGATATATCTTATAAAACTTACGCAGCAAAAAAAACATTTAAATGTATAATAATAATAATAATAATAATAATAATAATAATATTTATATTTTCTTATACCAGTATTTCAGGCATTATTATTTTAGTAGCCATTAGTATAGACATATTTTTCGTATCTGTTTAACATTATGTATAAAACTCATGACACTTATTTTTCATTTAAAAAATCATTTGTCATCCTTTTTGTACATCTTAAAATCAAAATTCATAATTTACATTCTCTTTACTTTTCATAAAAAACTAAGACACACCACCTTATTTAAAAGAACATATATTCCGGTAGATCTTTAAAAATTATGCTATTTACCAATATATAATGCATCGTCTAATACCCTTTGTCATTTTTCTGAAAAAACGTTTTCATCCCTTCTTCTGGGACGTCTTCAGTTTCAAATAATATTGTTTCGCAGTTACTACCGGAATATAGAGGTCTGCACGGGCCCGGGCTTGGCCCGAGGCCCGTACCCGGCCCGGCCCGCGGGCCGGGCCGGGCCGGCGGAAGGAAGGCGAATTTTCAAACGGGCCGGGCCGGGCCGGCAGAATTAGGGCAATTTTTTCAACGGGCCGGGCCGGGCCGACAGACAAAATAAACGGGCCGGGCCGGGCCGGCAAAAAAATTAATCGGGCCTATCGGCCCGATATAAGAATTTAAGCGAAGCAGATAAAATACGAGCCATTTTCAATGAATATGATTTTCTCGAGAAGTATAAATGTGCGTCACGAGCCGATGCGAGTTTAACAACATCAATACAGAAATGTAACGTGTCCATCGTAGAGATCGGCATCGTACAGTTACAAGATGTCTGATTCCGAGTTTAATTTTTTTTTCAGCAGACTCATGCCGGGAAGGAAGTGGTCTTAATCGATCTCAGGATGTGTAGAACAGTCATTTTGTTTTGTAATATTAATAGTGATAATGAACTTCTCTTAACAGTATCTTTGGAAATATACCTTAAAGTGGTTCTCATATTCACTGCTCAACAATGCAAAGCTTTCCGACACATGTTTCTGACAAAAACTTTAACTATAAAGGCATAAAATTGACAGGCCTGCCTATTGAAGGCATTTGGAAACGAATAGCTTTTTCCATATTTAATAAATTTCTTACAGAGATAACAGCGATTCCTGTCACGTGACTGTACGTTTTTCTCCTTTACTGTGCTATCGCTTCCGGAAATTCGATTCAAAACGCTAACTTTGACAGTATTTTCAGAAAGATATATTGCTTTTATCTATGAAAAAAACGACATTTACATAGCTTTTGAATAAGAATACCTGCCAATCTTAAGCGTTTCCAAAAAGAAAAGACTTCATAAATATGTCGAAATGTAGCTCCTTTGGATTTGAGAAAAGTCTTAAAAATGAGAGAAATATTTTCACAAATCTACTTTTTATTATACAGCTTCAAATGTTACCTTGTTTTTAATCCTTTATTCTGAACTACATTAATCTTTTAATGAATCCTTATTTCCATTTTGAAATGTCTGTAGACACGATGACTGTAAGTAATCGTTAATGTTTATTATTGTGCGTTTTCTGTTTTGCGAATATCATAGTAATGTAAAATATACTGTAAAATGTTCCCATAAATATGTATGTAGTATTCATTAAAAGAATCTTAATTGTATGTTGAGAAAAAACGGATTTTTTTTTTTTTTTTTTTTTTTTTGTAGAAATTGTATCTGACTGGGCCCGTTTTCATTGATTTTTGTACGGGCCGGGCCGGGCCGAGAACTGTAATAATGTAAACGGGCCGGGCCGGGCTCGGGCCGAACTTCCAATTTTTACAACGGGCCGGGCCGGGCTCGGGCCGAACTTCTAATTTTTACACCGGGCCGGGTCGGGCCAAGATAGCTTTCGTACGGGCCGGGCCGGGCCCGGGCCTGGAAATTCCGGCCCGTGCAGACCTCTACCGGAATATATGTTCTTCTAAATAAGGAGGTGTGTCTTAGTTTTTTTATGAAAAGTAAAGAGAATGTAAATTATGAATTTTGATTTTAATATGTACAAAAAGCAAGATAAAAGATTTTTTAAATGAAAAATAAGTGTCATGAGTTTTTATATATTAATGTTAAACAGATATGAAAAATATGTCTATACTAATGGCTACTATAATAATAATGCCTGAAATATTGGTATAAAAAAATTATAAGTATAATATGGGCATTAAATAAGACAGTAATTTCAGTCGAAAAACACTAACTATATAATAATAATAATGATAATAATAATAATAAATATACGGTAAGAGATATAGAGGCTGAATCCGACATAAGTACAATTTCTTCTAATTATAAATATTAAAATAATTTTTAATATTAAATATAATTAAATTATTTTAGCAAGTATTTATTACAATCCAAATATTTGTAGGCATCTGTTGGCAAAATTAAATAAATATGAAAATATCATTAGTGAAATCTTTATTGTTTTTATTTTGTTGTATACTGAATGAAGTGTGTGCCAACTTCTTCAGTCCTGTAAACTTGAAAAGAAATCGTTACATAATTTTACATTAAAATAAATTATTGATTCATCAAGAAGTAATGCAGATTTGTAATAGAGAGATAATTTTAATTAGATGGCTAGAACTAGGGAAAACCATTGGACCAACAACGAAGAGATTTATGAATTTCAAACAATTTTAATTCCTGCTTACCATCATTGGTTAAAGTAAAATGCACTTCTTTAATATGTCTCAAAATGCTCGCTCAAGAAAAAACATTCACATTCTTATTCATAATATTTTACGACGATTGTATCAGAAATTGTTATACATATTCACGTGAATAACGAAAAAAAAAACATTCCATAATCGTAATTTTCTTTTGCATTAAAAATTAAACCTATAAACAATTTAAGGGATCAGGAGTGAACATTTACATTTATCCATACTCCCAGGTCGTTCATCCCGTTTTTTTTTTTTTTTTTTTTTTTTTTTTTTTTTTTTTTTAAGTTATAAAACGAGTATATCGGACCAATAGTTTTATCAAAATTATTTTTTTTTTAACTTAATGTAAATTTTTACTTTGCATATAGGTAAAATAATATCTTGCCAAATGCACACACCTTTGCAGCAAATTCTTCTTCAACTTTCTAAACAGAACTCCAATCCTCAACTTTGAGGAGAAAGCTAATTCGATGGCAAGTACTTGCTGCAGCTAGAAATCTTAAGATGGTTTGATTCATTGCGAATCCGAAGCATCGTGCTATAACTTCCCTATATAAATATAACCACTATACAACCACAGTAACTTAACTAACATATTTTCGCAAAATACTAATGACAATTAAATTCCTGATATCTTTAACTTTATGAAAGTTAAAGAAAGTAAGAATAGGTTCCTCGTTCCAAAATAAATGTTACCAATGCAAAACTCACTTTTCAACAACAGAACTCTTATAAAAGAGTAACCGGGCATACTATCATAATGCCACAGTGATATGCTGTTTCATTTAAAGGGTTTAAAATTCTGTATCGTTATGCGATTTGTATTATTGAATAATGAGAGACTTAAACCCAAAATAAATAAAACAATACTTGGTTCAGGTTTAGGGCAATTTGTCTTCATCCTGTTCTACAGTAAACGAAAAAAGCAAACAATTTCTCTTGTGCCGAAAATCTGAAGATGATGACCGTTGGCATGTTCTATCATTGAAGGCAATGACAAGAAATCATATTGTTCACGTCCAGTAGCAGCATTTTGAGTGACAGAAGAGTAAAAATGAAGAAATGTCAACATAACTATATCTAATAATAAAGGACTTTACATTGTAAAATCGATACAAAACAAATAGGTGTTGCTATCCAACGTACAATTTATTCACAAGTTTAACATAAAACTCTACGTTTCGGTTTAATCTTTAAAACCTTCATCAGGAGAAAAAAAATTCTAAAATATAAATCGACAACAAACTCTTTACATGCTACATTTTGAAATCAATTCAAAAAATAAAACAGTCTAACGGAAACCTCTTACTCCCAAATAAACAGTTCAGTGGCGCCATCTTTTAACCAAAGGTGCAAACGAAGAAAGAAATGCTGAAAAAAGGGGGAATTTTCATTGACATTTTAAAATAGAAAGCCATATTTCTGGGATATGAAAGGAAACATTATCATTACACACTTCATGGTTTCTTAGACGAATTTCTAAAGATTCACGAATACTAGCATTGCGCGGAATAACTTGCTTGGAAATAACTTTAGCATGGTCAAAGTCTATAAATGAAATGAGTCTATAAATGAGGACGATTTATATTTTAGAATTTTTTTTCTCCTGATGAAGGTTTTAAAGATTAAACCGAAACGTAGAGTTTTATGTTAAACTTGTGAATAAATTGTACGTTGGATAGCAACACCTATTTGTTTTGTATAACTGTATCTATATAAAACAAGGCTCTTATTACTCCTACGACTGCGGTAACTCTTACAATTCAAAATAAAATGACTGAAATTGCTAATATAAAATTATTTAAGGGATCTAAGAACTCTTAAAAAAGAAAAAAATGGATAAAAAAGACCATTTTCAACATTTAATGCCTTAAAATATACATGATTTTAAAACACAATTTTTATTGTGATGAAAGACATAAGTATGATCTTTCATTTAATGCATTTAAAAAATTGAAAGATCCAGAATTAGGATTTATAGGGGCCTCCAAAGTGTCAGGCATTTGACGAGCAGAAAGTGGGTATTACAGCTTGCGCGGAGTATTACAAAATAAATTTTGCAACTAGAATGAAAATTTTGATGCTTACTTATACTTCAGATTGTAATAATTACCCTGAACCTAAATAAATTTGTATTTAAAGTATTTTGATATTTTTAATTCAAAGTTGCTTTTAGATAATACAAAATTTTGAAATTTTCAACAGTATAAACACCTAAAAAATACTTTTTGAACATTAAAAAGGAAATTTTAGGTTCAGTTTATGCAGACTAACATGAAACATATGTTTTGAAAATTTCATGAAAAAATATTCAGACGTTTTTGAGATATCCTGCGCGTTTTGCCCAGAAACGTCATTTGGAGAAAAATGACTTCAAAGATTCGGAAACGCCGCTTCAGCTATTGTGCGGGTACAATTTAAAAAGCCATAACTTCTGTTGTAATAGGAATTTTAAGGAAACAATTATATCAAAATGTTCAGAAAAGATAGGAGTTTAACATCTAAAAAAAATTAACTTTCGACAATTTTGAAGCTTTAAGAGTCTTGAGACCCCTTAAATTTCATTCTTGAATTAATTAACTAATTTTATTGACGTATGTACTAAACTTACTTGGGCAAAGTTAACAATTAATCAAATAAAAGCAAATAAAATTCAGCGAAATGTATAATTAAATTTGAATTGAAGTTTGAGACCTCCCCCCCCCCCCCCTAGGAGCCCCGAGGAGATTATCTGACCATTCGATTCCTTTAGATGACAACTACTAAATGTACCTTCGTCTGCATACATTGGATTTAGACGGAATTCCTGAGTTATTTAGTCATAAGAGAGAGGTAAAAGTCGGGAGGGATTTCAATCAACAAATGGTGAAACACGTGTCACCTTATTTCCGATGAACAATCCAAATTCATCATTGAACTTCTATAACACAAATGTCTGAAACATTCCAAACCGTATGGCAAGAGTCACTGGACTAAAATAATTCTAATGACAAAATTTCACTGAAAAAAGGAAAAATAATTTACAGAACCACATTCAGAGACACTGCTCAAAACAGAAGCTAAAGTTTCAAATCAAATTTTTAAAATACTGCAATTAAATAAAAATTATTCAGTAAAAACTGAAACTGGTATAAATGTTACTCGTGTTTTCTTTTCTTTTCTTAATTTTTAAATTATGCAAAAGTTTGTAAATGCTTCTACTTACAATTTGTACAAATTCCGCAATCGAAGAAATCTTTTCGGTGGTAGAACTGTCAGATAATTATACTGTAGAATTCTAGTAAAAGAAAAAAAATGTTTCATATCGATAAATCTTGTTAATACACAAAACAATCACTGCACAACAATTAAGAAATGTAAATATGAAGGTCTATCAACTAAATAAATGATTACAGGTGACTATTTTAGACTGTTTGTAACGAACCATAATGACATCATATATTTAAAATACTAAAAAGCGAAAAAGATTCAATGGGAACATAATTTCTATTTAAAATAAATAAAATTACCAAAATAACTTTTTCATTTCTCTATTAATATGGGCATCTCATAATTATACCTACAAACTTTGAAATTAAGCCCCATTTTTAAGGGGCAACTGGACCCATGAGGAAAGAGAGATGTAATGTATATATATATATATATATATATATATATATATATATATATATATACATACATATATATATATTTAGATATTAAAGTGTAATTTTGAACATTTCTGTGTTTTAGAGGAATCCTAACTGAACATATTTACAAAAGTTCAGACTTTAATTCAAATGAACATTAGCGTCTTGAAGCTGAACTTCCAGAATCTACAGAGTCATATTGTAAAATCATGGCCCAGTTGCCCCATGTAACCCTATATATATATATATATATATATATAGTATATATATATGGAATGAAAGGAATGGAAGTATTGTATTTTAAAAGAGTTGTGTAGTAATTTTGAGAGTAACTCTGAGGGGTTTTCGGTAAAATATTATAAGGATTTGAAAGGATCTATAACAGAATTGCAGAATAAATTTATAATAACATATATAGATAAAGCTAACACAAATTACGCAATTATTTGTAATGGTAAATTACTATATGGTAAACACTATATGGTAAATTACTCAGGTAGGCTTATGGTAATGAAATAAACTATGAGATTGTTAAATGAAGTAAACAAGTTATTAGTAATAGAGTAAAAGCATATTATAAAAAAATCAAAATAAAGCAATATAGTACTAGTTTTCCATATTTGATAATGGTTCCAAAGTTTCATAAAGATCCGGTTGTTTTTAGAGCTATAACATGTGGTTTCGGTTCATATTTGGAAAATTGTAATAAAAAATTGTTGAAAGTATTAAAAGAGATTTTTGATGAAGTATTGAAAGATAAGCCGGCTTGTATAATAAAAAAACAGCTTTGAGTTAATTAAGCATTTAAATTTACTGAAAAACATTTCAAGTTTAACAGCGTATGATTTTGAAGTTTTGTATAATAGTATAGATATGGATAATCTTAAATTAAAAATTATGTAGTTTTTCAATAGATGTAACTCCTCAACTATCGAACAGGATTGGTTTACTAATTTGTTTAACTTTGTAGTGAGTGCATAGGTGCCAACCACAAACTAATCTTCCGTAATACCTGCGTTAATTTTACCCTGGTTTAAAGTGTTTTGAACCAGAATTTTTTTTAAGAAATAAAATTAAATATGTTCCACGCATAAATATTGACTTAAATAAATAAAGATACATGAAATAAATTTTATGGTTCGAAAGTTGTTAACCTGGTTTAAATTAATCCAGATATTACGGAAGATTAGTGAAAGTTTGGCAGCTATGTGAGTGAGAACTACTTATATGACGGGAAAATTGTTTACAAACAAGTTAGAGGAATTCCAATGGGGGAAGTTGTAGTTCGATTTTAGCCGATATCTGCTTATATATGTACGAGGAACAAATTGATATAAATGAGGATATGAGGTGCTTTCGTTACATTGATGACGTTTTAATAGTCAGATGCAATGATGGGAAAAAAAATTGATTGCTATCCTAACGGTTTAAATTTGAAATTGGAGTCAAAAAGTAAAAATATGGTCAATTATTTAGACATTAATATCGAGATAAAAAAATGGTGAGATAAAAACAGATATATATGATAAATGAAAAAGCTTTAACTTTGAAACTGTAAAAATGTTAAATTTTGGATCAAATCTGCATATCTCAATATATAGAAATATTTTTATTAACGGGTTAAATCGTATAGATAGACTGACCTCAAATATTGGTGAAAAAATTGAAGAACTTTACAAATGGTATATTCTGGCATTGCAACATGGCTATCCTGAGAGATTTTTGAAGTCTTCTGCGAAATTTCGTAAAGTGTAAGACTTATCACAGAGATTTAGAGGTAATGTGATGCGAAGAGAGGGGTAAATGTGGTTTTGACTGTTCAGGGATTGCGTGCACGATGTTTTGAAGTTCCACGTTCAGTAGTTTGTTTTCGATGGGTCTAGGCAGCTCATTCGATTTGTTAGTTTTTCCTTTTGATCTTGACAGGTTGTTGGGTGAGCGTTGTGCACATAAAACTGGTTTTAACCCCGCAGTTGCATGTCGCAAGTGCATGCCGCCTGTCTCCATTGATTCGGTTTCTTCTGGTTTTAGTTTGAATGATTTTTAAAGTTTGCCGTTTTTTAAAGTATGTTGTTTTTGAAGTTAGTTGTTTTTAGTCATTTTGTCGTTGTCATTTGGTTTAGTTTATTTATTATTGGTTCAGTTCCGTGGTTTCGAATTTTTGGTTTGGTTTTTGGATATATATATATATATATATATATATATAATGCATTTTAGTTTCTTCCTTTTATATACAGTAATAATATAATTAACAGCATTTACTTTTGTAAGTGGCACTTCGAAAAGCGATCTTCCTAATATGTATTTAAACCTAATGAATAATAATTGTCTTTTATCTTCATAAATGTTTTATTTACTCATTTTTCCTTATATTATTCTGTCTGCGTGCGTTTCGATTTAGCATATTCGAGCCGTCATACGGCATCCACGTTAACACTATTTCTACCAGTGTCAAATGACACTTTTCAGAAGATTCCGATTTATGGTTATTTCATAGTGATTTTTAAATTAAAACAATCAGATATATCTTTTAATACATTGAAAGACTTATTTATATATATATATATATATATATATATATATATATATATATATGTAAACTTTTTGTACAATTAAACCATTTAATCCCACGAAAATTGACTAAAATTGATTATATATATATATATATATATATATATATATTACAATTAGTACTTTTCTTACATGATCTATAAACACAAATTAACACATGCGTAAACAAAATTACAAAAAAATTATAAAATAAAAAAATATCTATAAAAAATAAAAAATTGTAAAATAATATAAAAATATATTATAGGTTGGTTGGGTGGGCAGATGTTAGAGTACGGAGGAGGGTGGTGTTGTCTGGATAATACGCAATGGTTAATTATTTATAAAAAAAAAAAAAAAAGCGGGGCTCTTGTATTATTACTATTTTTTTGTTATTTATTTTATGTGGATGTTGATTTGATATTTTATATGTAAATTGGAGATTTTCATTAATATTATAATTAGCTTAATTATTCATTAATCTAATTTACAATTATTTGTTATTAAATTTTAATTTACTAAGGACAATATCATATTAATTACTAATAGTATGCCACTCTTAGTTTAATGTTTTTGAATGTCCCACATTCACTCTTTATGGATTTTTATGGATGTCTGAAAATAATCCACATTCTATATTTGTGCTTTTTAAGTAATGGGATTTTAAGTATTATTTAACCTTCTATATACTTCCACATGTTTTTTATTTCCTGTTCATTTTATAAATATCTTATATTTAATTCATTAAAAAATAATTTTTAAATTATTTTTAATAATTATTTATATTAATTATTACTGAATTTATTTTGTTTTATAGCATATAGCTATATGCTATATATTATCAATGTTCTAGCATTATTTAAACTCTTAGTTTAGTTTAAATAAGTTAGCTAATAGAATATATTGTATGCTTTTAAATTTTATTAACAATAGTTTTAAATACATTGTGTGATTTATATTAGGTTTATAATTCTCTCTATATAAGGATTTGTTTGGTTTTGCTGTTTAAACAGTTATTTACATTCAAAAGCTTGCAAATTTTTATCTTGCGATAGATGTTTAATATAATTAATAATAGATGGCAGCACCAAAATTGTCTCTTTCAGATTGCTCTAATATTTAATTTTTCTAGCTCCATTTCAGTTATAATTTATACACCAGGGTGTATTTTTAACTAAATTTTGACGATATTGTTAAACTGTTATCTATTAATTTAATAGTGCATTTTAAATAATGTAATTAATATCTATTTATTTTATATTAGTTTAAATTTGTTTTACAAGGTATTTCAAATTTTATTTCAAAATGTATTAACTGCATCCTTTGCAGTAACTGCACTCCATTTACTGTGATTTCTTAACTGTTTTATTCACCTTAATCTTTTTGATATACTGGTAGACATGTGCACATGGATTTTTGTAAAATACTGAAATATTAATCGGTATGGTGTTTATTATTTATATTTTATATCCTATAAATATTTAAATACGTTTTATTGATTCTTCCATTTCATATTATTTGTTTCTATTCCGCTTTCATTTTTAATCAATTCACTTGATTTTAGTGGTTGTTCGGGCACAGGGGAAAATTAATTTTAGCTTTAGCTTATTTTTCCCACAGAAAACAACCATTTTGCTTATATCATTGAATTCTGTGCCCTTGATAACGTAATTCAATGTATAAGCTTTTCAATTTTTGTCGGTGTCCACTTTTTTCTTTTTTCTTCCATAATAATTCTTATAATATTTTTTTTTTTTTTAATACTTACAGCTTTAATTCATAATAATTGACGGTGGTAGGTTATGTTTAATTAATGGTAATATATATATATATATGTATATATATATATGTGTGTGTGTATGTATGTATATATATATATATGTATATATATATATATATATGTGTGTGTGTGTATGTATATATATATATATATATATATATTACCTTTCAAAATTACAAGTAAAATAGACATAAATCAGAATTTTAAAAAATGTCAGTTGACATCTGCAGAATAGTGTTATTATTCTGAATCTATACATTTCCGGTTGCTTCACCGATTACGCTTTTCTATTTGAATGTAGTTCAATTCTATGTTTTTGAAATAGCTTGCATATTAGAACTCAATATATCTAATAGAATTCCAGTATAAAATCAGTGAGAAATTTCAAAAATTCATCTGGAAGTACTTAAAAAAAAATCTCTTACTTAATATGTAAATAATATCTAATCTATATATTTTTAAATTAAAAAATACTACAATTAATCAGACATACGAGTTAAAAATTACATAAATGCATATACAATTAAAAATGCAAACGTTTCGGGTTACGTTTCAACCCCTCGTCAGTGTAATAACATTCAGATGACCAGAAAACCACGTATCATGTTTACAGTCAATAATTACTAACAGTTAAAATCAAAGAAACTAAAAAGGACCTATATCAAAGCAAGACTGTATATTCAGTTGGAACTGCACAGGATTCATTAATTAGCAAAAATTTCTTATGAGTAAACCAGTCTTCAGGAAAATCTCTACTTTTAACGTTATTATACAGCTGGATTTGATAACTGTGATACTTGCGCCGCCAATTAATGAATCGTGTGCAGTTCCACCTGTACAGTCTTGCTTTGATATAGGTTCTTTATAGTTTCTTTGATTTTAACTGTTAGTAATTATTGACTGTGAACATGATGCGTGATTTTTTGGTCATCTGAATGTTATTGCACTGATGAAGGCTAAAACGTAGCCCGAAGCGTTTGCATTTTTAATTGTATATATATTTATGGAATTTTTAAATTGGATGTCTGATTAATTGTAGAATTTTTTTAATTTTAAAATTTTATATATCTGACGTTACAAAAATTTTTAATTATTTTAATTCATACAGTCTATGAGTTACTTAGCATGCATACAAAAATTATATTCATTTAAGACAATCCCCGAATAAGTTAAATTAATTAAGATATTCATTAATAAGTATATAGAAAGATTAAGTTCAAAATACGTTATTAAATATTATGGTTTATTAAGGAAAAATTGTAACATATCGTTTATCATATTATATACATACTAAAAATATTAAAAAGCAATTATTTTTTACTTAATCGGTGAATCATCTCTGTTGTTTTATTTTATATCTGTTCTTAACTTTTTTTATTAAAGGAATGCTAAACTTACTAAAGTATTTTGTAATACTCACAGTTCTCCTAGGGTCCAATATTTTGAAAAATCAGTTTTCTGTAAATCCAAACGATTAACACTGAAATCCCTGCAAAAAGGATTCAAAATTAAAAAAATATATATTTAGTTTTTAGATACAAAAAATATATAATAATTAAAGTTCAGAAAAAATAAATATATACGCGCATCTAACTGTCATAACATTGGTAATATAAACTACTTACAACTTTCTCACTTCTTGAGGCAAGTCATGTGGAAGCATAGATAAATTTTTACGCATGCAAAACACAAACAAGCCGACGCAAGTACAATTTTTGGGACACACGAGATCTGCAAACATAAATGAGAATAAAATATTAACTTAAACACTAGTTAATTTCGTAATTAAAAATAAAATATAGCGGCAATGAAAATATTCAAAATAAAAAGTTTGTCAACAGTTTTAGTAACATATTTATTGCTTGTCTTAGGATAGCAAAACCCTCCGTGCTTTTACGCATGCGTCATGTCCTCTTTTATTTTATCAAAATAGGGGTGAGCAGTGTTCATTTAGCTGCGTTTGGCTGAGTGCCAATCTTAGTGACAACCAACAAATGAACAACTTTGAAAAATACCCAGCTCATCGTAACACCCCTTTGGTATTAGAATCGTCCCAGAGTGCTAGGCGCGGCTTTCGAAAACGAACAGTAAAGGCATAATTGTTTTCATTAAACAGGGTTCGTACGCATCAAGGGATTCAGGGGATTTTAGGTGTTTTAGTACAAGAAATTTCGTAAAGTATTGGTCGCTATATCTGAAGAAATATATATATATTTTCATTAAATAAGGCAAATATTACTTTAGAAAAATTCTAGTAAAAGGTCCTTGAAAGACCTTGAAGCGTAGGAACCCTGTTAAATAAAGTAATTACAACATTACGAAATTACTCTGCGCAGTATAATGTAAATAAAAAACAACATTTAAAGCACCAAAGCACATTATTTCCTGTTGCAAACTAGTTTTATTAGCCATAGCGTAGCGTAATTATTTTTTTGCACAGATGGCTACTGAAACTACTTTGCAATAAGAAATAAATTATTTTGGTGCTTTTAAGGGTACCGTGACCCTTTATTTGGGCAAAAATCGACCCCAAAATCGACATTTCTGTTTGTGCGTATTATTATTCTCCAATTTGTACTACGTCATTCGTGGAAAACCGCATGCAGATGCCATTAATTTACGCAAAGTTACAAATGTTTTAATTTTGTTCACAAACAATTTTTTGTCCTTTTAATGTACTTTAAATCTGTTTCTATCAATACAGATGTTTCAGCTTTTTTAAAATTTTTGAAATAATCCTTTCTACTTAACTTTGTATCAAAATTCATGAAACTGATAAGGAAGAATCCTGATATTGCTCCAAAAGAAAGTGTGTATGCATTTCAAAATTCGACTTCATTAAGACAATTAAATTGGATTTTTAACTTATTTTAAGGCTGAATTTTGATGAAAATCGATATGGAATCCAGAAAAATATCTCTAAAAAATTAACTGTTTAAGGGATTAAAAAATTGATACATAGAATTGTTTATAATAGAGTTTTACGTGGATAAAATTTAAAACCGAGGAAATATCTAAAAATTAAGGCGCAAGAAGCATTTTAAAATTTCGTTTTAAAATTTTAATTTTTTTAAAAGATCTCAAAATTATAATAAGATTGTAAATTCCTTTTAAAACGTTTTATATACTTATGGTAAAATGTATATTTGCACAAAATTTCAAATCTCTTTTATGAAAAATAAAATAATTTTTTTAAAATGTCCACCGTCTCTTGAAACTTTGTTTTTTATTTATAAGGTAATTACTGCTTTACGAAAAATTAATACCGTGAAGCACGAAACCTGAATTGGCTTTTTTTATTTCCTTCTATCTATAATAGAAGAAAGTATTGCAATCGAATTTTTTTCTACTTCTAGTTTTCGACCAAGTTAAATATTTTAAAGCAATTTTCTCTATTATTTGCAGTTTAAGTGAAGGATTTATCAATATTTGTCGACGAAATTTTATATAGAGATATAATGTCATAGCACAAAGTTTATATAAAATTTCTGAGAAAATTAACCTGTAGATGGCGCTGTAATAGTGAATTTAGGTGCGATATATCTTTTCTATCATCGTAAAGTGTATGAAGTTAGAGACAGAATTAAGTCAAACTTCATATATGTTTTTGGCTATGAACGTCAGGTCCCAGTTGAAAATGATGATATTTTCTCGAAAAGAAAATGTGTTAGCGATTTTTGTACGATTTTTTCGATTTTTTGTAGATTAATTAAAGAATTAATTGTTTCTAAAAATCATAATTAAAAGAATACACTCCTTGAAGCATTAATATGTATGGGATAGAACAAAGTTTCGGGATTGGCACTCCCGACAAGTTAATGTATAAATTTTATGCATGCAATTTAACAATGTATTTCTTAATACATCCATTTGACTTAAATTTTCTCAGTTAAAATATTAAAATTTTTATTAAACATAATACGATATGCTTTATTCTTTAGGGGCTGTGCGTTTATAACGTTATCAACTTTTTGGTAATTTTTAACCCCTCCCCCCCTTTTGATATCACAAGTATGATATCATACCTCGAAGCCCCTCCTCCTTCTTCCTAATGGTATAGTTATCAATGTTTAAAAATAATTTTGCTTTTTGCAATTTTTTTCTTATGCTTACAGTGATATATACAGATACAGTTATACATTTACTATTCGCATACATTATTGATTCAAATGAGAAGAAGACGATAAATTATCAATATTATACATGAAATATCTTTATACCAAATAGCACTTTAACGAAATATTTGCTATTTAAAAGTATTTAAAAAAAGCTTTTTATTACTTAATGCATTCAACAGTAATAATGTCTTTCGTGCACTTGTTCAGCACGGGAGGAGGGGTGCAAGCAAACCTTATATATATATATTAAAAAAAAAACAAGTAAATAACATTCTTTCTCTTTCCTATACTTAGTAAACACAACAAGTATCATTTTAAACATACTTCGTAACTGGTTTCTCGAACAGCTGATCATTATATGCGTACACATATGACAGAAGAAAAGGAATGTCAAATGTTGGGTATTTCATATTTTGGAATTAAATAATTGTACATTCATTTAATTATTTTAATAACTTTGAATTTTTATAAAAATGGATAACAGACTAAAAAAGTTAATAGACTACTCTGATGTAAAAAAAAAAAGAAGTTACAAATAAAGAGATAAAGTTTTGGTTGGATCAAAAATGATAACGATATCAAAAGACAACCCCCCCTCCCCCTATAGATATATTACGATATCATGTGACAGACCCCCTCCCCCCTAAATTGATAACGTTATATACACACAGCAACTTAAACAGTTTTATTAAAAAGAATATATACTCGAAAAGTAATAATTTTCTTACTTTAGGATGCATAAGGATTTTGGGGAAAAGAATATCTGATTTAACTGTTACTCCTAATTATGCGATTTGACTTCAATAAATTGCTCTTTTCAAAAGCATGTCACTGAGAGATGTTTGTATTTTGATTTTACACCAGAAAAATTACTTAAAATCGTCCAAAATATTTGCGATTTACGTTTTGAGTTCCTAAACTGATATTAGTTCAGAATAGATGTTAATAACAACAATAAATATTAGATTGATTGAGAACTAGCTTGATAATATACTTTGAGGCATATACCTCAAAAATGAAAGGATTATTGTGTTTTTATTTTAAGCAATGGAGTATAGAAAATTTGCTTATTTACGATTAAAAGATTACGATTTTATTGAACCTGGAGTAAAAGTTACACACATAATAAATTATTTTAATGACTGGCGTAATTTTGGTGGCCTTAACCTTTTTATGAATGAAAAGTAGACATTTATCTCACATATTAAATTTAGCATTTAGCACAAATATTCCATTACATTACAACTAATATTTACATATAGATATCACAAACAAGAAGGATTTGATATAGAGATGTTAATAGTTCAGTGTAGTTCAAAATGGAAAACCATAGTAACAATATACAAATGTTGTCACTTCTAAAATTTAATTATCCAGCAAAGATTCAAGACATTGTAGATGCTCAATAAGATATTTTGTGTATGTAATAATGACGCTAATTATTTGTAGCAGTACATTATTGTAAAATGTAACTTCTATTTTATGTGTTAATGAAATAATTAAAATAAAATAAAAAAAGATAAATTACCACAGAGAAGTTCATCGTCTCCAGTTGGACAATTCGGTACTCCGTCACATAATTTACTCTGAGGCAAACACGAACTTTTGTTGTAACATTTATACTGTCCAGGGCAATTATAAGAATCTAAAATACATAGAAAAAAAATAGTTTTTAATAAAGTAAAACTAAATAAAAAATTATTTTCTATACGATTTACTTCTTTTTAAATTTCATATTCTCGAAAATTTTATGAAATTTCAAATTTACTGAAAACGCCTTATTTTTTAGACATAATATTTTATTATAATATACCAGACGCCTTAAAGGTAGGACATTCTTATTTGTAGTATTAAAAAAGCGATTTGCGAATTCCTTTTTCCGATAAAATAGATTTGCAATTTTGGATTTTTTACCACTTGTAGCTTATTTAATATACTATTTTAAAAATTTAGCTTAAAATATTAAATGTACACAAAGTTACAATAATCAGTCTCAGGTCCAATGAGCGTCTGGATAAATAGATGACTGTGAATGTGATTAGATGTTGCTGGTGTATCTAAAATTTAATTTTTTTATATTTAAAAAAGAAATCACATATTTTATAATTAAAAAGACTGCTGCAAAAAGGGCCAAGAAATTTTCTTCCGTGCTAATCTCTCCTTACCACGAAAACCTATCGAGCCTGTCATTGAAAAATATTACTCTTCCAGCGATCGATCCATGACCAGCCCACATTCCGCAAGTGATTTATTCCTAAAGAAAGGGAAGAGGTGGAAGGAAAGTTTTAATTTTAAAATGCAGAATTTTGCAAATATGTAATGTGCACATGTACTGAAACGAAAAAAAAATTATTTACACAGTTAAAAACATGTTTTTTCTAAAACGCTTTTTAGATTTTGAAAATATTCCATAACTTTTCAGCACTGTAGTTTTGCTGGCAGCTCGTCAGGTTTTTTAAGACATGTAATAAAAATAAGTATGTATTTTAGAAATAATTTGCCAGTAGCACAAAAGGGTTTTGGTTAACGCTGGATTATTGCTGACCAATGGTCGTTCCCCAACACTAAAAAATGTCCATCTTGCCGTGCCTTTATCCAACGAATCCTTTGCCAACTGCAGCCACTATTTACGAACCCTTTAACGTACATATCATTTTCTATCCTACTAAATTCCAACGCCATCTACAAATTGCCAAAGATAGACCAACAAACTCTTCAACTTGGGAAAGACGTAATTTAGAAACAGCATACAGAAAAAGAAAATTATACAGTAGACTGTCGTTAATACGTCTCCGTTTAAGAAGCATCACCGATTAATGAGTACAATTTCCTATTCCCTATTTGCATTTACTGTAAAGAAATAGCTTAATGTGTACTACTCACCGGATAATGCGCACAGATTTTTTCCACAAACTGAAGAGCAGAATCGAAACTGATTTTGTATATTATCTTTTCAAAAGCAACTTTTATGTAACTTTAGTTATTAGATATCAAGTAATTGTCAGTGACAAACAACGAAGAGTAATAAAACTTTTTTCCAGATCAAAATTTTTGAACCTCTGACAAAAATGTGAGATTGTTTTAAATATTAATTGTGTGATTAGTTTAATAATTAAAATTAATTTCTTTTCATAATTTGTTTGTCCTCAATAATTTATTCACTTGTATTAGCAAATTATCACTAACTTGATTTTTAACTAAACATACTAAATTGAAGGAAAAGTTGGCTATTTTAGCATTACGTTGGTAAACTATTTAACTTCTGTGAAAACCAGAAGGCAATTTATTCAAAAAAAGATATTTTTCATAATTCAAATGTTTACATCGTTTAGTGCGGACTCCGTTAAAGGGAACGAAAATATTTCCTCACTTGGAAGCCCGGACTAATGCGAGTTCATTGCAATTATAATTTTCCAATAAAAATGTGGATGCATTCCTTGGCCAAAGATTCAACACTGAGAAAAAATTTTGAAATCAGAATGATCTTAACGAATTTGCTGAAAAGGCCAAAAGATACATTTAATTACTATTACTTACCACATTCCTCTTCATCACCTCCTCCGATGCAGTCCCATTTGTTATCACAAACATAAATTGTAGGAATACAATAAGAATTAGGGCACTTTACGTAGTCTTCTGGGCACACAAAATCCTCTTCCAAAATAGAAACAAATATCAATTACTACGGAAGCGTTAGAATAACACATTTCAGAAGAATTACTAATGATAATTCAGATAAAAAATTATTTCTTTAAATTGTATAAATTCAATTACTCTATCAAAATACTCAAATATATATATAATTTATGTCAATTATTCTATTAAACAATTTCTATTATAATATTATTCTATTAATCCTATAAATGCAATGACTCTTGTAGGAATACAGCAAAAATTAGGATGCTTTACCCAGTCTTCTAGCCACACAAAATCCTCTTCCAAAATAGAAGCAAACATTACTTATTATGGAAACATTAGAACAACTCAGTTCAGTACAATTATGATAATTCTGATAAAAGTAGTTCTTTAAAGCGTATAAATCCCATTACTCTTTTAAACAATTTTTTATTATAAGATTATTCTCTTAATTCTATAAATGCAATTACTCTTGTAACAAAAATACAATAATTAGGGCGCTTTATCTAATCTTCTGCCCATACAAAATGCTCTTCCAAAAAAGAAACAAACATTACTTATCATGGAAACTTCAGAATAACTCAGGTCAGTGCAATTTTATTTACAATAAATCAGAAGTTTTTTCAAAATCCTATAAATGCAGTTACTCAATAAAAACTTCCTACCATAGAATTACTCCATTAATCCTAATGCAATTAGTTTTGTAGAAATACAGTAAGCGTTAGGGTACTTTACGTAGTCTTCTGAATACAAGATTCTCTTTCAAAATAGAAATAAACATTGCTCATTATAGAAACTTTAGAACAACTCAATTCAGTATAATTATTTCTGATAAATAAGCTCAAAAGTGTTTTTTTTCTAATTCTATAAATAAAATTATAATATTAATCCTATAAATGCAATTACTCTTATAAGAATACAGTAAGAATTAGGTCATGTTACGTAGTTTTCGGGATACACGAAATGGAAACAAACATTATTTACTTCGGAAACTTTAAAACAACTCAATTCAGCTCAGTTGTTTATGATAAGTCAGATAAAAGTTTTTAGTTTTAAATCCTATAAATGCAATTGCTCTATTATAAATTAAAATATTTCCAATAGAAATATAAATTTAAAATTTATATGTTTCGTTTTTCAGGGTTTCGTTCATCCGATGAAAACCTATTAGTCTCACTTATCTGTCTGCCTTTCAGTCACAGAGTTCGTTCTCAGGAATTGCATAAATTAGAGGCTTTAAATTTTGCAAACTTATAGCTGAAACCTCCGATCATACAACAAATCACAAAATTTTGAAAAAGGTTTTTATTATTTTCATTAAATGAATTAATTTAATGTCATCCGTCCATTTTTTTTAAAAATTTAGATTTTAAAACAGACTCTTAATTTCAGTCTTTTTCGCTCGCGAGCTAGAAGGTTGAGTGGTGGATTATATGCCTGCTGATCAAAGGGCTCCGGGTTCAAATCTTGGTGTCGGTGTTTGAGGCTTGTTTAGCGGAATAAATTTCATTATCTGATAAATATAATTTTATAGTATTTTTGTAATTTATTTTTGCCATTTTAAAGCCAAAAGTTGTTGTAAAATATATTATCAATAATTTTTTAATACAAAAATTATTTTTTTGAGAAATTACAAAACTTTAAATTGACTACATTTCATTATCCGATGGATTTAGTTAAAAGAACTGTCGTGATTTTTTGCCAGTTTAAGGGTTTCTTTCTTTTTTTTTTTTTAGCTAAAATTAAATCCGGTAATTAGATAGGCTTTTCAAATATAAAAACTGGTGTTGTTACAATTATCTGAAGAGCAGTTTTCGAATATTTTAATTTTATTTTAAAAGAATCTCCCAGTTGTAATAGCTCCACCAGTGGCTGAGAGGCCCTGCTCTCGAAGCTGGTAGACGGGAGGTGCTGGGTTCGAAACCAATCGCGCCCGTCGTCCTAACCGTTTCGGAGTTTTCGTGGTTTTCTTCGAAACCTTGGATTTCCAAGCGTAAATACGGGTTAGGTTCCCTTAGAAAGACCCCCACGGAGGGCATTCCCCCTTGGGCCTATATCCCTCGAGTAGATAATTGGCCGTCAAAAGTAACCCAACCCAGTTGTAATAATTTTTAAATTAAATATAATGGTGCTGTCCTCTGTATTCTAAAACGTACGTTAAAAAAGTTAAGGATTTAATAATAATAAATTAAGGATTTGTATTTATTAATTAAAGGATATAGTTGTTTGAAAGGAATATTAAACGAAACCCCTCTATGATTTTTGATCACTGTTATCCACTTGTTAATACATTACCGACAGTATATCAGATATCTTGTTTTTATTTAAAAATATCATTGACTAAGGGCTTCTACCTTACAGAAAATAAATTTATATCATGTTGTCTATCATTTTTTTTTCAGATTATAATATTTTTTATTATATCCGCACATGGAAAGATATTTATCTATGCATAAACTTGACAAATCTAACTAGAAAACCAATTTAAGAAAAGACTTTCAGAAGAGACAGCAGTTTCTACTCTTTTGGAACCAACATCTAATAAAAAGTACGGCGGCAATGTGTTAACAAAGCAGATCATATTAAAGTGTAATCTGAATCAACAAAGAAAGTACGCAGCTGCCTCAAAGGTTGCTTAAAATTGTCAAGGACGAAATATCTCGTTTCCTGTACCAAAATTATTCTTTCCTTTGAAAACGATATATGCCGTTAAAGAACATTCAAAGTGTTGAAAAACAATCTTTACTTACCACAATTAATCAAGTGCGTAACATCTCTGCAACCTAAATGATAACCATATTGATCAAACTCATAACGGCAACGGTATTTTATGGGTACGTAATGTCCAGTGTTGCACCGCAGGTATTCTGTGGTATTCGTGCAGTCTTCATTTGATTCAACAGCTGGAAAAGAAATTGAAATAAAGTAAATTTTTGGAATTTAACTTATAAATAAAATATATTTGTAGGGTTAAGGGATCCAGTACGTTTGATAACCATTCTTTTAAAATAAGTATATAATACTGTTCGTTTTAAATACATTAGCATTTAAAAGACAATCCCATTTGTTAAATAAAGTATTTGCTTTTTTTTTAAAGAATTTTAAGGAAAAATAATGCAGATTGATAGTTATTTCACTAGGATAAAATTAATAGTAGTTTACAAAATATTTTTCATTAAGTATACACTTTGGGTTATTGCGAATGCAATGAACTACAATACAAGCCATGAAATAAAAACTTCTGTTGACACACCCATTTAAATTATAACTGAGATTTCTTTTATACATTTTCTGTATGTTAATTTATTAAAAAAAAAATAGCTGTAGCATTTTAGGAAATTATGAGATATTTAAATGGTCAATTCATTTCACTCATATCACATAAATTGTTCGCAATCGGTTTTATACAACCATAATAATTGGCGATTGGGAGTTTTTCGGTACTGATGGTACAGGACACAGGATGGTACAGGTATTTTTCACAAAACACATTTAATTTTTCTATTTCCGAAAATGTTTGGATGGATGTTTGTAGTAACTTGGATTCCAACTTAAAGGGAGTTCTCAGTTGGTTTAGCAGTTGATGACCGTAGTTCAACCAACCTTTCAACAAACCAACCTTATCAATATTATAAGTGGTTTTCTTTCTTGAATCCTTATAGAAAAAAACTTCCGTTTACTTAAATACGCACTTCTAGCTTGGTGGCTGAAGTAAAAACATAACTACACTTTAATAAAGATAGCCATAAGTGCACTTCGTATGATCATAAGAAGAAAATTGAGCTGTTTTTGATAGCTACTTGTTCAGTCTTTAAAATAAAATAGTAATTTTAAAAAAAGCAATTTAACAAATTACAACGATCGTTTGGAAAATGATTTTTTCAAAGACTAAAATTTAAGACATAAAAAATCGCACGGAGTTAATCATATATTACGTACGCCATGGATTAAACATTAATAGTTTTATTACACGTAAAAATTGCTAGCGAGAAGAATCGCCTGCGAGTCGTCCTGAAACTTACGTATTATCCACCTGAAACTTACGTATTATCCAAGCATTTTATTGGCTGTTCGGGAAAAGGCTTTTCCATCGTCAGATTTCTTGGAAATCTGACGACCAATTTTATAGGAAATTTCATTCTTAAACTTCTAAACATATTAACAATATTACTTTTTACACCGTCGTATAGAGAAAAAAATGTACTTTTAAATGCAATTTGTTCGAAAGCTGTATCTCAATTTGTTTCTGAGTTATTAATTTTTTTTGTAGTTTTTATTACTTTTTTGTCAGTGGCAACAGAAGTATCCATCTCTGTTGAAAGTAAAGGGAAATGCAGATTACTGTATAGACCAATCAGAAAACGAATAAAACGCGGATTAAATCAATAAAAAATTTCAGATATGCTTTTGATTTCCTACCTTGACAAGGACAATAACCATTTTTCCAAATGGTTAAAAATGTTATATTTGTACAAAACCGGCTAGTTAAATGTTTTGGGATACCTTAAGGAAGAAAACCAATGTTCCAATTATTCAGTCTGAAAGGAAAAAAAAAACAATGGCGATATCCGTCCAAAACACGATGTGCTAATTGTTCAGTACTTCAAACAAAACAATAAAAAAACTTTGATATTTGTCCAAAATAAATGTTCTAATTATTCAGTCCTTCAAATAAAACAATAAAAAACAACTGTGATATTTGCCCAAAATCAGTGTGACAATTATTCAATCTTTCAAAGAATAAAAACAATTGCAATATTTGTGAAAAACCGATGTGATAATTGTTCAATCCTTCAAATAAAACAAAATAAATTGTGATATTTGTCCAAAATAAACCTTCTAATTGTTCAGTGTTTCGAATAAAGCAATAAAAAAGCAATTGTGATATTTGCCCTAAAACAATGTGCTAATTGCCTTTCAAATAAAACAATAAAATAAAATGTGATATTTGTAAAGAAAACTGTCTTCAAACTTAGTGGGATACCTTAAGGAAGAAAAACAACATGGCGTTTGTTCAGTTTTTCAAAAAAAAAAAAGACGATTAAAAAAAATTTGTTATATTTGTCCAAAACTAATGTTCTAATCGTTCAGTCCATTAAAAAAAAACAATAAAAATAATTGTGATATTTGTCCAAAATCCACGTGCTAATTTTTCAGTCTTTCAATTAAAACAATAAAAGTAAAACAATTGTGTTATTTCTCCAAAACCAATGTGCTAATTGTTCAATATTTTAAATAAAACAATAAAAAGGAAATGTGATATTTTTTCAAAATCGGCTGTTCAAACTTAATAGGATACATTAAAGAAGAAAATAAATGTGCACTCACCATTGCCAAAGCATTCTAATGCTCCTATAATATGGTAACCATATTGTCCTGTGCGGAATGTGTAGCCAAATCGAACCTTTAATATAAAATGCTGATTAAAGTAAACTATAAAGATACTGTTACATCCATCAATAGTTTTAAATAATGGAAATAGATTAACAAATAACTTTTATGTATAACGATAAAAATATTATGTTTGAAATGCTCGATTTAAACTACAATTCTCTAGACTGAAGTGTGGAAGCCAAACAATTTTTTTAATAATTAGCCGCTACTGAAAGACTGAGAATATACAAAGATTACATAAATTATTTAATATGAATTCGAATAGCAAATAAATATAAAATAGTTGAAACAGCGTCTGCACTATGTTCCTATGCTAGATTTCACTAAACTTCATATTTTTATTAATATTTTATAATTTTTACTATTGTTCACCTATAATTTTTTAAAAGACGATTACAAGGGTTGATTTAAATAAAATATAGATAAATATTTCAAAGTTACACGTATAGACTAAAGTGATAAATAAACGTAGTGAAAGATTTTGGTCAAATGTTGTAATTAGTATAATATTTTCTCAATAAAATGATTACCAATATGATAATCAATGTAAAATTGATAATTTTCTATACATGTGTTGAAATTTGATACCTTTAATTCTATTAGAATTCTAAAGAAGTTTAATTAGAATTTCTGATTTTGCAAGCTATTTAACGTTTTTATAGTTCTATTTATTATGGTGAATAACCAAATATTTAATTGTGAATCAGTTGTATGCATTTGAGATATTTAAATGTACTGTGCATGTGTGATATCTTTAAATATATCAAAATTATCACATAATTTGAAAAATAAAAAATAGATTTTGTAGGTATTTCGGCTAAGGCCAGATCTAAAGAGTCTTCAAGAAGGGGCGATATTAGAAACTTCGAATTTACACATAAGAATGGATTTATAATTTCCCTGAACAAAAAGAAACTCCTTAGTACATTTACAATAAACGTTCGACACAACGATTAGCGATCATTAGCGACATCCTTCTATGGCAATTGCACCTATCCCCTTTTGTATTTTATTCCCACCAGAATTATACAATAAATGTCCTATGTGACCTTTAACTCTGTTGAAGTTTTTTTTAATTTTTGAATAAACCTGGGAATGTGTTTTTGAAGCAGTGTGGATAATCCATGCCACAACGACCTACCAAAAAATTCAGATATAAATAAACGTAGTGGAAGCTTTTGGCCAAATGTTATAATTAATACATTATTTTAGCAATAAAATGGTTACTGATATGATAATCAATGTAAAATAGATAATTTTTTACCCTTATGTTTAAGTTTGATATTTTTAATTCTATTACAGTGCTAGAAAAATTTAAATATAGTTTCTGATTTTGCATGCTATTTAACTAACTTTTACTAAAAGCATTACGACTGCGTTAGGTTGAAGAACCTTTACCTTCGCCCCTCCCCTAGATCCGCTATTGATTTCAGGTTTCTTATTATAAGCGTATGTATTTAATATTTAAAAAATAATAAAACTTTAATTATTTTTTTACGGATTTTTATTAGAAATACTTCTACCTGTCGTGCCTCAATTGAATATATACTCTATTTCATAGATAAGGTTTATTTTTCGTCTAAGGATCCTTTATCAATGAACCAGACAAAATTTTCAACGGCGGTGTTACAATTGCAAGTCAGATTTGCTTTACAGCTTTTCCAGGTGAATTTTTACAGCCACACGTTTTTTTTATTATTATTTATTTATTTATTTTTTTGCACCTGCAACACCCCCCCCCCCCCAACTGTATCTACTGACTGGTATAATTGCTCTTGCTTGTTGTCTCTTGTTACTATTATGAACTACCATGCATTTTCAATAGCGTAACTACTATGATCATAAAAAAAAACGATGCGCGCCTTCGTGGCTTCTGAAAGGTTAAAACTAGTTAGACTTCTATTGTAGTCCTTACTGTATTCCCTTTAATGTATTATACTCTAAAGACTCGGACAACATATTGAGCGCGTCAATCATTGAAAAATTAGTTGCGAATTCCAAAGTAATTTTGTGGTTAAGTACGCTTTCTTTACTTTCTTTCCAGAGACCCTTTAATCTTCAACCAATTTTTAAAGTTGAAGTTCGCAATTTTTTCTGTTTTCATCCATTATTTTAATTGGTAGGTTTCCATTGGCGTACGGAACACGCCGCTAGTGTATTTGTGCGACTTCTTCTATTCTTAATTAAAGTTTTTTTTTAAAATAAATGTGATGTTCATTACTTTTATACTATTAATAGGCATTAGACGCTATTATTTTTTGAGATCAAAAGTTCATATTTAGGTTTTAAAAGGAGTTGGCCTATTGAGTACATCGCCTATAACTTTACGTCACTACAAACCGTCTGTGTTTTATTAATTCAAATCAAAGTAGTCTCTTTTAACAATTTGACGTTTATTTTTTTAATTTTATTACTATTGGACATTTTATTAAACAAGGATATCCTTAAAAGTTGTTACTTAGGCCTTAAAAGTCGATGGAGCATAGAGTACGCCGCTAGTGTCTTTATATTAATACAAACAGTCCGTTTCTTTAAAGGTTAAATTAGGCAGTTCAATGTCGAACTTCTATCTCGTCATTTCAGTTCGTTTCCATGGCAATGTAGAATGTATCGAACTCTTTTTACAATTCAATTATTTTTTGCGTTTAGATTCCCTTTTCTAACAGACACATAAGCATTCCAGCTCCAAAATATGGTGGAAAAAAAAGAGTTCGACCGTACCATAATGTTTGACGTTGCTATAGTTTCCCCAAAAGAGGATAGGAAATATTTTGGCCTAGAGATATCTATTTTTAAAAAAGGATAATGAAACTCTAAAGATGATTAGGCATACCTCTTTTACAGGCAAAGTTTCTTTGTCGTCCAAGAATCCTTCATCGATAGACCAAACAAACTTTTCAACAGCGTCACAATTGCATGTCAAATTCGCTTTAATGCATTTGCCAGGGGAATTGTTACATCCACACGTTTTATTTTGTTTCGCACCTCCCCATACGTATTGAGGTTGTCCATTCCAAGAAACCCACCAACTCCAAGGCTTGACGGAATTGAAATGGAATCCCGTTCCAGAGCACTGCCAACTGATGTACTGGCGACATCTTTTGGAAGAATTTGTTAATGCCTTTATTTTGTCCATTCCGAGAGAATACACCAGTGTCCGGCTGTAGCTCCCGGGTCCGTCTTTTCCAGACCTCACATATAGTGATTGTTCGGAATCGTGATGAACTATAGTAATAACGCTTTCAGGTGTCGACCCCATTTTACAGTACACTTCAAAAGGAGGTATTGGTCCATCAGATCCGTCTGAATCTATAATGTAGTAACCGCTAGTCCGGATGTTGTCTAAGATATACAAATCAAGACAAGTTCTTCTATCTGAAAAAAAAAGAAAAATAAGAAACATTATAGTTATTGAACCGTATTGAAAATACGAGAGAAAGTCTCAAAGTAAGTTTCCTCTTCTTTTTTTATAAAAAAATAGTAAAAGATGGGATAAAAAAAAATATTTTATGCAACTCATTTCTCTCTCATTTAGTGCTGTACTACCTAGATCGTGCATATGTCCCTAGGCCAGCAATAACAGAAAAATCGGATAAGCGGGGCATTTAGTGTCCTGCAAATATGAAGAGCAAACGACTGGATACCGCTATTAATAGATAGTGGCCCGGCTGATATTCTCCTTCTCTACAACAATCCACCACCACACGCAACGCCGGAAATGATACTGCGTGTGGTCTTTAGATTTTATGTTGGCTATCCCTATCCTAGCTTGGTAGCGCCTTGCCCCAACTGTACACGCCGTCAGGTAGGCTCTCACAGAAAGACACTTTCACTCCAATCTTGGGTAGGAATAAAAGCAGAGGAATTATTCCATTGTTCCTACGAGAAGAGAACTGAATACAGCATGATTCCGCGAAAGGGCGTATTTTTTGGTTATGATCCCTTTCTTGGCAACTTTCTGTTTTCATTCTCTCAATAAAAAGATCGTACTGCTCAGCCAAGCTTTAAAGGCTTGTCCCGTGAGTAACAAATCTGACTAAGATGAGTATATTCTTGATAACAGAAGTGTGTAATGAAAGGGAAGTTTCCCCTAGTTTTTGTTTTGCGGAGGAAGAATAGGATAAATCTGACATTATAGCATTTATTTGCCTCCAAAAGTGCAAAAAAGCATTTTGTTCCTTTTGTAGTTAGTACACAAAAATGGTAGCTTTATCTTCGATGAATAGGATATATTTAGGCTAAAGAAACATTTGATAATGTAGATGTTTAATAATGTATTGATTTTATTCATGAAATACATTATCAAACAATTTAAAACCTTATGAAAAATAAATAACGGAAGAAGTATTTTAATTCTTGATTCAACAGAAAAATTTTCTCAAAGGGCATTTGTGGGAAAGAAATTGCACTCCGGTAAAATTAAAAATATGCGAAAAGGCATTATACTCAATCCATTTTAATTTTAACGAATCAGAGTTGCGATCTTTAATTTCATTTTTCTTTGTGTTTTTCGTCTCTTCCTAATCTAAAGTTTTCATCCATTCGGAATGGACTATGTTTTGGCAACATGCCAAGGCCCGTCTTAGAACAAAATTCAAGCACTATAGAAGTGAAACCGAAAACCAAGTATGAAACAAATCTGTCAAGCTGGAGGTAAAAATTGATTTGGCGAGTTATGGAAAGATCATCTCGGATTCGAGACAAGGTTGCTAGTTCCTCGTTTACTCTATGTCTCGCCTATGGCACGAATTAAGCAGCGAAGAACCTGTCAAGCGGAATTCCCTTATTATGGACATTACCACGAGTGACAACACTGATGCTTCTACGGGTATACACTCTCAGAAACAGACTGTTTTTTGATCGTCACGAAAGTAGAATTTAAATATCCTTCACCCCTAATGATGCATCTTTATATATCTGCAACTGACGTGACATGAGTAAAGTCCATACTCTTTTTTATCAGCAGGGAATTCTAAAATGCTAACGCTGGAAGTAGTAATATAGTACTCTAGTTCCATGCTTTGAGAAATACGATAAATGCACCAGTATGTTCGGAGGTTATGTAGAAAATAAAGTAAGTTTCCTTCTTTGTGTTCCCAGTTTATTATTTGTATTGAATAAAATACTGCATAGCAAAAATAGAATTTTTCCATTCTCCCTCATGCTAGACATGCAGCTTAAAGGATTTATTTGCTTTTAGAGAGAAATAATTTAGCTTTGGTTTTTCAGATTAATATCCCAGATTTTTCCCGTTAAATAAACAAATTTACAATCTATTATTTATCTAGAATAAAAATACTGCCCATATCAGCGTACGGAAACTTACTTTTCGACTCTCTTTTCTACTAAACTCATATGCATTAATAGATATATTTGCTTTTACACAAAAATGTTTTATATTTGAATTTTTAGAGCAGTATCACGGATTTTTTTCCTCCCTATACATTGGACTTTACGGAGAAATTATCGTTACTATCATTGATTGTATGAAGTACAGTTAGTATCATCGATTGTCATAAGATTGTCATTTCTGTCATTAAATATTGCATGATTGCCTTTCTGTAGTATCCACTAGTGTGTATATAAGCAAGATATGCAATTTTACAATATTAAAGTCGTATTGTGTAAAATAAGTAACAAAATTTTAAAAAGTTATATTAAAATTTTTAACTTACCTCTTTCAGAACAGAGCTGTTTTTCTTGTTTCTTTCCGTCTCTATCTTCTCTTCGAGCTTTTATAAATAAAAAAATTAATTAAAATAAAAATGTATAACACGAAGCTGAAAATGCAATTAAATCGAAGAATGTTGAAATCAACTAAGTCGCTATTGTGACATTTCTCAGTTTAAGATGGTTAATGTTTTTCATGTTTATTAATCGATTCGGGAGAAGCCAGCCCGGGTAATACCTATGCATGTTTAGGAGGGAGGAATTTGAGAGTAATTCTTTTCAAAACTAGGACTTAGTTCCTTTCAACAATCGCCGATTCGATTGTGAACTATTTATGTATAAAAAAAATACCTTTACAATGTTGGAGTAGCACAATTAGAAGTTTACTCCAACAGTGCGAAACATGTCCAGGATAGGAATCGAACCTGGACTTTCCGTGCGAATGCTCGGACCATTGAGATATCCGGACAATACCTGGTTGACATAATTTCCTCTTATTAGCTGGACATGGCTGCGAACTGCAGCGTTAGGTTCACTCAGTAACTATAGCATTTACACGATGAAAGTGTGTGATAACATGGAAACTCCAGTATGCCATGTTATTAGGTCATAATAAACAGAAGGATTTTTTTTTTCAAATGGATAAATCATTTTCAAGATTGGAGATAGCATGATTGAAATTTATTCTAACAGAGCGAAAAATATCCTGACCAGGAATCGAAGAAGCCAATGTATCCAGTTTCGATTCCTGGTCTGGCCATTTTTCGCTCTATTGGAACATACCACTGTGCTACCCCAACATTGAAAATGATTTATCCGGTTGAAAAAAAAATTCTTTTCACCATGAAGAATATTACATTGGTATTATAAAGCAAAAACATGTCAGTGAGTAACGCTGTTATTATATTGACTGAGGAAACAATCTACGCAATTCATTTCCCTTTTTTGCAAATTTAATTACTTGTAAACATCGCGTAGTTTTAATTTTTTCACCTCGAACATGAAAAAAAAAAAAAACCCGTACTTGAAATGCAATTCGTTTGATAACTATATTTCAATTTACTAATATTTTATAGTTATTTAAAATAATTTTTAAGCATTATTTTCATAACTCTTTCTCTATTGCGTGAAGCTCAGTTTCGGAAGATTAACGCAATTTGCATTTAAAACAGCATAGGAAATCCAGAATTTGTTTCCGGCTACTGTTCCATATAATGTTGCACATAACTCTACTAAAGAAGAAGATACAGCCTTAACAAATCAACTGTTTTAGACGAAGCAATAAAAATGATTTTGGTTATAGTTTTCTTTAGAAAATTTTAATATTAAATTTCTCAAAACTTTCATTTTGTTTCTTATTTTGTTTTACACCTAAGCCTTTCAATTATTACGAACATTTATAAAAAAGAACGGGTTTAATCCTTTTCTAACCATTTTCCTATGAAATGTATTTTATTTTTATGCTGGCTTATAACTTTTATGAAAATATTTATAAAATTAAAATAAACAAATGAATAAAATTGAATCAATAAATCAGTAAATTTAAATAAAATGAATCAATAAAATTATAATAAATGAATCAGTAAAAATAAATCAAATAAATCATTAGGATTAAATGAAATGAATGAGTAAAATTAAATCAGTAAAAAAATCAAATCCTTAAAATAAATTAAATAAATCAGTAAAATGAAATAAGATAAATCAAGAAAATTAAAACAAATAAATCAGTAAAAATATATCAAGAAAATTAAAACAAAAAAATCAATAAAATTAAGAGGCTAGGAACCTTTTAAAAAGTCAAAATATAAATATTTTTAATAGCTGATATTAAAATCTGATTCTTTATGAACATTTTAAAAGAAACCTCATGGGAAAATTCTCTTTAGAAGGAAAGTTATGATAAAAACAGTTTTGAGCTCTTTTTACATGATCAAGGGGTAATTTGTTCTTTAAAGTCATTTTTCTCAAAAGGTTGATTTTTGTCATTGCGCGCATGATTTCTATAAAGTGGCTGGATAGAATTTCATGAAATTTTCCCTGAAACTGACCTTATAAATAACTTTATAAATTCCCAAAATGACCCACAATTATGTTCATCAAGTAAGAAATTTAAAACTTTTAACTATTTTTATTTAAAAAATTTTAAATTTTTTGAGAATTTTTTAAAAAAAATTTCTTCTTAAGAAATAATTATTATATGTTTTCAGTATAGGTCATTTTAAACACATGTATCTCTACTGAATAAAAAATAAGAACGAAAAATCCCTCGTTCAGTGTTAATTATGAAATATTTTTTTAACACAATAAGAATACTGTAACTAAACTTTACAGTTTATTAAGATGAAATATGTCTAAATAAACAATTAGAAAATTCATAATGCATTTTAAAACACACTTTCTACATATACCATCAATATACGGGAAAATAACCGAATTTTTTATGCGGCCCTGCATATGATCGGTTGATTTGTATGTATACTACATAGTATGTTAAAAGTTTGTTCAATTAAATGCATAGCACAAACGAAAATTCCCATTGAGCAATTTCCATCAATAAACGGAAATGTCCTTTGTGTGGAATCTTGTGTGCACCCCTGTATATGGTCTATAGAACTTATAGATACCAAGTAATATAAAACAATTAATGAAATTTTAAAATGTGTACTGCAACGGAAAACACATTTCCAGCAATTGTTCTTCATAAGAAGTACTTTAGGCAAATACTTTGGTGTGTCCCTGTAAACGAACGATAAATTATATGCGCGCCAGATTCTACAGTAAGCGCCTTGTAGTACACCCCTGTGATATATATAAATTTCAATATGTTTTAAATAGTATGATATAATTAAGATAAACTGGAAACGATTTTTCCCCATAGGCCTTAATGTAACGGAATTCTTTTGATTGTCCCTGTAAATGAATAACAAATGCTACATGCTTCATTTTGAATAGCGAACATGACATAGTAAACCCCAATAACATATATTAATTTCATGGCAATCTGACCATATTTACGCGTGTTAGAGCACGGGCAGATAAACACACAAGTGAATTTATAAGTTTACAAGAAAGATAAATTATGCGTCAAGCATAGATTATGAAACACTTTCCAACAATTCAAAATAATGGAACGAAACTTCATCATTTAATAAGTTGAAATTTGATGGCTAATTGAACCATTTGGAAATGCATAACACATTCGAAATTGCAATTTCAGCAATTCCCATCTACGGTCGGGCAAAATTTCCGAATTCTTTGAGTAGCCCTGTATATGATATACACATACTTTTATATGTTAACTGCATACATGTAAAAATTTAGTTCAGTTAGGAAATACATACCTCAGTTGAAAATTTCCCTGCAGACATTTTCCGCTAATAAGGAGAACGGTACGTGAATTCTTTTGTGCAACCCCGTATACGAGGTACAGAATTTATACACAATGAGTAACATGCAAAAAAACTCTTAAATTTAAAAGTGCATACGGAAATAGAAAACGCACATCTAGCAATTATTGCTCAAAGGCAGTACTGTAGCGGATTTCTTTTGTTTGACAATGTAAATGAATGACAACAAATGCTATGAATGCCCTATTCTACAGACTTAATCTTGTGGTGAAATTCAGTGATTTATATTAATTTCAATACATTTGAAATAGCATAATGTTATTAAAATACTCTGCAAACGATTTTTCCCCATTGACCAAAATGTAACGGAGTTCTTTCAAATGAACTATTAATGCTGCACACTTCATACGCAATTCCGAACACTTCATGGTAAACATCATTAACATATGTGGATTGCTCGAAAATCAGAGTATATTTACACGAGTTAGAGCGTGGACAGACAGACATACGGAAAGTCAAACCGAATCCATAAACACTTTTCAACTTTCTTGGAAAGTGTTAATAAATTTAAAAAATGAAAAACACCCGACTGCGTAAAAGCAAACTAATTAATTATTTCTCATCAATGTGAAACTATTTTTTATATTACTTACCTATTTTTTTTATTTATGTGTATTGGTGACTATTAAGTTGTGTTTGATTGTTAGTTCCTATCTATAAACACTGTTTTGAAGAGGCCTATAGATGTCTATGAAGGTTAGAGTTGCAGTAAAGTTAGAGATCCTACCTACACAAGTTCCAGGTTGTGTAGTATTTAAACGGAGCTTCTGACTTTAAAAATAGTCAATGAAACATCGTCTTCATTTTGAAAGACCTATCCAATGATATGCCGCTCAATAGGGTGCGTAATGTTTTTCGTCTTTACCGCCATTTTGAATTTATAAAAACGAAACCTACCCTATAACCATCGGACGGTTAAGATGAATCGATAGAGACCTCATTCATTAAAATCCATTCAGCTGTTGTGATGTTTCGAGGATATAAAGAAATCCACATATCCAGATACGCGTGAAACACTTAACCCTTCTTGGCAATCCGGTAAAAATGGCTCATTGTGAATATTCAATTATGAAAAATCCAGCGTACCAGGCAAGTAAAGTGAAGTCATTTATTAAAAACAAAGCTTTAAATTTCATATTAAATTTATAAACATTGCATTTAGACTCTTTTTCAGAACATTAACTGTTTTAGTATCTCTTTTAATGTGTGTTTAAATTTTCATATCGAAAGGTTAATCAGATGAGGAGTTATTGCAATCCAATATTAGGGTCACATTTACTTGTAATTTGATAGTTTCAAAGGAACGTGGTCCCTTAAATAAAATAAATCAGTAAAATCAAAACAAATAGATCAGTAAAAACAAATAAAATAAATCTGTAAACTTAAATCAAATAAATCAATAAAATAAAAATAAATAAATCCAGTCAGCTTACAGCAACCGTACTGCTCGTCTTCATGGTATTTTCCTGGGCAGTCCCTGAATCCATCACATAAAGTGTGCCTTGGAATACATGTGCCGTCATAGCACTGAAATGTACTATTTGGATTGCAAAATCCTAAAATAAAAATTAAACAATTAAACAGTAAAAAAACATATAATCATTTAACCAGTAATAACCAGCATAAAATCCCATATCTTCCGAGAGCAACACATTTCGATGGTAAAGGGATGATGCCCCCCAGGCTATCATCTCCTGAATTCAACACTGTGCATTTTACATGTTTTTCTCTCCAAAATAACGAAACTAGAAACACATTTCAATTTTTATACATGAAGAAATATAGAGGAAAAGGTCCGAATACCGGCTACCACTTTTGTTTTCAATCTAGTTCATACAATTTTCAAAACTAATAAAATAAAAAGTGACAGCAGGGTACCTTGACACGTCTTACACCTGTTTAGAGAAGAAAAAAATCAGTTTAAAAAGCGTTTTCTGTTCATACGGAGCAAAAATTCCGAAAATCTTCAAATTTTGAGTTTTTAAGATGGGGTCTAAATATCGGTTAACTAAGTTTTTTCCAAATGATCACACAAATAGAGATAATGACAATTATTAAGCAATAAGAATATTATTTTAATAAATTGTATTGATTAATAACATTTTTTATGCACAGAAACAGTACGCAATTTTTAATAAATAAGTATTATTGTCAAATTTCTAAAATTCTTTACGATTATCTCTCACAGTCTTCTTCCCATTATGTTTCTAATTTTGTTTTTTAACGTGCCAAACAAAAAAAAAAAAAAAGCTTGCTGATTGAAATGAGAATTATTTTATCTGAAAAAATAAAAAGCATAATATCACTCTCTGCGTCGGTATAGTCCCTATCATCCCACATATCGCATTCTTAACATTGAACCCAGAATCCCCTCCCCCATTCTTGCCCACATAGAAAGCACCCATGCAGAAGACACAAATTTATCATCTTCCTCTGTTGGATATTTTCCTTTTTCACTTTTTTAGCCCTCTCGCTGCGTAATTGTTTTATCAAAATAGCTTCAAAAATTGCGTATTTAACCCCTTCGCGACGAGCGTCTTTTAAGAATTTTTATTCTTTTGTCACCGGTTTTTCAAAACAAAAGTTTTTGTCTAATTTAACCGGGAAAATCCTCCGATTAAAAAAGTCATAATTTACAATAAAAAAATAACTGGTGGGAATAATCAAGGAGGGTTAATTACAGGAAAAAATGCATCCCCGAGGAAATCTCGGGTTGCGCAGCGAGAGGGTTAAAATCAAATTTCTGCCTCTTTCGCCTGGTTTACTCCGTCATTTTTTTCTTTCTCTTCACATTTATTACAGGCAATTTTGTAGTGTCCAAAAGCTCTTTTTTGGAAAGTGATCCGGTAACCAGTCTCTGTCCTGAAGAATTACGGCCATGGTTGCTTTTTTCATATTGCGAAATGGGACGCGGACTATTTCTGAACCATTTAAATTAATTTATTAAACATGGAACTATTTAAATTAATTTATTTTCCTCTCCTTCAAGCAGAGCAACCAAGAGAGATCCAAATACCGGCTAGCCGGTATTTAGACCAGTCTAGGTAGCCGGTATTCGGACCACTGCTATGTTTAAGTTAAAACCGGTATTACTCATTCATATAATAAGATACCAATACTGTGCGCGTGGCAATTGAGAGCTAAATATGTCTAAAAAATAACTTAATCAATAATTCAAGCCAATATACGATCAGTATATTTTAAAAAAATGAGAAACACATATCTGAAAAACTTTTGATGTACCAGATTACGTAGATTCGACACTTTTGCATTTACTATTTGTAAATGGCACAGACTTCAGCGACGTACTTTTCGTAACTTTCTTCTCGCAATTAAAGTTACAAACTCTGCCTATCACCGCTAGGCTGCACTGCGCTCAGTTCTCAGAACACCTAGTAGCCGGTATTTGGACCTTCTCCTCTACCTTTTACATTAAAAAAAATGTTTTCATGCGTTACATTTTGTCAGTATGGAAAATATTTACGCTAGACTGATAAGGGGTGACTCCACTTTGACCCGTTCAAATCTTAAAAGGAATAAAAATAATCTTTATATGCATGAAAATCATATTTTGTTTTTTACAAATCGATATCATAAGTGAAAAGGTAATTTTGGGGTTACATAAGCAGAACGCAAAAGAGTAATGAAAACTTTGTACTTTTTTCTCAGAACAGCATTTTCGAACTTAGTAGACACTCTAGCTTCCATTTTTCAATTAATGAACCTGAATCTTTTTGAAAATTAATTTACACATATTTTCTAGTGGAATATAAAGTGGCCCTGATTAAATTGACAGTACTCAGTGTGGTCAGTATTAAACAAGGGGAAAGTCGAAAGACTCCGTGACAAACACGGCGCCACATATTGTGCTAGTGGTGACGTTTGGGACTATTTTTTTTTTCGTTGAATCCTACGTTCTTTGTCTTATTTAAACATCCAACGAAATTTGTGTCCATTCTCGCCATTAGGTCCGGCTAATGTCTAATTATGTATGCCTTATATAAAGGATTTCTTCGACATATTGATAGTTTGCTTTTCTGTGTAATTTTAAGTAACGAAACTTTCAATTAAAAATTTACCGTTCACTTTCAATCGATGTCATTATACTTAAAATACTTTTTTATTTATTTTATTTTTTTTTTTAATGGCTACGTATTCCACTAGCTTGTAGACTAGAAAACTCATTTGTTTTATTTCATTGTTATAGGTCACATTTACGCAGAATTATTATGCCCACAGTTTCATTTTATACTTTCAATGCGCTCCACCTCATCAGCTGTCAAGCCGCCATTTTGTGATATGTTAATCTACATTATAAAATACAAACGTGCCAGTGCGTAGCGCTAAGGTCATTTTGACGGTGGCAACACTAGACGATTAAATTTAGCTCTCACTGCAATTTTTTAACTACTAAGTATTGCACATTTTAAATTAAATGTGCAATGTAGAAAAATGTACTTGGGGGAAAATGTACTTTCAAAGGCCATTTGTTTGAAAACTTTATCGCAATTTTTTGGAAAACTGCATTGCAATTTACAAATTTTTATGGTTTTTAAAATAACTTTCAAGCGTGAATTTAAAAACAAAACTATCCCGTGCAGATGATTGCTAAAGATAAATCCTTTTGCATTTAAACCACTCAGCATTTCTTTCCAGATTATAATCCATAAAGAAATTAAGACTTAATAAATAAATAAAATAAAAATATATAAATAAAACAGAACTTTAAGACATGTAATCGAACTGTGCGCATAAATCACTGTGAAATGATCAGAATAAAAAAGGCTGGATGGAAATAATGATTTTTAGCATGTTCTTTGCCTGTTAATTCCTAGCACGAGGCCTAAACGAAAGTTGAACTTTATCTGAATGCATAATTGCTATTTTTCATATGAAAATAATTTTTTGGTATTGTTAATGGTTATTTTAAGAAAATATATTAAATGCAAAAAATCTGTTAGTTTTCAAAAAAAAAAATGGTTTTCATTTATATTCTGTATCCCGGGAAGGCCATGTTTATCCCCTTGTTGAAATAAAAATGCAATTGTCTCTTTAATACATGTAGATTAAATTAGTAAAAATAGACTTTTATGAACATTTCAAAAGTCATAAATAACTGAAATGTCTTAAACTGAAACATCTTAAATTTCAGGGCTTTAAAAAAGTGTTACCTCTGAAGCAAGGGATGCAATTGTGAAATGTGAAAATAGAAATACCTTTGCATGTAATGCCTTCATCTGATTTGTCATAGCAATTCGGCAGCAAATCACACTGCTGTTCTGCGGGAATGCACTGGCCATTTCTGCATTGAAATTCTCCATGTTGGCATTCACGATGTTCTGTGGAATAACGATGATAATTAAATATGGTATAATTCCAATTAACCGACAACCAGTTATACAACACATTTGGTTAACCAGCACTTTTTACACACAAGTATTCGTGGCTGCATTAAAAATTTAGAATTTTAGTATTAGGTTGCTGCAAAAATAATGCATAATTTTTCGATTCAAATTTAAAACACTGTAACTTTTCTCAAACTAAATATATGTAGTCAACGCAAGAGCCATTACACTCTAGGAAGGTTTTTCTGACATCATCTTAACTGACGAAAGTTTTTACCCTCAAGAAGTAGTCTAGGTGTTTAAAGACGTGGTATTCGGTTGGCAAGAGCTCCGGTGAGTACGGTGAGTGAGGTAGTGTTTCGTAGGCTAACACGTTTAATTTTTGTAGGGTCAATTGTGTGACGTGAGTTGTCGTTCAACTCGTGCAGCACCCATTTATCGGGTTTCTTCACCTTGCCAATTTGGGCCATTTCATGAGAAACGGATAAAATGTCCCACACGTTACGCTTACATAAATACCTATATTTACTAACTTAAAAGTTGTTAAAATATAAACTATACATTAAAATTAACAAAATATTTATGTTTTCATATTAGCATAGTTTTTTTTTAATTTCAGGACATAATATCATTATTATGACAACAGTAACATGTAGAAAAGCTCTTCCACACGTGATGTGGAATGGTCCTTTAATAGGTTTAAAAATCTCCACATTTTAAACCCTAGACCTTAGTAAGCTGCTCGTTTTTAATAATAAATAAATAACAAAACTAACAGATAATAAAAAACTCCACATTTTAAATCCTAGATTTAAGTAATATTTTAGCCCTTTCCAGGGTTTAAAAGTAGCCCATTTCAGGGCCATTCCATGAAAAACTGACACAATAAAGCGCGCGACATTTATATAAATACCTATATCTATTAACTTAAAAGTTGTTAAAACATAAACTATACATTAAAAATAACAAACAACTCTAGATTTTCATATTAGTATGGTTGTTTTGATTTGAGGATATAACAACGATGTTAAAACAGCAGAAATATGTATAAAAGCTGTCTCGCACGTGACATGGAATGACACATTTGCTCTAAGTGGAGAAGGATACTGGAAAGGTAAACGTTGAGTTCATTCGCAATTTATCCAGTTGTTTTGGTTGGATCAACTTCGACTATTGCCTTCAGTTGATCATTGTGAACAAAAGAAGGACGACTACGACCACCCTTCACTCTAAAAACTACATTTTCAGAACTGAGCAAAAAATGCTCAAATCTGAGTATGTGGCATAGTCAAAATGGCTCCGAATCAAAATTACTCAAGTTTGAAAATCGTATATACTCATTTCTGAAAATACGGACCTACTCAAATATGAGCATATGATGTTTTATTCTTGAGTCTGTACATGTTTTCAGAAAAGAGTATATGCATGTTTCAGACTTGAGTAATTTTGATTCGGAGACATTTTGACTATGCGGCATACTCAGATTTGAGTATCTTTTGCTCAATTTTGAAAATGCCGTTGTTAGAGTGTACGCAACGTGGTGCATTGCTAACCCTAATCTTAAGATAGCTTATAGAAATTAAGTGTGTATACAATAAAAATGGGGATAAATATTTCAAAACAACAAAATGAATGAAATTACCTTAAAAAATTTCAATAAAATCTTGCAAATCCCACCTGCGAAGTCTTTCTTTTACGAATTCATCCGTTCTTCGGTTTCGAAGGCTGAAGAACTAACTGTACACTTCTGCGATCACATTACGAAGGCTTTTAAGTGTTCTTCCGTGATTACGAAAAAAATATACTTCGCCACATTTTATGTAATAAAATATTATTGAAATGAACGTTTCGTTCCAAATCATAACAAATGAAATAATATGAATAAATTTAAATACACTGGGCAGATTTATTACATTTAAGGAATAAAAAGGTAATTTTGTTTGAAACTGAGTATCTCCTGTATTTCAGAATTGAAAGCATTGAGTGGTCATATTTGAAACAAAAAGTTTCATAACAAAATGAAAACATCGATTCACTCAGATTTGAAAGTGTCATTTTTCTCAGTGTTCTCTTGAAGGTCGAAATCTTCTCGATGAAATTTTTTAAACCAAGGCTGAACTGTACTTTCGTTTATGTTTTCCTCGCTCCAAGCTTCATTAATGTTTCGCGCCGTTTGTGCTGCACGGCGACCGAGTAATATAAATTAACTCGTAATATAAATTGACTCTTAAATATAAATTTGACGAAAATTTTGGTTTGACATCTTAGATTCTGAAGTCAATTAATAGACTAAAAAAAGAATAATAATAATAAAAATAACTTGAAAAGAAAGAGCTTAAAATAAGCTTCAAAATGATATATAATACACGCCACTAGGTTTAAATTATGCATACAAAATTCTAAAAAAATAAGTTGCACTTTAAATAATGCATTATTCTTGCACCAACCTAATATTACTCAACTTATAGCCAATCATACAAAGTTCTAAATACAGGAAAAATGGCAATAAATCATTAAAATACTGTTAAATTGCTTCAATACATTGCAAATTTTTTTTAATAATACACAAATGTTTCACATTAATCGTTTAAAATAGATCGAAAAATTTCGAAAATCTGAAAACGTTCTCACCAACAATAATTAAAATACTGTTAAATTATTTCGAAACATTGTATATTTTATTAAATGATATACATTTTTGTCAGATTAGTCATTTAATTTATATCGAAATGTTAGGAAAATCTGGAGTTCTCGTCAAAAAAAATTACCTCTTGCAATTTGGCGATTTCAGTTGTTCCTTTTCTCGCCAATTGGACATTTTATCGTAAGTTGGCGCGATGACGATCACCAGCGAGAACACTGGTAGATCTCCTCGATTAATGTTGAAGTGTCATATAATTAATGGATGACCGATAATGAAACAGCGTACAATAAAACAGGCATACAATAAAAAAACATATATGTACTTTTTTTGCGAAAATACGTTGCAATACTAAATATTTATAAATATTTTTTTAATATACGCGTGAATGAAAGTGCGGATCACACACATTATCTTACCACATCGAAATTCATCTGAGAGATCTCCACAGTCGTCTTTATAATCACAATAGGCAGCTACAGACACACATTTTGTATTATGACAGCGAAAACTGCTCTTTAAACATTCCTTGGGAGCTGAAAAAGAGTAAATAAAGGGTTAAATCTGAGTTTTGACTATATGACATAAAAAAATAGCAATAATAATTAAAATTATATTATATACAAATAATAGCTTAATGGAGAAGCAAAGCAATTAAAATATTATCGGAGAAAATCTCAAGAATTCATTTCCAAATAAATTAAATAAAATTTATCAATAATTAATAAATTACTTACGATTACATTCAATAGTTCATACTAATTATTCATGGCATTTCAGAAAAAGCTATATTTATTTTAGATAGAAGATTTATCACTAGAACTCCGCAAATTTTTCTGAAGTTTTACAAAAATAGAACCAGAACTTTTATTTAAAACTATTTAACTTATTTCTATATGATTAAATTTAACATATTTAATGAAGGAATTTATGAATCGAATCGACATTTAATCTTTTGGTTGCAGCCGAATTGACTCCTGTTCGGAGTTGAGTAACGGAGTTGAAGACGATGAGCAGGGAGTAAATATTTTTTTTACTGGTGACCAGAAATGTTTGCTAGCTACCATATTCTCTCCAATTTATAGAGCCCTGTTTAGAACAATAAAACTGACATAAAAAATTTATTCGTTTGAAAAGGGGGCGGTGGGGTGGGATCCTTGAGCCTTCTGTGTCTCTCCTTTTCACACGCCCGTTGCTTAATGCATACTCACGACACTCGAATAAAAAGCATAATCGCATTTAAAACATAAAAAAACAAAGGTGTATCTGCAACACACGACTGTTAATTCATAACAGATAATCCATACGTACGACAGTTTTCTTCGTCGCTGCCATCTCTGCAGTCTTCAGCTAAGTTACAAACAAACTGGGTTGATATAATTTCCTTGTTTCTGCACAGAAAATATTTTTCTGCGGTGATGTTGGTAGGCGTTGAACCCGTTGCTTCAATTTGGGAAGGAATTGAAGGCAACCCTTCTTGATTGCCTGAAAATGTTATTACAATAGTTAAATTAATAATAAAGTAGTACATATTAGTTCCGTTGTCAACATCTTTTTCACTATACACATACAAAACGCACAATGATCAATAAAGCATCATTCGATAGGATTTTGAAAGAACTTCTGACATATCATACAACTATTTTGTTAAAAAATGTTATTGGATTAAAAATTAAAAGACAAACGTATCTACAAACATCTTAAAGATTTCAGTGCGAAAGTCCTGTGCGGGTCAACTGATATCTATGAATTACAAATATCAATTTCTTTTTCTTTTGTGAAGGACAGAAAACTTTATACCATCATATAATATATTGTTTCAGTTGTTGACATACACTGTTAAAAATTTGCAGCATTCTGGCAGGTCATTTGACCGTTTTTTTCCGAAAACGGTTACACAACCGTAATTTTAACACTATTCTGACCATATTATTGGCCATTTTATGGTCAGAATATAGTTAAATTATGGTTATGAAACCGTTTTTTCAAAAAACGGTCGAACGACCTGCCAGAATGCTGCAAAAATTTTAACTGTGTACCTTTTCATGTGCACATGTAAAACGTACAATGATCAATTCGGTATCATTCAAAATGTTTTTGAACAAGCTTCTGACATAGCATGCTCCCATTTCGCTAAAATATCTTGTGTCATTAAAAGAGTTAATTCAAAATTAATGGATATATGTACACTGTTAAACATTTGCAGCAAAATTTCCAGTCATTTGACCGTTTTTATAGAAAACTGTTACATAACAGTAATTTAACTCTAATATGACCATATCATCGCTCATATTATGGTCCGAATACAGTTAAATTACGGTTATGGTACCGTTTTCTTTAAAAACGGTAGAATGACTGGAAACTTTGTTGCAAATTTTTAACAGTGTATCAGAAAATAATCACAAAGATTGCAGTGCAAAAGACTCGAGCGGATCTACTGGTAATGTATTTTATAAAATACAAACGTGTTCGTGACATCATTTTGACATCATCATCAAGCTGACATCATTTTGACGGCGGCAACAGCAGACGATTCAATTTCACTTTTACTGTAATTTTTTTAACTTAAAACCATCGCATAATTTCAATTTTTACGTCGCTAAATGGGGAAAAATGTACTTAGAAATGCAATTGGTTTTAAAACTGTACTATAATTTATTTGAAAACTGTATCGCAATATGCTCATTTTTTAAGGTTTAAAAAATAACTTTCAAGCATGATTTTTTTTAAAATCTATATCTACCAACTGCAGACGATTATGAAAGATAAATCCGTTTTCATTTAAGTTAATATAAATAGTTCAGCACTTTTTTCGGCAGATATCCTACAACGCAGTTAAAACGTCATAAATAAAATAAAATAAACAGAAATTTAAAAAACATGAATTCGAACTGCGCGCTTAAACAATTGAAATGATCAGAATTAAAATGGACGAAATCTTTGGCGATTTCTTCGGCTGTTAACTCATACCAAAATATCGCTTTTAATAAATTTCAAAACTTTATTTAAATGCAAAATTCTTATTTTTCATATAAAAATGCTTTTAGTTGGTGTTAATGGGCAATCTAAAAAAATATAATTAATCTAAAAAATGGTTTTCCTTATATTCTGTACCCCGGGAGGTCCGGAGTGGATCGCCCAGAAATAACAATAATGTAATCTTGCATTGTCGCCAGAGTTTTAGTGTCGCACCAGTGTGACTAAGATCGATAAATTGTTTTAATTTTCGTTCAAGAAAATACATAACGTGAGCTTGAAATCTGTGATATAAAATTCAATATAAAATGAAGTAACTGGCGCATGAGGGTGCGGTTTAGAAGATAATACATGTTATTACATAAAGTTAAAAAATATACAAATAAAAAAATAGTACTAAATTTTTCCGATAGAGGACTGTATACCTAAGAAATTTAAAAAAAAAAACGTGTAAACCTGGATCAATGATCACTCAGATTTCTAAAGCGGTTGAAACGTGAAAAATATTTTCATATTGAATTTTTTTTATCTATATCATTTTGAGCATGCTTGAAGCATGAGGTAGCAGTGTGCATTTTATTGGCTAAAATTCAAACTACTTAAAAAATTGCTTTGTACAAAATTTATTCTCTTCCTTTTAAACAAGGCACGTAATTAATCTTTCTAGATGTTATCATCAAGCAATAATTGAATTTTAAAGTTCGCTAGACATTTTTACAAAAATCTGTATTTTATTAAACAGACAATCCTTATTTTAAATTTTACTGGCAAATTAACATAAATTTAATATAAGATAAGAACTAAAAATAAAACATAATACAAAGATTGTTTAAAAGACATATGCACTTTTCACTTTAATTTTCAACATAAACTAAGAATAAAATCCCACACCACAAAGGTAAATTGTTTTTAATTTTCACAAATAAACGAAGCAGTGGAACTATTAAAGTAACTAAAAGCAAAAATCCGCCATTGAAACTGAGTAATTTTTAAAAGAAAACATGCATTCTCCTACATGAATTTGAATCATTTTACTTATAACTTCGAGAAAATGAGTCATTCTCCATTAAGTCTGAGAATTTTTACTGAGCATATATGCTTGTTTAAGTTTAACGCTTTTAGTCCAATTGGTAAATAAGTCAATGAGTTTTAATTTTTCAACAGAGCGAAAAAGTGGCCAGATCAGAATTTGAACCAGGGGGCCTTGCCAGCAAAATTTGAACCAGCAAAAGCTTCCAGAGCTCTTTTAACTATTCTTTTAGCTATTCGGCAAAATTCTAGAGGGTACAATTCACTCAGACAAGCTTTTCATCAGGATATCTGGTCTGTTATCTGAAACAAGTCAACAGAATAAATCGCAGGTAATGGGACTCCATGTAAACACTGGATACGTAATTACGATTGATTAATTTTAACACAATTATTCTAATTGGTAAATAAATTTGCATAAACCTAAGGTCCCTGGTTCAAATCCTGGCCTTTACACTTTTTCTCTCAGTTGAAAAATTAAACGAACAGGAGCATGTATGATTTGGCATTTTTTGTTATCCCAAAATTTAGAGAAAAAAAAATTAAAACTATTATTTGCGGCACAGAAAGTGGGTGCAAAGAAACAAAATAATCGCTTGCAGTTTGATATTTTTCATATTAAAACAAATTATTACACGTATATACTTTTTAATTAAAGGCTTTTTAAATTAGTCATTAAAAATTATGTTTAAGTTTTGATATAAACTTTAGAGCTTGAAAGTGCATTTTTTGTTCTATTCTTTACAGTAATTGTGTTATATTTAGAAATAAGCATGCGAAAAGTGAAAGAAAATTACAAAAATTCCTTAAAAAATTATATAAAACTTAATGTATAAAAAATCTAAATCGAATTTTCAAAAATTCTCTTTGAAAGCGTTATAGACACACATTGTAGCACCTCCATGCCTAAAGTCGCAGCGCTGCCATTATCGATCGCAATACACTGACAGAGATAATCACAAACTCTTTGTGTTATTAACCCTAGAACTACCGGAAATTTTACTCAAGTTTTATAAAAACATTCTACACCAGAATTTTTACTTAAAACTATTTAATTTGTTTATTTAACTTATTATTGTCTGATTTATACATTTAGTTTGTTTTGAAGAAATTTCTGGTTTGAATAAATATTTTGAATGTACATGTCGGGTCCAATGGACCCGTCTGGTAGACGGAAGGTTAATATAGATTTTATTGTAATTTTTTATGGATTTAAAACTAAAAATTTAGTTTGTTTGCTTACCTACAGGTCTGTCACTTTGCATTTTGCAAATGTAGCTACTTATTGATGAAAGGACTTCCCTCTCGCCTCCATCGTCTCCCCAGTCAATACCGTCCCAATTATGGAACGCAAGTTTTCCTAGAGAACAAGGTATGTCATGCCAGTGAGCTGTAGAATGACCACTGTCTACGCGCAACATAGTGCAGTCCTGGTAAGCTCCACCGTCAGGTTGTGTACGAAGGCTGCGACCTGCAGGTGCCCTAGGAATATAATAATAGATACAAAGTGATGCCTTAATTCCGTTTTGCCTCGAATAACTGGTGAACCGAATTAGTTGTCTTAAAACTGGTACCTAGGTATTGCAAATCAGATATGGATCACGCGACGAGGTACTTGGAAGTGTCCCCAAACGGAGAATTGCAGAGATAGCGTTTCTATCTCAAAAATGAAGGAGGAATGTAAAGAAATATGTTACAAAGTTGTAGAGCCTCTTCGATGTAGCATGAAGTGAAGCCTTACATGTAATTACAACTTCATTAGAAAGTTTTACTTGTAATTATTTTACACCCACCATCAGATTAAGTAATGATTAAGATGTTTTGTTAAATTATATGAAAATTAATCCACGCTCACAAATAGATAATTTAAATTTAATTTAATTTTATGTTTGCAATGTTTTTCCTTATGCATCATGTCTCGTGTTTGCATCATATTTATTGTTTTTAAATTATGTGAAAATATTTTCTATCGTGAAGGATTTTGAAAATGTCGCTGTTGGTACGAAGAAATGATCGTCAATCTTAATAAAGATATTTTATCACTTTTTATAGCAATATTTTACTTAATCTTTTTATAAATGATTATTATACATGTTTTTATACCCATCATCAGCTTAAATACGCCACTAATTGCATGTGTGCGTAGCATTATAAGGTGCATGTACATTTGCTATAAAAATTAACGCATGTAAGCAAGGTACAGTTAATTTTAATAAAAAAAAAACAATGAAGTTAAGTATACTCAATTTATGCATTAATGGCAGCATTGCATTATATATTTTGCATTTTCCCGATGGCTTCATTCAGTATATATGTGAATAGGTGTCTTAAAGAAGTGTTTGTATTTACAAATTTTAGAAAGTTTGGTTTTTCTTTGGAAAAGGACATATAGGGAATATTTAAATTACCCAGTGTTAAAAATTACCGTTTCATAATATACGAGTTTGTTCTCTTGCAATAGAAAATTAAAAGAATAAACTAAAAATATTATTATTACATATATAATAATTGAAACGATGCAATACGCCCTAGAAATAGTAACTCTAAATTTTTAATTATGTGAATTCGTATTCATACTGCTAACAAAGCGTAAAACTAACAGAGAATAAAAATTAAATTTAAAAAATCAAAAAACCCGACTGCGTAAAAAACGAACTAATTAGTTATTTCCCATCAATGTGAAACTATTTTTTTTTTATATTACATACCTATTTTTTATATATACTTGTATTGATGACTTTTAAGTTGTGTTTAATTGTTAGTTCCTATCTATAAACACTGTTTTGATGAGACCTATAGATGTCTATGATGGTTAGAATTGCAGTAAAGCTAGTGATCCTACCTACACAACTTCCAGGTTGCGTAATATTTAAACGGAACTTCTGACTGTAAAATAGTCAATGAAACATCGTCTTCATTTTGAAAGACCTATCCAATGATATGCCACTCAATAGGGTGCGTAAAATGTTTTCATCTCTGCCGCCATTTTGTATTTTACGGCCTCCATTTTGAATTTATAAAAACAAAACCTAGCCTATAATCATAGGACGATTAAGACGAATTAATAGAGACCTCATTCATTAAAATTCATTCAGCTGTTGCGATGTTTCGAGGGTATAAAGAAATCCACATATCCAGATACGCGTGAAACACATAACCATTCTTTTCAATCGGGTAAAAAGTATCCAGGCCAGGGTTCGAACCAAAGTCATAGGTTCGAACCTGGACCTAGATACTTTTTCACTCTGTTGGTTTTACGCCTTGGTAGCAATGTGAATAAAAATTCATGTAATTAAAAATTCAGAGCTAATATTATTATTTTCCTTACCACATAATTATTTTTTTATGAATTGTTCCAATGCTCAACATGAAGCCAAAAATGGAAGGCCATTAAAATCGGAAAAAGTGCTCATGACATCGCTAATCAACGACATTTATAGTAGTTTTACTCATTTCTGTAAAATGTTAAATTTGTAATAGAGGCTTTTCTTCCAAACACCCATTCATTTAACTTAATTTTCTTATTAAAATAAATTGTATCCTGCGTACGTGTCTCTTTACCAATGTTTACATGTCTTTGTATCTTTCTTACATGTCGCTCAAGTTCTTCATTATGTAATGCACACCCGTTTTTTAATACCTAGACACGATGTTCATGGCTGTAGTTAACTCGGTTCGCAAGTTATTTAAGGCGAAACGGAATTAAAGATTCACATCGTGAATCCTAAGACAAGTAAATAAAGAACAAAATATTTCATACCTTTAAAAACTTTATATAAAATCAAGTATATATCATAAAAAAGTGCGATGTTTATTGAAATACTTCTAAAGGTAAAAATATCTGTTTAAACTAAATATTATAATTATAATTTTTAACTGCAGATAAAACTTTACCTTTAGAAATAGCAATAAAAGCTTATTAAAATCTGACTAACGTATTTCTTATCTCAAGCAATTATAAAGATTTTAATTTATACTATCATAATTCTACATATGAAAAGAATCCTGGGTCGGGTCAGGTAACCCGGTATTACCCAACCCGTCGGGTTGACGCAATTTTTTTTCTTTGCAAGCGAGGTTGAATTTAAATGCCTCGGGTTCGAGTTGGTTTCGGATAGAGTTTTAATTCCCTGAATCGGATTCTGGTTGACCCAATTTTCGAAAAGAAATTGCAGGATATTTTTCAATTAACAAACTGTGTATTTGAATATTAATGTATAATATTTTTTTCATTTTTATCAAAGAGATTAGATTGATATATTAACGAAATAATTACAAAGTACTTTTCTTTAATTTTATCAAAATATGGATTTATTTTCTGTTAATTCAGGTTCGGGGTTAAGGTGTCTCGGGTTTTATACTGACATTTTTTTTTATTTTTTACGAGTGCGAATCGGGTACAAGACTTCGTGCAAGTCGTAACTTGAACCACATTCAAACGGCACTCAAACTCGATTAAAGTGTTTGCTATCATCGAAAGGGACAGGACTACTGGAATTTTTTAACTGTGTCAGAATGACTGTTCTTATTACCTTTAAAAATAAAAAATAATAATTATGCTTGAATAATATTTAGAGAAATAAATAACGCATGAGAAAGTTTTTAAAAAACTATACCAGTCAGTATATATCATTGGATTCCCATCACTCCACTTATAAACTCCTTCTTTCTGTTCATCATTGAGACCTAGAAAGTAAAATGCCAAACAGTAAGAAAAGCTTTGTGTGACGCAAAGTATTTCTAATTTTTAAAAAAAATCAACCATAAAGACTTTTTAAGATTACGGAATTACCGTGAAGACATTTCATAAAATAAGCCTTAACGGACCAATGTATGATTGGTACCCTTAACCAAATTTATTCGCTTGGCACAACATAAAAAAACCACTTTTACTCGTACTTTAACAACATGTGAAAGAGAAATTTACTAAAAAATTTACTTTCGAAATATAATAGAACGAATGGAATATAAAACAGAATCATGTGTTTAAAGCTACCGTCCATTAAGAGTTAGTAAGAATCGTCTGTTTATTCAATTCCTACTATTAGCTCACACTCTCCCTATATTTATTTATTTATATATTTATATATTTATCTTGTTCAAATTTTCAACCGTTAATAAAATACTCATAATTCCTCCTATCAAGTTGAAATAAATTTTTTAAAACTTGTACTGGATGACAATTGATGTTAATACAGTTTTTTCAAATATTAATTAATTAATTAAATTTTAATTAATTAATTTTAGTTTTGAACGGGAAACAAAATGGCGGCCATTGATTATTGAAGTTCAATGAAAGTATTTTCAATAAGGGGTTACCATAGGGGGGGACCCTCTTCTGTCGCCAAATACCGCCAAGTTTGTCGCCAACTTGGCGATATATCGCTAAATTTGGCGGCCAAATTGAGTCGCCAAAAGTGACGCCATCTTGGCGATATCTGTAATATTTCGCCAAATTCCCATAGAGTTCCATTGTAAACCTACTTGCTTATAGAAAATCAACAAATTGAGATATTTTAATGCAACAAAAAGTAATATTAGCTTGATTATATTAAATTTTACTTTGATGGCCTAAGTAGGAATTGACTTTAAAAACAAAATTTTTATATTACTTGTTTTCTGATTCATTTCTTACTAACAACAAACAACAACAACAGCCGAAATTTCGAGCAAATAAAAATAAAACAATAAAAAGTGCAACAACAAATAAATAATTTTTCTATGTTCAAAATCTCCGCTGTTGATGTTATTTGTTCTTAATAAAAATACAACATAAATTATCCAACGACTTAATGTAAAATAAATTAACGTGAATTGAGACTGTTGAGTAGCAAAGTTTAGGAGTTATTAGATCAGGGTCCGGTACAAGTAATTCCCTAGGTCCCCTCCTTTTCACATCAATGGCAATGATGAATTCAGTGGTGAACCCTCAGAGGAGGTAGGGATTTTCTCCAGAGCATCGAAATGTCTCTCCGGAAGGTTCGAGATTTTGTGTTAAAATATGGTCTAGAAGTGCAATTCCCTTTTCCCTGGCACCCCATATTTCTTACCTTCGAAGCTGCAAAACACCTCAAGAGGGAAAATTTCTGCATTCAAAGCTGCATTGCTGGTCGCATGCCACAAGAATACATAAAACAGAACAGATAAAAAAAAACACGATAAACTTACCTATGTATAAAGATTTGTGTTTTGCGTTCCAAAAGTTGGTTAAAAAATAATGGACAACAGCGTTTTCCTTCTTATCGAGTATGCTAACCAGATGTCCTTTCTGATCACCACCCAGGTCTCTGCATCGCTTTTCAGCTTCGTACCACTGTAAAGCGTCATTTTCATGATAAGCGTTATAGCAATATCCATCGTAGTATTTCCAAGGTGGTGGGCATGCCGACTCGTCTGAAAGTAAAGTAAAAATGAAATGAAAACATCTTTTCCGATGTGTAAAAATTGAATATTTTGAAATACTTAGAAAACATACAGAAAGTATAATAGTGAATGCATGATTTCTTGGAATATTGAGCTATTATTTTTAAGGAAATAAAAAAGACAAAAACATTATCTGTTACAATAATTTAACGGTGATATTATGTAAAGACGTATTGCACTACACATATAATATTGGGGTGCTTTATCTCCGTTGATGCAGCATCCAGTATTATTTTCTTTGCTGTTCTTTACTGTTTTTCTACCCAAAAGTTGAAAATACCAGTCGTAAAGAGTAGTGACTACGTACTGCAGAATACTCACAATACAGTAAGTATAGTCTCAAATATATTATCAAGAACTAGAATCAAGGTATCCCCTTTTATACAAATTATTTTTTTATTTTTAATGCCACAAAATTTTATAAAATGGCACTTATACTTCAGTACTGCATATTTTTGTAGCCGTTTTTATTACATTTTATTGTTTAGACATTTTCTTTCGATATGATACCTAATATTGAAAGAAATACTCAAAGAAATTATTGCCATTAGATATCAAAACCATATTCTATCCAAGCCTTTCTTAAGTGATTCTAGGACGTTGGACTTGTTTAGGCCCTTTACGCCATGAATGTATGTTTATTTATTTATTAATTTCTAAAAAATTTTCTTAGATAAATTTTATGGTAAAAAATATAATTTCATAACTGGCAACCTTCCGCTACGCTTTTAAAATCAATTAGACACATTTAGAACGGGAAATTGTTCTTCAGAAATGGAACCTGAGAAACAAGTAACATTATTAAATAATTTTTATATGCATTTTATGATACTATTTATGTTTTTTGACTGGTGAAAAAATAGGAAGTTGGGAGATATGCAATTTAAACGAAGCATCCATACCGTCTAAGTCATACACCTGTATATCAGCTGGCATTTGAAAGCTTTTCGAAGCATATTTTAGTGCAAATCCTCTACCGGTCACTTCAGCATCCGATGAAAATTCCAGCAGCAGGGAATTCCAACTGGACACGATTTCATCTGGCGGCATTTTGGTGTTGCAAAATCGGCCAATCAAATTTGATTTCATGTTTGTGTCTCCGTCATATACTGCTAAGTAATCATATTGGCAATTTTCTCCTCCAAATATATCAAAATCTTGGAAAGTGAGGTTGATGAAATGGGATGGTTGTGCTCTATAAATAAATAGAGAAAAAAATAAATACTAATAATATCATAAGACGAAACGCAATTTTTCACCTTGATTCAACATAAAATAAATAATGTGAGCATTAAAAATTTCACAATCTTACTTAAAAGGCGACTAATGTAATGAAAAAATGTTACAAGTTTAAAATATACATTTTATTTAAAACTTCATAGTACTTTCAAGCATTCCAGGTTCATCATCAGAGAACATTTATACGAATAAGTCACTTTGTTTTGAAAATGAGAGAGCCAAGACAATAGAAATCCTGTGTAAAAGCAATCAAGTATGTAACGACTCCCTATAGTACAATATCCCCAGTTTGTCGTTCAATATCCTGAAAATAAATCCTGAAAAACTGAGCAAAGTGACGTATTAAAAATTTAAAGTACAGAAGTTAAATATTTTCTTCTACCCATGGAAAGTGACGTATGAGAAACAAAGTGATGTCATAAAATAAATGGAACTGCAATTAATAATAATAATATATATTTCCTCTAATTAAATTCAATCCAAGAAATTGCCACTGCTACTTCTACTTTCAACTCTAGTAATTATTGGCTCTCTCATTTTCAAAACAAAGTGACGTATTTGTATAAATAAACAACATTTAGTTATTAAGATATTCTCTGATGATGAGCTTGGAAGGCTTGAAAGTACTAAGAAGTTTTAAATAAAATGTATATTTTAAACTTGCAACATCTTTTTCATTACATTAGTCGCCTTTTAAGTAAGATTGTGGACCTTTTTAATGTTCACATTATTTATTTTAAATAAACTTTATTTAAGATTATATTCATTACACGAAACTAACATTTACTACACTGTAAAATAAGTATAAAAGATAAAATCGTTATATAAAAATTGTTTCTTAGAAGCATTTAATGTTCATTTTGAAAACCACGACTAATTTTTTGACTCCAATTCATGTTTTTCCCCAAAAAATCCTTTACAATACGAGTTCGGCTGGGGCACCGAACTCGAGTATGAAAAATACACCGTTTTTTATACGTTTGGTAGAAAGAGCTTTTTTACTCTTGGTAGAAAGCACAAGCAAAAAAATACATAATATTTGTCCTGTTTCTTTTTTAAGATACGGCAAAAGGAAAAAAAATGAAACATTATTTAGACTATTTTTTTTTAGGATTTCTAAATAGATTTCTCAACGTACAATCATAAATTAATTAATGTAAAACTATGAACTAATAAAGGCGTATTTTTTTTTTATATTACGCTCTTCGTTTTTAGCTCACATGCTATCAAAGCTGAGAGCTAATGTTGCCGCAGGTTCTGTTTGTACGTATGTGCATATATTCATGCACGTAACGCGATAATTCATGATACAAATATCCAATTTACTTCAAAATTTGGATATTGGTTCATTCTGATAAAGCGCTTCCCTGATTACTTTGGGAGTTCATTGGTTAAATATAAAGGGGGCAACGGGGATAATCCCCTTAATTTAGATAAATCAGTTTTTCGTGCAGAATTATCGAATTTGCTTCAAATTTGGTATACCGGTTTATTCTGATAAGGAGCTTCCCTGAAAAGTTTCGGGGATTCCTTGGTTAAGTATCAAGGGGGGGGGGGGGGGACGAATCCCCCTTTAATTTAGACAAATGTGTTTTTTATGCAGAATTATCAGATTTGCTTCAAATTTGGTATACCGGTTTAATCTAATAAGGCACTTCCCTGATTAGATTTGGAGGTTCATTGGTTAAATATAATGTGAGGAATGGGGGGGGGGGTAATCCCCCTTAATTTAGATAAATGTGTTTTTCACGCAGAATTATCCGATTTGCTTCAAATTTGGTATACCAGTTTATTCTGATAAGGCGCTTCCCTAATTAGATTTGGAGGTTTATTGGTTAAATATAATGTGAGGAATGGGGGGGTAATCCCCCTTAATTTAGATAAATGTGTTTTTCACGCAGAATTATCCGATTTGCTTCAAATTTGGTATACCAGTTTATTCTGATATGGCGCTTCCCTAATTAGATTTGGAGGTTTATTGGTTAAGTTTAAAGGAGGAAATAGGGGACCTAATCCCACCTTTAATTTAGATAAATGGTTTTTTTTGTCTATTTCTTTATTTTTCGAGGGGCATTATTCTTTGAAATAAGAGTATAATATGCAATTATGTCAATAGCGTGTGAGCTCAATTCCATCAGGGCTAAAAACACTCTATATTTTATTCTCTTGGTGAGCCTTATTACCACACATGTTATTTCAAACATCGACTTCGGGGGCCATTTTACTATGCTTATCCGGCTAGACACTTTACCATTTATTTCAAATATTGATTTCAAAAACCGATTAACGTTTCTAATACTAATTTAAAACTTCATATAGTATAAAATTAATTTTCGAAAAAAAAAATGTAATCTATAAAAATTTTAACAGAAATCTAGTAGTTTTAAATGTGCGAATCCAAAATTAATGCTCATTCTTTTTTTTTTTTTTCAAAGTATTAAACAAGAATTCAATATTAGGAATTTAACATTGGTGCTGCATTTTTCCTAAGCTTCTTCACCGAATGCTTTCCCATTTGGTACCCTAAAGTAAAATTTACCGAAAAAAATGAATATGATGTCAAACGTAAGTGTTTACGGAACAATATCACAAAATACGAAAATTGCTATAAAATTTCTATTAAATGTTACATAATGTAATTTTCTTTTTTACATTCTAAAAAAATATTCTTAGAAGTATTTTCAAGAGATATTATATTCATAATAACATAAAAATAAAGCAATTAAAAGACTTAAAATTTCAGATTGTCATTTTCCTGGCATGTCACACTTTTGATGTGTGCAAAGTAAAAGGTTTTCAGCTATACTGTACAAATACCTTTTTCTAGTTTTTTAAATTTCTTATTAATAATTATACCTTATGTAATACATATATGAGGAAGTTAACAAGTTCTGTATTTTACAAATAATTTTCCCTAATTAAAATATGATTGTCACTGAAACTGAGTGTCATTTTCCTGGCCTGCTTATTTTAGTTCCTTATGAGGTATAAAGATGGCGCTGCAGAGTAATTCTTCTTGTTCTTGACATAGTTCAAGTCAGAAGTAGTAAAATCATTGCTACCAGCAGGATATCTTAGATATTTCTTTGAAAATAATGTGTTTAAAGGCTTTATAAAAATAGAGTAGACTTTTATTTTGTCATTTTCCTGGCTTCAATAAATTACAAATAAAACTGAACATTTCGCTGAATTTGAGGTACCATAGAGGAAACATGTTTATTTAAATGAAATTAAAATATAGATCTAAAAAAAAAATTTTTTTTTAAATGTGAAAAATGTTTTAGAAGGAAATTGTCATTATCCTGGCATACATATGCAAGAAATGGAAATACAATTATAATTACATAAAAAAGAACTTAAGTTCTTCAAACTAACAATTTTACTTGGAGATTCCTTTATTCAGCTGTTCAACCAACATTAAAAAAAAAAAAATCAGAAGCTTTGAAACGATTTAAGTTTTCCAAAATTTTTGTTTTCAAAATTTTTCACATTTTGTGATATTCACCCTTTCACTGAAAATGTCAGAGCTTGGCACAATTTCAGAATGAAGACGGCTTCTTAAGCGTATTTTAAAAAAAAAATCAAAGGAAACAGATTTTTTTGTAAAATTTCCGTTTTTTCCGAGGACAATTTGGTGAATGTATGAGTTGTTATTGTTTTATTAGCCAATGGAACCAGTTAAGATGAAAAACTGTCTAAAACAGCACATTTCTTCGATTTCGTTTTAGCAGGTTTTGATATATTATTATATATTTTTTTAATTTAAATATTATTTCTATTTTAGAAAATATGCAAACAAAAAAGTTCCTTCTATTTTTACACAGCTTCGTCTCCATTTTTTTATGCAAGACCTTTGCAATAATGCTGCTAGTTTAAATCATTAAAAAAAATTAATCTTTATAAAATTATCTTTACATTGATACACCATTTATTAACTTTAACTACTTTTACCTTTAACACTTTTACCGCCGCAAGAACCATACACAATCCATACAAGATTTGTCCACCGCGTCGCGGGAATCGTTTTTACCTCGCACTAGAAAGCTCTTTCCATAAATAGATTTTGTACTAGAAGCTCAAATTAGTAAACGACATCAAATAAATACTATTTAGCGATAACAAAGATTTTATTAATAAAAATTTCTGGTTAAAATTGCCATTTTCTTTGAGACCTCGTAGTTTGTTTCATTTGCAGAAATTTAAATTAATTAAAGATATAAAATAAATATTCCTTACAGATAAGATATATTTCGTAAAAAAAAAAAAAAAAAAAAAAAAAAAAAAATCTGGCTGAAATTGGTGTCTTTTAACTTGGCTTAAAAAAATTAGTATTGTTATTTTACATATCATTACATATTCCCACGACATAAATAATCTCAAATTCCAAAAGAAAAAAAAACTTTATTAATTGATCTGTTGAAACGCTAATTTACGTACCACATTGAAAAATTTCGCTTCAAGAAGAAAACGTCTTTAAGTTTTATTAAAATAAAAGAGTATAAACATATTTCGTAAAAGGGTCTCAGAAATTGGAAAAAATGAAAAAACAAAGACAATTTTCAACATTTAATATCATAAAATGTATATGATTTAAAAACAAAATTTTTATTGGGATTAAAAGATATAAGTATGTTCTGTCATTTCATGTACTTAAAAAATTGCAAGATACAGAATTAGTATTTCTAGGCTCCTCCAAACTGTTAGACATTTTTCGAACAGAAAATTGGTATAACAGTTTACGCGCAGGATTACAAGATAAATTTTGCAACTAAAAGGAATTTTTTTGTTACTAATTATACTTCAGATTGTAATAATTACCCTAAAGCTAAATAAATTTGTACTTAAAGCATTTACATATTTTTAATGCAAAATTGTAGTTATCTGATACAAAATTTTGAAAACTTGAACAGTATAATCACCTAAAAAATATATTTGTTCGAACAATAAGTATGAAATTTTAGGTTCCGTTTATACAGACTAACATGAAACATGTGTTGTGAAAGTTTCACGAAAAAACATTCAGAAGTTTTTGAGATATCCTGCTCTTTATACCCAAAAACATCATTTCGAGAAAAATGACTTCAGTTTCGGAAACGCCGCTTTAGCTATTGAGCGGGTATATTTCTAATAACCATAACTTCTGTTCTAATGAGAATTTTAAGGATATAATCATACCAAAATGTTCAGAAAAAATAGAAGTTTAACAAGCAAAAACATTTAAATTTTGCAAATTATGAAGCTTTAAGAGTTCTGAGACCCCTTAGTCATTATATTTTGCACTTGACATTTAGCCGGAGATTCCCAGATCTACGAAGTCTTGAAAATTGACGTGACAGTTAGCACTGGCTCAATGAAAAAAAAATAATAATAACATTACGACAGTCAGAGGGCGGAATATTTTTTTGAAATACAGAAACATATGCTTTCACAAAGTGCTGCAAGACTTTCGCAGTAATTTGTATGTGATATTATTCGGAAAAAGGAATATAAAGAAATAGAGATAAATAAATTTTATTTTACCGTATCAGCCAACTGCAACGATGGTTGTTTGGATATGGCAAAGGATGTCCTATGGAAATAATTTTCCCACAAGGAGATTCACACATGTGCAATTCTGAACACTGGAAATCTCCAACACCACATCCGGGACAATCTAAATTTAAAATGAAATATCAATGAGTTGCGTTATCAACGTTGTTAGTTTGTACATTTTCGTTTTTGATTGCAGCTTTTCTTAATGAGAACAACTTTCGGGACCGGTTCCGAAATTGAAAGTAACTTTACTAAAAAAATCTGAAACCAAGATCGAAAAAAGTTAAAACTATCTGGGTCAGATACCAGTCACAGCAATATGCATGCAAAACAAATCATTTAAAAATATTTAAATGTAAGCGAAAAACTTGAAAATAATGATCATATAGTTTTAATATTAGCTTTCAAGTTTCTTGGCATGACTAGTGTAGGCTATTAATAAAATGGTTACATACATTGATTACATCAATTTTATGCTTAAAGCCAACAGTATATTTCAGATATTCATGGCTGCAACCATGAGGCGGTAAAAATGAATTAGTGAACTTTTCGAGTGGAATGCTTTATAAATCATTGACTTTAAATCAACATCTTCACTTCTGACTTCACAATTGTCACAAATAATTGCAGTCACAGTAGTGAAAAAAATATTTTTTATTTTGGCACGTTATAACTGTCTAATGACCATGAATCCACCGCGAAGTCACCTTAAAGATTTTTTGGGCCATTTGCACTTCGTTACAAAATGGTGTATATCAACTTCAAAGCGACGTTCACGTCTTGGTGTCTCATTTTCTACGTAACGTGACTATAATTTTGACTGTAACAGTTGCATTTGGTCACGTTACTTTCATATTTTTTTCATATTTCCGTCACAATACTATAAGTATAGCGACTAGAATATATAGTATGGAAATTGGCTATCCCTGTAATACTTAAAAAAGCGCTAAATATTGTAGCTCATAAATGTGCAACGATGCTGCTGAAATATAAAGATCACTGTGACATCTGCAGGATATTTTCAAAAACTGCAAGAATATTGTTAGTCTATACAATGTAATACGAAAATCCCGCAGATGTCGCTGCGATCGACTCTTTGGATTTCAGCAGTATCGTCGCACATTTAAGGGATACAAATTTTTAACATTGTTTGGACAACATATTTCCACACTATGTATTCTAGACGCTATACTATAAAGGCATTTATACAGGGTTCGTACTGGTCCTTGAATTTCCAGACTAAGAAATTCTTCGGTACCAGTATTCTCTTAAGCGAAATCTCTCTTTAAATAAGGCAAAATTTCGTCCGTTTAAACTAGATTTATTTTTCTATAAAAAAAAATTCTGATATACGGCCTTGATAATAACAGTACCCGTACGAAACCTGTTATATATATATTTTTAAATGTTATTAGTTACTTACCGACAGATTTATAAGTTGCATAAAATCCTCTGAATCTGCTTCTTGAATATCGAAAACAGCTTTGGAGATGAATCTTCATCAGACCATTCGATATTATTCTCTTCGGAAATAGCCTTCCATCTGGAGACTTAATGATGGAGTTATTGCCGTATCCTGAGTAAACGGTGAGTTCGTCTCGGCATCGACCCGAATTTTTACTGTCCTCCTTCTCTGCTAAATCGTAGATGATGAAGTTGAGTTCAATATGCTTTCCAGGTTCCGGCTCGATGGACCACCAGCATGACTTATCTTGTCCGTAATATCGTGGATAATTCGGCGACGAAACATCCCCTGAAGGAGTGCTTAAGATATTTCCGCAATGAACTGAAACATACAATACATTAATGAATGAGAAAACTATTAAAAGTAATCTATTTTTTCAGACTTTCTTAAATAATTTATCATTTTACTAAAACTTAAAAGAAAAAGAAAGAAAATCTATTCGTTATGTCATTTAAAGAATTTCACATGCTTAAGACCTATATTTTCAACGTTTCATCCTTTCGAGTTTTATAAAATGAGTATCGAACTAAACACTATGGATTTCGGATTCCCTGGAGCGCCAATGTCTAGCACGATAACGTCATAATGTAAGTAAAGCTTTAATGGATTGTAGGACCGCAGAGTTTAGAGTTTACTTTTAAAAGCCTATCTTTAGTGATCAATGTTATGTATAAAGGTATTGAAAAACACCAGTTAAATCTGCATTATCCGACTTTGATTTATTTTAATTAATTTTATATTTCTGAGCGTGATTAGTGAGAATTATTGCAATCGATGAACTATATCAATAGGTATAGAATAAAACATCATTATCTTTTAAATAACAACAAATTAGAATTTTTTATTATCACCAATTACGAAGATATAAATAAGTAATTTAATGAAATTTTTGAATATATAAAAAGAGAAAACTACAGTCATTTAAAAACAAGAAAGAAAAATTATGCGTCAAGCATAGATTAAGAAACGCTTTCGAACATATTTAGTATATAAAGAATCTGGGAGCGGTGTTACGCTGCCAAGGAACAGAGAGATAATATGTGACTATCTTCTCCAAATAACTGTAACAGATGTGTACATTAAAAGGGATGCAGCAAGCCAAAATGGAAAAACCTTTGATTTATCATAATAGCGACGAATGATACTTTTAATAATAATTTTGAGTTATAGTTTAGCCAAGCCATTAATCAATTAGCGTAATTGAAATTGTAACGTATATTATCAAATCACAAGCGAACATTAGGAAATTCCATAATAACGAACATAATGTGAACCATAAAATATTCTTTAATAAATGAAGGCGCTATATAGTGGAAATAGATACAGCAACATGAATGCGTTTGTTATTTTCATTATAAACAATTAGATCATTATGGGTGAAATTGCAAGATGAATACTTATTTGTATAAACAATATATTAGGAAGGATATTAAATGATTATATTACTTTAGGAATGAATCAAAGATTTCCTTTTTATTATTATTTATACAATTTAACGCTCAGATAAATGCGACTGCATTTATGATGCTTGTATTATTTGTTTATTTTATTAAATGCTAAGTATCTGGTAATCATTACACTGAATGATATTTATTATCTGCAAAAGAGATAGAGAGAATTATATGCTTTCAAAAAGAAGAAAGTTTTGATTAAATGTATTTGTCAACCGATAATTTTACACATTATTTATATGATAATTTTACTTTTGATTGGCTAATGATTAATGATATGTGATGGTTTGTTAATTTCACGATCATAGTAGGCGGAGTCGCGGGTAAAAGCTGTTTCGATATAAAAATCAAATACAGTGAAACCTCTCTGTAAGGGCCACCTACCATTTCATTGAAAATTGGCCCTTATGAGGGTGGCCCTTGAATAGGGGTGACCAAATTTTTCATTTCTCCATTTTTTTTATCCCGCGATTTTTAAACTCTTCATATTATTTCACTAAGTTCTCTTTGTTTTTAACAATATTGTTTATTTGATTCTTGCTGCAATTAAACTGTGAAACAAATTTTCTTGCGGATGTTCCTTGATCATGACAATTAAGAAATTTGTTTTTGTCATTCAAATCCAAATGTACTCTTTGGCTTGATTTATGTGCCATAACTTTAAATTTTACAATTTCTAGTATAAAAATTGTGCTTCAATCTGCATTCACAGTTTTAGTGAATGTGGAATCAGTTTTTCTAGATAACCTGTTACCCTTTGTATGCCAACAACAAAGGGTCATGTCTCTCCTCCAACCCAACCCCTACAGGTTGAAAGGTCAGACAAAGTGTGAGGAACACCTGTTTGTCTCACTTGTGGAAAAGATTGTGGTCCTTCATTGTGTTATTAAATCCTCCCAATCTCTCTCTCTCTTCTTTGTTGCAAGTGCAGCTGTTTGCTGAACTCTTATCTTTTGGTTCAGGATTCAACACACCTGTTTAGGATTTAAGGCACATGTGAAAAAAATGGCCTTTATGAAGGGTAGGTACGGTCCCTAATAGGAGTAAATTTGACATTATGTCTATGGGAAAAATTTTCGTTCCTAAAAATATTGGCCCTTAATAGAGGTGGCCCTTAATAGAGGTGGATCTTGAATAGGGGTGGCCTTTAAAGGAAGTTTCACTGTATATGTGAATAACTAAGAAACGTTCTTCTGATAATCCTTTGAAATAAATTTTACGGAAAATTTTATTTATAAAAAATAAATTTTCTTTTCTCTAATTATAAAGTAACAAATAACATTCACCTTTATCTCTGCATCCCAAAATCTCGATTCTCAAGCATGGCTGTTCGTAGTAATCCAGTATTTTAATCTGAACCACTCTCGCTGGAATCCCCTTTAGGAGGTTAAATCGCATCGGCATGTCGTTACTGTAAGCAGGAGATTCACACTGGTCGCATATGTATACCTAAAAGTTTAAAACAGAATAAAATGAAGGTATTTGCTTTTCAGAAGGAAAATAAATGATAGGACAACTATCTCTGGTTGACTTTAAAATCTTAAATAAATTTAATTAATAGGTGTACGGTTTAGAATAAAGGACTTCTTAGAGTTTTCATTATGGGTGCAAGTCAGTAAGATCTGAAATTCCCCTCGCTTGTGTTAAACCTAATACCAGTGGCGCAGTGGTCAGCACGTCTGACTGCCTCGCTACAGGTCAAGAGTTCGACTGGGTAATGAACCTTCAACCTTTCATCGCTTCGGGCTCGATAAAATGAGTCCATGGAGTTATAAATATTAAAAGGAGACGAGATATCAATCTACCCCCGTGGAGAGTGTGGAAGCTAAAAGATGGGTTCATTCCCCCCTCTTCAGCGTCCGCTATATTCGACTTTTCCGTAGTTGATTTGCGCAGCGAGAAAAAGTGGTTCACAGCGCAGCTCACCGCGGTCAAGTATGGCGGAAGCAGGGGGGTAGGAACAACTTGAAATGCCGTCATTTATGTCACGTCCTGGCTGAATCGTCAAGCATTTTGTTTCTCACTTTGACCAATGAGCGATTGTTGCCCACGCAGTGTGGCCAATCATTCTTCTCCTACCGGCAATTAAATGGCGGCGTGAGTCAGCCCGTATTATAGGAGCCTTACTTTAGGCTGTGTACAGACGCGAGTTTTGCCTTCATTCTCCAGTTTTCGTGGAAAATCTTTTATTCTGAATGGTTCTGCGGTTTATTCACAAAAGAATGAGGGGAATCAACAATGGGTCAGGAGATAAGGAGCTCGACTCTACTTGAAGGAAAGGTTTCCTCTTTTGCCGAACATCAGTCCCTTTCCTGCTAAAGTCGTTAAAAATCAAAGACACCGTGTGGCCACAACAATCGACGCCGACACTGATAAAAGTTAGAAGGATGGTGCGTTCGCAGCCTTAGTCTTCAATCCTCCATGAATGAGTCCCAAGCTTACTTGGAAACTAATCACAAAAGGTCCTGCATCAGGCTAGTCACCTGACCGGAACATATGCTGCATACTTGACAACTCGGGCACAAGGTCAAGTAAACAGGGTTGGGCACTGTGGAACCTGATCCTTCATGGATCGCATTGCCACCGTTTTAATGTTAAACCTATGAGATGGGAAAACGTTGTTATTTTAAAAATATCTTCTCATTCATATTCTCTATTTTCCCTTTACTCTTCTTAAAGAATGTCCCTCTTCTATCTTTTTAGGTGCGTTCGTAATCATATAAATACGTAGCACCTATAGTCGTCGTTCGGTCCGTCTGTCGGCATATAACAGAGCAAATCTACCCAACCGAACGGTCTGAAATTTTAAATATATGATTGTTGTAAAATTTGGTCGAGTCATTTCATATTTTGCGAAAATCGAACGTACAGTTTAATTACAGGGACAGTCAAAAGTTTTCTGTTAAATTACGGCCAATGGAAAGAAATTATTTCGAGTGCATTTTAATGATAATACAGCATTTCGAACAGAATGAAATTGATATGCACTTATGAAGTGCACTAAAATACACTTTTCAGTACAATATGCGGAGCAAAAAATATTTATAAAACTAGTTATAGTACGAATGCACCTTATTTGTCACGTTTGACGTGCAATTTCCAACTTTTTTCTTTCTTTTTTTTTCTTTTTTGTTTAGTTAAAACATTTCTAAAATATATAATTATTTTATAATTTTCTGTGTTAAAATCCTAGAAGCCGGGAATAAGATTTTTACATTTGTAACGTGCGAAAATATCGCATAATAAAGCTAATTTTGTTTTGAACATTTTAATATCAAATTTAGGTTTCAGTACATTTTATATATATATAAAAGAAAAAAAAACTGCTGGCTCAGCCTACAGGCGGAGGTAGATTTCGAAGTTAAGTAATAATTTCACCAACAAAAACTAAATCAACATTAGAGATAAACCCAGTTTAACAATTTCATCTAGCCGCTTTTGACGAATTTTTAATTTCATTTTTCTATAAGAGCTGGTTTTATCAGAATCATGTTAAGGCGGTATTAAATGAAATATTTTTCCACGCTCAACATCTCGAAATTTTCTAACACATTTTCAGACTCATTTTCAAAATTAACTAGTATGTTGTGGCCATCACAAAACTTTCTTCTATATAAATCACATCAATTAAATCATTTAAATAGTATAAGAAATTACATCAATTTAGAACCAATTCGTATCAAAGTATACCTGAATTCGAAGTTTGATGAAAATTCGTGCATTAGTTATTGAGATAGAGCTGTAGGGGAAATTCTGAAAAATTCAGCATAGCAGCGCCACCTGTTGGGCGATTTGCACCAAACCACAAACAGCGCTAATTCATATTAAGGTATACCGGAAGCTTTTTCTAGAAGGCTCACGTTTTCAGCACCAGCCTTGGCGAGTTGGCGAAAGCGAGAACGTTCAGCCAGCTCTAACGCCAATCGTCGTCTTGTGTTTTGTTTTGAACCGGAATGGCGGAAGACGAACTAGCATATTTTAGAATAACAGACCTACCTAAATTAAAGAAATATTTTCAGTTATGTGTTCTAGATGAAAAGAAATCTTCTTCGAAAGAAATTGTATTACGAATTCTTATACTCTGTTTTATCGAAGGCCTTTATTACTTTTGATGATATAGACTAAAATTTTGATTATTTGAACCCCTCAAAAATCTAAATTTTCATTCAATTGAGCATTATTAATTCCATACCTCTTAAACAAAAACTCATTACCTTCATATACTTAGATGTTTGATTACATATAAAGATGGATTTATGGGGATCATGAATTAATGCAGTTTCAGTGCATTTTGATGTATATAAACACAGATTTTAAAAAAGTACATGTGGCATAAAATTACTATATTTTCTGCGATGAACTTATATAATTAATTTAATACCAAATCATTCTGCAGAAACAACCCCCAAAGTCGAGTGAAAATAGGCCAAACCAAGAAAGAAAGGGGAAAAAAACCTTTCACACCCCCAAACAGGATGTTTAGAAATTGCCTTTTTAATGTGAGATGAAATTCTTAAGGGGAGGTGGGGTAGAAGGAAGATTGAATGACTATCTTTTGTTACTTCAAAGTAACAAATAAAATCATTAGAGAAATTTTTTAACTGTATACGATAGTAAGGGGCTATAGATTTAAATAGTTAAATTTATCAATTAACAAATAGAAAAAACAAACCAAAAAATTAAAAACTTGGAATATTTAAGTTTTTATTTTTTTTTTTGGGGGGGGGGGCAGAATTTGAATAATTGGTCTTTTACTTATAGTTACTTCAAAGTAATAAATAGGACAGAAAATTTAAAAAACTGTAAAGAATTAAAAAAAAAAAATGAAAGCGTGTGCACAAAAGGTTAATCTTTATTATTATTTTTTAAATCTTTCATTCTATTTGTTTCCTTATTTTTTTATGGTAAATTATTTATTTGTTATTTAAAAATCAACAGATAGAGCAAAACAGTAAACTTTATGCACTGTTATGGATAAGCGAAGGAATAGTTAACATTTCAGACACAATTTTAACTAATCTTTTCTGCAAGGCAACAATGAATTTTAAATGGGCAAAAAATAGTGTGATGGAGAGGGGGGGGGGGGGGGCAAGAGAAAATTCGAAATGGGAGGTTGCCTCAGACGATTGAGCATTATTTTATTGCCACTTTAACTTAATAAATAGAGCAATATGTGTGCAGAATGACGAAATATAAAGTGTGTGTGTGTGGTGGGGGGGGGGGGGGGTCATTCGCGAGAAGAATTTACATGATTTATTCAAATATGACGAATTATTTTTAAATAATAAATAAAACAACTAAGGCGAAATAATATTTATAAATATGGCAAAAAATTTAAAATAAAAAACTGAAGAATTTTAAAGATTTTTAATTTTGTGGACTAGGGACAGACCAATGTCTTTTTCATAAAAACTCAAATAATGATAAAATTTTAACAATATTAAAATGTAATAGTAACTGATTTGATTGCATGCATCAACTTGCAATTATTTTAGCTGATAGATTTAATTGCAATATACGGCTAAATAATTTATGCTTTATCGTTCAATCTAATTATAATCGAATTGATTTTAGTTTCAACTTCCTATTAACTTCTAATCGCAATTAAATTAAAAACAATTAATTTCTAATGAATTATTTCAGTGAAAATGTGTTTTATTAATGCAATCAACACGTCACACAATTATGCCGCTTAATAATTAAAAAAAAACTAAATTAATTCAGTAATAATACTAATAAAACTATGTTCAATTGTGTCATTAAAACATGATCAATACAATTATATTTATTAAAGAAAATTTTTACGTCTGTTTTTAAAATACGTTCTCAATTTCTTCGAACATATAGCAAATTAATGAAATAAATGAATATTATAGAACTGAAAAAAATAACTTATGTTTGAATTATATATATTTGTGAAATTAAAAGTTATTTTAATCCGAAAAAGATCTTTGTTTTAAGCAAGGTTCTAATTGCAAACTACGGTGAAATAACATTTCGTCTAGCTTTTTACATTTGCGGAAAAAACAAATGAAAAAAAGCACACCTCTTCCTCTCAGCAAAGGAATGGGGTTGCTGTTCGCTACGCGTACGACGTCACGAACAAAAAAGGGTGCGTAGCGTTGAATTCATCCCCGTGCCAACCCTTACTCTGGCGATAAGGTGCTCAAAACGTGAGCCTTCTTGAAAAAGCATACCGGAATCTGAAGTTTGATGAAAATCGGTGCATTAGTTCTGGAGCTAGAGCTATTGTGGAAATCACAAAAAATGCAGCACAGCAGCGCCACCTGTTGAGCGATTTAAACGAAAAGGTACAAAACATCATTTCATGTCAAGGACTAACTGAATCTAAAGTTTGATGAAAATCCGTGCATTAGTTCTGGACATTGAGCTATTGTGGAAAATGTGAAAAATGCTGCATAGCAGCGCCACCTGTTGAGCGATTTACACCAAAACATAAACAGCATTAATTCATATCCAGGTATACCTGAATCTGAAGTTTGTTGAAAACCCAAGTATTAGTTCTTGAGATAGAGCTATTGCGGAAATCTCAAAAAATGCAGCATAGCAGCGCCACATGTCGAGCGATTTACACCACAAGAAGCAAAACGTCAATTCATGTCAAGCACTAACTGAATCTGAAGTTTGATGAAAATACGTGCATTTTTTCTTGGGATTGAGCTATTACGAAAATCGTGTAAATGCTTCAAAATGCAGCATAGCAGCGCCATCTGTTGGGCGATTTGCACCAAAACGTTACCAGCACCAATTCATATCAAGGATTAACGGAATCTGATGTTTTATAAAAATCCGTGCATTAGTTCTTGAGATAGAGCTTTTGCAGAAATCCTGAAAAATGCTACATAGCAGCGCCACCTGCAGGCCGATTTACACCAAAAACTAATCAGCACCAATCTATATCAGGGACTACCTGAATATATTTTTTTATTAAATTCTGTGCATTAGTTCTTGAGATAGAGCGCCCACAATATTTGTGTCACATACAGACAGACAGACGGACGGACAGACAGACAGACAGACAGACAGACTCACAGACAGACATTTTGTAAAAACATGTTTTTTGGAATCTCTGACCCCTAAAACGTATAAATCCGTCGAAAAATGGAATTCGAAAATTTTCATGAAACCAATACTTTCTTCTTGTCAAGATAGAAGAAAGTAAAAATATGAAATTTGCTGACGTGATTTTTTGAAGAGATTTATCAGCGACCTATGTTTTTATTTTTCGTTCAATTAATTAGAACTTGTTTTACAAACAGTTATATTCTCAGTACGACCATTTTTTTCGTTTCCAGCACTATCGCTTGAGGAAATTCGGCTAAAAATACCCACTTTGACAACATTTTTTGAAATTATATTCTGCCTTTATAAAAATATCGACCAATACGGCATATTATACAGTTTCTGAATAAGAGAACCTCTCAAAATAGATGCGTTTTAAACAAAAATGAATTAAACAATGAGATAGAAAATAAGCAGTTTGTATTTGAGTACACCCTTAATACGATAATATTTTGTCAACTCCTATTTTTGTTTAATTTGTTTTTGCTGTCAGAGCACCTATCAAAAACTTTTCAGTATAAAAGTTGTAGATAATATTAAGAAGATGTATAATAAATTTAAACGGATTAGATATCTTGTGAATTGACGAAGTTATGAATTTTTTTCTTCTTCAACCCCCCCCCCTCCCCCCATTTGTTTTCGGTAAGAATTGGTCCTATCAAAAACTTGGCAGTATAAATGTTGTAAATAGTATTATGAAGATTTATAATATGCTTAAGTGAATTTGGATACTTAAGAATTGACGAAGTTATGAATTTCTTTTCCCCTGAAACCCTATTTTTTTCACCCCTTGAACCCACTTAAATTATATCAAAAATCTGTAATACATAATTTTTTGGCCCTTTTCCTAGAAGTAATAATAACTTTAAGCTGATTTGATATGTATTATAATTTAGAAATTATGGGTGTTTTTTTTCAGTTTTCAGAAAATCCCTCCCTATTTCCACCCCCTTGATTCTATTTTGCCCATTAAGGAACCTGACCGAGATTTTCTGCCTCTTGTTTTTCTGTGTCTGTTTGTAAGAGATTTGTGCAGAATTATGGAAATTATTGTGTCCATAAAAAAGTGATACATATATATATATATATATATATATATATATATATATATATATATATATATATATATATATATATATATATATATGTGTGTGTATGTATGTATAGATAGATAGATAATAGTTAGGTAATTAGATAGATAGATAAAGTTTTGAACTGGAGGTGGTTTTGAAATCTAGGGGTCGTGATCGGCGTAGATCTGCAAAAAATTTTCAGAAATTCCAACATTTTGGAGAATGTAATAGGTAGTATTTCTTACGAAATCTATCTAAAATATAGAGTGACTACGGCTTTATAAACAGCTAGTATAAAGTTCCGCCCAAGGACGGTGGGTGGAAATTGTGTTTTTCCCTTAAAGTTTTAAATAATTGATAAAAATATTCATATGCTATGATATATCGGTTATAACTGTATATAACTATATAAGTTTATATGCTCATATATACCATTGTGCAATCGATGTATGTGGTCATAAAAAGTCAGTAAATTGAAATAGAGTTTTCAAACATTTTACATTTGAAAGTACACCCTCCCTATCCAACGGTGTAAAATGCAGTATGGTAACGGTGTAAATAACGGTGTATGAGAGGTTGAGAAGTAATTATGTTTGAAATAAAGGAAAGTGGTTAATGATTCAACAAATCAATTTTTCCAAAATAAATTAAACATACAAATCTGAAACAAACAAAGATTATATATATATCATTAATACTGAGAAAATAGAGTACTTTTATGTTAGCTTGTCGATGTGATAAATTGTCAAATAGTGTTTCCGTTGACGTCATTTATATCGTAGTAACTTCAATTAAAATATAAACCTTTAACCCATTCCATTTAAAAAGCATAACTTTAATTTAAAATAAAAACATTCAAAATACATATATTGCATACAATTAAAATACATGCCTTTCCCTCATTTCCTTTAAAATACATAACAATAATAATAAATACCATAGCATTTTATTTCAACTTTAACCCATTCCATTTAAAAAGCATAACTTTAATTTAAAATAAAAACATTCAAATACATATATTGCATACAATTAAAATACATGCCTTTCCCTCATTTCCTTTAAAATACATAACAATAATAAAAAACACCTTAGCATTTTATTTCAACTTCAAAGTATAGTATTGTTTCTAAATCACACACGCGAAAAAATAACTACTATTTTAGCGAAAAAAAAACGTCATTGGCGAGATTTGCCTCCGGATAACATAAAATACCTTTTCTAGGACTTTGTTTTTAAATTAAAAACTATTTTCATGGGTTCATAGGCGAATGACGTCAAAGGCATATTAATACTATACATGAATTGAGGGCGAAAGTTTTTAAATTTTTATCAATAAATTTTCAAAAATGAATGACTCATGGCACATTGTTTACATTTGTAAAATTAATCACAATTTCCGAAATGTTCGTTTGTTTATATCGGTAATTTGTTCTTGGTACTTAGTTATTTTTAATTTAGAATTAAAAATGTTATAATTGTATAGTTTTTGAATGTTTTAGAGAAAATGGAGCAGAATAGATGTGATAAAACATATTATTTCCTTAAGTCGAACAATTCATTTATTTACGGCATCGGAATAATGGTAGCGATATATTTTTTCTTTTTTTTCCCTCCCGAGGATGAGCGTGACCTGGTATCTTTAACTTAGCGTATTATATAAATAGTTGGTATAAGTGTCCAGAAAGAAAGGAAAAACAGAGAGGGAAGATTTTTATAAATTTCTGAAATAATAAAAACGACTGTCAATTTATATAAATACTAAAAATTCGATATTTCAACACGTAAAAGGACGCTTTCTTAACATGCTCTAAATCAAGTAAACAAGTGTAAAAGTAAACAAAGTTGAAAAAACCCACTCTTTTATAGACATTCAATGTTTATCTCGAATATCATATCAAATTTCATGATGTTTCTAAAAAAATTTACGTTACTATATGTTAATTTGGCGTCGGTACTGAACCCGATAATGGGGAAATTCATAGTTTTTTATGCGAGATAGTAAGCACGAGCTGCGGGTAATTTATGAAAGAGTTATACATAACTTTTGCTCTGTTTCTTTTTTAAGATATGGTAATAGGAAAGAAAAAAACGCTATTTAAACTATCTTTTTTAAGATTTCTAAATTGAATTTTCAACGTACAATCATAATTTAATTGACATCAAACTATTAATTGATTAGAGCGTATTTTAAAAAATACATATGTTACACTATTTACTTATTTATTTATATTTTCGTCTTTTTAGTGTTCAACATATTTCGTTGCCGCCGTTTTATAGCCAGTTGATTTATTTTGCAGAGTGCGGTTCGGTGCATAATTAACTCCATTGTTGATATATAGCGATTGATTACCTGAGGTGGGCTAAGGAAAAATGCCTTAAATCAATTATTTTTTGACTAAGTTCTATATAGATTAAGATCAGTGGCGTGGCGTGAAAATTTTCGGTGGTCATCGCAATTATTTAAGTTTGTGGTGAAAAATTATTAACTCTAAAATTCAATGGTTGAATGTTCAAAAAAGAAACTTTAAATCTTACCTTCACTTATACATGAACTCCAAATGTTCTGCTAAAACTGGATAGTAGAGTTTTAAAAGCTTATTAAGAGTTTTAAAATATTGCTTGGTCATCGCCGCATCCAGCGATGACCGGACGCCACGCCACTGATTAAGATGTTGTATTGTCGTCGGGAACACACACATGAAAATATTTTTATAATTCTAACTTTTCAGGAAGTGAGTGAAAAATCTTTTACAAAATGCCATCTTTACATAATAAACCAAGTTGAGTTAAATAAAACAGTGTAAAAATTCATTCCAGTTTTATTTTCCCTAGAAATAAAGGAACCTTAGAAACAACAACAATACAAATTAAAATGTGTCGAAAACGTTTTTGCACATTCTGTATATTGATACTGGTTTTGAAGAAATTATATTATCATCAGCATCAATGCGTCGAAAACGTTTTCGCACATTCTGTATATTAATACTGGTTTTGAAGAAAATAAATTATCATAATCATCATCTGTTTGGAATATGGTGAAAATTAATTGCAGATAGTAATGATGCTAGTTATGTATTGAATAAAAGCTTTGTGGTACAAAAATGTACCTACACTCTTAAAACATTTTCTGTGAAATTACAGAGAGTCTACTGGTAATCAATTATCTTAAGTCTTATGTAAAATTACAGAGATTAGAAAAACAGAGATTCTATTAAATAACAGAGAAGTTATTCGGTAAATTTACAGTAAATTAACATCGTTAAAAATACACAAGATTCCGTAAATTAACATCGTTAAAAATACACAAGATTCCGTAAATTAACATCGTTAAAAATACACAAGACTTTTTAAATCAATTTATTTTTAATTAAAATAATTTAGCATAATTCTTGAAATTAGGGAATTTTAGAACTTCGAAGTATCAGAATTTTTAGAGCAAATTTGAACTGCAGTACCATTTAATTTTTCACACAATTTGTTTCTAGCCGGCCTGGGGTTTGAATCCGAGACCTCTGGGCAGGTGAAAAACGCCTTACTGCGTGCACCATGGGAGCTGCTGCTGTTATGTACAAAGGATGTCCTTTATAATGAAACGGAGACAAATCTATTTGTGTTTTCAGAGATTTCGCTTCAAATATATTCGTTATAAAATTTCTTAAATGGTTTATTTTAATTCAGTTTAGACCAATACATAATACCTATTATTTTTTTTAATCAAATTTATTTTTTAAATCCTTTATTTGCGGAATTACTTATCAAAAAATTGCTTCTTCTCAATAATTATCTTCTTTAATATCTGAAGATATACTGGAATTTTTAAACAATAATAATGTGAAATTTAGGTATATTTTTTCCTTAAAACCGGTTAAATATATCGGTAGTTATATATATATTTTTTTGTAAAATATTTACAAAAATAATCAGATTAATTAACCAAAAATACTTTTATGGTTATATCACAATTCTTATAAAAGCATTGTATTTAAATGTATTATCATCCTCTTTGTAAATGGAAAGGCTTTTGCAGTTGAAAATGCTTCATGTAACTTTTTTTTAAAGAAAAATTATAACTATGAAAATGATTAAGAAAATTACCACTTTTTGAAAATATTTAGCTTCGACTATTTCTCTGCTCTAGATAAATTTGATTGAAAGACGCGGAAATCCCTACAGGGAATTAGATACAAGATAAGGGAAATGTCTGTAAAACGATCACAGAGAAACACAATATAATGCTTTTAACCGAGAACTAGTGTAAATTACAGAGAGTCTCGGGGTTTTTTTTTTCTGTGTTTTTACAGAAATTTTTAACAGTGTAAGCAATTTTCGCATTCGTCACCCTGTTTCTTGGATATTTGGAACGACTTATTGCACTTAGCTGTAGGAAATACGGCTTTGGGAATTTAGTATGTTATCGTCACACTAGCTAGAATCCTGCATCAGGTCGGGTGGAAGCTAATATTTTTCATTGCGTGTAGAGTTTGGGTCGGGTAGAATTTAAATGTTTCGTGCTCGGTTTGACGCGATTGTTCAGAAGAATGTTCAGAACATTTTCCAAATGAGAAAAAAAAGAACTATTTTAACGTTAAAGAGGTAATGTTTTCATTTTCATAAAAAAAAGAAAAAAATGGTATTTGAGATAGAATTGTATATCACTTCTTCATAATTGCATCCAAATATAGATTAATGTTCTTTCGTGTCGGGTCTTGGGTTTCAGTATTTAGTGTTCGTGTTGAAGTGCGCCGGTTGCGTGTCGGGTTCTGCTTGCCAAAATTTTTTTTTACCAGATTCGGATCGAGTTTCAGGTTGGCTTTAAACAGATTTTGATTTGATGGATATTGAGGATTTGGATCTGGTGAAACCTCATCCGTGTACGGCTCTAACGCAAGCTAAGCATTTATTGTAAGCGTGTTACTTATTTATTTGAAGGCATATTAGGCATTAAAATGCCTGACAAATACATATTTTAATGCTTCAGCGCTAACTTACGACAAATATTCTTAGTGAACATTTTTATTAAAAAAATAACAAGTGAATAATTTGTGTTATTTGTAGTTAAAATATCGACTCATTCCGATCAAAAGAATACAACCCAGAGTTCTAAGAAGTAGGTAATTTACTTTTCGCTAATTCTGTACTTATAAAGGAAATAAGAAACCGTGCTGATGCTTAAAATATGTACAGTCGTGGAAAAAAAAGTAAACACCAACCTACTAACTCCTCAACAAATTATTGTAGAAGAAAGTTACTTGTATTGAACGATTGGAAATAAAGTCTACTTTTTAATGATGTATATAAAACTTGCTTAGGAGGCCATCTACATATTAAAACGAACCCAAACTTCATTTTTTTCAATAGCAATACCCAATTTTAACAAGATATTTCAAATCTTCAGTTCAAACTATGCCTGAACACCAAATTTCAAGTCATTTGAATGATAAGTTTTTGAATTATAAACAATCAAAATTTAGTGCTTCTAATGTTAAATTACATTTTCATATTTTTATTAAAATCTCCTGAAATTATACTCCTGCTGTGCTATTTTTTTGTGTAGTAATAATACCAAAATACCCAAACATAAATACGTTGAACTTGCAATTTTTATAATTTTATGATATGAATTATGAAATTAATATTCGAAAAAATTATGAATTGCCACCCTTCAATTTTTTGTGATGGATTTAGATTTATTAAGTCCGGCTTTATGGAAATCCAAAATTTCACATTTTTCTTACAAGTAGTTTTCTAATTATGCTCAAGAAACGGCAAAATGATGGTTTAAGGGGCCGTCTGTGATAGAAGTGATTGGATATTTTGACATTTCTTATGCTATCCTGTAATCTAGCAGTCTTCAATGACTGCTTGTGTGGCGCTTAAGATGCCTTGATCAAGAAGGGGGCTCTCTCGATCAATAATGGAGTACAAAATTTTACATACAACCCCTGAAATACGCTTGTTTTAAAATAATTAATTTCTCGGAAGCTTATCGTACGAATTGCATTGTTTTTAGGCTAATTGAAGGGTGTAGAGTTCATTTATGCAGTCAGAATTGTGTACTGCTATTAAAAAAACAAAGTTATGGATCGTTTTAATATGTAGATGGCCCCCTAAGAATACTTTACATACATCATTTAAATATAGACTTTATTAGCAACCGTGTGGTACCAGTAACTTTCTTTTACGATATTTTTTGCAGAGTTAGTAAGGGGTAATTACTTTTTTTTTCACGACTGTATTACTTACCTTTTGTTGACCAACTGGTTCTTCTTCCCATATCCATCTGACAGAATCATTGCTGAAAAACAAATGGAACTTTTTTACGATCGTCTTCTTTTGAGCTCCGTTCAAGCCTTGGAGAATAACGCCTGTTACAATTGTCATGTTTTGTAGATCAACCTAGAGAAATGGGCACACATAGAATAAAATATGTCATAAAATGAAAAAAATAACAGAAACAAGAAAGACAAAATCATGCAGGACGTATCCATTACTAAACACTTTCGAAACTTTCAAGAATACTATAACAGAACTTCACTATTTTGAGTGATATAAGGAGATACCTAAATAAACTAATTAGAAAACATATACCACAGTTGAACACCCAATTTTAGAAATTAATGCTGCTCACTGTCAATAAGATTCTTTATTCAGCTGCGTATATAATCTATAGATTTCTTACACTATACATGGTTTGCTAAATTTTAATTTATCCATACATCTTAGAAAGCATTTGAAATATATTCTTTCGTTATTTACCGCCCATATCTGGTAATTTGAAAGATTTTTTGCATCTTCATATATGATCTATAAATTTTTACACTTCACATAATGAGCTAAATGATTTAGTTCAGTTGGGAAACGCATAACACAACTAAAATCTCATTTCGAATAATTACCATCCATAGACGGCAGTATATACAGTTTTTTACATAGCCCTGTCTATGAAGTTATTTACATACAGACGCATCTTATTATATACTAACAAAATATAGTTAAGCTGAAAAATGCTTAACACAATTAAAAAGGTCTCTAAGCAATTCACACCTAGAGACTGCAATGCTTACAAATTTTCTGCACGCCCCGTATATGAACTATAGAATTCATACACACCAATGTACTTTTTAAAGTCACACTATTTCAAACATAATGAAGTTATAAGAATATGGATTGCATTTCAGATGCGGTATGCGTTTTAAAGCTTAAATTTATACATTCCCAGAAAAATATTAAATCAGATCCCGGTCTCTGCACTATGCCGAGGATTTTACTGTCAATATCCGTATATTTGAGATGAAAATAATAAAATGGATTTGATTTCACACCAATCTGATCAACCATGGCAAGTTTAAACAAGAAAGGTTTCATAATGAAGAATTTTTTACATTAATACATTTAAAATATTTTACGTACCGTGAACTCCTTTAATGAATCATTAAATCCAGCACACCATCCATGATTGGCATTTAGTCGTCCATTAGTGTAATAATAATTGTCCCAATCATCACTGGATGATGCTCTAATCTGAGTATCAAATATTTCCTCTGATGCCATGCCAAGAGGCTGTCCGCAGGATTCTGAAAAATACACGTTTCACTTTACTAAAACAACAGCAACAATAACGCCTCTTATTATGCTGATAAAGTTAAATTATATAATATTTGGTCCTTGCGGAGAAATAAAGAAATCATCACTGAAATAGTATTTTAAAATGTCATACTGTCAAAACAAATTTAAGAGTTTATTCCAAAATTCACAGTACAGTTACTTAATTTCGCGGTGCTAAAATAAAATAAATTTTGATATTATATAAAATACTGCTCCTAGTTGACAGAAAATTTTTATTTTGAGAAATATCTGGTGTGAATTGCGTCTTCAAACACGTATCGCAAATAAGTGCCAGGTAATTGTAAAAAAGAGACTAAAAAGGGGGAATTTTCTCAAAATCGCTTATTTAATGAAAATAATTCAAACTGTAAATAAGGTTTGATTTGATAAGTTTCAAATAAATTATTTTTTAAACAGATAAGCATAATAATAATAATAAGCATTTTTATCGTGCACGATTATCTTTGATTATTTAATGTTTGATTACATTGTCATACGTTGGCTATTACAAAAAATGCAAATTCTAACTCACAACTTGCCCATGAACAGGTTGTGAGCAGTTGATCTTTTGAACTGTGAATTGTGGTTTAATCAAGAATAGAGTTTGAAAAATATCGCTTTTTATAAACTTTTAAACTTAATGGCTATTTAATTGATTTTATATTCCGTTATGCTTAACAATTAAAATATGTCTAAGCTTTTAAAAGTTATAACAACGTTGCTTACCTGTTCCGAAAACTTTCATTTCACAAAACTGAAGACTGTCAAATCTATCAAAAACTTGCACAGTCACAAACTGTCCATGAATAGGCTGTGAGCAGTTGATCTTCAGAACTGTGAATTCAGGTTTAGTCACGGGATAGACGGCACAAGTATAAGCTCTGCTAAATTTTCCAACTTCTGTATGTGGTATCCCATAAGACAAGTCGTCATAGTAACGACTGAACGTATCGCCTAAGCCACTCTCATCCACTGTTACTCTGAATCCACGCAGACTTTTTGCTAAAATCGGATATAAATTTTATATGTTATTTGATAAAAATTTCATTCATTTTTTTACGTGAATTAAAAAAAAAAGTACAAATAAAAATAACACTTGAAATAAATAAGTTATTTTAAAAAAGAAACATTTTCTGTCGATTTGAAAGAGCGCAACTTTCTCCAGATCAAGCTACAAAACATATCAGAATTTCTGTATCTTTAATAAACATAAATAAGATCATTATTTAAGCAATAACGCGAATTTATTACTTTAATAATTATCTTCTATTATTGCTTTAATAAGCAATGTTTAAAGCAAAGTTAATTAACGAATTTAAAAATTGGGTAACCCATGCTTCTAATTAAAAATTTAAATACGTAATTTAAATTAGTTCTCATACACTCTGCTAATAATTGAAAACAGATTTTTTTTTTTCTTTTACTAAAAATAGCAGGGTTATTATTCACTGGCACTATATAGAAATACATATAAAATAAACTTACACATATGATAGCAGTAAGCTGATTGGTTTTCAGATCCACTTTTGCAAAACTTCGCGTAAGGCTACTTATACAGGGTGTCCCAGAAGTAATGGGGCAAACTTTAATTGGAGGTAGGGGACATCATAAGGATTCAGATTTGCATAGCAACCCAGGGTCGGAAACGCTTTCCTGGCGCGGTAGTGACGACACAAAACACAAGAAAGACAGGATACGAATAAGAGGAGAAAGCATGTTTATTGTCCTTAGTACATCAAAAAACTAAGATGAAAGAATATTAAAGGGACAACGATCGTCATCAAAGTAGGTGTTCGAAATTACGACCCCGGGCCGTAATGCATGGAAGCGAATCTCCGGCGTATAGAAGATCTAATGTTCTCGAAAATACTGGGAGTGCCCCGGACTTCCCCAGCAGCTGCTACGATGCGTGCAACAAGTTCCTCAATACTTTCCAGCATTGTCCCGGCATTTTTGCCGTACTAAGAATAATAAACATGTTTCTCTAACTGTTCGTGTCTTTTCTTTGTTGTGTTTGTGTCGTCACTACCGCGACAGGAAAGCGTTTCCGACCCTGGGTTGCTATGCAAATCTGAATCCTTATGATGTCCCTACCTCCCCTTAAAGTTTGTCCCATTACTTCTGGGACACCCTGTATTTCGGCATACCATTTATATTTAATCCAAAGAATCAATGCCGCACATGTTCGTTGAAGTGAGAGTATTGTTCCTTTTCTGACATATCTTTTACTTTCTCACGTGATTTACTGTGTAAGTTAACTCAGTAAGTTAAAAAGATGTATCTGTTAGCAATTCCACGAGATTTTCAGCCCTTCCATCATATCTGCTGTGAAAATAAATGGTTGTTTTTTCTCTCTAATTTAGTTATTTTTCGACATATAACCTCTTACTTAACTGTCTACAGTACATCTTCTGTGTCCCAATTAAAACCCAATAAATTAAACTGATGGCATTGAGCTCATAGGCTATTCACACTAATTGTATAATGCGCTCTTATTTCAAAGAATAATGCCCGACAAAATTAAAGAATTCGAGAATAAAACCCATTTTGCAGAATTAAAGGGGGGGGGGATAGTTTTACCATTTCCCCTCCTTTATACTTAAACAATGAATATCCAAATCTAATCAGGGAAGCGTCTTATAAAAATAAACCGTTATACCAAATTTGAAGCAAATTGGATAATTCTGCAGAAAAAAAAAATTTATCTCGATCAAGGGGGATTAGCCCCCGTCAAATTTCTTTATAATTAAACAATGAATCTCCAAATCTGATCACGGAAGTGCTTTTCAGAGTGAACCTATTTACCAAATTTAAAGCAAATCGGATAATTCTATCAACAGTTATTGCGTTACGTACATACATACCTACATACAGAACCTGCGGGCACATTAGTTCTCTGGGTTTGATAGCCTGCAAGTTTTCATTTAGCTCACATGGGAGCATACAGAAGTACATGACTATTTTCTCTGGTTAAAAAACATTCAAATCATGTTTTAAAAATATATTAGAATTGTTGAATCTTTAATAAACTTAAATATGATCATTGATAAAGCGGTTACCCGAAGTTAAGTCAAAATTCAAAGTTAATTAATTTAAAAGTGTTTGCCTGGTATTTCGATTATAAAGTTTAGACATAAAGCAGAAATAAATTGTCGTATTTTCGCTAGCGGCTTAAAACACATTTATTCAAAACATATTTAGAATAGAATAATGTGAAAAATAAAGAAAAGCGACTTACATATATCATAGTAGCAATAATACAAGGCTATCCCTTTTTCAAATCCACTCTTGTCAAGCTTCGGGTGAGGCTGCTTATATTTCGGCATGCCATCTATATTATCTTCCTTAGTCCAAGGCATGACTGGGGGCACATCTTCGTTGAAATGAAAGTACTGTTCCTTCTCTGACATACCTTCAACTTTCTGGCACGATTTGCCATACCTCAGCAAATAGAAAGGTGCATCAGTTGGCAACTCAATCAGATTTTCGGCGCTACCATCGTCTCTGCAGCAAAAATAGATGGTCGTAGTCTGTCTGGTGTAGTTACCTTTCGGAACGTAGCCTCGAACTGTGCTGTCCGACAATACATCTTGGGTATCTCTCCAAGTTATATAACCGTTTTTGAATCCAGGGGGACAACGTTCTCCATACTGAAATATGCAGTACTCTCCAGAGGGCCAGTCTCGCGAATATCTCGATGACACAACGGTACGAGTTTTCATGCAGAAATGTTGAACCACTCCACTTCTTTGTACGCTGCCACCTGTGGATTTTTTCTGAAGACCTCCTATATGGTGAAGACACTGGGTGTTAGGTAAGAATAATTACTACAATTTTACTTCTTCGGAAACATATAAATCTTCATCTGACATTACCATATAGAAAGGATAACAAACTCCATATAGTTGTATCCGTTATATTTCATCATAAAAAAATAGTATTATAGTTTCCTAAAAATTCTTTAATAGTGTCCTGACAAATACACCTTATTATCACTTTAACCCCTTAATTCTCGCTCCCGTGATATTAAGGGGTCTCAGGCCTCTTAAAGCTTTAAAATTATCGAAATTTTAATATTTTTAGATATTAAACTACTATCTTTACTGAACATTTTGGTATAAATGTTTCCTTGAAATTCCTATTAGAACAGAAGTTATGGCTTTTAGAATTATACACTCTCAATAGCTGAAGCGGCGTTTCAGAAAATTTGAAGTCAATTTTCTCCAAATGATGTTTCTGGGTATAACGCGCACGATATCTCAAAAACTTCTGAATTTTTTTTCATAAAATTTTCAAAACATATGTTTCATGTTAGTTTGTATAAACGGAACCTAAAATTTCCTTCTTATTGTTCAGAAATATATTCTTTATAGGTGATTATACTGTTGAAAATTTCTAAATTTTGCATTAACTAAATACAACTTTGTATTAAAAATAGAAAAATGCTTTAAATATAAATTTATTTAGCTTCAGAGTAATTATTAGAATATGAAGCATAAGTAGGACCCAAAGTTTTCCTTCTACTTGCAAAATTTATTTTGTAATCGTGCGCATAATCTGTTATGCCGATTTTCCGCTCGTCAAATGTCTGACATTTTGGAACCCACTGTAAATTCTAATTCTGCATCTTGTAATTTTTCAAATACATGAAATGAAAGAACATATTTATATCTTTCATCCCAATATAAAATATTGTCTTAAAATCAATTACATTTTAAGATATTATATGTTGAAAATGGTCTTTTTTTTTCGATTTTTCCAATTTTAAGAGTCCTGAGACCCCTTAACGGGCTGTGTATTTTATTCAGACTGTTTGGTTCCCACTAGTTTTATAAAATAGTATAATTGGATTTATTAGGGAATAATTTTACCTGTCATTAAATAAGGTGAATATTTCTTATTCAAAAAATTGGTGCCAATAAGCAATTTGAATTTTTAAAACGTAATTTAATGCGACCGTTAAGGGGTTAAAAAATATATTTTGCCCTCTTTTACAATGCCATTATTGCTTCTACTTAGTTTATTATCTTAGTTAAACTTATGTAAAATATAAACTGTTTAACAGAATTGAAATAGTAATAAACTAAGATTTAAGAGAGCTATAATGACATTTTAAAGGAGGGCAAAACATCTTTTCATTAAGTGATAATAAAGTATTTTTTTAAGGATACTGTTAAAGGATTCTTAAGAAACTAAAGTGCTACTTTTTTAATGATGAAATAGGACGAGTAAAACTATACGGGAATTATTCTTTTTACTATATCATAATGATAAGATTAGTAAGTTTGTAAAACAAGTATAATTGTAATATAGACATTAGTCAGACAATTATTTTGTTTCTTATCTATCTAATAATTAATTGATTTTAAAAATAAATCCATTCATGTATATGCTCCAACTTTACGGTGGCGAAATTGGTGATCAGGCATACTTTTACCACTAATTAAAAAAAAATGTTTTTTTGTCCTGTTTTATCACCGCGATTAGTTAAGACAAAAATAACTTTCTAAAATTGTGGTGGAAGTTTACCTGATTGGCCCACGTCGCCCCCGCTAAGTTGGGCACCTTTGCATTGACGTATCATCAGAAAACATATCAATGTCTGATGTCTATGGTGGCACAGTCAAAAAAATAATGAAATAAAAATTTAAAAAAAAGATACATCACATACTTTTAAAATGACACAGCACAAAATTAATGAAATAAAAATTTTAAAAAAGATACATCACATACTTTTAAAAGGACACAGCACAAAAATAAGGAACATTTTCATAATATTTAAATATTATTTGAATAATCCTTTACTAGTTAAAATATTAATTTTCATAAAAATAAGCAACGAGAACAATAAGTATACTTGTTAAAAAATATATAAATTAAAACATCTATGCTCTACCGTATTAGGTCGGATAAAAATATGGCATCTTCAGTGTTTTCTTAGGTATTTTTCGTTTGTTTTTACCGCACTGCTTTGTCCGCAGGCTTTCTCCTTAACAGCGTGTGGATGGTTTGTAACGTTCAGTGTTGTGTGTTCACGACAGATAGAGATTACATTTTTTGCCTATTAATACTTTTCATGTTGGATAGTCAGAGAAATTCAAAACGAATGAGTAAATTGACTTTAGCTTTAACATTTATAGGATATAGTGTCACAACCAGCTATTTGGGTAGTGCATACATGTTGAAGGCAACAGAGGGCGACGAAGTGTCTTTTCTGGCAGACATTGGCAAAGTATATCGAGTCGGTTCACAATCCCCTATCGTGTAAATATTTGTAAATTTTATACAAAGTATTAATTTATACATTTTAATTTAGAAATATAAAATTTTAGTTATTTTTACACGTTGAACGTTAGACCGATTTCACCAAACATGCCAAGGGGGCACAGGGTTCTTTCTTCAAAAGCTGGTAATAAATTATGGATAGACCCTTTTCGCAGAAATAAATTGTCTCCAATGAAAATATTTATGGCACACGTATTCGTGTGATATGCACTGTAGAAAAAGGACTAAAATACGAAAATACTACTGGCAATCGAGACGCCAGTAACATTTCCGTATTTTAACGGAACTTTTTCCAGGTAAATAACAGAAAAATTTCCTCTTTTTTTTGCATTTACGGGGGAAAACTTACGTTAAAATGCGGATAAAGTACTGTTGCCAGTAGTATTTCCGTATTTTAGTCCGTCTTTTATTACAGTGCGGAGTCCCGGGAGACATTGTTGTCACACATGTTTGTGTCCATTGTAGTCAAAGTATGTTAAACAGTGTTAAAAGATTAAAGCCGATAAATGTCGAACGATAATGAATGATAAATGTCCATCGCAGCGACATCTGCTACCTCTTCACCAGCCAAACGTTTCTCAAATCAATACTTATAAAATCTTTAAGGTTGAGATACCAGATGTCGTGGCTATCGGCATTTATAGATCAGCTTCGTTCGATAGTTATCGGCCTCAATTTTTAAAACTTTTTGATATAGCCGGTTGCTACACTATATGCTCTTAACGTAAAACATCAGCAAACGGAAAGTTCTTTGAAAGGTCGAACGAAAGGTGAACGATTGAAAGGTTTTTTATACTAATGGGGTTGTGATTTAAATAAGGATGAAGAAACGTAACCCTTTCAGGATGGGGGTCGTTTCACGACATTTTAATTTTTAGTAATTCCGTGGTGTATTTTTCATCTTATTTTATGCAAGAATTCTACCATAAGACAAAGCAAAGATTACGACTAAAATATTCTATTTTAATTAATTTTTCAACTACTTTTCAGCAGTGAAAGTACATTTGAAATTATTGAATATTAAAGACGTGAATTATCACATTGCTAACAAAGCGTAAACCAACTTAGTGAAAAATGTCCAAGCCGGGAATCGAACTGAAATAGATCTCCAGTGCTCTACCACTAGGCCACAAGGACGATGCCCAGCTTGGCATCTCTCAGTTATATAAGTCGGTAAAGCTGCTACCGCTGCTGAAAAGTAGTTTAAAAGTAGTTTCACTGCTGAAAAGTAGTTGAAAAATTAATTAAAATTGTATAGGGGCCCGGGTTCGATTCCCGGCTTGGACATTTTTCGCTAAGTTGGTTTACGCTTAGTTAGCAATGTGATAATGCACGTCTTTAATATAAAATATTCTGGTAGTGAAAAATAAAAACTATACGAATACTACATGGAGCTTATACGTGATACCGTCGTAGAGAGGTTAAGCAGTGATAGAGTACATCAGGTTTTGTACGGGAAGCCAGGGTCGTAATCTATTTTTCACTCAAAAATACAGGACGTGTTATTCCATTTATGATCATCATTATTGTACCTATCTCTAAGTAAAATAACGATATTTGAAAGAAATTTTTATCTTTGTTTTATGTGAAATGCAACGATATTATTAAATTGAATGGAAGTGTATATCGTTTCCAAAAGTGAACCTGAATATATATTCCAAATTCTCAAATAATTCCGATATTCTCAATTATATTCCGAAATATGGAGCCAGTAGTTCAGCTATATTTTTATAAGGATAGTTGTTTACTTCTTGTGATATCATTACAAAGAAAGTCTGTGATTAATTTAGGCTACTATTTATTTTTACGTTTAATTTTTTTATACTTTATAGAAATAAAAAGTATTTGTTAAATTTCAAACAAAAATGTAAAATAACAAAAGTTTGAATAGTATACGACAAAATTAATCTTGTAAAGCTACTTTCAAACCCAGATTACCTACTTTTGAATCGACATTTCATCTTTATGCTGTGTATTACGTTGTATCTTGATTATACCTCAAACGAAAATACTTGCAAAAAAAAATTAAAAATATTATAATAAAAAATGTAAAAAGTACAAAAATTAATCATATTTGCCATACCTTGAATTTTTCTTAGTACTACTTTCTTTTCTTTCTTTGGCTTTTCAAATTTAATTTATACAAAAATTAATTTTATTTATATAAAAAAGAAAAGAAACATATAAATCCGTTAAATTGTTCAAAATGTTCAGTGTCAAAACATCTGATAAAAAAACAGGGGTTCGGGATAGTTAAGTTTATAGTTTTTCTTTCGTAGGAATCGCAGGTTCGCGGCTCAGTATTACGACTTGTGTGACCGTGATTTTAATAATTTTTCTCTAGGACCAACTGCAGGACATTCTTAAATATTCATAGTAAGAATAGTAATAATAATAACATTCAGAGTAATCTTGTGGGTACTTTTTCATTTTTAAAGGCATTCTTTTGATTTTTAAAGCCTCTTTGAATTCTTAACGGACCATAGCTTTAAATATATGATTTTATTTTTATATTCTATTCGCTCCAATATATTTTAAAAGTAAAATTTTTTAGTAAATTTCTCTTGCACACGTTTCTAAAATACAAGTAAAAGTTTTTCTTAAAAAAAGTTGCGCCAAGTGGATAAATTTAGTAAAGGGTGCCAATGTGGCTTATATAGCGGGATTGGCCCGTTAAGGGTTAATATTTAAACGTCAGGGTACTCTTTTCAAGACGACAGTGAGTGAGGTTTTTCTACGAAGTCAAACATTTTTTAATAAAAAAAGGAGTAAAGGCACTTTTCAGACTGAGGAGCAAGAATTGTACTAATTTTTTGAATGAGAGGCAAGAAGGGTGCTATTTTCTAAACCATCCTGCTGAAACTGTCAAGGGAAACTCTGTAATAATAATGATAATGATAATAATAATAATAATAATAATAAATACATATTTAATAAATAAGAATGCATTCGTTAAAAGCACACATCCTTACTCATTCGTAAACAAAAAACGAGAACTAATATGAACTTATACAATTCTCACCATCATACTGTATAAGTGAGGACGACTGCAGAAGCAGATCGAAACGTATATTTTATATTTTATTTTTAATTGTACAAGCTCATATTACAGTTCTTGTTTTTTGTGTACCAATGAGCAAGATTGTGCGTTTTTAACGAACACATTCTTATTTATTATATTTTATGGTGCAGTTGTCCAGTATTTGTTAAATACTTATTTAATTTACAATACTTTATAGTATATTTTAAATCTTCCTGGCACCTTAAATACGCTACTCAAATGAAAATTCACCTGTTTTAAAAATTCTGAGGAAGCCTTACCTTTGAGTAACATTCCAGGACTCCAGTGTTCCACTTTGTTATCCTGAACGATGTCGTACTCCATGTCTTGGTACCGGTAACCAGTCTGCCAAAGAAAACCCCTGCCTATCGGACAGCCAGACACAGGCATTGGAAGACCATACTGTCCATCCGGCCAGGAAGGTTTGTTAATATTTGTGGGCTATGTAAAAAATAAAAAAGTAATCCTAATTTAAATATTAACACTCATTATATAATAGGATGGGATAGTTGAAATGTATTTGATTATTTCAATCTTTTTTGTAACCCTGGAAACACAAGGCTCTTATCTAGAGATAATAATCATAAGGTTAGGTCATTAATGACCCCACGTTTTTTCAAGTTTTTTCTTCTCTTACCTGTTTTGGAAAGACCGAGAAAGGCAAGGTGAACGTTCTGGTGGCTTTGAAGTTTTCACAAATACAGCAATAGAACACAGGCCGACCTCTTGGGACAAGTGAACATGGCTACCAACATCCACACACAAAAATTCCCTTCTGGGGCCTTCAGCAATCCCAGTCTTGTGATTCCAGGGTTAACTTAACTTCCAATCTAACTTAACTCACAATCTTTTGACTTTTAAGTCCCTGAATAATAATTTTTATTTTAGTACATATTCTTGTGTTTTTTATTTATTTCATGCACTGGGGAACATCCCATTGCATAACTGCATAACAATATTAACGAGATAAATAAGTTTTGAACGATGTTGGGGGGTTCAAATATCCAGAAAACTCCTATACCGTCACATTTCCCTGATGCTGATTTTAAAGTTTGGAGCTGTCTGTATAAAATTGTTTCAATAAAAGTAATTCGATGTAATTTTTTTCCAAAACTGGGACTATTGATTTATATAAATATGTAGCAAAAAATTAACCTGCACATATTTTTACGGTTGTTATTATTATTTTAATTCTGTCCCTGGGTTTTAGATTCCTTATCGTTCTTCTTCTAAAATTATACAGAAAGTCACTTCAGATGCAGCCACAGAATTTTTTCAAGTTTTTTCTCATGCCGAAGTATGCTAGAGAAAAAAGGTCAAAAATTCTTTGTCAGGAAATTTATTGCAAAATTTAAATCAGCATTTAAATATCAATTTCAAGCATCGTCGCTTTATTGGTAGTCTTACTGTTCCCAAAGTTTATTCCGGCACTTTTCGAGATAAATTAATTTATTTTAATTTAATCCAATTTAAATAACTGTTTCTAAAAATCAAGGAACATCGTGAATCAACACACTTAGTCTTAACGTTATTTGCCTAAAAATAGGTGGTAATTTTCATTACCATCCCATTCTTACCGATCTTTTTTTTTTTTTTTTTTTTTTTTTTTTTTTTTTTTTTTTTCCATACCGTAACGTTTTTAATATATCTTCCCCTTTATTTTTACCTTACTGTCCCTTCTTTAACACCCCTTTAAGACAATGTTATACGAAAATTTTGCACTAAAAATACTACATTGTTATTATTTCTTATTTGAATGTCTTGTGGGTACTATGCAAATTCATTATAAGTAAAAATTTAGAAAATAAAAAGTTTTAGTGGTAAAATGGTAAGGAAAATAAAACTCGTAAGTTTAATTTAAACCTCAGTTAAATAAAAAAAAATTCGCTGCTGACCATTTTTTATTTATTTTGAATCATTCAGACATTCGTCTGTCAAATTAAAACTGTCTGTTAAAATTTTAATTTTGCAAGTTTAATTTCACCAGATTTTTATTCCTGAAATTCAAAAGATTGTGAGAATGTCCCATATATTGTTGATTTTTTAGCTGAGACAATGAAAATACTTTTTTCGTGTTTTCAGTCTTATATAGCATTGTAAAATAATCTAACAATCCTTTATTATTTGTTATTATTAGAAAACTATTTCTCAGAAAAATAAAAAAGTGTAGGTATTGGAGAAATTTGGATGACATACTTAGATTTAAGAATGCCAGATATGTTTCACATATTTGTTTCGCAGTGTTGCAAAATTCTAATTTTTGTAATAACCAGTATAATTATATCGCTACATACTTATTTTTAAAACGATGACTGACAATTCAGTGTGCATGAATAATAAAATAGAATTGTAGTAGTTTGGAAATAAAAGTATGAAATCATTTTTTTAATTATGGCAACACATAAAATTTAGGGGAGGTTTACAATTTTTGGTCAAAAAGCACGATTTTTAATTATACATATATAATTTTTTATGGGGGGCTATTGTTTTCAGGAACTAGGATAAAGTTATCAATTCAGGTATTTTTGCAACATTTGTATTGAAGTTTTGATGACAAGCTCCTCATTTGTTTTATTGGGAAATATTTGAAACTTTCAGGCTCTTTTTATGTCGGAGAGTACGTCCAAGTGTTTTCAAACTGCGCGGCCACTTTTCTATGTAATTAGTCATCCGATCGTCGCCGTCGTTTTGATTCATTTTTATATTCCTTTAATGAAAAAAATGCACTTTTTGCTGGAGCTTGGGATATATTGTTTGCAGAGTATTTTAACCCTTTATGTACTGAATTATGAATTTAGAAAAATTTTATCTTCTAAAGAATTTTTCGTGAATTTTTTAAACTACATTAAATGATTTACATAATCCTTTAATAAATTTTAGAAGGATTTTAGAAGGATTGAAGGATTTAGAAGGATTAATTAAATTTGAATTTATAGGGATTTTGTGCAATATTTATAACCCCCACTCAAATCTTTTATTTTAAATATTTTCCTTAGTACTTTGTAAAATTAGGAAATGTACATGTATAATGTTCTTACAACAGAAATATTGAAATATTTCCAAATTGAAAAATTCCACCTCTCACCCCCCCCCCCCCCAACGCCAAGAAAGCTGAAAAGATGCAAAGGCAAAATAAATCATCCTTTTAAAATTTTTTTTGTTTTATGTAACCAATAATGCTTTTAGAACAAGATAAAGTAATGTATCTATAACTCATTCTAAACTGCATTACGATTAATCGATGTATTAAATGAATTTTATAACAAGTTATTTTGTCGGTACTTATAAGTATCGTCAGTAGATAAAGGTTAACGATGTTACCCTCTTTCAAACAATGAAATTGATATGCAACACTGAGGTGGACTAGAACATGTTTTCTATGGATTATAAAATATGCAGCATTTGTCATTCACTTACAGAGTCTCTCTCTCACACACACACAAAAAAAATCGTTTACAGGACTGATGTCATGCGGTACATCTTTTTTTCAGCTGTGTTATAAATTTTTAAACTTAAGTAATGTTTAGCGTATTACATTGTGTTTATAAATTCTATAGATCATAATACAAGTCAGGGCGAAAGACTTTGCATGCATTACCGGCTATGGACACTATACGGTAAAAGGGATTTTTATCATTATAACCCTTTTAGACCGGGAGACTTTTCGTAGAAATGAGAATTTTTGTGGTTTCCCCTAATTAATAGGATCATATTTGATTGAAATAAATATTTTTTAAAATATTCGATCTCAGGCTATGCCAAGGAATGGTGCAGATATTTCTGTGGATTCAGGCTCAACTTTAAATCACACTAAAAGGGGAAAATGTTTTTTTTTCTTTTCCTTTAGGATGATCTACATAATTGTGTAGGTCAGCTCTTAAAGGGTTAGATGTTTTTTAAATTGTTTATTTAGATATCTTATTTCATTGCCTTAAAAAATTAAATTTCTTAGCACTATTACAATAGTATCATAATAAATATTCCAAACGCAAAAATCAAAACATATATTAAAATATTTATTTTCTTGAAACACATTACTAAAAACACATTAAAACTATATTAAAAACTTGACATGTTTCAACTTTTTCAGTAAGTCGAAATCAGAACTTTTAACAAAAGTTACAAATTCAATGCATATGAAAACTGGAAAAAGAATCATCGAATACAAACAAGTAAAATAGTAAACAAGTATACAGGGATGAGAGCGTTCCGATTCAAATGGCCGATTACTTCAACTAAATTTTAATAGTATTTCAAGCATTATTTAATGACAGAATTTCTGAGATTTAATAAAGCAAAGAATGTTATTAAAATTTAGCGGTAATAATCTGTCATTTGGGTCGGAACGCTCTCATGCCTGAGTATAGAAACGGAAGTGTTTTTTATGCATTGTATTATTTGTAATTTCTGTTATACATTCTGATGACGACTCAGTGAGGGAGTTGAAACATGTCAATATAGATTTTTAATATATTTTTAATGCGTTTCTAATAACGTGTTTTAAGCAAAATAAATATTTTAATATATGTTTTGATTTTTATCGTTTGGAATATATATTGTGATATGGTTATTAGTGGACATAATTAAGAGTTATTACTCTTATTTATACTTATATTTGCATTACGATAGTGTCGGAAAGTGTTTCATAATCTATGTCTAATACAAGATTTTTCGTTCTTGCTACTTGATTAAACGAATTCACGATAGTTTTTTTTTTTAAATTAAAGAAAATTAAAATATTAAATGGCTGTTACCTGAGATTGAGTCTTTGTACTGTACAGTTCAAATCCGTAAACACGATACCTCTTCTGTAGGTTCACCTGCCACCAAGGATCTCTTTCAAAGTTTGTAGCTGTACAAGTGGACAAGCTGCCGTCTACCGCTGAGAAGGCATTTCTTCCATCTTTTGTGCTGGATTGCTTTGCAGGTTTGCCTTCGGCGACATTAGTTAGCGGTTCTATAGTAGCTGTGAAAAGAGATTAAGTGTGTAGTTATGAATGCTGAACTATATACAGTGGCGGTCAAAAGTTTCCGGCCAGCATAAAATTTTTGGTTAATTTGTAAGTATACCCATATGAAGAGGAATCTCAAAGTGATACTTATACACTTTATTGACATAACAGTTAAGAACTTATTTATGGAATAAAAATTAAATATTAATAAATTTAATTGACAAAATTAATTGCAAAAGAAAACGCATATTCTCAAAAGTTTCCGACCACCTTAGCAAGTTTGGAAAAAAATGGTGTTATAACAGAAAATAACAGTGATCAACAACATTTACAATTAGTATTTTGTATTCATACATTTAGCAATAAGTACTGTGGCGCAGCAACGTGGCATCGATTCAATGAACAGTTGTAGATCATCAATGTTAAGTTTTGTCCACGGTTTTTGCAATTTTTGTGAAAATGCTGCTAAACTGGAATATTTATAATTCCACACACGTTTTCAAGTTAGTTTCAAAGATTTTCTATTATATTCAGATCGGATGATTGGGCTGGCCCTTTCAAAAGCGAAGTTTTTTGTGCGAGATCCAATGTTTGACGAGTATGCTTGTAAACTTTTGATCGTTATCATGATGAAACCAATAGTTGCGACCACAATTTTTCCTCCAATAAGTAAGCAAATGATCTTGCAAGATATCCTTATGCGTTGCACTTTTCATCTTGCCGCGGATTTCAAATAACGGACAGGCGCATTTTCTAGAAAATGCTCCCCACAGCATAACGTGACCTCCGCCTTGCTTCATTGTATGAATAATATATCTCGCATCTTATCTTTTGTTTTTACGTCGTCGGTTGTAAAGGTTTTTATCACTCACAATAAGATTGAACGTCGATTCATCTGAAAATAGTACTTTTTTCCAGTTTTCACTTGACCAGTCTTTGTATTCCTTGGCAAACGCCAGTCGGGACCTCTGAATTTTTTTACTTATGAAAGGTTTTTTAACGCCGACTGTTCCATAAAGTTCTTCGTCACATAAGCGTCTTGACACTGTGGATAGACTTGTTTCAGCAATAAATATAATACCATAAATCGCTTTTAACACCATAAATGGCGTGGAATTGCAGCGGCATTTTTTTGCGGGTCATCAACTGCTTTTCTTCTAATAATTCTGTCCACAAGAATAGTGGTTTTCCGGGGTCCCCCGGACCGTGGCAAGTTCCAAAAGCCATGACCATCTTTATATATTTTTTAAAATATCGTTTACAGCAAATTTTCCGATCGGCAACTTTGCCGCAATCTCACGAGAGGATTGTCCCTTTAGCGACAAACAAATCACTCATTTAGGACAATAAATTGTTAAACTTTTTATTTTTGAATTTCATATATATTATTCACCTTGATTAATTAACAAATATGGCCAAAAAAACACTTTAGCCATAGCAAAAACTAATGAATGACGAATGGTCGGAAACTTTTGCACGTGCGAATTTTGAATTCCTCCCCTTTGCATCAAGTATCTTAAGTAACCAGTCAAAATGATCACGTGGTCAGAGGTAATTTGCTTATTCCTAACTTTTGGAGCAATTGAACTTCTTCTTCGCTAAAACGTTCTGTCAAACAAATAAAAAAAAACTAACTGGCCGGAAACTTTTGACCGCCACTGTATGTCAGTATATCAATTTTTTTTTTGTTGTTGTTAATTATTTGTTATAATAAAGATAAATGTTTTGAAATTCGTAAAAGAAACTCGATTTCAGTGTTTTAGTCGAACATAGTAAATTTTGTCCTCTGCTATATTTGAATATTTTGGGAATATTTTATGTGATTTTTAGCGTTTATTTTCGCGTTTCATGTCTATTTAGGAAAATTCGTAAACAAAGTCAGTTCTCAGTCTTTTATCCCAATATGTTAACGTTTTTTCACTGTGTTTTTTTTTTTTTTTTTTTACCATTTTCTTTCTGACAGGAAGACAATTCTCAGGTAAAAATTGCTACTGCCATGATTAACTTCTAGTTAGAAGAATGCCAAATCGTTTCCTACAGCATCGTGATCGGCGATGATGAAAATTTTAATTTAATCCGGGTAGAAAAAAATCGCAATAATTCCCAATTCGTTTGACTCGATGCCGAATGCTGGGAGCGCTCATCTCCAGGTACGTTTATTTCGAGATTCGTTTTAAAAAAAATGACTAGCGAATTGGGCGAAGCCCTGCTAGTACCACATAAAAATTATAGTTTCTATTAAACTAATTAGAAGTTACTCCATTTGATTTTGCGAAAACTTTACAAAATGCAGTTATAATTCTTTTAATCTCATTTCGATCTTTTAAAATTATAATTATAAAAAAAAAAAACCTAACTGTTAACGAGCGTCTAGCGTTTTGAAAGTTATTTCCATACTAATATGGTGTTTCTAGGCTAAATAGTTAAAAAGAAATCATAGTGTAAACATAATATTAGAATGTTTTTCTCTCATTTGACTGCTTTAAATTTTGAGGGGTTTATTTTTAGCTTATTTTAGCAAATGACTACTTGTTAGTAGAAAGTTCATGTCAAATAAATTTTCTAACCCTGATAGTTTCTGAAAAATCACAACTTAAAAAGTTTTACCACTCATTACATCCTTTAAGGGGGGATCATCTTAAAATTTTAAAAAAGTAAAAAAAAAAAAAAAAAAAAAAAGTTTGTCTATTATTAAAGGACAACATGCTGTCTACCTTTAAAAAATATATGCCGATACTTCAATAAGAGCTGTTTTATGATAAAATATGTGGAGCTATACCTATCCACATCATGGTAAATTTGAATTTTAAAGTCATTTTTCTCATAACAGATATTTTTGGCATTGTGAGCATTATATTTCCAAAACTAAGTAACATAGAAACTTAATATTTTGTATTATATTGCATCTTTATAACGTCTAGATATTTTTAAGTAAGTACCTGTAAAATATTCATTATTATTTTTATTTTTTATTGAAATTTTATCATACATTTTGTATTTTACGGTTTAATTGCCTGAAAATATATTTTCATCTGTAAATGAATATTATTTTAGACTGAAGTTAAAGTACAATATTTTTAGAATATGTAGATGTAATATTAAGTGGATTTGTCGAATATATTTTTATAATCCTGCGCACAACACATGTATGTAAAATCACCGTTTTGAAAATCCTTAATTAGTATCTCTTAGTTAAACTAAATTCTAATTACTTTGATTTAAAAGTATTTAAATAAACATGTAAATAAAGATTTGTGCAATTTATTCTAAAAAAATTGTTTAACTTTAAGAAATATTTACAGTTCCAAAACGTTTTTACTATTGTGGTAATGAAGCAATAAGGTTAGTTGGCGTAACTGGACCCACGAGGTAACTGGGCCATAGGCTATTTCATAAAAAAACTGTTGATGTTTTTTAAGTTTTAGCTTTTGTGAACAATGCACCTCAATCTGTACTTCCTAAAACAACGTGTGTCAACTTAATCATAACTCTCACTTTGCTGTGATAGGTTGTCAAAAATTTAGGTTCTTTTTAAAAAACAACGTCCTTTTGGTCGAACTTCCACGGCTTTTTATTAAAATACGGTAAGTACTTTTATTAAACAAACTTTTTTTTAAGATTAGGCATATAACTGCATTAATATTATTAGGTATCTATACATATTTACTTCATGTTTCAAATGTAATCCCGGTGTCCCAGTTACCCCATAAATTTTTCAAGAATGGGGTAACTGGGACATGTATCCGGGGTAACTGGACCATACTGGATCCAGTTACCCCAATAGTTATAAATATTTTTTTTTTTAGTTTCTCTTACTACGGGAAGTAAATTTCTCCATTGTTTTTTGCTCATAATAAAGAAAATTATCGAATACCATATTAAAATTACGTAATAAAAATTTTAAAAAGGCATATTGGGTGGTATCAAACCAAATTTCTTGATCCCTTGAGAGGCGGTGATGCCGTTATGACATCACATAATTTTAATTCCTAATTGCCACATTGACATCGGAATTTTAGAATGAAAATTTCACCTTTATTAAGTACGCGAAAATATACTTTTACTTGTTTTCAAATAGATTCTCTTGTAAATACTGGTGCCATTAAATTATTTCAACATTTTACGAATGCGAGTACCTTGCCCCTGAAAACGAGATAGGCAAACCTTGAAATTATACGATATGCAGGGGTCGTATTCTATAGGGAATCTTTTATTGTTCCTACCACTATTTTGAAAATAATATCTTCATTCACGTTTTATTAGATTATGTTAAATAAAATGATCATGAAAGTAACTCATTAAGGGTTCTGGTAGGAACAATAAAATTTTCCCTATATAATGCGAGCCCTAGATACCGATAAAGTACTTAAGTACTTACATAGCCGTTTGTTCATAGATTTACCTTGCTATTTTTTCCTTAAAATACCCATGTGACGTTTATACTTATTACCTATACTAAAGTACATAAGTACTTACTTAATTTTTATGTTTTTGGTATAAATAAATCTAATATTTTCCCTTTTAGTGCTTTTTTTAGACAATTAACAGCAAAGGTTTCCCTTACAACACTCTTTATTCACATATAATTTACATGATCTGCCTGGTTTAATATTTTTAAAGTTGTTTACACTTTTTCAAACAGGACCTGATATCCCATATGAAAAAAAATAAACGCGTGAGGAACATAGACCCTCCTGGTTCACTTACCCCATTTTTATGGGGCAACTAAACCCATGAGGAAAGAAAGATGAAATATGCATATTTTTATGTTTTTAAATATTAAAATGTAATTTTGAGCATTTCTGTCTGATAGAGGGAACCTAACTGAACACATTTACAGAAGTTCAGACTTTAATTCAAATGAACATTAGCTTTTTGAAGCTCCAGAGTCACATTGTAAATTCATGGCACAGTTTCCCCAACTAACCTTACCGAGCAGCTGAAGCAGATCTCCTCCCTTAAAAATTTCATTTTTTTAAGTCCTGAACGAGCCTCTAAATGTTAATATTTACCGTAATATTTATTTTGAAGATTCTTGCAAAACTAGCTTCATAGAATTCGTGAAGATATGATGATTTTAGAAGACTTAATCCTTATTTTTTTTTCTTTTAAAATTCCATTTTATAAAAAGCGATTTTAGTGATAATGTACGCCCTGAAAAATAACCCGCGTGCCATATTTGAAATTCCTTGCTCGAAATCTTCTGAAAAATCAAGATTAAACCGTGCTTATGAAACATTCTTTCCTCCTTTCATCCTTTTAAAATTAGAATTTTTTTAAACTTTAATGTACGCAATTTACTTTTTAGAAGAAATTAATTACCAATTTTAAAATTTCTATCCTAATATTTTAAAAATATATCATGAAGTACTGAGATTAAGCTTTTCACTCATTTCACCATTTTAAAATTATACTTAAAAAAAAATTAATTCTTGGGCAGCATTTGAATGCTAAAAGAAACTTTTGCGTCAATAAAATCAATAATTTTAGATTACCTTATATCACATCTCTGTGGTTATTTTTGCTCAAATTACAGCCGGAGTTAACTTGTTCGACTGAAAAAAAAAACGTTATGTGTTTCACGCGTATCTGTGTATATGGATTTTTTATACCCTCGAAACATCCCAACGGTTGGATGGATTTTAATGAATGAGGTCTCTATCAATTCGTCTTAACGGCTCGATGGTTATAGGCTAGGTTTTGTTTTTATAAATTCAAAATGGCGGCCGTAAAATAAAAAAATGGCGGTAAAGACAAAAAAAATTACGCACCCTATCGAGCGGCATATCATTGGATAGGTCTTTCAAAATGAAGACGATGTTTCATGGACTATTTTACAGTCAGAAGCTCCGTTAAAATATTATACAACCTGAAAGTTGTGTATGTATTGTGGATCTCTAGCTTTACTGCAACTCTAACCATCATAGACATCTATAGACCTTATCAAAACAGTGTTTATAGATAGGAACTAACAATTAAACACAACTTAAAAGTCATCAATACAAGTAAATAAAAAAAAATAGGTAAGTAATATAAACAAGTAATATAAAAAAAAATATTTTAAGTCAATTCCTACTTAGGTAAATAAGAGAATTTTTTCCCCCCATTCTTCTTTCCTCTTGAGTGGCTCTTTAAATGCCTTGATCAAGAAGAGGGTGCCCTCGGTCTTAAAATACCTTGATCAAGAAGAGGGCTGTCTCGATTATTGAAAATTAATTAATTTAATTTAATTAATGAATTAATATTTGAAAAAAAACTGGATTAACATCAAGTGTCATCCACTGCATGTTAAAAAAAATTATTTGAGCTTGATTGGATGAATAATAAGTATTTTATTAACTATTGAAAATTTGAACAAGATATACTATATAGCGAGAGTGTGAGCTAATAGTAGGAATTAAAAAAAATAGTTTCACTTTGATGAGAAATAATTAATTAGTTCTCTTTTTACGCAGTCGGGTTTTTTGATTTTTTAAATTTAATTGTTTATTAACATTTTCGGGATAACTTAGTGACTAAAACAGTAAACATTTTTTATTACAAATTTTAATTTTATTATTTTTGTGAACTTGGAAACTTGGAAGTGTAATTTGTGTTGGGTTGAGGAATAATTCATGAGTCTTTTTATTAGTATTATTAATTCACAAAGAAATAAAACGCATTAGCAAAGTCTTTTCTTAATTTAAAGAACATTTTTGCTCTATCCTATACTGTGTTTCGATTTTTAATTTTTTTTATATATGTGTATTTTCAAATCATTAAAATGAAAGGTGAAGTTGACAAAACTTAAAATTTTCGACATCGTTTGATTTTTTACATTTAATCGAAGTTTTAAAGCCATTGAAAGCAGATTTGTGATGTGCATGCAAAAAAAGCAATGCCCCAAACTACGTTGATTTACGCGCTTCAAAAAAATGGGAAATTTGAACTTATGAGGGTCAGGCACTAGTCGACCCATTGAGTTCGATGAAGAGCGATTAAATACCTCTTTCACGAAAATAAACATGAAACGACAGGAACAGATAGATTGTGATATAACAAAACTTTAGAGAACCACCTTAACTAAATGGACAAAATTCAGAATACGAGAAAATTGCTCAATCCTATATCACAATATTTTATATAGTTTAAGATATTTTACCATGGACTTATTGAAGGATTTAAAAACGTAGAATGAAGCCGATAGAAAAACACATTCAGTAGTATTCCTGACGACGGAAACTGGTAGGTAGATTAGTAACAAGACTGGTTAATTATAAATTTCACATTTAACTTTTTGTCTATGCTATGATACTAACATAACGTGCACTAACTAAAACACCATCAGTACGTTTCTAGATGCTAATACGACAATATATTTCGGCACACTGCATGAAGACTTCTGATAACCACATTTGAACCTTGTGCTGCCACCTGTTGGCCCACTACAGAACTAATGCTCACTTTTTTACTACTGCCTGTACTAATATTTAAATTTTTATGTCAACAATAAAGTATCAATATTATGTTTTATATTGAAACAAAATTATGCTTACTTATTTGGGATCGCTGCATTTCATGAACACCTCTGTAAACTGCATAAAAACCTCTGCCGTTGCCAACTCTTCGCCATCTTGTTGCAAATACTAGCGTCATGACATTCGTTGTAGAATAAACTGTTCCTTCCCGGTTAAGATTGCAGAAACCGCCGATGAGATTAAGCCTACTAATTTTCTCACCGTTGTATATCCACAGCACTCCGCTTTCTGGTGTGCAATTTCTTGCGCCAGGAAGGGCTGGGATATCAAAGTCACTGAACTCAAGCTCGACGACATAATGCTGCAGTACTCTCAGAATCCACGTGTGGTTGTAATCGCTGTACGAATCTGACGGAAAGTAGTAATTTGGTGGAAATGGATATCTGCAAAAATATATATAAGCGTTAATTGAGTCATACTTTTTGAAAATGGATAATTTATACTGTGCGAGGATATACAGAGTTATTTAAAATCATGTATGGTATTTTACATACTGGAATAAACTCAATTATAAACAAACAGTTACCAGAACAAATTTAAAGGAAAGAACAACTCGAATATTTTCTTTCCCCGCGGCATGTGTTGCGTTCGGAAGGCGTGGTGGAGCTGCGATGGCTAGAACGAAAAATGACATCTCAGGAAGATAAAGTGACAAAGTGGTGTTTTCTTCTCTACTCCCAGATCACCGGACATTACTCCATGCGACTTTTTCTTGTGGGGTTTGTGAAAGACAAAATGTATGTGCCACCATTGCCACGCATCTTGGAGGGCCTACGAACACACATAGTTACTACTCTAAACTTAGTAACACCAGACATGCTGAAACGCGTGTGGGATGAAATGGACTATAGTCTGAACGTTGTCCGCGTGACTCGAGAAAGTCACATTCAACGCTTATAATGTCATAAAATAAAAATATTTGAGTTTGTCTTTCCTTTGAATTGGTTCTGGTAAGTGTTTGTTTATAATTGACTTTATTCTAGTATTTTAAAGTACCGTGCATCATTTAGAATAGGGGTGCACAACCTTTTTATGAAAAGGGCCACTTACAAAAATGTCTGGGTTGTCGAGGGCCACATCAGTAACACAAAGATAATTCTATTTTGGGGAGGTGATCTGTGGCCTATAATCAGATAAGAAAAATATGGTTTCAGGCTTCAGGAGGGTGGGTTAACCTTCTAGCTTCCCCTACCCAGTCAACATATCCAATTCAACTGGTAAGGATATATTAACAGTTTCCAATAACAGAGATATAGCAAGAATAATTTTGAAGGGAGTGATAATATTCTTTGACTTTATTCGGGAGTAAATTTTGTTTTATTAAAAGAGCTAAAAAACAAACATAGGCAGGAAAGAGGCTAGTGCCGAAAAAAATGTTAACTGCATGAACGAGGGGGGGGGGGGGGGAGCCGATCAACGAAATTTGCGATTTTTCCGAACCTGATCAATGAAATTTGCAAATTTCCTCGAGTGATCAACGAAATTTGCGATTTTACTGCCCTTGATAGACAAAATTCACGATTTTCCATGCATCGACGAAATTCGCAATTTTTCCGCACAGGATCGACGAAATTCGCTATCTTTACGCGCCTGGTGGACAAAATTTGATATGTTTTCGCGTCTGATCTACAAAACTAGGAAATTTTCCATGCCCGATCGACGAAATTTGCGATTTTTCTGTCCTTGGTCGACGAAATTTGCTATTTTTCTGCGCCCGATCAACGAAATTCGCGATTCTTTTGTGACTGGCGAAATTTTCATTTTTTGTCACGGTAAATTGACGAAATTCGAGATTTTTTTCTCGCGATAAACTGACGAAACTTGAGATTTTTTTGTAGCCGATTACCGACATTTTCAATCTTTCCGTGCATCATCGAAAAAATTCGCAATTTTTCTATGCCTGATCGACGAAATGGATTTTTCACGCCTGACCAACAAAATTAGTGATTTTTTTTCTCGAGTCTGACCAACGAAATTCGTGATTTTTCGGAGCTCGATCGGCAACACTCGCGATTTTCCGCACCCGTTCGCCGAAATTTGTGACTTTTCTACGCCTGATCGACGAAATTTGCGAATTTTTCTTTCCCGAGAAACGAAATTGGTAATTTTTAATTGACTCTGACGAAATTTGCAATAAACAGACCAAACATCCAATTTTTTTGCATTCTATCATCGAAAATCGAGATTTTTCCGCTCCTAATCGACAACATTTTCCTTACTCGATCGACGAAATTTGCGATTCTTAACTGACTGACGAATTTTGCAATTTTTTTCTATATCCGATCAACGAAATTCGTGATTTTTCTATATCCGATCAACGAAATTCGCGATTTTCCGCGGCAAATTGACGAAATTCATGATTTTTTTCCTGAGATCTACAGTCAGTATCGGTTATTTGATCACCCATGCGGTCTTGAAAAATATGACCTTATAAGCGGGGTGACCTTATATGCGGTGTAAGCAGGCATTTTCTTTTAGACAATAAAATATTATTAATAAGTCAGTTATATTATTAAAATAATGTACAAAGAAGCTATGACAGTATAATTTATAAAAGGTATAAACAATAATTGATTTACACTTAAATTTTTGAACTGATGAGTATACTCTTAGTAGTAAAAATAATCTTTTATGCAAGTTTGCTTGTTTTTTATCGTAGTTGTTAAAACTACTTTTTCTTATTCATGAACAGTTTTAAAATGTTCCTCTGTGCCTTTGGGATTGATAAAAAAAATCTGAGGATATTTAGTGCTTTGAGAGCTTCTGCTCGCGTTGTCGATTCAGCTTCGGATTTACTGTCGTTATCCTAGTTACCATCAGTGTTTAGATTTAAAATGATCTCCAGTATAGAAGCTTCACTATGGTCTTTACCCATGACATGTCAGCTGCGGGCATCTAGATGAAAAGCACCAATAGGCGTGAAGAACATTTTAACACTGTTTTTCTTCGTCCTATAAGTAGTCTTTTTCGGAGGCGTGACAGTTGCCACTCATAGGTAAAGTCCATTAGTAGCGATTTCATTGCCAACAACTGCATATGTCAGTTCGTCTTGCATTGTACAAACGGAATTTCGTTAGTTTTTTTGCAATTTCAAATAGGGGCACATCATCACCATCGTCATCATTTTCGACGTCTTCGAACAATAATTCTTCACATTGGATTCCAAGCGTGCTAAAACAATTTAATGGAATTTTCAATGGTCTTCTTTGATAGCATATTTCAACTCATGTCTACGTAACACATGGTATCTAACACAGACAAGCGAAATTCTTTTTTCTTTTTAGCAATGCCAGCAATGAAGTCTTTTAGAAGCAGTTTTCGGTAATTTATCTTAAAATTTTGAACAATCCCTGGATCTAAGGGTTGTTGCATACTAGTTCAGCTTGAAGGCAAGAAAACAAGTTCAATCTAATTTAAATTGGGAATCATACAATTAGCAGTACAGTTGTCTGCTATTATAGACACTTTTCTTTTTTTTGTCTGCCCAAAATCTATCGAATCGCCAAATTTCTTTTTCCCACATGTTTGTTGTCGCCCAGGCTTTTCGATTCGCATCGTAAGATAGAGGCAAAAATTTGCAGTTTTCAAGCAACGAAGCATGAAAAATTTACCAATAACTAAAAGAGTCAATTTTCCTGAGCACTTTACTAGCTGCTAATAAAACGGTCAATCTTTCTTTTCTTTTCTTCCAACCACTACGTCTTTCGTTCTTAAAAAGACCGGATATTTAACCGGAAAAAACATGAAAAAATAGCCCACATTTCAACAAAATTAGAAACATTATAATGTTTTTATAAATGAGAATGTCACTTAACAAGTTAACACCGATACCTTCTACTCTTTTACTTGTTACACTATCATAAACATTAGCAGCTTCACCACACATCTATTTAAAAGTAAGACTGTGCCGTAAGTTAAACTTTAGTAACAAAACGTTGCTGAAAGTAAAATTCAGTTTTCCTAAACCCATTAATTCCTAAAGACTTTTCTTTTAAGATGACCCATGTTATTGGAACATTCTGCGATCTGGCACATTTTATCCAAGTAAAAGATATTTATCAATATTCTCAACATGTCGTTTTCTCTTTTGATTGATCACATCTTCTGCGTAACAAGATTTGGACCCTAAGACGTTATTCAGTGTCGTTCTCGATATTCCATGAGTCTTCACGAAAGCTGCTTTCGATAGATTCGATTTTTCAAAAATTTCTACCAATTTCTTTTTTTTTTCGCAATTGTCAAATTTTTCATTTTGATGACATGTTGTATTCACAGACGACAATTAACAAATGAAAATGAACGAACACTTTACACACCAGGGACAAGTAATGAACAATACAAGAAACTAAAAATATGTGATTTCCCTTTTCTCTGCTCGGAGGACAATTCTCATTAGGTCGCAAGGGGTACTGAAATGTTACCCAAGAATCGGTTTCTAATGCAACAGTTGAGAAAGAAATTCATAGAGTTTTGGAAACTCTTACCGAAAGGGTAGAGTAAATGTCTATAAAAAATTCAACTCCCTTTTCTTTTCCATACGGAAATTCGTACTTGTGGTTTTTAGCAAAAGGACGGGAGATTTAACAATGGAAAAGGGGAAAGATTGATTCAAAGAAAAGCTTTTCGTCTTTCAGGATGTCCATCCACTTCCTTTAAACGCTATTTTTTAATAGCTTAATGAAAAACATCGTGTGACCAATAAACATTTGAATAAAGTTGAATTATACGTCTATTCGGATCTTTACGCTTTTAAAAGAGGGAAGAAAAAGCATAAAACTATAAGATATTTTGCAATAAAAAGGGAGACACAAGGTGACTATATATCCGATAGTAGCCACTAGAATCTGACCATATAGACGGTGTATTTTAACACATAATACTAATCAGTCAGTTCGGACTTACTGAAAGTGACCTTATAAGCAGGTGACCATATATCCGGTACTGACTGTATAGACAAAAACTGTAATTTTTTCCAGTTATAAATTGACGAAGTTCGCGGGCCATAGGTTGTGCATCCCTAATTTAGAATAACCCTATATAAATTTATACTTACTCTTCTGATGCGATAATTCCACAAACACCACTGCAGTAAGTTGTGCCATTATTTAGACCCAAGCCTGGATTACAGCCCGCGCAATCTGGAAGTATAAAATATTTTAAATATGATTATCAGAGTATATCTTTCAAATTATATATATATGCAAATACTATATCTGTTGCGATTAATTTATGTTTTCATATACAGTTTTTTTTTAATGTGATATAAATAAGCAATAGATCTTAAAATTCTTCTTATGTGCCTTACATTTTGAACTTTCAAGATAATGTGCAGTTTTTAATTAAGGAATGTACAGTGAATTTTAAAATTAAAATCTTTTGTATTTACTACTATTTTTTTTAAACTTTAATTGTTTGAAACTATGTTCTATTTTGAGTGTTGAATTAAGTAGTTGTTGTGTTAAATCAACATAAATTTTCAAAATTCTATTTATGTATCTAAAACAGTCCATTCTACAGGTAATGTATTTAAATTAAATTACGAAGTTTCTGGGAATGATAAATTGACTGAATTTTTATTAATTTAATTAATTACACTTGCATTTTCTTTGTTTTTTACGTTTGTTTGTTATATTTAATATAATTAATCCTTTTTTATCATATTTTGGCCATTTTATCGTTTTTAACATTAGGTTGATTTTGAATAGGAAGTGAAAGATTTCAGCCATTATTTCCTATTCCTTGACGTGAAAATATAAAAAATGAAGATTGTCAGGACAACACGCGGTTATAAGGTTATGAACATCGAATCACACTGTATGATCCTAATACATCACTATAAATAAATTTCACATAAACAATTTTGAATGATTAATTACTAAACTTTAATTTTTTTTTCAAGATAATTAAAATAGTGAGTTTTTAAGAGTGATATTAAAAATCAACTAGGAATTCTAATTGATTCTATAAATATTTTATAATTTACTAATAATTCTAATTATTAAATTATGATAATTGTTTGAAGAGGACTACTTCAGCATAATTTTTTCTCGGAATTTTTAATCGTTATTTTATTATTGATCATAACTGATTAACCCCCTCAAGGGCACCTGTATATGTTATATACTACTTATTTTTAATTCCTAAATGCCACATTCACACAAGAATTTAGAAACTAAATTTCCTTTCTTATAATGCAAGCGAAGGAAAGCTTTTGCTTAGTTTCATATAAAGTTGTTCATAAATACCAGTGTCAATCGATCATTTTAACATTTTAGCAACATAAGTGCTTTGCCCCTGAAGGGGTTTAAACGAGAACGTTCTTTTCATTTCACGAGAACATTCTTCATGCATTACATTCTTTTTCTTGATTTAACTTGTTTTTTCTTTTATGTAAAGATGGAATTTTATAATAGATTTTACACTCACTTCCTGGTATGCTAGAATTATAAAAAATGTGTACAAAAGTGCGTTTCTGATAACAAGGCAACATATTAAAACTTTTTAAAACTTAATTATAAATTAATAAAATCAAATCATTTTAAATTGTTTTCTCGTAATACGGCTGATAGTGATAAAACATCAAATAATATTTCTGATTACACTTGTTTCTGAATTACAAAAACAACAGGATTAATTATGCGCCAAAATAGGCCGATTGAGTGTGAAACTGCAATAGCGAAAAATTTTACACAATAAAAAGTGAGAAATATAAATAAAAAATAAGAGTATATTTTTGAAGAAATATTCTTTTATTTAAACTCACCAGTGCGTCTTATGTAAGCTTTAAATCCTTTACCAAGCGGAACTAGAGGATCTTGGTTGCAAGTTGTAAATGTAATGTTGACGGTTGTTTGGGATCCTTCTGATGCATAGTAGGGTGGGCTTTTTTGTCGCATGATAACAACTCTTTCTCTTGCATTCTCTTCCTCAGCTCTAACTGTAACCACGCTTCGACACTCTGGAACTGCATTGTAGGATCCGTAGTGCACTACGTCATAATCCGGAAAAACTAACTCCATGGTCTCTCCTTCTGGTATTTTCACTGACCAAGTATATCGATGAAATGGTGGTGGATATTTGCCTTCGTTATATCCCGGTGTGGTGAGTTTTATAGGTGCTTTCAGGACGCCCATAAATATTTCTGTTGAATGGAAGAATATTATAAATAAACAAAAATAGATAAAAGTTGAAAAATATACAATCAAAAATTTAAATCTTAAAAGAGAAATAATTAGCTTTTCTTCCTTCTATTTTTTAACCATTTATAATTTTTTAAAATCTTTTTTTAACTCATAATAAAACTAAGTATTAATCTAAAATATATTATTCTTAAACCAGGGGAAAATTATAAATTAGATTAAAATACTTGAAGAATGATATTATTCTATAAACAAGCCCTCGAGATCGAAAATACGTTAAAATAGAACTTCAATTTGATTAATTCAGTAATGTTTCATAAAAATTATTAAGATACAGGCATCCCCCGACTTACGTATTACGCGACTTAAGTAATTCGCAGTTACGTAATAAATCTCGAAAATTACATTTGTGAACATACTGGTCGCGGTTGATACGCAGTTGTATATTTTTGATATTTTTTGAATACATAAAATGAATAGAAATAAACCCTAACCGTAACATAGTTTATATATAAGATACAGTTATATTTTTATTGGTATATACCATCAAATCATTAACAAAATAACTTAATCTATATTGTTAGTTTTTCATAATAGTCATCTAATTCATAATAAGTACAGTTTGGGTGTTAAACGATTATTTTATTTTGTGAATGCTATTCATTTATCTTCAGAAATTTATGGAAGAATAGGATAAATTAGCCCTCTTTAATTATTTCATATTTTTATAGTCGTTTAATTTAGATTCAAAATTGTTAGATATATTAATCCTGTATTACAAAAGATATTTGAAAAGTGTTCTTTAAGTTTGTTTTTATATTTTTTATAATTTTATAGTTTACATATGAGTAAATACTGCAATACTGTTGCGTGATGCTTTATTTATAAAACAATACGGTGTAAATAATATGTATATATATCTATATATATGTAAATAATATGTATATATATCTATATATACATATTTAGGTATATATATATATATAGATAGATAGATATCATACTTTTATATTATTATATTTTTAATTGATTTAATATTATTATTAATTTACTTAATTTTATCTGAATTATAATTTAAAAATAGTTATAAACATTGCATTATAGATGCTTAATGATTAGATTATTATCGATTATCTGATGAGCAGATTAAGAACAATAAATGTTGTGTTGTTTTAATATGAATTAATGTGGATCTAAAATATGCAAAATTCAGCTTTTCTATAAAATTAAATTCAGTAATCTCCAACAGATGGAAGCTCTACTAATTATTTCTACTTCTATTAGTTGAGAAAGTGAAATCGGATGGAAATTTTTAACTTTATTTCCTTTTCGGTAGATGGCAGCACTATATAATTATTTAAATCCAGTTCTAAAATAATTATGTTGCCATCATATTTTATATTTTTCTTCTATCACACCTATTTATTTAAGATATCAATTTCTTTTGTCCTATTTAGTAATAAATTACTCTAGAATCCTTCAGTTAGCGTATAAAATAATTTATAATATTTATACTAATTACGATAATTTATAATTATTATAATTTCATTAGTGCTAATATTATTTGCAACGCATGATGAATTGAAACCGTAGGGATGCGCGATTAACTGTGACCATTTAATTAGGCGGGATGTTCACTGTGTTATAGGGGATATATGTTTGCGATTTAAATATGACGGTAAAAATACTCTTGCTATCAAGCTTTTAATTCATATGTTCCAATTTTGTTCATGTTGTGCATTTTGTTTATCAGTACGGGTCTTATATTGATTAATTATTTATTTCTTTCATTTTATAAGGCGCGGTTAATTTATACTTTTGGTTTATAATTGATTGGGTACATAATAGAATTCAATTTTCAGCTTATAGCTTGATTCTATTACAGAAATCGACAATGTATTTCTTATATTTGTATTTCATGTACCCCTGATGAATTGAAATACAATATCAGATTCCTTCTACATCCATCCAATTGCTCTTTTATTTGTTTATTATACGTCTTTTATTAGTTCAACATTTTTTAGATGTATTTTTTGTATCTTTTGTCTTTAAATGGTAATTGCATCAAATTTGGAAAACTTTCATGTGTTTATGGTTTAATCGTCCGCAATTTACTAGTGATTTCGTAATATTGCCCATGATAATTAGTTATCAGTCATTAGTTCCTATTTTATTTTGTATAATGTCATTGTAATGTATTGATGCTCAATTTATTAATTTTATTTTTAGTAAAAGGAAAAAGATTATGAATTGTAATTATGTAATGGTTATATATATATATATATATATATATATATATATATATATATATATATATAACCATTAAATAAACTTTACCAACCAAGAAAAACTGTGAGATCATAAATAAAATTATATTAACAAATTGGAAAAAATACAGTTCCCCCAACCCACTAAACATAGATTCCAAAAACATAGTAAAAAACAGCAGAAAATGAATAACAAAAATGGAATAATGGAAATTTGTAGAACTACAGAATCTTCAGGTCCCAAATGCCGAAAGTTCTACAAATAAAATGTGTGGTTTCATCTTCATATTAGCTATAAATTAGCTAAAGAATATAAATTTGGGACTACCACACACATAAAACAGAGAAATAAAGCTTTGAACACCAATTAAGTTCAAAATAAAACAAGAATAAAAAAGATAGAGGAAAAATAAAAAACAAATTACCAAATTGAATCCCTACTATCTTAGCATGAGGCATAACGTAATACAATCATTGGAGATCACCAGCAAATATTGCCAAAAAAGTTTTTTATATGATGGAGAACCATACAGCATAAATTAATTTTCATACATTAGACAGACTTGACTGCACTAAAATTAAAAATATATAAAAACATTTAATTAAAAACAAAAAATACAAAAAAATACAAAAGGCGTTTCGCTGTGCAAACGCACAGCCTCATCAGTACACAATCAGCTACAGCAGAATATCGAAACATGTCCTGGACACAGTCAAAATCAAAGTTAAAGTTTATCATTTAAAAACAAAAAAATATTCCATCGGGATCGCACCGGATTCGTTGAGTGTATAAGGGTATAATTTTGTAAACCAGCTCTCCATGAACAATAAGTCTTGCAATTCAGATTGTTCATGGAGAGCTGGTTTACAAAATTATACCCTTATACACTCAACGAATGCGGTGCGATCCCGATGGAATATTTTTTGTTTTTAAATGATTAAATTTAACATTGATTTTGACTGTGTCCAGGACATGTTTCGATATTCTGCTGTAGTTGATTGTGTACTGATGAGGCTGTGCGTTTGCACAGCGAAACGTCTTTTGTATTTTTTGTATTTTTAGTTTTTAATTAAATGTTTTTATATATTTTTAATCTTAGTGTAGTCAAGTCTGTCTCATGTATCAAAATTAATTTAAAGATTTTAATTCAGACGTTAAAATATATGTGTATCTTAATATACAGCATAGCCAATCACACTCCCATTATATATAACCAGCGCTACCTATGGATAATTTTAAAATTGAGAATGAACTACTTCATGTATTCAAGAACCGTATGGTGCTGCCATCAAATGACTTATTAGAAAAAAAAATAAAAACTAATAATAAAACACATAATAAAAACATATAATAAAAACTAATTATAACTATTAATGGATTAAGTTTATAATGAAATATATGTAAATATATTTAAAAAAACATAAGATGTTAAGTAATTAATAATAATTAAATTTTGAAAGTAATTAGTTACATTTAATGTGTCTACAAACTTTATCAAAAATTAAATATACAAAATTTAAGGGGAGAGGGAAGAACAAATAAAATAATTATTAAAACATGCATTTTATTCACATTTAGGATAGAATACTTTGTATTAGATATTATATGATATTGTCCTTAGTAGGCTAAAATTTAAATAGAAGTTAATCGTTAACATTATTAAATATTAATGAATATGAATAAAATTAATATGAATTGATAAATATTAGAATATAACTACACCTTTATACATATAACAGTATTGAATCAACATCCATTATAAAATGTGCTTTTTAGAACGCTGTTATAAATCAAATGCCCCATTTTTTAAAAATTAATCATTGCGTATTATCCAGACAACGCCACCCTCCTCCGTACTCTAACATATATATTATAATAAATATTGCAGTTCCTTACAAAATTTTACCGAAGCAACTTACAAATTCGAATTACGTAAAATTCAAGTAACGTAAAACTTTACGGAACGCATTACTTACGTAAGTCGAGGGATGCCTGTATTCTGAAGTGCTACTGTAATTGAAAAATAAAACATTTTTATCACTTTATTTATGTGTTCATTTTTTACCAAATTTTAGTTGATTTATTAAAATGTCCTTGAAAACATCGCTTATAGACAACCATGTAGTAACATTACGCAGGTGAGCTATATCTTTGAGGATGCTCTTGAAGACAATGCTCAATAAGTATCTTAAAACGTGGCATACGTCAGTAGTAGGTGAAATAACAACAGTATCTATCAGGGATTTATTCAAACTGTTTTCTTCTATTTCATAAAAAAAGATAAATTTATTTTGAATACTTCAGAAGATCATTTTATCTTTGTGTAAATTTCACTGAACTCCAAACTTTATTCAAATCTAAACAATTATATCTTTAAAATGCACAATAGCTTCAATATAAGTTGAACAGATATCCTCTTTTTAGGTGCGTTCGTAATTATATAAATACATAGCACCTATAGTCGTTGTTCGGTCCGTCTGTCTGTCAGTCCTTCCGCATATAACTGAGCAAAAACTACCCTACTGAATGGTCTGAAATTTTAAATATATAATTGTTGCAAAATTTTGTCGAGTCATTTCAGATTTTTTGAAAATCGGAATGTATAGTTTAATTACGGGGGCAGACAAAAGTTTTCTGTTAGATTACGGGCAATGGGAAAAAATTATCTCAAGTGCATTGTGCATTTCTTGATGTTACAGCCTTTCGAACAGAATGAAATTGATATGCACTTATGAAGTGCACTAAATTATACATTCAGTACAATATGCGGCGCAAAAAGTATTTATAAAACTAGTTATAGTACGAACGCATCTCATTTTCCACGTTTGACGTGCAATTTCCAACTTGTTATTTATAGTACAGGGTGTATTGTGAAGTCATACCACTCGGTTTAAAAAACTTAAAATTAGAATACATTGATTAAAATTAGGATTAACAGACCATGTTGCTAGCTTATACTAGTCAGCAAATCCATCAGATACCGATATGCTTTAAAATTTAACACTGACATGTAAACAAGACTAATTTCTTGTCAACTTATTGCGAAATTTTATTCACAAAACCTAGTTTAAGTTTTCTCAAAACACCATTAGAAAACATAAGGTATTCAAGTGCGCGATCATAACTGCTTTAAAATCAGTTGGCCATTTAAAGCTCACAAACAGCCATAAAATTTACATTTAAATATCAGATAATTATCGGAACTCATGCTTGACTAAATTCAAGGTCTTTTTCCAAGATTTTTCTTGCCAAGATCATTCTATATACTGAACTACACAGGTTGTCAATTCCTTAGCCCACAATACAATTCAGAATCCTATTTGATACCATCATGGGTCTCAGATTTGTATTGTAAGCGACGTTAGGTATGTGCTACATTATTAAAAATGCCCTAATATTTCTTGATATAAAAAAAATGTGAAAAAATTCCGTGTAACCTCTTAGTTATTGCCAACTCTGAAAATCTTTCCATTACGCTTAGTAATCGTTTGAAGAAAAACCAAATTTCATAAACCAGTAGAGTCGTGAAATTAATAGAAACAGCTTTATCGATATTTAGGAGCAGTAAATAATTTCTTTCAATTTAGAAAGGAATATCTTGGAAACCCATCGTTTTCTGAAGTTTATAATTGGTCAGACTACAAATAATTTCGGAAGATAAGGAAGATATGTTGGAAATCGTATTTAACTACGAAGTGCATTAAATAGCCATAGTAATAACATTTTTATGCTATTATTTTTTACAGTGCCCGGAATCATAATTTCTATATAGGGCTAAAAGCGAAGTGGCTATTTCGGAACCACTGTTTCTGAAAGATAATATTCGTCGTAGATTTCTTTAACATTTCCAGTTACAATATGCAGATTATTGTTTGGAAATGGTCGTCGAGAAATAGACGCCTTTTTGGGAATCCTACATTATATCAATTTAAATAAGTCACGAAAATTTACTCAAATTTTGCCATAGTATTGAAAGTTTTAGGTTCCAAACTTTTAACCATACCTCTATGTCCTCCAGTTCGGCAAATTAATGGCCCCAGCGTGTGTTGTCCTGCTTCGTTGGATTCTCCGGTATCTCCAAACCGGAGTTGCAGCACTGGAAGCCTGCTTGAATCCAGGAGTAGGCCCGAATCCTCCAACCATTTCAATTTCATGTTGGCATCACAATTGCAAGTGCTGTTGCGAGATGTGGGATAGCAGTAGGGATGACAGCCGCAACTTCTACTGTCAGTTTCAGCACCTCCCCAGTAATATTGATTTTTCCAATTCCTTCCAACCCACCTATGATGTTTAAAATAAATATGAGAAATGCTGACAGTTATTCACTTTATTTCAATTACAACGAGTGATAGAAAACTCGGGAACAACTTAAAAAATATAAAAATCGACAATGAATAAAGATAAAAGGTTGGGGTTTTCACCAAACCGATATAAAAGAAGTCAGATTTTTCATAACGGAAGCCAAAACAATTGCTTGAGTGGTTCTTTTTTGACCAAACAGATGACTTACTCATGAAAAGTCGCTTACACTATACAGTTAAGCAACGATTATACGTCATTCAGCAGACCGTTCTAAAAAGACGTATAACTGAGAAAGACGTACAATCTAAATTTTAATCTTTTAAGGTGCAAAATCTTTGACTTTAGAAATATAATGCTGCAAAAAAACAAATTTAATTTTACTACAATTTTCAATTGTTTAAGATGCACTATATATTGAAATAAAAATTAAAACATGAAATAAAATTATTAAATAATAATTTCTAAAATTGAAAAATAAAAGTGAGAATTATCAAACCTTATATTAGTTGCACACTTTGAAGTACACTTTTTTTTATCCCATTATCAAACGTACAAACATATTTTAATTAAACTAATCTTTAATCGCCGCATGACGTGCCGATTTACTTTGAGACCCAATCAAAGCATTATGTATGAAGTTAAGTTCCTGGAAAGTTTTCTCACTAGTATTGTGAGAAATAAAAAAGATTCTAAATGTGCCAATGTCAATTCAGTTCACCCGCTGTCCATTCCTTTCGCCTCACCCTCTCCACAGGTTTTTAGAACTTGAAATAATCCCTGCAGAATTCACACATGTTTCCTTTCTTTCACCTTTCCTAAAATATTGCTAGCAGAAAAAGAAAAAAGGAACGACACTGGGAGACAAAATGCTGAGAAAATCGGTTACGGCATGAAAGAGATGACGTATAACCGACATTCTGCATCGTATAAACAAAACATTACAGCATTAAAATACATAGGGATGAATCGGGACCGCACTGAAACGACCTACAAATATAAAAGACGTGTAAATGAGAAACTTATAAACGGTGCTTTACTGTACAAGTAGGCTTACAAATGTTCAAAGTGCTGTGGTGACTTTTTAGATGTAAATACCAGTTATGAACTGTATAAAAAAAATTCGAAATTTAAAAACGTGAAATGAACGGAAAACTTTTCAAATTACGACTTATTTGAAGCTTTTAGGACTAAAAGCTTAAAATTTGGCACGGATGTTTCTTTAGAGACGTAAATGCTCACACAGAACATTGTTTTAAAAGAATTCGAAATTTGAAAGGTTGCAGGGGTAAAAAACTTTCTGAAATTGTGATTTTTTTTTATACATTTTGTATAGAAGCCCCAAGAATATTGATTTTTCCAGTTCCTTCCAACCCATCTATAACGTTTAAAATAAATATGAGAAATAAATACGAAATTTGAAAGGTTGCAGGGGCAAAAAACTTTCTAAAATTGTGATTTTTTGTGATACAGTTTGTATAGAAACCCCAGTAATATTGATTTTTCCAGTTCTTTCCAACCCACCTATAATGTTTAAAACAAATACGAGAAATGCTGATGATTATTCCCTTTATTTCACCGAGTGATACAAAACTCAGGAACAACTTTAAAAATATAAAAATCGACAACGAATAAAGATAAAAGGATGCGGTTTGCACCAAACGGGTGTAAAAGAAGTCCGATTTTTCATGACGGAAGCAAAAACCTATACTTGAATGATTCTTTTTTTGACCAAACAGATGACTTACACGTGAGAAATTACTTACAAGTTACAAGCAAGATTACAACTGTTTAATGTGCTGTGGTGACTTTTTAGATATAAATACTGGGTATGAAAGGTTTCAAACAAGTTCGAAATTTAAAAAAGTAAAATGAACGGAAACGGTCCAAATTACAATTTCTTTGAATCTTTTAGGGCTAAAAGCTTAAAACTTGGCATGGATGTTACTTTAGAGACGTAAATGCACACAGGACATTTTTTTAAAAATTCAAAATTTAAAAGATTGCAGGGGCAAAAAACGTTCTAAAATTGTGATTTTTTTTTTTTTTTTTTTTATACAGTACAGAAGCTTGAAATTTGGCATGGTTACTTTTAAGATGTAAATGGCTAAGACTGGATTCTAAAAAATTCGAAATTTAAGTCTCGTGTTTGTCCAATTTAGTACAAAAATGGAGTTTACTCAAAATGTGACTTAATTAGTAATATTCGAATTATATGTAACATTATAATTTCTTCTGATGCAACTATGCACACAAATATCACTTGGTATATTTCACATCTACGCGCACAAAGCTTCGGTTTTTGCTAGTAAATAAATGTCATTCTAATTTAATAGATATGTAATCAAACTACACGCTGAAACATACTGAAATAATCAGAATCACAAATGTTGTTTTAATAGTAAAATGTATCATGATTCACCGCTGGCATGGTTAGTACGAAAATGTTCTTGGTGTGCCAAAAATGATTTGTTGTGTAGTTGGTTAGTAATCTAAAAACATATGCTAAATGTAAAATATCTGTTAGAGTTAAATCTGAATTTTAATTAAGTGAAATTTTTATTTGCATTGCTAACAAGGTGTAAAACCATTACTTTTTCTCGATTTACTATTTCTTCAGCGTATTTCATCATTTTACTTATACCTATTACAGTTTTCCATTAAAGGCGATTTGCGTTATTTTTTCAGTAAAGATGGCCTTGGCGTCTTTTAAAAAGCTTGGCAAATTCGAATTTCAGAAATGGATATTTTTTACCAAATACGAAGAACAGCTATGAAAACAAACCTGCTAAACATTTATGTTTGTTTATATATTTATCTATATGTATATATATTTATATATAAACATTCTGTTTTTATCTATATTACAACTATTTTTATCTACAAATTACTTGTGTTTGCACATAAAAATAGATAAACAGCTTTTTTATATTAAGTAATGTGTATAAATATTGAAAAATCTGCTTCTGTATATGAAACAGTGAGTAGGTTTCCTGAAAATATAATGGAAAATTTCATTCTCTCGCCAAGTCCATTTTCTTTATACATCCAATATTTTGACGGGTACTGCTCAGACGTAGAAACCACGTCTGTAGAGCATAGATGTTCCCCCCGGACACCTTTATTAAGGTCTTAAAAAAAGGTTACATCAATGAGTCTGTAGACTCAAGTCATCGGAAAATAAAACGCGAGCAATGGGCGACCTTTAAAAGGATGAAAAAAAAAAGGTAAGATACATTGAGATATTACAGATTATGGTCGTAGACCAGATCGCCAAAAACGCGACAAGGGGCGATAGTATGCTCAACGCGACAACTGTTTAAGGTAAAGGATATAGAACTAATTGTTTGATAGGGCCATAAAAAAGCTAAAAATTTGTTTTAATTTTAAACGAAGTGCTGGACGGGATAAAATATTATTTAGCCAATCTTTAGGGATTGATAAGGTGCGCCGAATATACCATCGTGAGGTAAGTGGGCAAGCGTAGTAGTAGTGTGAGGCGCCTGCTAAATCGCCACATTCGCCCAATATTGGAAAAATAGCCGGTTTTCATCTGCGCTGTACACGGTGAATCAGATCAAATATATTTAATCCGGGTAGTCCGAGTTTGATTGCCTACTTTACATTAAAACTTGTAGAAAGAATTTTAATGAAAACTTACCAGCTGTCAAGATCAGGTGGATACCAGAATCCAAACATAGCTCCTTTGCACGCCCATTTGATGTACTGCTGGCAGGAGAACGACAAGTCGATGAGAGCCATGAGATGTGCCTCTGTAGCATCTCGATACGTGATATTGCGGACATAGGCTCCTGCCGCTTCGTAACCTCGAACATCTGTTGGCTCTTCTGCATCATGATGCACAACAGTTAAAACCTGGGTATCAAATAACATTGTTTAGGTACAACTAATGAAGAAAATGGTGTATCAAGTAGTTATTTAATACATGGCATAGTTCATATTTACTTTTGCTTTTGTTTGTGTCTTTTTTATTGTAAGTCGGGTTGGGCATATGCATTTTTTTAACACGTTCACGCCGGCGCGGTGGGTCACACTCGACTGTCTCAAAGTTTTCAAGTCTCCGGCTTTTTGCCCACCACTGTTATTTTAGAGAAAATGTTGTTCCTTTAAATCGACAAATTGTTCTAATTAAATAAAACAACGTTTTCTGTATTAAAATACTGGTATCCAAAAAGCCGGAGACTTAGCAGCTCTGAAACAGTCGAGTGTGACCCATCGCGAAGGCGTGAACGCTTTAAACTAAAGCCCGGATTATTCTTTTTTATGCAAAACTATAAAATGGCGGCCAAAATTGTGGATATCTTTTGAAATTTTCATGTCTTATAACTTTGTGGGCTTGAAGAATATAATAAATTTCACTTAAATACAAATGTTTATACATCAAATTCAAGGAAAATTAATATAGAATTAAAAAAAAAAAAAAAAAAAAAAAAAAAAATCTGTTTTACAAAAAAAGTTACGCTTAAAAAAATTAAGGTCTATCTTGGATTTCATTGTATTTTAAAGTTACACCATTCAATATTTAGTAGATTAATCCTTGTTTTTTATTACAGCTTCACAGCATCTTTTCATTGAGAAAACTAGTATTTGAAGTTCATCCTTTTTAGTCACATGATGCCGATAATCAATTACAGCTTCAATAAGCTGCGTTTTATTAGATGGACGCTTTTTGTACAAGGATTTTTAAACGTCGCCACAAATTTTCTATAGGATTCAGATCAGGGCTGTTTCCTGGCCAATGTAATAATTGTATGCATTTATTTTTAAACCATTCTTTGCATATTTTTGCCGTACGACATGGAGCTGAATCCTGCTGAAAGACAAATGGTGCTATGTTGGGGAAGAGATCCCTGACTATAGGTATCAAATTTCGTTCCAGGACAGTTTCTATGTTTTTTTTTTTTTTTTTTTTTTTTTTTTTCATTCAGAATGCTATCCATCACTTGAATGCGGCCCACACCATCTGCAGACATGCAGACCCAAATCTTGACATTTGTTGAGTTCTTTGTAGTTGCTTCAGTGCAATCAGGATGTAGCTCTTACCCTACTCTACGTCTAACATATTTTCACTCATATTTTCACCAGAGCGATATTTTACTCTAATCGCTCCAGATTATTTCTTTCCACAAATTTTCTGACCAATAAATGTGTTCGTTTGCCCACTGAACTCGTTTCTTGTGTTTCTGAAGATTTAAAAATGTTTTTTTTCATCGGAATTCTATCTTTCAGTCCAAAACCTGCTAATCTTCTCCTTATTGTTCTTGAACTAACTGAAATACTGATTTCATTCATTTCACATATAACAGCATCTGATGAAATTCTTCTATCTTTGAGACATATCCTTTTTATCTTTCTATCGTCAGAAGTACTTGTGCATTTTTTAGGCCTGATCTTGCTTTATTTATCACTGATTCAGTTTCTTCATAACGTAAGCACAACTTTCGTACGCCAGATAAAGTGAATGATCCACCAACCTGTCTTGAAATTTCAGCATAAGAGAGATCATTTTCTCTCAATAGGACAATTCTGCTTCTTTTTGTAGGTGTCCAATCAGTTCTTGTTGTTGATGACATTGTTTTAAATTATTTTCATTAAGTAAATAATAGAAATATTTAAAAAAACATTATTCTATTTAGTTATACTAATATACACCCTTCTGCAAATTTCATTACAGCAAAATACCGCGTTAACAAATCAAAACATACTACGTTTTGTTGCTGACATTTGATTGGTTCTCAAAAGAGTGATTGTGATTGGCTAGGAAGCTTTTATTATAATACACTTCAGAATTCATGACTAATTTCGTTTGTATTTTAGACTAAAGTAAGTGTAACTTTTTTTGCAAAGTATGTATTTTAATTCTGTTACTTTTTTATTAAATTTTACATTAAATTTCCTTGAATTTGCTAGATAAACATTTGTACTTAAGTGAAAATTAAAATATTCTACAAGCACGAAACTTTATAAGACATGAAAATTTCAAAAAATGTCCACAATTTTGGCCAGCACTGTATATTTGGATATGAATGAGTATGTATATATATATTGTATTACACATTATATCGCACTTCTTAACTGGTGCAATGCATAGAAGAATTTCGCGTCGAATTAAGATGTTGGAAGATTACCTAGGGCGTAAATTCAGCTTTGAAAATATGGCTATTGTATAATTAGCAGCCAGTCTATTAAAAAAAAATTATACTTTCATATTAGAATTTGGCATTCGTTTATAGAACAGTTCTGTCTAGAAAAACAGCCGAAAAAAACCAACTCCAAAAATAAACAAAGTTGGAGTTTCTCCAACACAAAGCAATTGTCCGAATTTCGAATGAATTTTTTTTTTATTCGAAGCAACATATCATTCTCTCAGATGGCTACTCTTCTTTATCACGATTATTTAATCAAGACATCTTCATCTTATATAAAAATATTGTATGTGAAATTCATCCACATCAATAAAAAATAGTTGATAACTATCAAATCAGTACAGCATAATGAGTAGATCTCGTAATGGAAAAATTCACGAACCTGAACACGATATCTAAATTATTGTTGGCTAAAAAATCTTTTTGAAAATATAGACAAATTTATTTACAACCATGCAAAAACAATTTAAAAAATGCATTCGAGAGTTTAAATAATAAACAAACTAGTCAGATGTGGCAATCTCAAAACTTTTTTCTATCTCCTACATGTTAACACTTCCTGAAAAATGCAACATAGCAGCGCCACCGATTAGGTGATAAATCTAATCAGCAACAACTTATGACAACTTCTAAATGTATCTGAAGTCTGATGAAAATGTGTGCATTAGTTTTTGAAATAGAGCTACTGCGGAAATCGTAAAAAAATCTGCATAACATCACCACCTGTTGGGCAATTCACAACAAAAACTAATCAGGACCAATCTATGTCAGAGACTAACTGAATCTGAAATTTGCTGAAAATCCGTGCATCAGTTCTTGAGATAGAGCTATTGTGGACATTGCTAATAATGCACATAGCAGCGCCACCTGTTGGGCGATTTATACCAAAAATTAATCAGCTCCAGTTTATATCAAGGTAAAACTGAATTAAAAATTTTGTGCTATTCCGTGCATTATTTCTTGAGATAGAGAGCGCTCACAAAAGTTTTGTCACATACAGACTCACAGAGTGACAAACAGATTGACAGAGCGACAGACAGACTCACAGACAGACATTTTCTAAAAACCATCAAATCATGTTCAGAACCTTCTAAAACGTATAAATCCATCTAAATACGGAAGTCAAATCAAATATTTTACTAATCCAATCCTTCTTCTTGTAAAGATTGAAGAAAGTAAAAAGTTACCGAGAGCACAATAAGCTGTATAGTGCTTCCGGTAAAGCCTAAATACAGCCTGCTTCCATCTTACTTATATCAAAAGATTAAAATTAAAAAACATGGATGCCTGGCCTATCATATTTATATTGACACTGAAATTTAGTGAGTCGTTTACTTGAACCCAAAACCTTTGACTTACATTGTCAATGATATGTCGTTTGAGCTACCTGAGCTGGGAACGCGGGACATATTGCTCAGTTGGAAAAATTGAATTCGTATTATATCTTTATCAGTGTGATTCAATCAGTGTGATTGAGTTAAAATTAATAGTGTACCTACGTCTCCATATTTCAAATGGAGTTGCATTACCTGCGGTGTATTCTGCTGAGCTGTATATGCCCGCCGGTTGTCAGCCCAGGTAGTTCAAACGGTAGAGCAACGTAAGTCAAAGGTTTTGGATTCTAGTCCCGGATTGGGCATTTTTTTGCTCTGTTGGAAAAAAAATGAATTCGTATGACAACGTGGAAAATTTTCCTAAAATCTGTGGCAGCGAAACAATCTTTTTATAAATGACTAGAAAGAAACCCCATCAAAAATGACAGAAAATGAGTTATAAAGATATATACAATACATATGCAACAATATGAGTAGTTTTTCTGGCTTGTTCCGCAGTGATACATGAAGATAACACATTTTAAATTGTGGAAATATGCTGCCAGAAAATATGTTGACAAATTTTCTTTTTCGCAAAGGCAGTTTTCTCTATTTCGCCAAGGCCCCTATACTGGAAAAATACCGAAAATTTAATTTTTGTATCCGGCTGCTATGTAAAGCACATTAAAAATGGGCAGTTAGGAGTTCAGATAGCACAGCGCCGTCTGGTGGTGGTTATTTTATTACTAGCATCGGAGTTAAGATGTAAAGACGTACGTTTTCGTATATTACACTTTAAATTTTGAAAAAAAAAAACTTTCAATGCGCGGAGTTTAAATTAAATTGCGGTGAACTCGATTATGAAAGATTAATGGGTTTTCAATGGGAATTTTGACAAATTAGCTTCATATATGGCAACTAATTTTTGTCGCCAAATTTGGCTATATTTCGCCAAATGTGGCGATATTTTGCCAAGCTGGTCAAAATTTGGCGCTATTATGGCAACCCAACCATTAGTACTTTTCAACAATTACTCATTGTTGAAGCCGGTACCGATTTCTCCATAGGAATCCTAATCCTGACATGGTCGCGACCAATGAGGCGGTCCAACCGGAATTGTGGGGGACACACAGAGACTTGGATTTTATATAAATAAATTCTTTAAATCCTTAAAATAGTGTAGAAATAAATTTTTGATGCTTCTTAAGATTAAGAACACTTTTCAGAAACATAGACAAAAATGTGGAAGAGGTTATTGTACATTTTCGATCGTTTTCATAAATTATATTTTCTTAGATTAAGATAAGGTTACCTGATGTGGATCTCTGCCATCTCCCATGTCGCACTCGACCCATATGGGTCGGAGAGGTCCGTCTCCGTCTACATCGATCTGATAGTTGCCGGAGTGCCGAACGCTTTGAAAGTTCCACAGGTCTCGACAGTTACGTTCTATGATTGCGCGTCCCTCTAAAATGATATTCAATCTATATTGCAGCTCGCATAAAAAATAAATGTCTTGAATGTAAATATTTTTTAAATTTAGCAAAAATAATTAACTCCTTATAATTTTGAAAAAAAAATGAAAATAGTTTTAACTGTAATAGGTTGCAGGGTTATTGCTAGAAGATTAATGCTTTCGTATCCCCAAAATAATAATTTTCTTAACTCATTCAGTGCCATGAACAAGATATCTCGTTTTCATGTTGAAATAAAACAATAGGAAATCAGGTGTAAAAGTAAACCCATAATACAGTCAATACGGCTATGTAACCATTTTCTAAAAATACTGTCAAATAACTGTACAGATATACATAGTGAGTACAAGTAATGGACCCGATTTATAAAAATCATATTTTCAAAACTACTGCACATATTACAATAAGTGATACATGAACACTTAAAGAGAAATAGACCAAGTTGTTTTCAGATACAAATGTGCGATGTGTGACCCTTTTGTAGCACGGCATACGTCCAAACTGTACACTGTTAAAAATTTTGCAGCATTCTGGCAGGACATTCGACCGTTTTTTGAAAAAACGGTTTTATAACCATTATTTAACTATATTCTGACCATATAAATATAAATATAACTATATTCTGATATTGACCATAAAATGGCCAATAATATGATCAGAATAGTGTTAAAATTACGGTTGTGTAACCGTTTTCGGAAAAAAACGGTCAAATGACCTGCCAGAATGCTGCCAAATTTTTAGCAGTGTAATTCAGTTAGTTCCAAACATTTTGTAGTATCACTCTGTCAATAGATCTCAATGCTGCACAAATGCGTTCTTTAGGTTCTTGGCAGTGTTTTTGACATTGGTGGAATATAAACAATGGCCCATATAATTTTTTCCGTGACATCGCACGCAAAAAAAATTCACTTTTGATGAATCTCTATGAAACTGCACAATCTCATGAGGATTTTCACTTCCTCATACTGTTAAAAATTTTGCAGCATTCTGGCATGTCATTCGACTGTTTTTTGAAAAAACGGTTTCATAATCATAATTTAACTATACTCTGACCATAAAATGGCCAATAATATGGTCAGAATAGTGTTAAAATTACGGTTGTGTAACCGTTTTTGGAAAATACAGTCAAATGACCAGCCAGAATGCTGCAAATTTTTAACAGTGAAGTGCACACTCTGACATTATGACGATTTACAAGTCCAGATAAAAAATAAAAAAAACTTTATATATTCCTCTTTAAATTCATGTATCACTTATAGTAATATGTGCAGTAGTTTCGAAAATATGATTTTTTTTAAAATCGAGTCCATCATTTGTACAGACCTTGTACCGACAGACCCTTGTACAGACGCTTGTTTAACACTGTTAAAACTTTTGCAGCATTCTGGCAGGTCATTCGACCGTTTTTTGAAAAAACGGTTTCATAACCATAATTTAACTATATTCTGACCATAAAATGGCCAATAATATGGTCAGAATAGTGTTAAATTCACGGTTGTGTAACCGTTTTCGAAAAAAACGGTCAAATGACCTGCCAGAATGCTGCAAATTTTTAACAGTGTGCACGGTCATATGCCAATAAACTCATAATATGATTGTGTCATTATTTTCTAAAATTACTGTCAAATAACCCTATAAATATATATTATGCTGACATATGCTAATAAATTCATAATGCGGTTAAGTAACACTTTATACAAATACGTTCAAATGACCATGCATTTATATTTTACGATCAGATATTAATCAACTTATGGTTAAATATTAATAAGTATATGGTTAAATAACATTATCAGAAAATGCACTCAAACTGCTGGATAGTTTGCTGCCATTCAAATGACCCTTTTCTCATAGCGAAATGTTTTACAGTGTATGCGTATTGCAGTCAGGACCTGATTAATGCACGGCCCTCCGGGGCCTCGGCCCTGGGCCCACCAAATTTCAGGGACCCACAAGTTTGTGTGTATTTTCTCACAATTTAATTTTTCCATTGTTTGCATTTTACATTTTGGTCCCTGACGTAAAAACAAAGTTTTACTGTAATAAAAAACCTCCATATTTAATTTTTCTGTAAAAGTCCTTTTCAATTTGAGAGTACATATCTCTTTCAAAACTTGCCGTATCCAGAAAATCGAATTTCGGGAAAATGCCAAAAACTGCATACTGTGTCTATTGGTTTCAATATAAACGAGTGTTTTACAATGTCAGAATTATAGTTTAAAATGATTACTAGACTGTTAGGGAAAACACAATTTTTATGATTTTGGATAAGGCGAGTTTTGAAAAAGACGTCCTCATTTATTCTGCAACATAAACTGTGGATCATAGATGTTTGGGAATTATACAAATGCTTATTTGAGAAAGTGGATGGTAATTCATTTTCTTGATTATTCTTATAAGTTTTTTTTTTTTTTTTTTTTTTTTTTTTTTTTTTTTTTTTTTTTTTGTAAACTTGAAACTTTCACCCAAACAACTTTGTCAACTCATCAAAAATACTGACTTTTTTTCAGAAAGTGTCGCCGGGAATGGGGAGGTAAGGGGGGGGAGACTTTTTAACAGGCCCGGTGACCAACTTCAGCTTGATCGGGCTCTGATTGCAGTGTTAAAAATCTGCAACAAACTCTCCAGTCATTTAAACGATTTTAAAGATAACGGTTACTTGACCATTTTATGAAGTGCGTCTGACCATATTATGGTAACAATAGAGTTAAATTACAGTTATGTAACAGAATTCCATATGTATGGATGAATGACTGTACAGTTTGCTGCAAATTTTTAACAGTTTGGGAACTTCAAGCCAACTCAAATGAAACAAAATATCTTTCTAAAAGCATTCAAGCGGTTAAGGGGACCAGAAATGTTTGAGATGACGTGATGACGGAAAAATGTAATTATTATTATTATTATTATTATTATGTTTAAACCTGTAAGAATGCTGTAAAATTAATCAGATATGAAAATTCCCAAAATTACAGTCATAAAAGATGTAAACGTTGAGCCTTGTAGACCAGCGATACCTGTATAAGGGGTAATACTTTGAGCTCAATTATCTCGAAAGACTGATTTTCAGTGGTTTTGCCCTGATAACTTTTGAACGGCTTAACTAATTTTTATGAGGTTTTATTTAAATAAAGAAAATCAACTAACTATATCTAAAACTATATACACTGCTGGCCATTAAAATTGCAACACCATGAAAGAAAGAAAATATAAAAAAAGATATTTATTCTACGTAAAGAGTATGGCATGAAAACGAAATGATTAAATTTGTAAGCAGTTTTGGGGTTTACAGGGGTGCGAATCTAGTAGAAACAGCTACCCCTAATGGCAGCTAAAATAGCCCTTACCCGGTTAGGCATGGAGTCGAACTGGGCTTGGATGACTAAAACGGACAACTCATTCCATGCTGCTTCAAGTCTATTCCACACTTCATCAACCGTATTAGCTGGCGAGGGGTGGCGGAAGAGTCTCTCAGCAATCCATGATCAGATGTTTTCAATGGATGACAGATCTGGAGACCGTGCAGGCCAGGCAGCAATCGAATATCCTGTGTATCGAGGAAGGTCAGAACATGACGCACAACATGTGGTCTTGCGTTATCTTGTTGGAAGATAGCGTTTGGCAGTCCTCGAAGACAAGGCACAACCACTGGACTTAAGATGTCAGAAATGTACCTATCTGCATTCAAATTATCGTCGATCCGAAGTAGAGATGCGCGTGTCGTGTACTCAATGGGTGCCCAAACCAACACACCAGATGCAGGGCCCCTATGCTGATATCGAATGCAAGCAGGCGACGAACTTTCTCCTCGGAGCCTCTAGGCACGTATACGGTTATCAAAATACTCCATGCAGAGCCGGAAATCGTTTGAAAAGACGACATTGTGCCACTCCTGTATCCAGCTTTGTCGTTCGATGCACCGGAGTCAACGTCTCCCTCTATGCTGCATTGTCAAGGGAAGCCGCAGTAATGGTGGCCGTGCTGACAGTCCATGCTGCTGCAAACGTCATCGCACCGTATGAGCTGATACTGGGCGCGCTGCAAACATGCCCATTTTCTGACTAATTGTCCGTGATGTGGTTGTACGGTTTTGTAGGGCTGACCTCACACTATGTCTGTCCTCTCCGGCGTTAGTCGTGGGAGGGCGTTGAGATCCCGCAAGCCATTCAGTACGACCCTCAGCAACCCATTGATTCCAAAATCGCATGGCAGTGGTTGGATTTCGACCAGGGTGACGGGCGATATCACGGAACGATAATTCATACTCTCGATAGGCAACGATCCTGCCTCTATCGAATTTCGACACTCGCTGGTAAGCATTTCTTCTTATTATTCGAGACATAATCCGATATTCTGGGCAAACGCCGACCTTACAAAGCGCTTTCCGAATGAGAAATCCACTACGCAACTTTTCTTTTATGCAGTGCTTAAGATGTCGTTTCTCCTGCCTGCGTCGTCTAAATGCGTTGAAATACTAATCATTTGCATATTCTAACCTCTTCTTCCATTCATGTAATTTTGACGTTCGTCAGATCATTCCTTGCTGTTGCAATTTTAATGGCCAGTAGTGTACATATGGCAAACTATATCTAAAAAGCAAACATACTCTTTTTCAAATTATAACAAAAAATACGAACCATTTTTATGGATTTTTTATTTTTTATTATATGTTTTAAGAATTGTATTGTATGTTATAAGTTTCATTTATTTTATTTATTTTTGTTGTTGTTGTTTTGTTTTTTCTTTTTATTTGTGGTATAACCGAGATAAAGCATATAAAAATATGAAATCTGGAATTTTAAAATCGTACCAAGATTAGATTTGCAAGATTTATTTTGTCGTGCAGTAATAAAACTTCTGTTATTCGTTTTTACAGTTTAATAAATATTTTTTATTTCTAAAAAACCCATATACATAAATGCAAAAAGAAATAATATTCAAAGTTAATTACATTCTTTTAAATTCAGAATAAAACTTCAGTAAATTTTCGGAATTTCAAACTTTTCTTGACCCTTAAGTGCACTGTAAAAAAAAATCTGTAAAGTTACTGAAGTTTTTCTAGGAAACTGGGATTCCTAGAAATTTTTATGTAACGGCAACAAGAAAAATTCCTGTAACAGACTCTGTTACAGGAATTTTTGTTGTTGCCGTTACATAAAATGTTCTAGGAATCCCAGTTTCCAAGAAAAACTTTAGTAACTTTACAGATTTTTTTTTTTACAGTGTGAAAAAGATTTTGCGAAAAAGATTTTCGTTAACATCGAACTAGGTTATTTTTCTGATGTTATTATTCAGCTATTCTTATAGAAAAAAATCCAATAATAGGAACCTTAAGAGAAGAATGAATTTTTTTTTTTTTTTAATTACACTGCAAAGCATACTTTTTTTCATACAAAATGATTCTCATACGTAGTTTTTTGATATTTTTTTCAAAGAATATTTAAAAATATTTTTTTAAGGATAGAAAGAAATAATTAGGTTGTACAATAAAACTTAAATAATGTCTAACAATGGACCTGCAGTGCTAGTCGCCGATTTTGATAAAAAGTGGTATCAATTGGTATAGAAAGGCCTTGTCGAGAGAAACAAAACAGCCAATGGAACTACCCACTCGAAATGAATACCGCATAGGAGCTGCAAGGCAATTTGCACAAGTTTTTCGCCAACGGATAAATAAATAATCAAGCATTTTTTTTCGAATGTGACTGTAAGCAACTGGCTTATGTTTGTAATAATGTCAATAAATACAATGTGTTACTATATAATGCAATGAAAGAAACGCACTGTTTGACATGGAATATGAATGTGGACTTATTAACACAGAAAAATGCCGCTATGCCACAAATGTTGAGATTAGTAAAGACGATGTAGACCAGAAGGTCCATTCATGACATTTGGCTGATCTCTTGGTTATTGGCGAAAGTTGGTGTCAGTTTAAAAGTGCTTAAGGTCCCAATCCAGCAAGGCGAAGACACTCGCGAGCTGATGCTAAACCTATGGAAGGTTATCTTTAAATATATATTTTTTTTATTGAATAGCTGAGATCGATCCCTACATCTGCCTTTTTTATACTTTTTCGATTTTGGTTGTAGTGTTTTTTTAAGATAACACTTTCAATTTCGGAACCGGTTCCGAAAATGAAAATATCTTTATAAAAAAAAAGAAAAAAAATCTGCAAAATCGAAGAAAAATTGAAAAAAGGCAGATGTAGGGATCGAGCTAAGCTATCCTTTGCACATACATACATATATATATATATATATATATATAGTGAAACCTCCTTGAACGGCCACCTCTAAACAACGAAAACCTCCGAGTACCGGTCACATGTTGATGAAAACAAACACGTTCCATAGCATTAACATTAGTACGAACCTCTAAATAAGAAATTCTGAACAACGGCCACTCAAAAGTCATGAGAAAAACAAATTTACAGCTCCTGGTACAATTTCATATTTATTTGCAAACCAAAATGTGAAGCAGATCAAACAAAATTTACTTCGTAACTCAAAAACAGAAAATGAAGACATTAATAATTATGGGGGAAATTTAGATAATATTCTTAGAACGGTAGGCATAACTAACATAAAGAACAGCGAGTTTCTATGTCTAGACAAAGATTTGGCAGTTACTGCCACATTTGATTCCGTACACCAAATGGTGCAAGATAGGAGAGAAGAAGAGGTAATGGATTATAGAATCACCCAAAATTTCCAGTATTAACACATATGCCGAAGATTTAATGAACGAACCTTCATGAAATCCGAAATTTCACATTAAATCATAATGATGATGAGCTGTATTGTAAAACAATTCATATTGTTATTTCTTTGGAGAAAGATATTTGCAACAAAAAGAACAAAAGACAAAGCACTTCAAATCACTGATTTTTTTAGTGTAATAAAATAATGAGGATTTATTAAAATGACAGTGTATATAAATTGTGTGTGCATTTAAATTTATGTAATTTAGATTTTTTTTGTTGTGAAACCTCTGAATAACACCCACCTCTGAAGAGCAGTCACTTTTAACTAGTCCCACGGGTAACCGTTATTCAGAGGTTTCACTGTATACATATATACATACATGTATTTAAAAGTATCAAAATGTAAATGAGATATTTGAAAAGAGCCTTCCCATAGGTTTAGTATTAGCTCGCGAGTGTCTGGGCCTGACGGGACGGGAGCCTTTAAACATAGGGACAGGGGCTCTTCACACCAGGTGCATTTGATAAAAAGTTGGGTGTTGCATCTGTTACCCTGTTACAAGTTTTGGCTGTTTGTGTAAAGCATACTTGTCTCACAGATCTGAAGCTTGGTTTTTCAATTCGTAGTAACGCCTTTTGGAAAGCATATCGGCACATGTCTTCAAATCCAAGGACGGGGTTTGGTTGCCATCCAAATGATGCAATTTTACGTTAGCTTCCCTCGCTGTGAAATCTTTTCCACCACATATAAGCTGGTGAGTTTTGGTATGCTCAGTGATACGTTTGACTATAAATTTGTAGTCATGAAACGTTTCAACATAAAAAAAAAGAGGGAAGTGCTTCGTTGTGCCTTTCCAACGATACCATTCTTATCATAATCGGTGACTAGCACCTCAGGTAGTGCCCTTGTAAGTTATGGGATATAAATTATAATGAAGTAATATTTTACGTAAAATATGAATAAAAAATGAGTGAAAAATAAATACATATACCTGTAGGTTGCAAGAGAAGCAAACCAATTGCGAATATTGCTAGATATAACATTATTCATTATTTATGGCATCTTCTTCTAAGAACTGAAATTGAAAACAGAATCATGGGTTAAAGGTTACTTTTATGACTAATATTAAATTTCGTACGAGGTTTAAAAGATTAATTCCATAGCGCTTTCTGCTTAAATTTTCTAAGTAATTTTTAACATCTCAATAGCTGAACTATAATTTTTCCTCATTTTCATTCTTAAAATAAAAATTCGGCATATAATATTCTGAGATTATTGAAGTTGTCAAATATATTTATATGTAGTTCAATGCGTAATCGGCAGTAAAAAATTAAGGACATGCTAAAAAACTGCTTTTTGGGTACACTAAAAATAAATAAATAAATAAATAAATAAATAAAAATAATAATAAAAAAAAGCAATTTAACAAATTACAACGACCATTTGGAAAATGATTTTTTCAAAGACTAAAATTTAAGACATAAAACATCGCACGGAGTTGATCCTACATTACGTACGCCATGGATTAAACGATAACATTCCTGGACCCATCATGAACAAATTTTAAAAGAAATTTCAGTTTTACAATTTTCGGTACTGTAAATTTTTTAAACTTCTACGGAGCTGGTTATACATTACGTACGCCATGAATTAAAGATTAATAGTGTTATTACAAGTAAAAATTGCAAGCAAGATAAATCGCCTGCTACTCGTCAGATTTCCTATGAAACTTAAGGGTGTATTCGAAAAAATATTTTTCCACCCTCAACAGCTCGAAATTTTCTGAGACATTTTCAGACTCATTTTTAAAAGTAAAAACATGAAACTTACTGGGGTGATTTCTGAAGACATGTTTAACATGCCGTGTGATTTCATTTTCAGCTCAATTCATTAGAATTTGATTTTTAAACAATCATTTTCTCAGTATGGCCATTTTTTTTCATTCCCAGATCGCCCACTTCGGAAAATTCGGTTCAAATCGCCAACTTTGACAGCGTTTTTTACAGTATTTTCTGCATTTATCAAAAAATTAAAAAGCACCGCGCATTATATAGTTTCTAAATAAGAGAATTTCCAAGTTTGATGCGTTTGAGAGCAAAAATGAATTTTAAAATGATTCAGAAAATAAGCAGTTTGGATCGCAATACACCCTTAAGTAATAGCCAAGCATTTCATTGGCTGTTCGGGAAAAGGCTTTTCTATCATCAGATTTCCAAAAAGTCTCACGACCAATTTTAAATACAGTTTCATTCTTAAACTTCTAAACATCCGACAATATTACTTTTTATACCGTCGGATAGATAAAAAAAATGTACTTTTAAATGCAATTTGTTTGAAAGCTGTATCTCAATTTGTTTCTGATTTATTAATTTTTTTTTTGTAGTTTTTATTACTTTTTTGTCATAGTGGCAACACTCTGTTGTACATCGTTGTTGAAACCAAAGGAAAATACAGATTACTGTATATACCAATCAGATAACGAATAAATTGCGGATTAAACCAATGAAAACGTTCAGATATGCTTTTGATTTCCTACCTTGACGAGAACAATAACCCTTTTTCCAAATTGTTAATAAAGAAAAAAAAACCAGGACGTTTCTTAACCCTTTTGGGTCTGGCGTACTAATATTGGCACACGTCTTTTCATTAAGTATTATTTTGTCATAATACTTACTTTTGTTACTATGTACGCGTAGTAATGATAGTATATATCTATGCATTTCTTATTATGACTTTATTTATGTTTTGGCATTTAGTAATAAAAATAATAATAGTAAAAGTTCACTTAAAAAAAAAAGAAGTTAATATTACGTCATATCTTTTCTATTGCAAGACTTCCACGTGAAAAATAAAAATGAAATAATAGTTTCATGAATTAAAAAAAAAAGTTAATATCCCGCCATATTGGAAATATAATGCCAGCAGGTGAATATATAACGTCCTATGAGTTTGAAAAAACGTATTGTAAAATGATAAAAACCCGATTATGGAAATATTGCATATTTTAACATTTTGAGGTTCTTTGAATTTATTTTGGCCATTTTTAAATCTATTCTATATATATATACGTGTGTGTATGCATGTATATTAGAATTTCCACAAAGGAATATGTCCCTAGATTTCATTCTTAGTGAAGAACTGAAATAAAGATGGCTTTACTGCTATTACTTATTATTTGTTTTATAGCGTATGTTTAATTTTGATACTGATTATTCAAAACAAACATTCTTAAAATTCCGTGCAACGCCGGGTACTTTAGCTAGTTATATATAAATGTATATAGACATAGTCAAAATGCATTAAAATTTTTCTTTGGTTGAAGACAAAATTTATTTATATTTTGCAATTAAAGTATGAAACTTAAATATGCCGTGGAGGAGACGAAGGAAAAATACACTACGGTTGTTATTACTCCAGATTATTGTAGCTCCAGTACTTTTTTTTTAGAAATTAAACTCCGTATCCAAATCGTAGTAAAAAATAAATGAAAGAACGAAAATCCTGCATCAAGCATAGATTATGAAACATTTTCCAACACATTCGGAATACTGTAAGAAAACTTCACAGATTAATAAAGGAAAGATGATGTCAAATAAACAAGAGATGACAAGGGATGACCGCACCGGGAACTCGAGCTTTCACTTGAGAGTGTAAGTCCAATCCCTGAGGGAAACGTCAAAGTAGACAATTTGGAAAAAGCATAACACATTAGAAAAACAAATTTCAGGAATTATCATCAATAGTTGGAATAATAGCACAATTCTTTCGTACAACCTTGTGTTAGGATCTATAGGTTTGTACATACACTATATAGACATTAATCACCGGACACTTTCAATTTTAGGCATTTAGTCGAATATTTAAATATATACTTTTCGTATTGATCTAGAAATTCAGGATTATGAAGAATATGTTTGGTGTCATATTTATCAAAGTCGATTTGATAGGGAGGACAGTTAGGGCTAACAAAAAATCAAATAATAATAATAATATTTGGGATCAACCTGTAAATTAAAATGCACAAAATGATCTATCGCTGCAGTATACAAACATGTGGATATTGTACAACATGTTTACTGATTTGTGTAAGAATAACGCGTATATTCATGGACGTATAGCGATATTTTAAAAAAGTTCAATAAATTCTTGCATGTTTTTAGCTTATATCATACAGATTTTCAAACAAATTTAACGGCAGTTTAGAAAAAAAAAATTGAAAAATGTAGTAGAAACAATATAGTGCGATTGGAATATAAATATAGTAAATATTTTACGAAATATGATCAGTTGTAATAAATAATTTTTATCTCCGCATGCGCGAACGATAACATATATATATATATATTTTTTTACATATTTTAATAGTGAACTCTATGGATCAACGCATTAAAAAAATTCAGTCAAATATCGTGAAAATTCAGAAAGATATCTGCAATAGAGTGAGCTGATTTTTAGTTGTTCTCTAAAAGCAGCTGAATGATAAGGAATTTTCCACAAATTGCCATTTTTTTATTAACTGACTTTCAGAAGAAAGTTAGTATTTAATTAATAACAATGAATAGATTTGGAACAAATGCTTCGATTGTGATACTTCTTTTTATCATGGAATAGACTCTTTCTGGTGGCTATCCACGAAGAACTAAAGCATCAATAAAAAATTAAAATTAAAAAATAATTAAAATTGATGCCGGGAGTGCGCCGCTCTTGAGTTTATGCTATTGCAAACCGTAGTTTTTTTTTTTTTTTTTTTTTTTTACAATTTCATATGTAGTAGTTTTATACTGCTACTGGACATAGCATTAAACAAGGCAATTATCAAAAGTTGTTATTTAGGCTTTACAAAACTATAGAGCATAGTATAACGGTGATTTTGTATACCCAGGTTCTTAAATGAACAAAAAGAAACTCCAACACAATACTTTAAGAGACTTAAAGATTTATCGTAAAGATCTTTTAAAGGAGGGCCGTGAAAAGTACAGATGGACGGGGAGAGTTTTCGATAACTGCCCAAAGGCAGAAGCCCAGGGCGGGCCTTAATTGCGGTTTACATGGCTCGAGGTCAGGAGCAAAAGTGAGTCAGATTTCGTTACAATAACTTACAGATTGGCGAACATTAGTTGTAGCATATGTAAGATGTTTGGCGAAAAACAAATTGGGTAGACAAAGCAATCAAGAATTTTTACATTGAGTTAAAAACTATGTCATGGCGGGCTCTTTAGGGTTACAATAAATAACATTCCAGCGGTAAGTGAGAGTGGCTTAACGAAATAACTAACACGGGATATTACATGCACGTTACAGATTTACCGACAGCTGAAATTAGTCAGCAAGGGGCATATGGCTTTTATCTGACAAAATTCAAGGGTGAGAATTGATTATTACTGCAAGCCAAGAGGCTGAGAAAGATCTAATGCGCATTTGTGTGTTACACATAAAATATGCATTACATATTGCCGGCTGCGATGCGAAAAACATTCACATGTATTTTATTCTTTTATTTTATCTCAACGGAATATTCCTGCGGTTAAGATATATTTGTATCCATGTGAAAGGGAAAGAGGACTGAGATAAATGATGCTTGCATTTGAAACTAACTTTAAAAAGTAAAAAGCGAAACCTACAGTAGTGTGTGTGTGTGTGGGGGGGGGGGGAGAAAGACTAAAGCCATATGAAATTAAGTATAAAATGTCAAATTTAAACTAAGTATTTTATTTGAAGGGGGGGGGGGGAGAGAATAACGACAATTTATAATGAACCCCTAAGTTTAAAAGTTGATTTTTGAGGGGAGGGGAGGATAAATGAATATATAACGGGAAAGCCGTTATATATTTGTATAACGGCTTTCCCGTTATACATAGAGTGCGCCGCCCGTGTGTTAATGCTACTACAAACCGTCCATGTTAAATTATTTCTAATTAAATAAGTTTTTTTTTTAACAGTTTCATGTTTCTTAATTTTATACTACTATTGGGAATAGCATTAAACAAGGGCATCATCAAAAGTTGTTATTTAGGCTTTAAAAACAGATAGCGCAAGAGGGCGCTCCCTTGTCTTTATTCTACTTCAAACCGTCCACGTTATATTTCATGTTTATTACTTCTATACTACTACTGTACATAGCATTAAACAAGCATATCAAGAAAAGTTGTCATTTAGGCGTTTAAAAACCGATGCGCATAGAGGTCCTTGTGTTTATGCTACTACAAATCGTCCATGTTATTTTATTTCTAATTAAATTAGTTTTTTTTATGCTTCTTAACTTTATACTACTACTTGGCATAGTATTAAACAAGGGTACGTCAAAAGTTGTTATTAATACTTTAGAAACCGATAGTGCATAAAGTGATCCTTCGGTGTCTTTATGCTACTATATTTTGTCCATGTTATAAAAATTCTAATTAATTTTTTTTTCACAACTTCATGTGCATTACTTTTATACCACTGCTGGACATACCATTAAACAAGGGTATCATTAAAAGTTGGTATTTAGGCGTTTAAAAACCGATGCGCATAGAGGTTCGCGTGTTTATGCTACTACAAATCGTACATGTTATTTTATTTCTAATTAAATTAGTTTTTTTTAAGTACTTTATACTACTACTTGGCATAGTATTAAATAAGGGTACATCAAATGTTGTTATTAATGCTTTAAAAACCGAAGGTGCATAAAGTGCACCCCGGTGTCTTTATGCTACAATAATCCGTCCATGTTATAAAAATTCTAATTAAATTTTTTTTTCACAACTTCATGTTGATTTCTTTTATACTACTACTGGGCATAGCATTAAACAAGGGTATGATCAAAAGTTGTTATTTAGGCTTTAAAACTACATAGCGCATAGAGTGCACCGCCCTTGCATTAATGTTGCTACAAACCGTCCATGTCTTTTAAACACTCTAGGCGGTTCGCCGGTATTTTCCTGTTTCCCCAAAATAATAGTCTGTAGACGATTTTTTTTCTTTTGACTAAATTGAATTGTAAGATATATGTGAAATAGACATATATGAAGTGCATTTTAGAAAGAAACTGTGAAAGAAAATTTAAATTAACTTTAACTTTACAGACATTTTTATGAAAATGCAGGAAAACTCTGTGACGCTCAGAGGGTTAAGTTAACTAAAAAATGATAATTTTAAAAACTTACATTTATGACTATGACACCTACGAAACTGTGAATTCCTCTGAAAGAGCACGCATGTCACCACTCTATGTCATAATTAAATAATAATGAGATTATGTATTAATTAAATAACAATGAGATTATTAAACTTACATTTATCAGTTTAAAACTATAATGATACAGTGAATTTTCAAAGGAAATGCACGACCTACCGCTAAATTTAAATTGCCCTGCTCCCATAGCTAAATCCGTACATACATAGTGAATTGTCTTTAATCCGGCATCCAAACCGTATAAAATTCCAAAAATCTAAAAAATAATAACTTTAAAAAACTACATTTAAGGGGTATAAATTACCGAGGAAACTGTGAATTCCTCTGAAAGAGAATATGTGACACCACACTGTGTCATAATTAAATAATAATGAGATTATGAATTAATTAAATAATAATGAAATTAAAAAGCTTACATTTATGAGTATAAAATTATAATGATGGAGTGAATTTTCAAAGGAAATGCACGACCTACTGACAAATTCAAATTCCCGGCTGTCATAGCTAAATATGCATATATATAGTGAATTGTCTTTAATCCAGTATCCAAACCGTACAAAATACTAGAAATCTAAAAAATAATAACTTTTAAAACTTACATTTAAAAACTAATTATCAACGAAACTGTGAAATCCTCTGAAAGAGAATACATGACACAACGCTGTGTCATAATTAAATAATAATGAGATTATGAATGAATTATCATAATGAAATTTAAAAACTTACATTTATCAGTGTAAAACTATAATGATGGAGGAAATTTTCAAATAAAATATACGACCTACCGGTAAATTCAAATTTTCGTGCTGTGATAGCTAAATCGGCAAATTTATTGTGAATTGTCTTTAATCTAGCATCCAAACCGCATAAAATACTAAAATTTTAAAACATAATAACTTTAAAAACTTACATTTAAGGGCTAATTACCGACGAAATTGTGAATTCCTCTAAAAGAGAATACATGACACCACGGCTAAATTCAAATTCTCCTGCTGTCATATCTACTTCCGTACATATTCTGTGATTTTTCTATTAATCCGGTATGCAGACCTTCTTCAACATCCGCTCCGAATTTAAGATATCGTAAGTAAGAACGTTGTTATTCCCATTACAGGAATACAACTTTTTGCGAGCGGCTTCGTCCGGTAACGAAATCGAAGTCAAGATACTTATCGAGAATGGGTGATCAAGTGTGTGTCTTTCGATTGTGAAATCAACATATCTCAAAAGTTTTCCCATTATCTCCCGAAAAAAAAGATTACGCTACTGATCTTATTGTTAGCCAATATTTGAATGTGTGTATATACAACACTTGTGACGGGGGCAAGTGAATTTGTTTGGGGAATGGGGTAACGTATTTTCAGCTATTTTCAGTGTCGTTTTTACGGATGCGGTTTAGACATAAAATAAGAGAGACAAGACTGAAAAATCATGCATTGAAGTATAGGTTATGAAATACTTTCCTCCACATTCATAATACACTAACAAAATTTCCTCATTTAAGGACAGATGGAAGTCAAATTCGTGATAAAAGTCTTTTTAATATATATATATTTTTATATTTTGAATCCCTTCTATCCTCCCTTTCGAATAGCAGAATTACTTTTTTAACTCTACGGCGAAAAGAATTGTAAAAAAAAAAAAAAAAAATCCAGTTTGTTTATATCGTACATAAATAACTTTAAAGTCAATTTTCTCTTGCTTTTTGAACTTCGATGTACCCTTTTACATAAACTACTATACATTGTTGTTTGAAATCTTGCCAGATATCCCTGTATATATCTTATCCCAGATATATCTTATTTCACACGCATCCCTGATCAATTTGAAGTGAACTTTCGTTGCAAACATTAGTACAAAATTTTTATAAAAAAGTTTTTATTTGGAAAAATGTAAGTTTTTCTTATTTAAAAGTGGTTTTATTTCAGTTTCCTTCTATATATAAAAAAAAGTAACGATTTCGAAATGGACCAATGAAAATCTGCGTAGATCTTCCCAGTATTCTCCTAGAACGGCATCCATATTTTTGTGACCGGTGGTCTTTCTTCGTTAATATTAAGAAAAATGTTACATACAAAAATATGAAAATTGGTCGTATTATAGAGAAATGTTTGATAAACATGCTGATGCAGAAAGTTTTTAAATTGTATGATTATTTTAAGAGATATTTAATGTTAAAATTGGTCAAAATCGTCCCACTAAAAATGTTTTATAGGATCAAAAACTATAAATAGGAATTTAAACATTTTTAGATCATTTTATACACCAGAAGTTCCCGGTGTGCACACTGCATTTATTGTTTTAACTTGTCTCATTTTTTAGGGATTTATTTCCATTTTTAGTTCAAATGTTCAGCATTTCAAGAGATATTTTTTACATAATTTAGAAAAGGGTATTAATTTAAACTGTTGCCAATTTTAAAAACAGCAGAAAGAATAATATTTCCTTCAAATTAAAAATTAATTTACACGTGGCTATTATAACCAGAAAAAAAATTCAAATTAGAATTAAATGATTACGTGTTAAAAATCAGGAAAATATTGAAAATTATGGCATAAAAACTATAGTTACAAGTGAATTTTAAAAGAGAAAGAAATATTTTAAATAATGAATTCATTATTATGAGTTATTTATATTAAACGTCGTAAATGGAGGAAATTGCGTAATATTTAAAAAAGGTCAAATAATTAAAAGTTGATAAAACAATTTAAATTTTAAAATATATTTGCGCGAGACATTTATTTCATATTTTGAGATAATCTTTTCAACTATTATCGTGAATTCTAAGGCAGCGCAAATAATATTTCCTTTCTAACAACAAAAGTATTATCATGTGAATATTAAAAGGAAAAAGGAAATTTTGGTGAAAATTACGTCAGATTCAAAACGACACATTTCAAATGTCTTATTTAAAAGAACTTTATTATAGCGTTGATAAAAAGTACCGAGAGACACAGACTCTGTTTATTTAATTCATTTTACATTAGCTTGTTTTCTAATTTTTAACTAATTTTTTTTTAATGAAAGACGAAAACAGCCATTGAATCTCATAACAGCGGCTGATTTGGCCTTAAAAATCTCCAATCAAAGGAAAATGAATGAAAACCCGTTTACAGAGAGATTGCCACTGTTTTTTAAAATTGTAATTCGATCTGTTTAAAGCCGATGAAATTAGCATACTTTTAAAATCTGGGGTGTCTCAACGGGGGTTGGCGAGCATAGCCTGTAGGGGGCAGAGCCCCCTAGTTTTTAAAATAAAAATAACTAAAGAATATATGTGTATAAAGCTAAGTTTACTTTACTAGGAATTATTCATATTATCTATATAAAAAATTTCAAGTGAATATCTTTGATAGTTTCTGAGAAAAGGTACATTTATTTACTAGCGTAGATATAGAGACTTCCAAGTGCCCTTAAGGCTGTTCTCAACTGCTCTGCTCAACAAGCGAAAAACGTTTTGACACATTTACAAATTCATTTTTTAACGGAAATATATTAAACTGAAAGGCCTGACTATGGAAGCGATTTGGAATCGAACTGTTTTTTCCATTATTTGATCTATCAATTACCTATCGAGTTATAAGCAAATTTGATCACGTGACACGGCATTTTTCTCCCCTTACTGACTGGATTTTCTTCTTTTGTTCGGAAGTTCGGTTCAAAATGCCAACTTTGACAGTATTTTTTGAAAGATATATTTCGTTTACAAGAAAATGGAAAAAACAGTTCGATGACATAGTTTCTGAATAACAACACCTTCTAATTTCATGCGTTTCCGAACAAAAATGAATTAAAACTTATGTCAGAAAGTTGACCCTTTGAATTTGAGAACAGCCTTAATAAAATGAAAGATGATATCTACATATAAACCCAATTTTGGCAATTATCTTTTATTGTTGGAAAAGTATTCGAACTCTTTTGGGAAGTCCCGTGTACGATCTACACATTTACATACATATTACATAATCTATATATATATTACACTATCGTACGTGACACAGAAATCGCGATTATTTGTTAATTGTTTAATGGCAACGCCCGAATGAAACGCATCTCATTTGTTATTGAACAAAATTTAATGCATTGCCATACCTATAAGGGGTTACCATAGGAGGACCCTGTTTTGTCGCCAAATGCCGCCAAGTTTATCACCAACTTGGCGATATATCGCCAAATTTGGCGACCAAAATTAGTCACCAAAAGTGACGCCAACTTGGCGATATCTCTAATATTTCGCCAAATTCCCATAGACTTCCATTGTAAACCAATAGGGTTTACTTGCTTACAGAAAATTAACAAATTGAGATATTTTAATGCAACAAAAACTAATATTAGCTTAATGGATTATATTATTTTAATGCAACGAAAATTAATATTAGCTTAAGGGATTACATCAATTATATTTAAGGGAGTTCGAGTAAATTAAATTATGAATAAAAGTAACATGATACAGTACTTAGCATGCTTTCCCAAACATAAATTTTAAGAGAGATCAAACTGGTCGCCAAGGGCGGCTAGTATTCTGAAATTCAGTTCAGTTCAGGAAATGCATAACACGGTTGAAAATTACCTTTCAGCAATTTCCGCCAGTAAACGTAATTCTACTCGAATTATCTTCTGCAGCTCTAACTAGGATCTAAAGAATTTATATACATGAAGTAATATTAAGAATAAATTCGTTAAATTAAAAAATGCAAAGCAAACTGAAAACGCATTTCCAGCAATTGTTTTCAATAGACAGCATAATAACCGAATTCTTTTGTGTATACCTGTAAATGAACAATAAATGATATGCACGCCTATAGTAAGGATGTTTTAGTGGATCTAAGTGATGTATATCAATTCCAAATTGTTTGAAATAGTACATCATGACTGAAATATATTGCAAATGATGTTTCCCTATAGACTAAAATGTAACACAGTTCTTTTGAGTGTTTCTGTAAACGAGTAACTATTGCATACTTTATTTTCAAAACCGTCAGTGAATCCTAATAACATAGGGTAATTCTAGGATAGAGAATTTAAATGTAAATTATTTAAAAATAAACGATTGATGTTATGTCCACGACGACAGGGAAGGAGGGTAATCATCATGAAAAATAGGAAATTCTGATTTTCATTTAACTGGAAAAACCAAGGATTAAGTTTTTCTCCTACTGAAAATTCTAAGGTAAAGTACGTTGTTTTACTTAATTTTTCCTGTGATGATATTCCTTGTTGTGTTCCTCATCGTACATATAATTTTGGCATTACAACGTTATTACTTTTAAACCGAAAACATGAATTTCTTATTATTATTATTATTTTTTTTTTGATTTTAGCATAAACAAAATGTATTCAGAAATGTTGTGGAAACACATATGTTCCTTAATTTTTATAATCACTAAAATGCGCTTGTGCATACAGTTTTCTAGTATTCAAACTGTGTAAAATTACGCTAACTGATATTTACTTAGTTAAACAAATATCATTTGGTGCTTATATTATTTATTATTAATGTATTTGACTCATGACACTCAGAAATATTTGTAGAACACAGAACCCATGATAAAAAAACATTATTATTTTATATATTTCTTAATTATTTCAGTACGTAGAAGTATTTAATTATGTCTAATTAGATAATTGTACACATCTACACTATATTTATATATTTTTTAATTAATATACTATTATGTAAGTAGTGTGAAATGGAAGAGATAATTTAAAAAAATTTGAAATTAATAGATTATTAAAAAATACTGTTAATTTACTTTATGACACAACTAGCTTTGACTTTCATTTAAAAATATCACTTTGTGATTTTTTATTTTTGTGTTGTACTTTGCTCTCTGCATATTCAAAGTTTTAACTAAAAATAAAGTCTGCAGTTACGTAACATATGGATTTTATGTTCTACAATTATTTTTCTGCGTCATAAGCAAAACATTTTAAGTTATAACAATATAAGGAATAATTAAAGATATCAACGTTTCGGATTCAAACTAATAACGTTAAAATTACACATACAATGTGAAATTACTAAAAAAAAAAATCATTATTAGAAAGATAAAGTAAAAACAACGTACTGCAGGATATTGACCAGGAGAAAATTTTGTCTTGGTATGGAGCTAATCATGTTTTGTTTATTATTATTATTTTATTATTTTTTATCTTTCGTAACTGAAAAACGAAACTTCTTCTGTATCTGGATTAAATTAAAACAAAACTGAGGTTTAAAAATAATACATTTTGCAAACTGGGGAATTATATATGTTAAAAAAAATAATAACTTCTCAAAATAAGATAGAAATAACTTGTTTTACCTATTAATTTTGTCAAAAAAGGGTGTAAAAATGACATAAAAAAAATTGTACAGTCACTCGTTTTGCCTGTTAATTTAGTCGAAAAAAAAAAAAAGATTGAAAATGGCTTAAGTGGGGCTAGCCACTTAACTTCGGAATTCTCCTCCGTAATGTTAAGTCTATGGACCTTTGATGCATTCGAATATTTAAATATCTTCTCGGGAAATTCATATTTTTAACTTCTTTTTCTGAGTACTCTTCTTAAAGGATGTCTCTTTTTTTCTTAGTTTTCAAAATATTCCTAAATCTATACTGAATTTAATATTTTATATGTTAAAAGCGGGCGAACTAAGAGTGAGATTTTAACCCTTCATATAAGATTAAGTCTATACTTTAGAAATATTTTGAGAGCTAAGAAAAAAAGAGACATCTTTTAGGAAGCGTACACAAAAAATAGAAGTTAAAAATATGAATTTCCCCGAGAAGATATTTTAAATATACGAATGCATCCAATGCCCATAGACTTTACCTTAGTGAGGGGAAATCAGAAGCTGAGTGACCAGCCCCCTTAACGAAAATTATCTCTCCGCAAGATGAATGATTTTTACTCCTACAGGATAAGTGCATTTTCAATACTGTGTGACGCCTCTTATCTTAAAGACGGGTAGCGTGTGCGATCTTCGAAGGCGATGACAAAATTATTGCAAAAAATTATTTATTAAATTAATAACAAAAGTATGCTTCTTGATTTATTTTGACGTATCACAACAAATAATATAAGTTGATAGATGGGAACGTTCAACAATTTAAGACTAATTGTAGTAAAGTTCTGAGTCCTAAATGAAAGATGTTAAGTGTCCACAAACGATGTAGAAGTAGTCTTAAGCTGCTATCAGATTCATCAGCTTTTCGAGCAATTTTTTAACCAACTCTTGATTTCCTCCAACTTTTCGAGAAATATTGTCTCAACACCCAGTGTGATAGCAAACAGCAATATCCCCAACATTTATCCACAGCTCTAAAAAAGTCTGAGCTATCCGCGACTTTTCCCCCCAACTTTCAAAATTTAAGCCAATCAGAGATAAGCGATTGATACGAATAGGCGATAAATATTAACGGCTGGTACTAGTAGTACTGATTTTCCACCAACTTTAGCAACGACAATTGTAACCTTTTTCTCCCTTTGAACGGAAAAAAGTTGGGGTTAAAATCGGCTGAAAAGTTGGTTGCTCGAAACGTTGGTGAATCTGATAGCAGCTTAAGTTTAATACGACTAATATGTAGTTCTTTCTGTACAAAATAAAGAAACGGAGCGACTCAATCGTCGGATTGACGTCCTTCACTCGTAAGTCCGGAAAAGATTAACTTTGCCTCGAAAGAACTACCGAGATATTGATTCAGCTTTAACTTGAGAGAATACCTCTCCAGGGGTCGATCCAGGCAAAATTTGAGGCCTATTTAGGGCCCTTTCACAAAAATCTATTTAGTAAAATAGACTCCTTCACAAAAATTAATTTAATAAAATGGGCCCCTTCGCAAAAATTAATTTAATAAAATGGGCCCCTTCACAAAAATTAACTTAATAAACCAGGACCCTTCACAAAATTCCTTTTCATAAAATAGGACCCCTATGTAACATTATTTTTTATAAAACTGTTTTAAAATGTTTAATTTGTAAATAAAACCAGGTCATGAAAACAAAAACTTTAGCAAGGGGATTTAAAGAAGGTTTTTGTTCATAAATTTTTGGTTTGAATTTGAGTAAATGGATTTCAACTTTCGTTACAAGATGTTATTTTTCACAAAAATATAATAAAATTCACAAAAATAACTTCTACTTTTCACAAAATGGGCTCCATGAATAAAAACCTGCATCGATCCCTGCTCTCTCACCAGGTTCTAAACCTGACCCTCTGACTCTAAACCTGAGATGTAAACACTGAATGATTTCTCTTTATCAAGGATCTCATCTCTCTGGATCCCTTGATTAAAACAATAGTACCTTTGTAGCCACTTGCAGCACTGCGCTCCTGAGGTCATCTTTAAGATATCGTTTCATAGGTTCCCTGTGATCCGCCTACTTGAAGGAGATCAGTTTCACTTTCGTCTTAGTGCGTGGGTATATTTTCTCTTCTTCAGGGTGGTTTCACTTTGCGGTGTATCACACGGATTCCACTGCTGCTTTTCTATTCACCTGCTTGTCTCCGTAATGTCATTTCCGATGATGAATTTAAATCAATCGTTTTCGTTTGATCATCCCGGCAATATGCTGTACTTAGTTAAAATCTCTGGCTGTTTTCACTACTACATGGCCTATACCAGACAATTCCAGGATATTCAAAGGGTTTTTCTGGAGAATCAGTTCGATTTGTTACATCTAGAAAGGAATGAAAAATCATTCAGTGTGAGTTAAAATCGCCGAATTTTTTAAAGAGAGTAGGCAGGACAGTACTAAAGATATTTTAGTTTTTAGACTTAAAATATACGCTTTTATTTTATATAAAATGACGTCATTTTGCATCCACGGAAGGATTCCACATTTACGATCCAGTCTTAAGCAACATCTATAGAAAAGTAAGCATAAGACGTCACTATTGCGGGATAATACACAAACCCAGCAAAAAGCGATGTCTTCATTCAAGAAACTCTACAAAAATATCGGGTATCTAACGATTCATATGCCTTCATTTGTTTGTAACAATAATATGGATATTGAAAATTAGATATAGTTTATAATAGCTCTATGTTTTATCAGAAATGATTCCCTTAGTTAGTTTTTTCTTCTTCTACAGAGAAATATTATTTCTTCTGAAAAAGCGGTGGGGGAGGAAGACAAATTAAAATACAAATCAAAGCTAGAAAAAATATTATTTTCTTGAAAAAGCATTTGATGTTTTCAAAAGATCTTAAACTTATTGATCTTATAATAGAAATCAAATGTTAAACCGCAGTTTTTTTAATAAAAAAAATTCTTCACGTCAAAATCTCTCTTAAAGACATTTAAATGCATTGAAAATACCATGGACTAATTCATTTTTTATATTTAAATTACCTTATATTTTTTATGTATGTCATTTTATAATCTATTCTATAAAAGAAAACGAGAAAACTTATATGTAAAGCAAAACGATAAAAAATCAGTCTTGTAAAAAAAGTGTTTGATGTTTTTTTAATACACTATAACCTTTTTAATATTTCGGTATAAAAACTGCTAATCCACAGATATTTCTTATCTAATCCAGAGAAGTTGAGCAGTTGGAAAAAAAATGCAAATATAAGTTTTAATTTTATTTATTTATAATAATTTATTTTTAATATGCATACCCAATTTGCATCTTTAAACACGTTTTTGCATTTTTTATTATCAAAGATTCCTGTTCCATTTTTATTTTTAATCTTTTTCCTTGCAGAGCCGAAGTTAGTCTTTAAAGTTGTATTCTTATTTGCAAATGAGAAAATATTTTCATGATTTCTCTTTCTTTAAATTTGTCTAAAGAACGGTCAAACTCTCAAATAAACTTGATTAGAATATTTGCATTAAAAAAATATATATTTCTGTAAGTCGTTGTTGATAAAGTTTGACTAAACATTTTCGCAGCATACCTTTTCAAAACAACTTTTCAAGATATAGAGGGCACAAAACATTAATTAATATTGGCACAAAACTGAAAACTTTAAGAAAAATAGTTTTAGTTAAACTTCCCACCACCAGATAGCAGCACTAGCAGTCATAAGTTTATTGAAAAAAATTTAATTAAATTAAAATAATTTTAACAAGAGAATCATGGCTCAAATCTAACAATCGGTCTTGAGAGTTATTTTTTATGGATAATAAAAGAAACATAAAAAAAAAAAAAAGAAAATCAAAGAGAGAGAGAGAGAGAGAGAGAGAGAGAGAGAAAGAAGTTACGGAGGATGTGAAATTTTTCGAAACTGAAAACTTCACGAAATAGCATTTTAGATTTTTTTTAAAATAAAGAATCCACTAGATAGCAGCACTAGCGGCTAATGAATTCTTATATCTATTCTATTGGAAGGTAATAGAAATATAAACATAAAATGTGAGCTCTTTAAATAATAAATGAATAGATAAAGGAGAACTTTTACCTGTAAAATAAATAAAATTTTATTAAATTATTTATGTGTGTATCTATCTATTTCTTTTAATTTTGCTGATTTTATTGCTGTCTATTTATTTTTACATTAAACTGTATTTTTTTTTTTAAATTGAAAAAGAAAAGATTGCAGTTAAATTAGAATACTTTTAACAAAAGAATTTTTTTCTAGAATCTATCAATCTTTATTAAAATGTGTTTTTCGTAAAAATAAATAGATAAATAAGAGAGAGAGTGTGTGGTTACTCAGGATGTGAAATTATATTTCTTGACTTTTACTAATAAATAACATAAAATCATAATTCAAAATTTGAATTAATTTCACTTATTAAATTTTCATTGTTACAACCGCTTTTAGATTAACTGGAGATATGAATTTAGATCGAAAATGTTTAGACTCATAACTCATATGCTGAGAATGGAAAATAACTTAAAGCATTTCTTCAAACAATTAACAAAAACAGCTAATAAGTATTTTTTTTATATAAATAAAGTTATATGCAATGCAGCTAAAAAAAATATTAATTTTTTTAACCCTCTTCACCTCCTACAAAAATGTTATAGCAAATAGAGAAATGTTTAACTAACTATACATTCAAATTTATTTTTTTATTTACTAACCATCACTAGATGGCAGCACTACAAAGAGGGCCTCTTTTGAGTTCCTGCATCACTTTTAGAGAAATGTTTAACTAATTATACATTCAAATTTGTTTTTTTTTTTTTTTTGTTTACTAACCAGCACTAGATGGCAGCACTAAAAAGAGGGCCTTATTTGAGTTCCCGCATCACTTTTTCAATGAATTGATACAGGAAAAGCTTTTAAAGTTATTGTACATAGAGATTTATTGAATGCTGATGTATAGTATAATAAGTCCATTAACAATTAAAAATTTATTATGTTATAAATATTTCGAATTTGAAATTCACCTTTTATCAAACATTGTTAACGGTATAACTTGATACTAAGCAAATATTGTATTCATCTATTTGTTACTAGCAGAACCCTTGGATTTGTGCGCGTGGAAACAAAAAAAAAAAAAAACACTTGTTGAATTCTACGTTATACGCTCATTAAGATGAAGTTAAAATTATATTGCTAATACGAATAAAAATACTGCTAATTAAAAGAGAACACATTCAAGTCTCCCCTTTCGAAAAGCCTGTAAATCGTCGTGTATTTGTTAATCCCGCCCACCAATTATCCTACAGTAAAAACGTTTTAGAAAAAGTTCAGTATTTTCAGAATAATTATGACTTTACAACTTTTTTGATCATCTTAACCTTTTAAATTTCGAGTTTTAAAACTGTTCTCAGTGAACATTTCCGTCTTAAATGTAGTAAACACCATTTCAAATTTCATATTTCTTGACCAAACAGTTTTAAAGAAGTTGTAATTTTTGAAGATTTTTCGTCTATTGTACGTGCTTGGGCGCAGTAGTACAAAGATTTAAATAATAATATTAATGTTAGTAAATTTAAAAAATCTTGTTTAAGTAAAGATAGTTACCATTATAATGCTGAAAGAATTTTTGAAATCGGTTCCATAGTTTCAGAGTAATTGGTTTTAGAATGGTTTCTGCTAATATCATTATTCAAATTTCGATATATATATATATATATATTTGCAATTTCTGTGCGAGCAATTATGTTTGAAGTATTACCATCATATCAAATATTAAGTTTCTAGCCCAAATAATTTCCAACAAATCATTATTTTTAAAAAATAAAAATTACCTTGCATTCTCTGGGAGACAGAGATCTCGGAAAAAAAAATAGTAAAATAAAATAAACAAAAATAATAGTAACCTGATAACCAAAGATAGTCAGTATATTGAAAGAATTTTTGAAATCAGTTCAATAATTTCGGAATAATTTGAATTTTTAGAGCGTTTTCTGATCATTTCACCCTTTTAAATTTCGAATATTTTGAAAACTGTTCTTTGTGAGCATGTATCTATTTTAAGTAACCAGCATGCCAAGTTTCGTGTTTTTTTTTTTTTTTTTTTTTTTTTACAAATTTTTTAACCTAACTTCCAATTATCCGAAAAGCCTATTTCTCTCAAAAAATTTTTTAAACCGAACTTCCAAATTTCCGAACACCCTATTTCTTACAAAAAATTTTTTAACCAAATTTCCAATTTATTTTAGCTTAAATTATAATCTCTCGAGTTCAGAAAATGATAAAAAGGGGAAAAAATTTAAATGATAAAAAAGTAAAATAATAATAATAATAATAATAAAAAGACCCTCCCCACTCAAAAAAAACAAACAAACAAAAACAAACAAAACACGCCAGCATTAACTGGTGCAGCCAGTCTTAAGCCTGGATAAAGTGTGAAAGTTTTAGTATACTCAGGAACATCCCGTTAAATAGTCCGTCCTATTATCCGAACTTTAGCTTATCCGAACTAGGGTCGGTCCCGACTTGTTCGGATAATCGGCGCTCTACCACGTAAAATATTACAAAACGTAATACTTATTCTTAATGTGTGCTATTTTAGCTTGTATTGATTAAAATATATACTATCCTGAATCAATGTGATTTGTTCATTTATCCATGGTAGCCTCTTTATCCAGCCTAGGCGAGCAAAGTGGCCATTTTGTAAGTTTTCTTTTAAAAGAACGTGTACATTTTAAAATATTTTAAAAAATGGGTAAAGTAGAAATTGAACTAATGTTATTATAGGTACTAGTTGTACTTGTTTCTGGAACTTTACTGAATAAAAGGGTATAATAAAAATTCATCACACATTAGAGTGAACACTTTACCATTCCTTCCCCTATATACTACAAACTTAATTAATTTCTAATAATGTTTGATTAGATTTGATGGCTAAGAAATGTGTAAACCACTGCAGCTTAGCTGAAATACATTCAAATAATCTTTTGATTTAGCGGATGGTACTTCAGAAGTTTTAACTTAATTTTAAATTATGAATAACAGGGCAGATTTTGTCTTTCCATGAAAATAAATAAAACAACATTTAAGGTCTTGGATAGTTTTTATGCACATGAATTGATTTTTCAATTCCTACTATTAATTCACACTCTCCCTATATTTATTTATTTATTTGTTTATATATATATATCTTGTCCAAATGTTTAATCGTTAATAAAATACTTATTATTCATCCTATCAAGTTGAAATAAATTTTTTTAAGCTTGCACTGGATGACACTTGATGTTAATACAGTTTTTGCAAACATTAATTCATTAAATTTTAATTAATTAATTTTAGTTTTATATGGGAGACAAAATGGCCGCCATTGGTTATTGAAGCATTTAATGCATCTTCATATCTAAAAGGGGGGTTACCATATGATCACCCAACCGGAGCACCCACCAAATTTGGCATAGGTTCAACGCTCCAGCGGAAAACCCTCACCACCAACAACGAAAAACCACATACAGGATAACAGTCCCAGAAAAAACAGAAAAACAGGGTTAATTGAAGCAAACTATAGTGAAAATCTCACTAGAACGAAAAATATCTACATACAACAATTACATAGATTATTAGTACCAAAATGAAATTAAACAAACAAACAAAAAAAAAAAAAAAAAAAAAAAAAAAAAGAACACTTCTTGTAAAACACCGACAGTGTACCAAAAAATTATGTAAATTTACAGACGATCAAGCTCAAACACTTGATAACACTTGATAACATAGTAGAAAAAGTTATATACAGTATGAACGAAACTTAACCAAACTATACGTGAATATCATGTTATCAGTCACTGGAGAACTATGTTTATCATGTTAGTCATATGTAACAAGTCACTGCTACGAAGTAATAATGTCCAGATAAAATGTCCTTGACAACTGCTTTTGGAAATTGTAAAATTGTCCATTTGCAGTAACTCAGCACTATGTACATAACTCAAGAATTACCCAATAACTTCAAAAATAGTTCTGGACAAAAGAAACCATTTCGGCAAAGCATGAAAAACCACAGACTTTTCACATCAACGTCACAGGTGGGACAGATGACCTTAATGTCAAAGACATGTTTAATACATCACTTGATCGTAAGTGTGTCAGAAATAAAAGTTCCAAGAATAACTGTTTATAAAAGCCGTAAAATAATCCAAAAATAATAACACTACAACTTGTAGAAAAACTGAAGAACCACCTAATGGCACTGTGATAGAACTGTCCAGAAGAAATGTTTTTTAAAATAGTTTTAAAATATCCCCAAAAGGGGCAGGGGGATATTATGAGAAAGAAAAATATACAAATTCGGTCACGATGTATATTTATTATATCCCAGGTGGGCCATATGAACTTAATATCGAAGACACAATTGTTACTTCACTTGAACTTGAAAATATCAAAATAAAAATGTTCAAGAATAACTGTTTTTAAAAATCTTTAAAATGGTCCGAGAATAGTGACCTACATTGTACAATACCAAGAACCACCTGAAAACACTGAGAATAAAATTGTCCAGAAGAATTATTTAAAAAAAAAAAGAGTCTTAAAAACTAACACCGAAAGGCAGAAGAATAATCACTAACTTGTGAAGAAAAATATATTATACATAATATATTAGAATGTATATTTGAAAAACGAAAAATTATTAATTAATTTATTGTAAATGCAGCGAAGTTTACTATAATTTCCCCGGCACGCCAGAACTCTTCCAACGTTCCAAGAATCAGATCTGTTTCTTATGTAATCAAAATATTCCGTCGAAACCGGGCATGAGTCAAATAAATAATGCTCGACGTCACCTCTCTTCCCCCACGTACACTTGTCACTTTCAGATATGTTCATTCTCTTCAAGTAGTACGGGAAAGCTCCATGTCCAGTATCAAAATAGACACAGATCTGCGAATAGCATATAAAATTAAAATTCACCTTGCTAAGAATACCATATGTAAACCTACCCTTTTTGCTTGAATCCCAATAACTTTGCCAATCGCAGGATAATTTCTTTACTAAGCAAGCCTTCAGCATACTTATTGGGATAGTTAGGTTAGTTGGGATAGTATGACAGATTTAGCCAGAAAGTCCGCACGTTCGTTACCGTGGATCCCAATATGGGCCTTGACCCAGCCAATGTGTATAATTTTATTATTCAAAAATCTGAGATTTTCATATATTCTTAATAATAAATCATCACTCGGAAAAAGTCTCTGAAGAGAGCAATATGACGAATAACTGTCTGTGAAAAGATAAAAGACTGTATAGGTTGAAGAGCGACACCACTCTATGGCATCGGCAATTGCGACTAGTTCGGCCTGATAAATTGAATTGTAACTCTGAAGTTTTATCCTCTTTTCGAAAATTGTATCATATTTACTATATATCGCATAAGCGGCCGCAACACCTTGTCCCATCTTCGAGCCGTCCGTAAAAATTACAGGTTTACCAGCAAATGTATTGTGTCTCATCATAGGCTTAGTAAAATTTATGTTATGGTTATTATAATAATACGGATATTCGTATGAGTAAATCTTTCTTACCAACTTACTTGAATTTATCTGATCACCACCAATATCAATAGACTTCTGACCATTTAATACATCATATTTTAAAGCTGAATTAGTGAGCTGTATAAAAATCGGTGGAACACCAGCCAAAATACACAATGCATCTGTTGATGTCGTCCTATACCCACGAACGAAGGAAAGAAGAGCTACACGTTCACATGATGAGAGTCTTTGTTTTCCGTGATAATTCAAGTCATTTAACCATATCTCGTGACCGTAGCTAATTTGTTTTAACAATACCGTCTGATACCAAATTTTCAAAATATATAGAGTCACCTTGGTCACGTATTCTCGTTCTCTTGACGTTGCAGGAAAAATCAGTAACTTTGGACCTTACCAATTTGAGGTGAGGCAACCAACTGAATAAATTATCTAGTGTGAATCCAAGATACAGCATAGTGTCCTTGACTGGTATACTCTTTTGGTGAATCTTAAATATTGGTCTACGTTTCTTAAGAGTTTTCGTCCCAAACATCATAGATACCGTCTTCGAAGGATTGATGGACAGATTTAAATTAGTGCATATATTTACAAAATTATTAACATGACGATTCATCTTAACCTCCAATGACCGTCTTGTATCCTCACCATCCACCACCACTGAATCGTCTGCGTATGAGATCAAATCCATATTTAGACTACGACTATTTTTCAATATGACATCCGCAACAATTGTCCATATCAGTGGACCAAGACATGAACCCTGCGGGCAGCCAACGAAAATCCTGAACCACCTTATGCCCCTCAGAAAACGAAAACCAATCAACCTATCTGTAATGTAATTCTTAAAGGTATATTTCAGAAAATTGTGAATTGGAAATGTATTGATGATCAAAGAGGCAACAGACCAGTCCAGGACATCGAAGGCCCCCGAGATGTCGAAAGAAATTGCAGCACAGTACTTGTATTTTCCCAACTTAGTGGCCACCAAAGATTTTAGAGAGTTCAGTGCAGTTATCGTCGATTTACCTTCACGAAAGCCGTGTTGATTATTATCCAGAAAGCCATTGGTCTCTATCATTGTTAAAATTCGCATTTTTAACAGACGTTCATAAACCTTTCCAAGAATTGGCAACAATGTGATGGGTCTATAGGACTTCGGTTGATCTGGGAGACGATTCCTTTTTCTGAAAAATATTATAATTCCTTTTTTCCAAATTACAGGGAAATGTGCAAACCTGAGGCAAGTATTGAAGACCAATAACATAGGTGTACGAAATTTTGTGCATAGATTCTTTACCACTAAAGCGTCGACATTATCGGCACCAGGAGCCTTGTTGTTATTCTGACACCTCAAAGCATAGCTCAATTCTCGCCTCGTGAATGGTTTATAATCAGGATGATCCACAAAATCTGTATCGCTGACAAAACTGTGAATCAAAGTAGGAGCTTCGGAAACACTAAAGTGTTCGTCCATAAGAGACGAAGCAATCTCATCGTATGTCGCAAAAACCGAGGAGTTTTCCAGCGTCGTGAATGCAAGATCTGAATGAGAAACTCTTTTTCCAGAGATGAACTTATACAAGTTGCCGTAGGCACTGTCCGTGCGATTGCAAAAATTAGTCCATCCTGTGCGCTTAGCCAATCTTAGATGTTGTTTATACAGGCGTCGTGCAATTAAATAACTTTCCTTATAATTAACATTACTTATATTCTTGTGGTATCTCTTATATAAAGCGTTAACTTTGTTTCTTTCCACTTTTAGCTCTTCTGGATACCAAGTAATTGAAGGTTTATGGGCAAGGGTACCCTTCCTAAAACATTTATCTAGAACGAAATGAAGGTGATCATCAAAATTTGTTATCCGCTCTTCCAAACCAGCTGTACCCTGCAGCCTCTCGAGTGTACTCTGCAGTCGATCATTCATCTTGGAAAAAAGTCTATCAAACTTGCTCATAGATTTATTTTTTGTTTTATACCGAAGAATATTGTTATGCACTGGATCCAGCTTTAGATCAAAAACGATATATCTGTGATCCGAAAAGGAGAAATTTTTATTATCAACCTGCCATGAATCTAAATATTCAACTGCGTCCACACCAGCCAAAGTTAAGTCCGGACGGCCGTTTTGCTCATCCTGTATGAAAGTGTGAGGTGCGCTCGGGTCATTAAGAATCTTCAAATTGCCTATCATCCTGATATAATCTTGAAAAACTTCAGATCTCTTATCTTCTCTAGTATATCCATACGTGATAAGCGGCACATTGAAGCCACCACCAATAATAAGGGTTTCACAGTTCATAAAGAAATTCATCCAGCTTGACATATCAGAGTCTATATCACTTGAGGGAGCAGTACACTGTACCCAAAATCACTGAAGTTTGCTCGAAAGTAACAGAAATAAAAACACAGTTAGGGGTACACAAACTTACTACGCAGTTCATGGTCTTATTAGTGCAAAGGATAGCAGAAGTATTATTAAAAGATGAAAAAAGAAGCCAATCTGATGAAATCCCAGTAACCTTACCACCAATTACATAAGGGTCCTGGCATAAAAAGAAAAGCACTCCCTCTTTCTCAGCATAATTTAAGAAAGCATCGTTCGCATCAAAGCAATGATGGAGATTAATTTGTACTATCTTTACACCATTTGACAGTGAACCAGAAACAATGACCTATGTTATAAACGTTTCGCCAAAAGCTCCTCACGATACGCTTTAAAATCCGTACAGTCCGAGCTGTCCGCACGATGAGCAGAATCTATATCCCCATCTTCGTTATCAGCGCAGTTCACACATTTCTCCGTATCAGTCGTACATTCAGTTATTCTATGCTCACCAGCACATTTCTGACACCCCTGAACACCCTGGCACCTTGAAGATATATGTCCATACCCCTGGCATTTTAAACATCTTGTTATTTGAAGGAATTCCACAACTCTGTAACGACTGAAGTCAGTACATATTCTTTTTCTCTCCGTCAGACATCGAAAGACCTCGTTGTCGACGTCCAAGACCCAGTTTACCTTCCCCATCCTAGTGTCAATCTTCCTAACAATATCAATTTCTTTCGTCTGCTCCAGACCCTCGTCCACAATAACCTCTCTCAAAGAATCAATCACCATCTTCTCCTGTATATTCTTATCCAGGCTCAGCAATAATATTCTAGACCTACGTCTCTGCGGGGCCGAAATTTTAACTTTTGTTCGCAATGGCTGCATTTTTTCCACTAGCTTGTCCGAGTCCAGTTTCGATTTAACTTTAAGTACCAGTTGTCCAGTCTTCGTAGACACGACGTCTGACAATTTTGGAAACTCCTGGTCTGTCCTAGAAAATTTTCTCAATTCATCTCTTAAGTCCTCCGCCGTGCCCTCGTTGAGTGTTATCAAAACTGAGTATCCCTTGTCCATCTTGACCGGCTTACGCCTAGCAACTTTATCCACCAGACCTTGATCTATAATAGAATCCGAGGTCCTAGACCTCCTCATCAAGAGAGCCTCGTAAGCCTTACCATCAGTGACCATAGTTTTTAGCTTAGCGTCACTAGAAACATACTCTTTGTGGGCCTTAACCAATCTCAAATTGATATAATCCATGCATTTTTTTACCGTGTTTAAAATTTCCCGTGTTACTTTACCCCCACCACTTTTTGATTGCTGACCCTCCAATAACTCATACACATACGTATTTACCTTCTGAATAGCCTCCGGAAACTCGTCATCAACCAAATCACCAAGAAACTTATCAAGTTTCGCCATAAATAACACAAGTCTAACCGCCAGAATAAATCCACAAAACAAACACCAGGAAACACAAACAAATTAAACCAAAAACATACGTGACACCCTAAACACGTGACCCAAACCAAAGTACCAGAGCCTACAACAAAAGAACAGAACCAACACTGTGGCGCAAGAATCCAAAAAAATAATTAACTCAGGAAATAGATCCACTCCATCTACAGAAACTCCAAACTATTAAACAATATACACAGGCAGTAACCACCAGAGAAAGTAAACAACAATAGTAACCAGACAACCACTTCTTTACTGGATCAACAGCCGGTGGACAAAAGGATTATCAAATTAGAAACAATTTGTGACGTCAAATTACAAAATTAGAAACCGAACTTCCCGATCACCAAAATAAACGCCAGAAAACATAAACTAAACCAAGAACATACGTGACACCCTACACACGGGACACAAAACCAAAGTATCAGAGCTCACAACAAAAGAGCAGAACCTACACTGTGACGCAAGAAACCCTAAAAAAACTCAGGAAACAAGTCCACTCCATCTACAGAAACTCCAAACTATTAAGCAACACACAAGACAACTGAACACAACACTAAGCCCAAGATGGCGACGTAAACAAAGAAGCGTGAACAGCCCACCAGAAAAATAAAATGACTTATGAATTAAGAAATACTATATGCAGAGACACAATATACATATCTACAAAATGGAAATACAAAGGTGAGTATAAATAGAAACTTTATTTTAAGATGAAGTTATGAATTAATATAGAAATTTAGAAGTAAGATTGAAAGGGGACCCTGTTCTGTCGCCAAATACCGCCAAGTTGGCGATATATCGCCAAATTTGGCGACCAAAATGAGTCGCCAAAAGTGACGCCAACTTGGCGATATCTCTAATATTTTGACAAATTCCCATAGACTTCCATTGTACACCTACTTGCTTGTAGAAAATCAACAAATTGAGATATTTTAATGCAACAAAAACTAATATTAGCTTAAGGGATTATATTAATTTTTTCTTTGATGACCTAAGTAGGAATTGACTTTAAAAACAAAATTTTTATATTACTTGTTAAATGTAAAAAGAATGATTATGTGTCTTGGGCTGCACCTAAAAGGTCGCTGGGCCACATGCGGGCCGCGGGTCGGCTGTAACTAAACAGTTGTACTGCCCGAGAAAAATTCAGTCAATTTCCGAATTCCCCTCACTAATGTTAAGTCTATTGGCGTAGAATGCATTCGTATAATTAAAATATCTCCTTGGGAAATGAATATTTTTAACACCTTTATTATTTGTACTCTTCCTAAAAGATGTTTATTTATTAACCATTTGGAAAAATGGTTATTGTGCTCGTCAGGGTAGAAAATCAAAAGCATATCTGAAGCTTTTTATTGGTTTAATCCGCATTTTATTCGTTTTCTGATTGATCTATACAGTAATCTGTATTTCTCTTTACTTTCAACAGAGATGGATACTTCTGTTGCCACTATGACAAAAAAGTAATAAAAACTACAAAAAAAAAATTAATAATTCAGAAACAAACTGAGATACAGCTTTCAAACCAATTGCATTTAAAAGTACATTTTTTTTCTCTCCATACGACGGTGTAAAAAGTAATATTGTGGGATGTTTAAAAGTTTATGAATGAAATTTCATTTTAAATTGCTTGTCAGATTTCCAAGAAATATGACGATGGAAAAGCCTTTTCCCGAACAGCCAATAAAATGCTTAATTAATACGTAAGTTTCAGGTGAATAATACGCAAGTTTCAGGAAATCTTGCAATTTTTACGTGTAATAACACTATTAATGTTTAATTCATGGCGTACGTAATGTATGATCAACTCCGTGCGATTTTTTTATGTCTTTGAAAAAATCATTTTCCAAATGGTCGTTGTAATTTGTTAAATTGCTTTATTATTATTGTTTTAATTTATTTATTTTTTAGTTCTCAAACTATTTCTTAAATATAGGCTTAATTTAATATTTTATGCGTTAAAAACTGACAAAGATTTTTAGCAGAGTAAGATTTTAGCATTTCACATAAAATTAAGTATACATTTAAAAAAAAATTGACAACTAAGGAAAATAGAGGCATCCTTTTCACAATTTTCTCTTGCTTCTTTTATTTACTTTTATTAGTATTATTTTCTTTATTTATTTATATCCTTTCTTTACTTTAAGAGAAATGTTTTAAAAAAAGGTGTTTGATCTTTTAATTTTTGCATTTCGAGTCTTTATTTTAGTTATCTGTGGTTATTATATATATATATATATTTAATTTTATACTCAGATACATATTTGTTTTTATTTTCATTTTAGATTCTTTGAAGAGGATTACCTTCATTGCTCATGTTTCTTCCGATTACCGAATCTTACACCGGGCCCAATACCCGAATTTTTCCTGAATCCGACACTTTCCAGTTCGGTTCGAATTGAATTTTGATTTTTTTAGGATCAAATTTGGAAAAAAAAATCGAATTTTTCAAAAGAAAGTCGTGAATATTTTTCAATTGAAAAAAAAAATATATAATTTGAATATTAATGAGCCTATATATGTCCATTTTTATAAAGAATAAAATAAAATTCAAATAAAAGACATAATTGTAGACTAATTTTTCAATTGTTTTAAAATATATATTAATTTTCCTTCATTTCGGGATAACTGTGTACACTCAATATCTGTGATCAAAAACTGCTCGGAAGGGTGTCATAAAACAAAAGGTATTTATTGCATCGCCTTCAATGTAATCTCCTCCGACTGCGATGCATTTCTGCCAAAGTTTTTTCCCATCATCAAAACATACCTTAACCCATATTGGACCACTGTCCTATAAATAGGACAGATAATAAAACATTTTTTACCGAATCTTACACCGGGCCGAATACCCGAATTTTTCCTGAATCCGACACTTTCTAGTTCGGTTCGAATTGAATTTTTATTTTTTTAGGATCAAATTTGGAAAAAAAAATATAATTTTTCAAAAGAAAGTCGTGAATATTTTTCAATTGAAAAAAAAATATATAATTTGAATATTAATGAGCATATATATGTCCATTTTTATAAAGAATAAAATAAAACTGAAATAAAAGACATAATTGTAGACTAATTTTTCAATTGTTTTAAAATATATATTAATTTTCCTTCATTTCGGGCTAACTGTGTACATTCAATATCTGTGATCAAAAAGTGCTCGGAAGGGTGTCATAAAACAAAAGGTATTTATTGCATCTCCTTCAAAGTAATCTCCTTCCGACTGCGATGCATTTCTGCCAAAGTTTTTTCCCATCATCAAAACATACCTTAACCCATATTGGACCACTGTCCTATAAATAGGACAGATAATAAAACATTTTTTACCGAATCTTACACCGGGCCGAATACCCGAATTTTTCCTGAATCCGACACTTTCTAGTTCGGTTCGAATTGAATTTTGATTTTTTTAGGATCAAATTTGGAAAAAAAAAATCTAATTTTTCAAAAGAAAGTCGTGAATATTTTTCAATTGAAAAAAAAATATATAATTTGAATATTAATGAGCATATATATGTCCATTTTTATAAATAATAAAATAAAATTGAAATAAAAGACATAATTGTAGACTAATTTTTCAATTCTTTTAAAATATATATTAATTTTCCTTCATTTCGGGCTAACTGTGTACATTCAATATCTGTGATCAAAAACTGCTCGGAAGGGTGTCATAAAACAAAAGGTATTTATTGCATCTCCTTCAAAGTAATCTCCTCCGACTGCGATGCATTTCTGCCAAAGTTTTTTCCCATCATCAAAACATACCTTAACCCATATTGGACCACTGTCCTATAAATAGGACAGATAATAAAACATTTTTTACCGAATCTTACACCGGTCCGAATACCTGAATTTTTCCTGAATCCGACACTTTCTAGTTCGGTTCGAATTGAATTTTGATTTTTTTAGGATCAAATTTGGAAAAAAAAATCTAATTTTTCAAAAGAAAGTCGTGAATATTTTTCAGTTGAAAAAAAAATATAATTTGAATATTAATGAGCATATACAGTGTGTCCGGTCTCAACGGTGTCCAATGGCTAATTCCTAAACCGTTAATCATAGACATATAGTTCCAATTAGAAAAATGTTTTAAATGAGATAAAGAAGTATTTTTAAAGTGATTTAGGTCAAGAAAAACATTTATTTAAAAATTACGAAATTTAAATTTTTATACGGTCCCCCGGTCCTATAAGTGATATTTAGTAAACTTTTCCTATTTCTCTAACAAGTACGGCAAAAAAAGTCCCATTCATCTAACTCTAAAATTGACCGAGTTATGACATTTTCAATTTCATGACTTAAACCACTTTTCTGTAACCGAAAACAGATGAGTTGGATCAACCTTTCAGGGGTCGTACACGAAGTGCTTAAAGTATTATAAAGGGCGTCCACTCCAAACGATGTTTAATGGCTAATTCCTAAACCGTTACTCAAAGACACATAGTTTCAATTACAAAAAGGTTTTAAATAATGTAAAGAAGTATTTTTAAAGCGATTTAACTGAAGGTGCTGCCCCCCTATAAATATTACGGTGGTGTTAATTTTTAATATTTAACTTTGAGATTGGTTAAAATAATTAAAGAAGTGAGTTTCAAAACTCGCCTTATCGAGAAAATCAAATTTTGAGAAATCGCATAAAACCTAATGCGCCCATTGGTATTCATTGAAAATTTGGAGATTGTAGTGTTTGACTGGTACAGTTATACCAATAGAAGAGATTGATAGATAATCACGATTTTTTAAATTTTGGATAAGGCGAGTTTCGAAACTGATGTCCTCAATTGAAATTTGACATTTTTTGGATAAGGCGGGTTTCGAAACTGATGTCCTCAATTGAAATTTGACATTTTTTCTTGTTTGCTTGTTTTTTTTTTGTTTTTTTTGTTGTTTTTTTTTTGTAAGGAAATGAGTTTGTTTCTATTGATGATTTTATTTTAAAAAGTTGTATTACTTTTATAAGCTTTTAACTTACGACATTGGTATGCATGTCTTCCTAATTCAAAATTTGTATTCCAATTTTAACTCACTTCCAAATATCCGATCAAGAATAAATTTTGCATAATTATGTACCATTTATATTTATTTTACAGGACCACTCCAAAAATTTTGTATACATTATTGCCTACAAACAAAAATTTTAAAATCAAAATAAGTAACATTTATGTAAGGCATAGAGATTCACAATGTAATTTTTCCAAATGAAAGTGCGTTGCGTTTATATTTTTTATACAGTGCCGCACAAAAGAAGTCAGATACATTACGATGTATGAGCAGGGATTGTTTATTATACATTTTGATGATATTATGCTTTTTTCAAATTCAATTTTTTAGTTCTTTATAAAATCTTGTTTGAAAAAAAAAATATTTTAGAGACCAAAATCAAACCAGTACTTTTGGAAATAATATTATCGGATATGGAGGTCGTATTAAGTGGCATTCCAGGTTGCCAGATTTGAATCTTTTAGATTTTTTTCTTTGGGGTTTTCTGAAAAATAAGGTATATGAAAGAGAATCCACTAGTCGAGCAGATTTGTGGAATCGTATTGCTATGGCGTGCAGATCTGTAACACCTACAATGTTGAAAAAAGTAGAAGAAGAATTTATTTCACATGTACATTTCTGCATTGTAGCCGGAGGCACGTCACTTCGAGCACGTTTTAAGATAACCGTAATTTTTATTAAGTTTTAGATTAGGTAATCTAGCTATGTATCATTTTCTAAAGAGTTGTGACTGTTGCTTTTATAATCATTTAACAAAATTTCTGTTATTTTTTTTTTACTTATATTTTTAGTACAAGTTGTATAATTTGTTTTAATATGTCAGAATGAACAAAAATCTCAAAATATATTTGTAATGTTAATTTACTCTCAATGTTTCATGTTAAATTTATATCTGACGATTATTTTTATTTTTAGTAAATTTGTGACTGACCCCTATTTTGCAGCAAAAAAGATACTCCAACTTTAAACATCTATTACTCGGTCAGTTTTAATCGCAGAGGAATGGGACTTGTTTTGTCTTACTTGTCAGTGCAATAGGATACTTTTACTAAATATCACTTATAGGACCTGGGGACCGTATAAAAATTTAAATTTCGTAATTTTTTAATAAAAGTTTTTCTTGACCGAAATCGCTTTAAAAATACTTCTTTACCTCATTTAAAACATTTTTCCAATTGGAACTATATGTCTATGACAAACGGTTTAGGAATTAGCCATTGGACACCGTTGAGACCGGACAGGGGCTGTTCAAATATTACGTAAGCATGTTTTTGACTATTTTTGACCCCCCCTCCCCCCTTGTCAGCAAAAATAAGCAAATCGCGAACCCCCCCCCTTAATAATTACGTAAGAAAATTGGAACACCCCCCCCCCTACTTAAAAAAAATTAGGACACAATACAAATTAAAAAAACTCTACTCGACTAATATAACTACTAAATAATAATAAACGCTTGTTTTATTTCTTTACAATTCTATTTAAGAAAATTTCTTAGATCATAATTTTAGAAGAACTTAGCCATTTGAAAAATTTAAATTTGAACATGACAATATCTATCCCGATGCTGACCACGGCTGCTCAAGCCATTTTTCCATATCTGTTATGATATTGGTTTCCAGTTTTACTTGATTATCTTCATCGCTTACTGTTCGGATGCAATCTTGATCAACTTCATCTTCATTGATCCACTCAACATCTTCCATATCTTCCATGAATCTTACGAAGCGCATAAGTTCATTTGCTCGACGAGCAGCAATTCTCAATGGTCGTATAAGGCAGTCCTTCTCGCTTTTTTCACTCTGCTGAATTTTTTTGTGTCTGTTTGCGGACTTCTGAGATGCATGATATTGACCACAACTTCCACAAGTTCTTGCGGATAATTGCGTGAACTTTATGGAAGAGCAAAAATAATCATACAGCATCTTTAAAAATCCCTTTTCTGTACTATCCAGATTTAAGGCCAGACGGAGACTTAAATCTATAAATTCCCCCTCTTCACTTGTAATGATGTCATTTGACGATTGTATCATTTTAATTGGAGGAGGAATTAATCGTCCTTTTAATATACGAAATAATCCACTACGTGCAGGAGAGCAACAGTTCTTTTTTTCGCATTTTACAATTTGCAGCAAGTATTGACTTTCTTGTACGAGCTTCGAATACCAATCCAAGTCATAACCAAGAGACTCTAGTTTGCCTGAATCAACATATGTGGCAGTAACGGGATAATTGTCAATGTTTAATGAGTTCCAGATATCTGCCATCTGTGAGAGTTTTACCAGCATATGCTAAGTTATTTTGCTCCATTTCTTCATCAGTAGTGCAACCGTTCTCATCGAGATGTGAACCATAATGGTTATGAGGGTGTATAAGACAAGACAGTTCTCGACTGAGTGGTGTCATTCGCCTTTCTACTCAATTATATGCACTTCTTCCAGGAACATTGCACGCTATGAAAATTCCATCCAAATCATGCTTTTTGAAATGGTTAATAGCAAACGATATAACTTTCTGGTAGCGGGGATTCTCGTCTGGATCTCCATCAACCGTAACTATGATTACAGGTTTGATGAAACCCTCTTCTGTTTTCACTAATTTTTCAAAATCTTTGAGTATTAATAGAATTTCAAAATCCTGAGCATGAGTATTTGGTGTCGAAGAACTGTGTTTCCCACTTCTTATGGCTATTAACGTTGGACCAGAATAACCTATGTATGGCTTTACTTTGACCTGCCATACCAGGAGCAATCACACTTTCAGCGTAAACACATGGGATAAGTTTGCGGCGTTCAGCGATGACTCAGTCGTGATCGCTTAAGGATACACGATACTCCATATGCATCAGTATCAGAGCCTGTTTACTGGCTGCTGTAATTCCCAAAGGTAGGCGCGCTTTGTCGTCATGTGAAAGAAGAAACACTTGCATGGGTCCAAAAATTGAAGCTAAAGTTTCTAAATAATGGATGTATATTACTGCAAATTGGGTATCAATGTGAGATCGGTGATAATCAGCCAGAATCCAAGAAAGTTTTATCGGCACTGTGGTGACATGTCTTCGACACTCGATGGTTCAGGAATTTTTTGGAAGCAAACGAAGATATGTTCTACTCCTGCTTATTGAAAAACCAACCTTTTTCAGTTTTGCAGTCAAGTCATCGAGAGTTTTGACACTTCAGACCTGTTTCTTCTTTTTGCATCTGCAGCGCTTCCAATAATAGCTATGTCTGCTATTGCTTTAAGTAATAATGGTTGTTTAAGCTTGGTCTTCCTACTGATTCCCTCAAAGCTATTTTTTTTTTTAATGTCTGGATTATCATGGCAGATTTCTCCAAGCTTTGTTCGTTTGGTGGTTCGATGTTTTCTTTGGTATTCAGCATTTTGTCGTTTCCTTTTTAAGGATTGTTTTTCCTTTTTTGAGATTACTGGAAACCTTATTTATCTGTTTTTGAATTTGAGATACATTGGTTTCAATTCAATTGGGTTACACTTCATTTTTAGTAAGGTTCAAATTTGAAAACAGTTAGAAGATTATCTGCTACAAAACTAACATATTTTTTAATTTTTCCCCCATGGATGCATTACTTTTTGAGTTATTTGAAAAGAAAAATAAGGCTTAGCTTAGCTACGCCATATTTAAAAAGTAATAACTCGTTTTTTGACGTTCTTTTGGTCTTTATTTATTCCCATACTGACCATGTTTTGCCAAGGCTACACGGTCATTTTATCTTATCTATCTTTTTTCCAATTTTTCCAAGTAGTTATGTAAACTTAAAGTTATGATAAAATATATTTAAAATTTTAAGAATAAATTGATTATAATTACCTTTATAAAATAATCAAGAAAGACTGATTTCTTTTTGGTTGCCTTACGCAGTTCGTCCTCAATTCTTTTTAGCACCAATACCTCTAACTCTTTGTCAGTTTTAGAAGAATTTGTACTGCCGCCACACATCAGTAGTCTTACATTGGATATCCTTCAAAGGTTTATCTGATGCAGACTTTTTGAAACTTTCAAAAAGTTTTTTATACAAGATTTCTCGAAATGAAGACATATTTCTGAATTTATTTATTTTAAACACCACTACACTGCAGTACTGAGAGGTAGAGGTCTGCACAGGCCGAAATTTCCAGACCCGGGCCCGGCCCGACTCATAGAGAAAAAAATTCGGCCCGAGGCCGGCCCGACTCGGAAAAAAAGTTAAAATCTCGGCCCTGCCCGATTGAATTTCTACAAAACATTGATTTTTATGTTGATTTGGTTAAAGATTTGTCTCGTACGAGGAGTTCTGGCCAAAAATATGTCTTAACTATTTTTTTTATGTTTATAATCTTCATTTTTATAGAAGTGGCGCAGGCTGCGACATTTATTTTTTTAATCAATCTCTATTTCTTGTATGTAAATGAATCCGCTATCATTAATATCGTTAATCCATATTCCATGTATTGAAGTGCTAAAAATCTGAAAAATGCTATGCAGTAAAATCTTCTAAAACGGAATTGCATAAAAAAGAAAAAAAATCCGTTATAGACAAGTGCCCTTCTTATCAAGTTGTAAATGTATTATATATCCTATTCTTACGTATTAGTATATTAATTTTCTATGGATCAACACGTTTTTCAGTTTATAACAGGATTTCGTCATAGACAGGTTCCTTCTCACATGTTTTCTTATATTTTCATTTAGCTATATTTTAATAAGCGTAGAAATCTACTAGTCTTTAAAAAAGAATAAATTTAAATGTTTAATTGTAGAATAATAGCGATTTAAAAATGTGTATATTTTTTTCGAAATTTTTTGAGCCTGACCTAATTTTACTGGCCTTTGAACGGATCAGGCCACGCCGAGACAATGATTTTCATACGGGCTGCGTCAAAACTAGGACTTAAAATTTTGGGCCTTGAAGACTTGGAATGAAACCAGTCCCGGCTCTGTACAGAAAAAAATGTGCCCGGCCCGATCCCCCAGGAAAAAAGTAAGGCCCGAACCCGGCAAGGCCCTTAAAGAGTAGTAACTAAGCCCGGCCAGCCCCGAGTGCCGTTAATGAAAATATGCCCGAGCCCGGCCCGTGCAGATCTCTACTGAGAGGTTTTCAAAACTCACGAGACACCAGACAGTAGAGCAGTCGGTCACTATGGTTATGGGGTTCAACCACTTGACAGAGGAGGAGTGGAAACAAAAAAGATGGAATTTTACTTACGTTTTGGAAGCTTTCCCGGAAAACTCATATTGTCACAATACGTCATATCGCATCGGTCCATTCAATTCTATTCTATTCTATTCTCACAATTAGAAATAGTAGTAAGTTCTCAGAGATAATAAGCCATCATGCATCAAACATGAACAGTCACCTCTAGATAAAAGAGATCGTTTATGTTTTCCTTGTGCGGTCAAAGTAGCTGACATCAGAACTTCAATTTTATATTCTTTTGCTGTTTCTTTCTTTCAATTTGAAATTTTATAATTTTTTTTTTTACAAGTTAGAGATTCTGAAAATGTCTTACGTAAGCATCATTCAACCCCCCCCCTCCCCCCTTGTCAGCAAAAATTAGCAAATCGCTACCCCCCCCCCCTTAGGTGCTTACGTAATATTTGAACGGCCCCACACCCTGTATATGTCCATTTTTATAAAGAATAAAATAAAACTGAAATAAAAGACATAATTTTAGACTAATTTTTCAATTGTTTTAAAATATATATTAATTTTCCTTCATTTCGGGCTAACTGTGTACATTCAATATCTGTGATCAAAAACTACTCGGAAGGGTGTCATAAAACAAAAGGTATTTATTGCATCTCCTTCAAAGTAATCTCCTCCGACTGCGAAGTATTTCTGCCAAAGTTTTTTCCCATCCTCAAAACATACCTTAACCCATATTGGACCACTGCCCTATAAATAGGACAGATAATAAAACATTTTTTACCGAATCTTACACCGGGCCGAATACCCGAATTTTTCCTGAATCCGACAGTTTCTAGTTCGGTTCGAATTGAATTTTGATTTTTTTAGGATCAAATTTGGAAAAAAAAATCTAATTTTTCAAAAGAAAGTCGTGAATATTTTTCAATTAAAAAAAAAAATATAATTTGAATCTTAATGAGCATATATATGTCCATTTTTATAAAGAATAAAATAAAATTGAAATAAAAGACATAACTGTAGACTAATTTTTCAATTGTTTTAAAATATATATTAATTTTCCTTCATTTCGGGCTAACTGTGTACATTCAATATCTGTGATCAAAAACTGCTCGGAAGGGTGTCATAAAACAAAAGGTATTTATTGCATCTCCTTCAAAGTAATCTCCTCCGACTGCGATGCATTTCTGCCAAAGTTTTTTTCCATCATCAAAACATACCTTAACCCATATTGGACTACTGTCCTATAAATAGGACAGATAATGAAACATTTTTTACCGAATCTTACACCGGGTCGAATACCCGAATTTTTCCTGAATCCGACACTTTCCAGGTCGGTTCGAATTGAATTTTGATTTTTTTAGGATCAAATTTGGAAAAAACAATCTAATTTTTCAAAAGAAAGTCGTGAATATTTTTCAATTGAAAAAAAAATATAATTTGAATATTAATGAGCATATATATGTCCATTTTTATAAAGAATAAAATGAAATTGAAATAAAAGACATAATTGTAGACTAATTTTTCAATTGTTTTAAAATATATATTAATTTTCCTTCATTTCGGGCTAACTGTGTACATTCAATATCTGTGATCAAAAACTGCTCGGAAGGGTGTCATAAAACAAAAGGTATTTATTGCATCTCCTTCAAAGTAATCTCCTCCGACTGCGATGCATTTCTGCCAAAGTTTTTTCCGATCATCAAAACATACCTTAACCCATATTGGACCACTGTCCTATAAATAGGACAGCTAATAAAACATTTTTTAAAATAAAATTGGTAAGGAGTCTTTGGATGCATTTTGTTATGACGTCTTTAAAATACATTAAAGTATAACATATAAACAAAAAAACAAGTAACCAATTAAAATTTAAATAAAAAAATCTATTTAAAAAATTCTTTAAGAATTGTGATCTTATAATCTAGAATTTTACCCTTATTATTATATTTTTATTGGAGAAATCATAGAGTATTTTTGTACAACATAAACAGTATTTTTAAAGTAAAATAAAATATTTGCTCATAAAATTAGTTTATTTATGCATTTTATATGTCCTTACTATATGTCCTACTAATATGTCCTGTTTGTAGGACAGCTAGTTACTTAAAAAATTAAAAACTTTTTTTCAAAATTTTGCTGTTATCTACTTAATTACACCATATTAATGATATAATTGTAGTTTTAAAAATTTTCAAAAATATTTAATCGGTGTTGTCCAGCATGGGTTATACTAAATCGTTTTTGTGAAACCCCTTCAGAGTTCGTGGGGAATTTTCTTTTACCGAATTAATGCACTCAAGCGGTGACCACGAAGAGGCAATTTCAACCGTGGTAAAAAGAAAAGTCACACATTGCCATATCAAGTGATATTGCGGCTTTTGTGTTCGTATTTGTTGAATGTTTGGTTAAAACCTCACGAATAATAGTTGCACTGTGAAAAGGGGGCGTTATCGCGATGCAAAACCCATGAGTTTTTTCGTTACATTTCAGATCTTTTCAAAGAATTGCTTCACGCAAACGGCGCAAAGCACTGAAATAATAATTTTTATTGACTGTCTGTCCAGTTGCTAGGAATTCATAATGCACAACAACAAGACAATAAAAGAAAACAGTCACTATTGCCTTGATTTTTGAGCGATTTTGATGTGTTTTTTTCGGTCTTGCTCAACCTTTCAAACTCCATTCACTTAATTGTTGAGCTGCTTCTGCACTAAAAGCATATATCAAACTTTCATAACGATAAATAATGTGTTTCAGAAAGGAGTCGCTCTGAAAAAGCGTCTCTCGGGCTACTTGAACACTCTGTTGTTTTTGGAACAAATTCACAGTTCTTGAAACCAAAAAAAAAAAAAATAATGAATAACCTTCATGTTTTCCACGAGTTTCACGTTATTGTGAATTAAATCAAAGTTCGGAGAGCAATGTTTAAGATTTTGAATATATATCATTTTTAAAGTCAGCATAAATTCATGTATTATGTTTGAAGAAAAGTAAAATCGAAATGTTTTATTTTTGTATTCTTCATTTGTAAATAATCACCAACAAGAAATCCTTTAGAACATATTATTGGAAATCCAATTATATACAAAATTTACACTATGTACATATTTATAGATGAAACACGTGGTTAATAATTTAAAATCACTCCTTTAAATATCTATAATAATAAAGAAAGAGGTTTGTGTGTGAGTGAGTGAGTGAGTGTGTCGACGGTGTTCTGAAGAGACCACTGCACGTAGAGCTACAAAATTTGGGGGAAAAGGTACGTCTATACATGAAGTTTTGCACCTCGAAGCCCGATTTTCGATTTTTTATTAGATTTTCTTTTATTTAATTTTTTATGCGATTTTTAGCACTTTTTTAAGTTTCGAGTCGATTTTTCCATATAAGTGAGAAGAATATGGTTTCTTTCTTTTAACCCAATATAGTAAATTTTGTTCTCTTTTCAAAAAAGGTTATTCGGAATTCGTGCAGCGATTTTCAAATTTTTAGCGAATTTTTTATGCAATTATTGAACAGCATTTAATGCATTTCCATACCTATAAGGAGGTTACCGTAGAGGGACACAGTTCTGTCGCCAAACGCCGCCACTTTTGTCGCCAACTTGGCGATATCTCTAATATTTCGCCAAATTCTTATAGACTTCCATTGTAAACCAATATGGATTACTTGATTACAGAAAATCAACAAATTGAAATATTTTAATGCAACAAAAACTAATATTAACTTAAGGGATTATATTAATTATATTTAAGAGAATCCAAGTAAATTAAATTGTGAATAAAAGTAACATGATACAACGCTTAGATTATTGTATTTTATTGATATTTTCGACGAAAGGGTTGCCAGTGGTCATTTTGGCGAAAATTATAGTTGATAAATGAATTGAAATGGCTATATCCGTTAGAAAATAATGTAAACAACTCGCAAATTAAAAGAAAATAACTGTTATTTGTTTAATTAAAAAAAAAAGAATCAAAAACCTTTTTAATGCGAGATAAAATTTATAAAATGAAAATATTTAATTTAAATACGAAAGGAATGTTTATAAAACTTAAAAAATAAATTAGTATGAAAGAAGCAATTGATACATTATTTGGCGATTTTTCGCTTCGCCAGGTTAATAAAAATGTGCCTGAAAAAGCTTGAAGAAATAAAATTTAAGTAACAGTATTTTAGTACTTCCTTTTTTCTTTATTCAATTTAATTATCATTTTTATGTAATTTTCCCATCGTGTCTTACAGGAGAAAGACTTTATTTGTGAGTTACATGCTATTTAATTATTACCTTGGTCACCAAACAATGCAATTTTAAGCCACAAAGGCAGAAGTGTGAAATAAGCCAGGCGAAGGTCGCTATATTTTTTTTTAAGTATAGGAGAACATTTTGGAGTAAATCTTTATATTCAAATGTAAATTATATAAAAAGGAGTAAAAATTATAACTATGTAGTCAAGTATTTAAATTTTAGTGTAAAAATGTCCCATATACACACTTTTTTTTATAATCTTCGATAATCAAGCCACCACCAAATGAATTATTTACCAAATTGGCACACCAAATTGGCACACCAAATTGGCGTGAAAAAAAATCGCGCCAAACCCGATACGTATCTATGCCTAATAGTTATTTACATTATTGTGATTACTTAGTATCAGGCAACAGATTGAAGAGTATTTGGTATATTTTTAATATATGGGTTTTGGTGAGTTAGAAAAAATGGCCTTGGCGAGTGAAGTGAATTTTACGTATATTTACTGGCAAACTATTTACTTTTCATATACATATAAGCATTTTTTTACAATATTTATTTTATTTATTTATATAAATAAGAGCTATTTATCTACTTTTAAATACGAACAGAAATAATTTGTGGTTCTACCTGATTATCCTGTAGACAAAAAAAAAAAAAAAAAAAAAAAAAAAAAAAAAAAAAAAATCGCCAAACTATAAGATTAAATGCCAATAATGTGTGATCGTAAATGTCAAATTTACTAGACATTAAAAACTTTACACGTGTTTGTTACGTCATCAGGTGATTTTTAATTCGATTTTTATTGTTTCTTCGCGATCTGCTGCAATTTTTTGACATTCCATTTTTGACCTGTAATACTAAAATAATTTCTACCTTCATTTCAATAAAGTTTATTCGGATTTCGTGTAACAATTTTCGAATTTTTCGGGTATTTTGTATGTGATTTTTAGTGTAGTTTAGCGATTTTCTACCATTTTTCCAAGACGTTGAAAAGTGAAAGACGTTGATAGAAGTTGAATCAACTTTCAATCTTCGAACACAATATATAATTTTTTTTTTCTCTTTTCAAAATTTGTGCAGCGATTTAAAATCTTTTGGCGATATCTTATTGTGATTTTCTGAGGTTCGTGCTGTTTTTTTACGTACCCGGGCAACGCCGGGCAAGTTAGCTAGTATATATATATTTCTTGCTGGGAATCCAAGATAATTAATTTATAAAATCAAGACATTTTATTTTCTTTGTTTCTTCAAGAACTCATGATTCTAAAAACAATTAAAATTTCAGCAACTATTTTCTTCTATAAGAAGCCATAATAAAAATTAACGTTTTCATGCTCGAGATAAATTCCATTTTAAAAATTAAACAACATTTCTTCTATTTTCCGAAGACCAAGAGAAACAATGCAGTTTACTTACTGTGTTCAAGTTTTACATTACTACCATAAAACTAAAAAGAACAAGAAAAAAAATGTTTTTAATATTAATTCTCTAGTCAGACCACATGATCTGGCGCCTGCCGTCTGGTCGAGAGAGGAAGAGGTTTGCGAAATATTCCGCACCACTCGAGAAGGGAGGCGTCGCAACTTTAACCGATCTTTTAAAATTGCTTGACAGGAACCAAAAGATATACGAATTTGTTCATTAATGTCTCTTACTGTCAAATGACGACCACCAAACATTAATTCTTTGACTTTATCAATACCTTGATCATTAATCGAGGATGAGGATGGCCACCCAGGGAAACCCAGCAAATGCTTTAGAGTTTTAGTGCAGTCCCTGGGGGAAGATGATCATTAATCAAAGTGGACGGTCAACAAGATCCGGATCATCTACGAGGGGATTGTCTATCATCTTTAAGGGGACTCTTCCCTCACTTGAAAATACACGCTCGCTAATGCTGAAGCTATGGAGAGGTTGTTTACGAATTTCTCGTTTAAATTTGAATATTTTTAAACGATTTTTTTTTTCATAGGATAGATGAACTCGATATATAATAGCACCACTTTGTACTTTTTCGTTTTTGTTTGCAAATCTTTTTAATAAATGTACTTTCACTTTCGAAACCGGTTCCGAAATTGAAAGTACCTTTACTAAAAAAATCTGCAACCTAAATCGAAAAAGTAAGAAGTAGCCTTATTAGAGGTCAACCTCAGCTATCCTATGCAAGAAAAAAAAATCGTTTAAAAATATTCAAATTTAATGGAGAAATTCGAAAACAACATGCCCATAGGTTTAGCATTAGAAAACGGGTGTATTCAAGTGAGTGAATAGTCCCCTTAAAATTTTATATTAATCAAATATTGCTTCTAAAGTTTTTTGAAACATTTCTAATGCCTTTTCAGCAGAAATTTAATACATGTTATTTTTTCAATAACATTCGCTTCTTCGAAAAGTCAACAAAGTGAAAATTCTTATCTCATTAAAAACAAATTTATTTTCAAATGATATAATGAAATAAATTCCTGACTATTTTCAGATGTTTATATAGAAATAGTAAAATTGTTTGATAAAAGTTCGCATGCGATATCTACTATAGATATATTTTTAATGAAGCATTCCATATACATTTTGATCGCTTTTTGATATCATTCGGATGATATATTTCGAATTTTGATATAGTATTACGAATAATTAAATGAAAAAAAATCATAAACTAAATAAACCCCTAATTTCATTAATTATGCCAAGTTTGCTCCCTTTGTACAATTTTCGAAAAATAAATAACTTATTAAAAACTATAACTTCAGCAATAATAACATTTTCTTTTATATCTAAAATCGTCTTCCCAAAGGATAACTCCATTTTCATTTAGTTTTTCTCTTTTTGTTGATCTTTTTTTTTTAATTCTTATTTTTTACTTTGTCCACTTAATCTATTTTATGTTTAAAAAATAAATAAATTCTTCTTGAGGGCATTATTTTCGAAAAAGTTTCAGAGGATCAATCTTTATTAAATTACTTTCTTTATTAAATCAAGATTATGGGTCGAAGAAATTATTTTTGAAAAATTCATAAGATATTTTTTTGAATTTTGCATTTGTACCTTAAAAATTTAGAATTTTATCTTGTTATTTTATTTTCTTTCACTAGCATAACTTTTCTTTTCTTACATTTTTATTTTGGATACTTAAGAGGTTTTAAAAACGTATGTTTGGTCGTTGAATTTTGTATTTCGATTCTTTATTTTAATTAATTTTTGTTTTTTAATTTTGTACTCACAAGCGAAGTTTCCTTAAAGCGCACACTCAGAACTGAAAAAAAAAAAAAAAAAAAAAAAAAAAAGTGCTAATGAAACTACTTATGTATGTAATAAAGGATCAGTCAAGTTTAGCTGCGGATTTCCAGTAGGCAGTCTGTAAAAAATACACTACTTTCGAATATTTGGCGCGAAAAGACGAACGCGTCACGTGGTTTGGCGAGCAACGTTTTCCATCGCCAAATGCAAGTGGTTTTAGTGCATTTGGAAATTGCTTGCTGAATGAGAGTTTAAATGCGCAGTTCTTAATGAATTTAAACTTAAACGATGAAACAGTTTATTATAAACTCATATAATATACTGATTGTACTTTCCTGAAGTTATTTAATTTTCCACAACTAGGGGGGCTCTGCCCCCTGCGAGCTACGCTCGCCGAGCCCCATTCAGACACCGCAAACTATAAAAGCACGCTAATTTGATCGGCCTTAAAAATTTTTTGGAAGAATGAATTATAATAATAATAATAAAAAAAAAAACAGCTGTGATCTCCAGGTTGTTTTCGTCTTTGATTACACCAGATCAGTGAAACATGTGAAAATAAGCTAATATAAAATGAATTAAATAAATAGAGTCTTTGTCTCTCGGTATTTTTTAACAAAGCTGTAAGAAAGCTTTTTTTAAATAAGACATTTTAAATGTATCGTTTTAAATCTGACGTAATTTTCACCAAAATTTTCTTTCTCTTTTTAATGTTCACGTGAAAATACTTTTGTTATTTGAAATGAAATATTATTTGCGCTGTCTTAGAATGTCTTAGACAATAGCTTTCAAAGATTATCTCAAAATATGAAATAAATGTCTCGCGCAAATATAATTTTAAATTTAAACTGTTTGGCAATATAACGGTTTTGCAATTTTAAGTATGCCGTACTATCCTCCATTTACGGCTTTTAACATATTTTAACATTTGCATATTAATGAATTTATTATTTTACAATTTTCTTTCTCTTTTAAAGTTTATGTGTAAATATAGTTTTTATGACGTAATTATCAATATTTTCCTGCTTTTAATACGCAATCATTTAATTCTCCTTTGAAAGATTTTTCTGTTTATAATAGTCACGTGTAAATACATTTTTAATTTGAAGGAAATATTAAATTTTGCGCTGATTTTAAATTTGGACACAATTTAAAAGAAATACCCTTTTCTAAAAGATGTAAAAAATATCTCTCGAAATACTGAAAATTTGAATTTAAAATAGAAATAAAAGCTCAAAAAATGAGTCAAATTTAAAAAATAAATCCAGTCTGCACACCGGAAACTTGTAATGCATAAAATGATCTAAAAATGATAAAATTTCTATGTATAGTTTTTGCTCATATATAAAACTTTTTTAATGGAACGGTTTTGACCAAATTTAACATTAAATATATCTTAAAATAATTCTTTGATTTGAAAACTGTCTGCATCAGCGTGTTTATCAAACATTTCTCTATAATACCACCGATTTTCATATTTTTGTATGCAATATTTTTCTTAATATTAAGGAAGAAGGACCTCAGGTCACAAAAAATTCATAACCGGTGGCGGTGA